>JAOXOE010000874.1:17188258-17232170 GCA_028565055.1 Phoeniculus purpureus
AATAGGAGTTATGTTTCCCCTTTTCCAGTCAGTGGGGACTTCGCCAGACTGCCATGACTTTTGGAATATCATAGAGAAGGGTTTGGTAACCTCATCTGCCAGTTCTCTCCGTACCCGTGGGTGTATCCCATCGGGTCTCATGGACTTGAACACTTTCAGGTTCTTCAGGTGATCACCAACCTGATCTTCACTTATGATGGGCAGTTCTAAGTTGCTAAGAAAATCAATTCTGTGTTAAGCCAGCATTCTGTACAAAATTAGAACATTCCCTTTATGATCTTTTTCCAGGGCTGTGCTGCTGGTACTTCCTTGGCTGGCCCTCACTCTTTCTTAACTCCATTTTTGTTAGGTTCACTTCTCACTCACACGCATGCAACTTTATGATCTAGTCTAAACCCATTGTCTGTGTTTTCATGATGTCTCAAAGAAAGCTTTAGATTGTTACAGTCCAGGCTTTCTTTATCACTTTCCTGGTCTGTGACTTGGGTGGCTGTTTCTGTTGTTCAACTTTTGCTAAAAACCATGATATTTAATTACCTTCTCAGTGAGGTTGTATGACCCTACTACCTTGCGATACTCAAATTTGAGATTACCAGTAGATGAAAATTATGAACCTTGGCAGCTACCAGCATTTTCCAGTCTAGAACTGTTGTGTTTATTAAAAGAAATCGAGTTAGAATGTGCAGGAATTCAACTTGCATGTTGACCATATGATAAAAATTGAGAACATGAATCTGAATTATGTACAGGCATGTATTTAAAGTGGAACATTCTTACAGTTTCAGATCATTAGCTGCTATGGTCATGTGAATTTGATTTTAATAAATTACCTTTGAATTTGAATTAAGCTACATAAATGAATTCTTAAAAACAGCAGACAAAGAGGAGTTAAACAGTGTTTACCTAATGTTTACTTGGTTTCACACCCCTGAAGTTCACCTCATTTGTCTAAAACATAAATATTTGCCCTCTGACTCTTTTCATGACATCCCCAAAAATGAAAAATGGCTGGTCAGTGTCATGTTAGTATATACATGAAGCCGTATGTAATACACACTCAGCGTTGTTCCGAAAAGTCACCCTAGCAAATGATATACAAAGCAGAAGGGCGTAACAATACAGTCCTCCTACCAGATGTGGAGGTCTTACCAGCAGTAGTTATTAGGTGTGAGTAAGGAACATGGTTATTTAGTAAATGCAGCAATTTCTTCTCCCCGGATATGAATTGTCTCAGTATAAATCGACCCTAAGTCGTATGTTTTGCCAGACAAAGAGCTAGCGATGGCAAAAAACAATAAGCTAGCGGGTGCCCAGAAACATATTTACAAGCCCAGCTTAATTTACTTGTGTAATACAATCTGATAACACCAAGTACTATTACTGTTTTTCCAGAGTAGATTCCAAAGTGCAATCTGACTCCTTTCTGACGTAAAATGTTTTCAGGGATTTACAGAAGATAAGTTGATGTGAAGCAGCTTTTTCTGACAGAAGTTACACAGAAAGTATTTCTCAACTGCAGGCGCTCTTGGCCTTGTACAAACTTCAGCCGTTCTCCAAAGCTTGAAAGCTGTGATGGTTACATGTGCAGTACTGTGCTCCTTTGACTTTTCCCCTTCCTTTAAAACGTAAACCCAAGACAGATCCATCTGTCTGTTTATCTTTCACAGTACAGAGCCATGCACTTTGCCTGTCCTATACAAATGATTAATAATGTCATGACTTTTAAGCCACTGACTATGAAGAAACGCTTTGCTTCTTATTCTGTGCTTCATAATTTGAAGTCTCCCACCCCCATCAATGACACACAGGCTTGTCATACTCTTTCACTGTCATTTCCTTCTATTTTATCTAAGTGTTTCAGAGTTTTCCCCAGGAAATTCTTTTCTATTCATTTTTAGTGTTTTTAAGGGAGCAAACAAGATGAAAGCTAAAGGAAAAAATGTTGTCTGTCTTGAGACTGTAAATATAGCTGATGTTTCCCTTTTTGGAGCTTTGTGGGATGCAATATAAAAACCATTAAGGTAAATGACAGGTAGTCAATCCTTCATTACAGAACACAGGAGACACTGCTGATACAGGGTGTTTTTCTAAATCAGTTAAAAAGCAGCACAAATAAGAGGTTTCACTAGATATGTAAGGCTTGATTTCTCCTCTCCACAACAAGACGTTTGTTTAACTATTTGTTGGTTCTTATTTGTTGTTTTAAAACCAGAAGTGTATCTTGTTCATCATTTTACAGCATAAACTAGGAATAACTCATTTGAAATCAGATTGTTCTTGTGTGGAAGGTTGCTAACGAGAATCTGGTCTAATGAAACTAGTAGATCACATAAGAGCGTTTTCCTTTTCTCCAGCTACTTTTGTATAATACACAACATAGAGAAAATTAAATGTCTCTACACGTTTCTTACTGGCAGCAACAGCCACTATGCTGAAGAATTTGCCGATTTTGTCTTCCAAAATCCCCATCTGACAGGGTAACTGAGTCATACATCTTGGGGGAAAAAAAAAAGATAATCCTGTGGCATTTAGGAATTCTTCCACCTTCAGTTACATCTTCTTAGACTAATCCAATTAATCTAACAAGTAGGAAAAAAAGAGTAGGAGGAATTTCTCTTGTTGCCATGGAAATCACAACTTGTCTGACTGACAAAGGAAAACAGATGTGTTGTATTAATAACTTGAGCAGCTGAACAACACCAAATTGTAGAATGGGAGACTCACAGGATAACTGAGGTTGGAAGGGGTAATTACCTCTGAAGGTAACTGAGTCCAACTTATCCAAAATCAATCAAACTCTATAAGATGGTGCAGGACATTGAACTATTCTGGCGCAATGGAAGTTCCCATGTTCTGACCTGGGCTGGCTGCCTTCAGTCCTGTCACCGCACACTTCCAGGAAAAGTTTGGTTCTGTCTTGTCTGTGTCTTCCCATTAGACAGTTGTAGATCACACTAAATATTCTCTGCAAAGTTAATTTCCAGCCACACATCCCTCTCTCTGCAGTATCGCAGGAAGTGATTCCTATGATGACTTGGCTTTATCCTCATTGGAATTTTTCAGGCTCCTGAGGCTCCATTTCTTCAGCCTGTTGAGAATTTTATGTTCTGCTCAGCATGCTCTCCAGGATATCTACTATCCCCTGGTGTCACAGGCAGGCTTGCTGAGGTTGCGTTTCCTATCACCCTGGTCATTAACAGAGATGTTAAATAGTATGGACCTTAGAATATGTCCTGAGCAACACAACTGCCCATCAGCTGAACTTTGTCCTTATGGATGCACAACCCCTTAAGCCCAGTAATCTTGAAAAATGTGTATCTCTTTGTACCAAATCCCTAGCTCACAAGTTTGGGAACTAAGATGGGAGATCACATCAGAGTTCTTGCTAAGTGTGGTGCAGTCATCACAGGAGTCAGTTTAACAGCAGTGACCTTTTTGCTGCTAAAGATTCATATTGATATACTGATTTTTGTCTGATTCTTCTTCTCATCTTGTAGTGTTGACCCTGCTACTTCTACTCTGTCAAAACCTGTACTGGCAAGGATCCCTGCCTAGTTGAAGTCTCTGAGAAAGCATGATGTGCTGTCCTTCTCTAAAAAAAGGAAATGGAATTGTCTATTGTGCTTACAGATCCAAGACCTATGGTACAAGATGTCATTGATTCATTGCTGTTAGACAACACTTTGCAAATAGTCTCCAACAATGGAAAAAACGTCTATGGATTTCGAGGACTCCATGATCTGGAAAACAAATTTTTTTTCTTTAAAATGCATTATTTTTCATGGAGAACAGAAAATTTTGGGGGACATTTCATTAAAAAGACCTTTTTTTTTCTGTCAAAGAGCAGCTCGTCTAGAAAATCTTTTTGATCTGCCAGCTGAGGCTAGCTGTGATGAGTTACTGGACCAGAGCTGTCTTGTCGTTTAAAAGTGAAGACAGAGCTAATTACACATTTGAATGCTTGTCAAATCCCACGAATAATAAAATGCTTGCTTTTTAACAGCAAGATGCTATTAAATCTTTGGCTGAAATCATTCAAATCAACATTTCATAACATAAATTATTAGTACTACAAAAGACATAGGACTGTGTCATAGTCCATTTTTTTCCTTACAACGTTATTCTAATGAAGAAGAACCACAGTGACTTATACATGTTAATCATAGTTGTGTGATATTTGGAGGAACAAATAAAACAATAATCCAAAATCTCTCCCGCAGACCTCGGAGCTGTTTGCCCTGTCTACAACATACATGTGACCTCATAAATTCCTGACACTGTCTAACAAATCTCTATGGCATTCTTTCTCAGGATATTGTACATTGCAGCGAAAGTATTAGAATAGTAAGTCATATATCATTATCCTTGTATGACATCAGTTCTTGCAAATATCTTCTTAGCACATATTTAAGTGGTTCCTGTTTGAACTTGTGTAAACATTTGGTGTATTGAACTACAAGTTACTCAATTTTGCACCTGTCCCTTCCTCAGTTTAAATAATAGACATGTATTTCTCCTTCCTGCTATTGTCTTCCTATGTAGGAAAAGTAAGGAGACCCAGAGTGTGCAAGTTATAAAGAAAATTACATTAATGTATATATTGGAAAAGCATTTTAATGATAACTTAATCAGCAAGTGTCCGAGGTCAATATAGAGAAATTTCAAACCTCTTTGTCAAAGGTATTTTTCTATGAATTACAGGTGTCCCTCTTTGCATGCAGCCTGTATCCAGTTTCTGTTTTACCCAAGGTGAATGGATTTATTTTCTCTCTTCAGCACGCACAAAATCTGTGAAGAGCAAGAGGGCAAACGCTTTATTCATCCTGTGTATACAAAGTCCTCATGTGTGCCATTACCCATAAGGATTTACATATCACATGGATTAAAGGAGGTTTAAGTCAATAACAGTGGATCTGTGGGGGCTTTAAAGAAGACGATCCCTAGATGCTAGAGAAACATTTTAAGCAACAAAATGTGACACCGACCAAGGTTAAGTAGCTGACAAAACAAATTGCAGACTCTCAGCACAGGGAGATCTTGATTAATTTAAGGGCTAGGGCAACAGATAACTTGTAAGTACCTATAAAGTGGAAGAAGCCCATGCTCTAGTATGGCTGGGAATTAAATGGCTGACAGCGTTATTGTTCTACATCAGGAAAACCTGGCAGATGTGTGGAGTTACTTTAGGAGGACTACAACCAGTAGGTCCAGGACACTTATTCATAATGATATATATTGTAATAGATAAACAGCATGCCTGGAAGATGGGAAAAAAAAAACCCAAAGAATATTTGAGTGCATAATAAGGAATACTAAATTTTTTTTAACTCTACAGTCATTTGCTTTAGTGGAGACAAGTAGAAACATTAACAAGTCTTAGCGTCTATTTGCCTCCTGAATGGAAAAAAAATGACAACTTATTTGACATAGCTGCTTATTTTTTGGGAAGCAACCTTCTCTCCAGTCATGTACTTCAAATGAATTATTTTAAGGAGGAAAGTTTTAAGAAGTTCTTTTTCAAATTACTAATAGAAGGTGTTTGAAATGGTTAATCTTTATGATGTGGAATCACAATTGTTTCTCTAGACAAGCTACAACTTCCACTCCTTCACGCTGTGCTGCCATCCAGCGTGACCTGGACAGGCTGGAGAGTTGGGCAAAGAAGGACTTTATGAGGTTCAACAAGGGCAAGCACAGAGTGCTGCATCTGGACAAAAGTAACCCCATGCTCTACATGGGACTAGGGCCATACAGGGACTAGGGCTGCTTGAGAGCAGCTTTGGGGAAAAGGACCTTGGGCTACAGGTAGACCACAGGCTGTGCATGATCCAGTAAATCTGTTCTTGTGGCCAAGAAGGCAAATTGTCTCTTGGGGTGCATTAGGGAGAGTGTTGCCAGTAGGTCAAGAGAGGTTCTCTTCCCGCTGTACTCTGCCTTGATTAGGCTGCATTTGGCATATTGTGTCCAGTTTTGGGCTGCCCAGCTCAAGGGGGACAGGTTGCTAATGGAGACCCACGACAGAGCCACTAAGATTATCAGGGGACTGGAATATCTTCTTTATGGGAAGAGGCTGAGAATTCTGGAGCTGTTTAGCCTAGAGAGGAGGGGACTGAGGGAAGATCTCATAAATGCTTGTAAGAGTCTAAAGGGTGATTGTCAGGATGATGGGACCAGGCTCTTCTCAGTGGTGTCCTGTGATAAGACAAAGGGCAAGGGGCATAAATTGGAAAATAGGAGCTTCAATTTGAACATAAGGAAAAAACCATTCTCACTGTGATGGTAGCAGAGCACCACAACAGGCTGCCCAGATAGGTTATAGAGTCTCATTCTGTGGAGACATTCAAAACTGCTGAACATGTCTCTGTGTGATCTGTTCTAGTAGTACCTTCTCTAGCAGAGGTGTTGGACTAAATGATGTCCAGAGGTCCCTTCAATTCCTAGTATTCTTGATTCTAATATTCTATGATCCTCTGCTGCAGAATTTTTCTCCTCTGTGCATAGTAGATTGCTGGAACTTGTTGCTCTGTGTTTGACACACAGGATTTAAAGATCCAGGTCTTTTTGCAGTGTTTGAACAATTCATGCTTTATCCTGCCTTCATTTGCCTTCTGCTGTTGCTGATTCGGGATTATTGTATCTGTATTAACAGGACTGATTCCAGTTGTAAATGCTTTGAAATACAGTGAGCTGATCTCACATTGTTCTACATCTTCTACTATGCTTCAAGGTCCACATGCAGCTACTAGGTCCCTGTTCTGTATATCTGCCCAGTTTCTGTCCATGTTGCTATAAATTATAGCTGACAACTACAATATATATTCTATGCACACAAAAAGTTGTTTTACGCCAGAAGAGCAGTGTCTCATTTATCATTCATGAGAGGAAGTGCACAAAGCACCATCTGGCTTTCAGTGGAGTGCGCAAGCAAAACATTTTCTTTTCTCAGAAAGCCCTTTGGCCTTACTAGTTTTCAAACATTTGAGTTCATCAGTAAAAATAATTTCAGTCTCACCCTAGCTTCACAAACAAGACATAGGTGGGTCCAGATTTAGCAAGATATCTTTGCCAAAGTTTTGCTGTAGAAATGGTGAATTCGGAGTCTCAGTTTATTCCATAAATACAATGGAACTTGAAACAATAAAGATTTATGGCAGTTACATGCAGCAGCAGCCATGACATGTACAAAGAAAGATCCATCTATGACAAAGACAAAGGTGCCTTCCCCCTGCTGTATCTGCCATTGGTGATAATGCCTCACCAAAGAAAAAGAATACTGTTTGTATAGATTGCAGATCAATGAAATTGACTCCATGCAGATCAAGGCACACCAATACTACAAAAAATGTGGGGTGTATTCACTCACACAAAGCAGATAATTGGTTAAATTTAACATCGCAAAAATTAGCCGTGTACAATGAATTGAAAATTTACCATTGGCTTTTCTACGCTTCTGGACTGAACTTGTTTCTGTTCAAAAATACACTTCTAAAAGGTGTCTGACGTTCTCAGTTTTATACCTTCATTTTTTTTCCTTTAAGGTCACTTAGGGAAACAGGAAGTATTCTCACTCATTATGTTTCAGCTTATTGTTTAAACAACTGCGTTCTCTGAACTGCCCTTTTAACCACATTTGCAAAGTGTACTGACAGTGTACTTGACATTGAAACCCAGTGGTAAATCCACTAACAACAGAAGTAATCAGAGTTAAGCTAAAGAAAAGTAACACACCATGATTTACACAACTGAAGGTCCAGCTTCTATATTTTCTTGAGATTTGACAAAAGCCCAGGATCCTCTCATACCTGAAAGAAGCCCATTGGGGTGCTGTAATGTAAAAGTAGTTCTATTCCAAGGTAAGTCATGGAAAACATTCAAACACCTTGGGTTCATGAAGTTTTCAGGTTAACGGTGCCAGAATTTACAAGCTGTCAAGATTTCAGAATCTTTGGATATGCGAGGTATGCATCCCTCCATCCTCCTGCACCTCTATTTCTGACACGAGGAACAGCTTTGAAAGTAAAACAGTCTTGTTAAGAAATCTCACAGTGGCCAGGTGACTTGACTGGTAGGAGATATTAACTCATTTCACAGCTGGAACTTACAAAGATATTATATAGCTACCCTGAATTTCCAGAGACAGCTTCTCCAACACTGAGGCAAATACAAACAGGTTTGGGTATAAGTGCTTATTTGCCTATAAACTGCAAGGAATAATGCCATCACATAACTACTCTTATATCCTCAGACTTTCTTGTTAACAGCTCAGGAATCAGTTTGTCTATATTAGCTCAGGCAGTCCTAAGGAAGAATTTAATTTGTACATGGGTTACTTGTTATGGTTACTGCAGCATACAGAGGACGTACTTCCACTTGTGCTCAGAACCAGAGGGAGATGTCAATCCATTATGCCATCACAGGAAATTTTAACTTTCGTTGCATAGTGGAACTGATTTAATTCTTCAGCTCTACAGTAATTTTCGAAGTGTTTTCTTTTTAAAGAAAATGTTAATTGGAAGACTATTTAGCTATTTGCTAGGATATTAGAGGTATTGGAACAGTCAGGAAATGTTCTTACCTATCCTTCCTCATTTCTCTGATTTACCAAGATTAATGTGAGGGATTGTGACTGCATCCAGGAGAGAAAAACAGCTTTGGTGAAGTAAACAGGCACTGGTGTAGTTTTCTTCTAACAGACAAGTGGTTCTCACTTCCTCTTCCCCCATCACTCTGTTTTCATCAGTCACCCTCCTGAATGTGTAAGTTTAAGGAAATAAATATTAAGAAACTGACTAGAAGACCATTACGGTACAACCCTAACTTGCATCTTCAAGGCTGTCTGAATAAATGTCCAGACTAATTAAATGAGCAGTCTTGCCCAAAACACAGACTAATGGCCTGACACACTACTTACAAGACCGACTTTGAATATTTGTAAGATAAAACCCACACGTGTAAATTATTCACTGCTAACAGGAAAATCAAGCAGTTATGTAAGCAGAGTGTTGTAATAACATGCATGATACTCTCATTGGCAGATTGAGCACAGTGTTAAATCTCTCAGTAAATAACAGGGAAGGAACAGGACCAAATAGAACACAGTAAGAAAAAAACCTCCACATCTGGCTTAATATGTGAGCACAAGGGAGAAGAAACACACTAACATGTCCTCTCAGACCACAGAAAATGTCTGTCACATGTCAATGCAAAAGCACTTCTTTGCTCCACTCGACTTGCCAGCTCAGAGGACGTTTTTAGGCAGCTCTGCTTAGGCAAAAAGCAGTGAAAGCTGGTTACTCGTACAGATCCTGAATCAGAAAGTTTCTTCACCCGTACTTAAGTAATTCCACTGAATCTGGAGTACAGTCACTTTAGGAATGGGCAGAAAAAAAAGCTAACTATAAAGAGGTATGAGCCGAGACAATCAACTGAAAAGATGAGATCTTAAAATGAGTACAAAGTGGAAGCACAGGTATGGAAGAGAGCTACACCACTATGACTACAATTCCACAGGCATGGATTTGAATATTCTTACTCTGACAATATTTCAGTATTATTTTTGCTGACAGGTAATGAAAGTTGGAACAGATGTCCTTCAGATAGCTCTTTTAATCCAAATTGCTCTATAGTACTCTGATTAGTTTGCAAGAAAAAGTACTGAAACAAAAGCAAAAACCCAAGCACAGGTGACAAATGGTTACAAACACGTGTTACCCAACGTGGTTACAAGTGCATGTTAAAAAAAACATACAAACCTGGCTTTGCTAATGCAAATATCAAGGCACCAAACTTCCCCCATTACATTATTCAAGATAGGAAGCTAGTTCGTCTGGATACACTTGGCAAAGAAATACACACAGCAGTGTATTGAGGGAGAAATGCCTTGCAGCCTGACCAGTTCTGTCCACGCAAGGGTGCACGCTGCACAAACGTTCAGGCCTGAGGTATGTATGTCCTGCTGATGTTTTTTGTCTGTGTAACTGCCCATAGAAAGCTGCTTTAGGACAACAGCCACTACAGACAGCTCTAATGTGTGCACTTTCTGTAGCATTTTGTAAGGCTTTTTAAAAGTAATTTCATTTGCCAATGCTCACGAATCTTAAACCCTCCCAAAGGGTAGTAAAAATGCAGCAAAGCAGATTCTGTGGTCTGAATTTCCCCTAAAAGTACTTAACCACTAGGGCAATTTTGTAGATGTATCATCCTTTCTCCATCACAGTTCTCTTTTTCTATCATTCTGGTGTGAGAACTGACAATGCTTTGAACATAAAGAAGAAGTTCTCAACAATATATCCGAATTTGACTTCTCCTTTTTTTTCCTCTCTTCCCTTTACGCCTCCCAAGTGATGGTATTTTAGAGAACGAGGATTAAAAGCTTCTCAAACTACTTTGCTAGTGCTTAATCATACATTAAGGACCTCTTTAATTAATTTGTGAACTGATTGCCTTGCCTGTTATAACAAGTTATGCTGGACTTTCCAGCTCCAGTCCTGCAGCACAGCCTGAAAGTAGTGCCAGATCATTCCTTGTAAATGGTTAACCCAGCAATAAAGTTAATCACTAAAACCCTGCTGTCCACAGAGAAGTACATTTACTGCCATAAAGGTGAAAAAGATTCTACAGCACTTGTGAACAGTTCTAGGGAGCTGTTACCTGTGAATTCACACTGCACTGTCAGCTGTTCCAAATGTGAGTATTAAGCTACCTGTTCCATTATTAAAAAAAAAAAAATCTATCAAGAATTTTCTCCTGCTACAAGACATTTCCTAAATTAAACGTGGTAATTTCCTGCATAGTTGTTAGCCGGAATTACTCAGAACGGACAAGCTAGGAGGTGGATAATTTTCTGATTTCACTGGTAAATGGATATGGTCCTAATTTCTCTTCAAGCATCTCACCAAAGTCAATGGGATTGAGACTCCCACAAACTTCCCTTAATTGAATAGAAACTGACAGCAAGGACTAGCTCTGGACTTAGAAAATTGGACATCAAAAGCACATCTTACACTCTACTTTGAGCCAAAGCCTTAAATCTGCCCCCACCCTTTAATGCAGACTAAGAGGACAATTGCTTTTTATGGAGCAGATGACAGAGTGGGTGCATGGGTGGGTTTGAAGAGTCTCCTTCAAATGAGTGTTTGACCGCATAACACAGGTCCTGTAGAGATTTGTGAAAAAAACTGTGAATGCTTGCCCAGCATGACTAGGGGGTCATTGCTGGTCATTTGGTTTCCAAGGCCACCTTCCCCTTATTACATCATAATTCAGTACAGTCGTGGTATAAAATCTCAATCAGGAGATTTCTAGTCCAAAATGTGGACTTACCCAGGCTAGCTATCATCTCGCCTGTTTATACAGCAATTGATTGTAACATGACTTGAACATTTGCACTGCTATTTTCTGGACAACAAAGGTGCATCAGATAGGCCACCTCTGAGTCCAGAACTTTCCCTGTAACTCAAAACCCTGACATTCCAAGTGGGCACAGGGACCAGGTAACCCCTGCAGCTGGGTGATCACCACCCTCAGTATGGAAAAGACCAAAAAGAGAGCCTTGCATGTACAGATCTGTAGAAGCCAATTACTAAGTCAGCTATATGATGTCATGCTAGGAGTCTGAAATCTTCGCGTGTATTTTTTTCCTCACAGGACAGTGGTAGAATGGAAGCCAGGATATTCAGTAACTTATTGTCAAGGGTTTATCCCAAGATTAAATTAACCAATTAATTTAGTTAATGTGCTAATGGGACAAAAAAAACCCCACAGAATAAGAAGGGTTAAAAAACCACTTATAGGTTGCAGGCAAACCCAAAACTTAACTCAGTTTGGGTTAAGAAACAAGATCCGTTTAACTCACCTCACATTAAAACTCCAGTGCAAAGACATACAGATTATTCTGATGTTCTTACATAGCTAGGCATTTTGTAACCATCTTTAATGTATGTAGGGTCTGGTTTCTTCTCACAGGTAATTAGTCATAGAACAAGAGAGAATGACCTCAGGCTGCACCAGGGGAGATTTAGGATGGACATTAGGAAAATATTTTTACTGGAAGAGTAGTCAGGTCTTGGAACAGGCTGCCCAGGGAGGTGGCTGAGTTACCATCGCTTGATGTGTTTAAAGATCATTTAGATGTGGTGTTTAGAGATATGGTCTAGTGGTGAACTTGGTAGAGTAGGGTTATTGGTTGGACTTGATGATCTAAAGGGTCCTTTCCAACCTGAATGATTCTATGATTCTATGATTAACGCACTGCAGATTACTCCCAACAGCATCACTGATGCCCATATGGAAGATCACCATGAGTTAATACTCCAAAGGAGGAATAAGCCCGGTCAACACGTTCACAACATCCAGACTGGTTGTCAGATTGCTGCCTTCATCTCCATAGGAGGCAGTCTCCTCTGACACAGCTTTTACCCTTACGCAAACACTAGGTTGAGGCTCAGATGGCTCTGATCTCAAACGTCTGGTTCATACAGATGGTGCCTAACTCACCTTTCCTCCAATATCACTGCTCCTGCATTTATTTTGAGTCACTGCTTGGCATGGAATCTGACCATAAATGACAGCATACAAAAGAGATTTTTGTTAATTAGAGCATCAGTACTTGCAAAACCCAGAACCTATATTTAGGGAGATGAAGTTAGACTATCTCTGTTTTCACTGCCTTTTTTTCAGTAGGTTGAGAAAACTGCACAGCACAAGGAGACGTGACAATCTCCTTGAGTTCTTCAGCCAGCTATCTTCAATTGCAAAAGAAAGATGGACATTGTGAAACATGAGGTCAGCACCGGTAGTAGTTTCAAGACTTCCCTGTCTCTCTCATCTCCTAGATTGTCAATCAGATGTAAACAAGGTGAACTAAAAAGTGCCCTGTAAGGGGAGTGATCAAGTGGAGGAATGAGTGTGTATGAACAACACCTGTTTTTAATAAACTTGCTATGGATTATGTGGAGCACAACTGCATGTAAACAACCACAAGAGATGTAGCTCTAAAACAAACAGACAAGTATCTGTTCATGTTGCAACAAAAATCTTAGGGAGGATGGAATCAAAAACAACTCTGAAGAAAAAAAAAGAAACCCAAAGTCTAACAGCCATAGACCTGTACATTACAACTCTCTCTACTTACTATAGTGCTGCAAAGTTAAAACA
Organism: Phoeniculus purpureus; assembly: GCA_028565055.1. NCBI lineage: Eukaryota > Metazoa > Chordata > Aves > Bucerotiformes > Phoeniculidae > Phoeniculus > Phoeniculus purpureus. Next base: position 17,201,414 of record JAOXOE010000874.1, read on the forward strand.
AGCCTTTGTTTCAAAAGTTATCTAAACTCGTGTAGAACATTCATTAAATACAGAAAAGCTCTTATTGAGTCCTGAAAGCATTACTGAGGTCCTTTGCAATGACGAAGTCTTTCACCCTCATTTCTGTTCTGAACCAGAAAATTAACTTGGGAGAAACAGAGAGGAAGTGATCCTTCCTTACCAGAACTAAAGATGCTTGTGGAAAGGAATATGAAAGAGGTATTAATCCATGGAGAAAAGCAGAAGCTTCTATTGCAGAGGAATATCAGTCCTTTAAAGTCTGCAAACATTTGTCGTCACATGTGAATGTGAAAGTGAACGCTTTTGCAATTCAAATTGGAAAAGGTGTTCAACCTTGTCCTAATGCTATAGCAAAGAGAGGCTTTATAATTCTCACTGGTGTGCTAGAAGTAACATCAGCAGCCCATCTCTTAGGTCATTGATTAACATTTCCACAAAATACTGTAAAAACTGCATTGTGCTCATCGTTTCAACAAATGCTGTAAGTTTAACATCAAATGCTGTAATCTATGCTTTGGTGGTCTATGCCCATCATCAACCACTTGAGAACGCTGACTAACCCCTGGATTTCAAAATTGCATTCATTAGACACAAGGGCAAACCGCTCACTCTGCTCTGCCTTTACGTAATGGACACCGTAGGTGATAGTTATCCCTAGGAATTGAGTCGGAGATTGCAGCAGGAAAGTATGATCAAGAAACGCCACCTGCTGTCTCGTGGATCACTGTCCCAAAAAGCTGCTGGAGGGCAAGGACATACACACACCGAACTTATCTTTCATATTATTGAAGGAAAGATATTCGAATGTAATAGACAGCAATCCCATCCCATGTAACAGTACTCAAAAGAGTCCTCGGATCCTCGTCTTAGCTACTAACCACATAGGGGCCTGGAGAACAAATCTTATGAGGAGAGATTGAGAGAGTTGGGGCTGTTTAGTTTGAGGAAGAAGAGACCTCATTGTTTGGGGGAGATCTCATTGCTTTCTACAATTATCTCAAAGGATATTGTACAAATGTCGATGCTGGTCTCTTCTCACAGGTAATTAGTAACAGAAGCAGAGGGAATGGTTTCAAGCTTCAACAAGGTAGGTTTAGGTTGGACATCAGGAAAAAATTCTTCATGGCAGGAACTTCAGTGGTCAGGCACTGGAATGGGCTGCCCAGGGTGGTGGTTGAGTCACCATCCCTGCATGGCTTGAAAGATGCTTTGAAGTAGTGCTGGGGGATCTGGTTTAGGGGTGAACTTGTAGAGTATGTTTGATGGTTGGACTTGGTGATCCCCAGGGTCTTTTCCAACCTGAATGATTCCATGATCTGTTCTATGATCTAAACGTTTAAGCAGCATTTCCTACAGAAGTGCATCATGAAATCTAGGGGGGAAAATGCAGTTACTCACTTTGAAATGCAAATATCTTGGTTTTCTGCAGGTTTTTATTAGTTTTTGATTAACTGGTTATCGCAGCATTGGCTTCTTTTTTAATATCAGGTTTCATCCTTGATTAAAACTCCATATAAGGAAAATATAATTTTTCCACTGGCTGCAAGAATATAGTGCATATCCTATTCTGAGGCTGCCTCTAAACTAGTAACTCAGTCTTTGACATTCCAGCCACTCTGACTCAGCAAAAAACAAGTGTTTGCTTAACTTTAGTCAAGTTTGGTTTTCTGATCCTGGGCACTGGGAAACCAGAAGCCGTCCACACCTAAATACACTTAACTAGGCACATGGCTGAACAGGTCTGCACAGAATGCACTGCACTCAGGACCTCAATATACCCAAAGGTGAACTTATAAATACACATTCAAATACAAATCTTCCTGCTTGACGAATCTTTGTGCAACCCGTATATAACAAATCAGACTTTTTTTTTAAAACCAGCTGCATAAATATTAGAACATGCTGTTTTTCTCCTAACATTTTTCTAACGGAGGATGTTACAGTCTTCTACAACATTTCCAGAGCAACCTTCAATTTTGTAATGTTTAATTGTTGTATTTTTACATGTGTTTCTTCAAACCTACCTTTTAATCCTTTTTGAGTCCCTGCTTTAGTTTTCTACTGAAGCATTGTTAGCTATCTAAAGGCATCCCCCTTCTTTCTCAAGACAAATTATCAGCTTAAGAGATAGCTGGAGTAAATCAGCCTCTAAACAAGAGAACAAAGAATGGAAAATATCAACTATATCACAGTTACAGAACCACAAAAGAGACAGAAGAGTTTTGGTCAGAAGAGACCTTTAAGATTATCATAGAATCATAGTATCACCAAGGTTGGATAAGATCTTCAAGATCATCAAGTCCAACCAACTGCCCTACAATCCCTAACCACTAAACCATCACCTGAAACACTATGTCAAGTCCAACAACGCCAATGATGCAGCGCTTCCAGGTCACAACTTAATCATCTCCCTCAGCACTACATCTATATGTCTTTAATATATATACATGGATTGTGACTCCATCACCTCCTGGGCAGTGGATCCCAGTGTCTGATGATCCTTTCAGTGAAGAAATTCTTTCTCGTATCAGTCTGAAGCTCTCTTGGCACAACTTCAGGCTATTACATATTCTCTTAACACTTCAGAGAAGAGACTGATGTCCACCTTGTCATAACCCTCTTTCAGGTAGTTGTGTCAAGCCTACAGCCATCTGGGACCTCCCGTTAGCCAGGAGCATTGATAAATGATGGGGAGTGGCTTGGTAAGCTTCTCTACCAGCTCCCCGCGCAATCTTAGATGGATTCCATCTGGCCCCAGACACTTGGGAGTGTTCAAGCAACTTACAGATCAGTAACTGGACTGTGGGAAGTGTATCTTGCCCTGTGTCCCTGCCTTCCAGCTCACAGTTCCAAATACCTTATGGATAACTGGACTGGTCATTAAAGACTGAGGCAAAGAAAGCATTTACTATCTCAGCCCCGTCCTCATTTCCATATACAGTAAAGGGTGCAGATTCTTCCTGACTCTCTTATTTGCTGTTGATGTATTTGTAAAAATATTATCCTTCATTACAGTGGCCACACTGAGTTCCAACTGGGCTTTTACCTTTCTGATTTCCTCTCTACATGCCCTAGTTAGATCCCTGTGCTTGAGTTGCTTGTCATTTCTTCCAAAGATGATAACCTGTCCTTTGTTTCCTGAGACCCAGCAGGAGCTCCCTGTTCAGCCAGGCTGGACTTCCTCATTGGTTAATCTTGCAGCACATGGGGACAGCCTGCTCTTGCACCTTTAAGAGTACTTTTTTAAAGAATGCCTAGCCTTCCTGGATCCCTTTGTCCTTCAGGAGTGTTTCCAGGTGACTCCCTCATCTGATGTCCTGAACAAGCCAAACTCTGCCCTACAGAAGCCCATTGTGGTGGTTTTATTGATTCCTCCTCCTTACTTTAGCAAGGATCAAGAACTCTATCATCTCATGATCACTAAGACATGCCCAAGTCAGACTCCAACCTCCACATTTCCCACCAGACCTCTGTTTGTAAACAGCGAGTCTAGCAAGGCACTGCCCGATAGGGTCTCACTTACCAGTTCTGTTAGGAAGTTATCTTCCACGCATTCAAGGAACCAGCTAGTCTCTCCTCTGTGCTGTGTTGCTATTTCCAGCTGATGGCAGGTAAGTTGAAGTTCCCCATGAGGACAAGGGTTAGAGACTCTGAGATTCTGCCAGCTGCCAGTAGAATGCCCTATCCTGGTTGAGTGGTCTACAACAGACTCCCAACAGGATATCTGCCTTGTTGGCCTCCCCCCTCAACCTTATCATTAGTTTATGCACTACGCATAGTTCTATATCATCAAAGCATTCCCTAACATTGAGAGCCACCCCACCTTCTCACCTTCCTGAAGAGCTTATAGCCATGCATTGCAGAACTCCACCCATGACAGTCATCCCACCATGGCCACTATGTCACAGTTATCCCGTTGTACAGTGGTTTTCAGCTCCTCCTAATGTTACCCATGCTACATGCATTGGTGTAGATGCACTTAGGCTGAGCTATTAATTTAAGTCCCAATTGATTATTTTCAATAAGAACATAAGGTCTGATGAAGAGTGGATTCCATCAGGATGTTTAGCATAGAAATATCCTAATTTGCGTGCCTGAGGGAAAACTTGAAACCACTCTATCACTCCATTTCTGAACAACACACAAATACCCACCACCACAGTTTGGTTTTAGCATCAAAATTGAAATTTGGAAGCTACATGAACTGTATATAAAATGCAGTTTCATGCAAGCAACTGAAACAAATACTTATTTTTTGTTGAGAAGATTTTATTTGAACGTGGCTTCTAAGAGATGCTAACAGCAGATCAGTTTGTCATCAAATATTGAACTATTCCAGCAATAGATTTGACCAAAGTGGTTTTGCAGCCTGATAGCCAAAGTGTCTCTGACTTAAAAGCTTAGCAGAGGTCTTCTTGGAATCAGGGATCTGGAAAAGCATTTCTTCCAGTGTGCACATGGTTATTCGTCCTGAAGCCTGTAGCTTCATAGAAATAGCTCCTAATTTGGCAGAAAGGTCAGGGTTTTCTTCCATCTTTTCTCTGACTGTAGTCAGCTAAGAAGGAGAAAATGACAGATGGTTACAGTTCAGCAAGGGAAGATCTCATTCAGCCACCATACAGAAGACAGGCAATCACTCGAAGGAAAAAAATAAGTACACAGTGTAAGGTATGTGGCTAATGCAGTGACTCATAACAAGATTTTTACGTGGCACACATACATCACCAGGCAATGGTGGAAATGTATTGAATACCTATATTGGAGATAGTTTATAAAATTTAAAACTTCCTTAAAGTTTTAAGGAATATGGTTCTATTTTGAGTTCTCATACAGGGTAATACAAGTATTTTCTCTTTAGACTCAGGAAATGTAATTGCTTCCTGGAATCTGGTTCCAGATCAGCACAAGTCTATTGCAATGTATCACACTAACTGTGGAGTACAGATTCACAGAGGTCAGACTAGAGAACAATGAGGAGTTCTTTATGTCACACACAGAGTGCGGGTGCAGTGTTTTATAGAATTAATGAGTTCATAGTAATGCTTAGTCTTCTTACGGACTGTTACAAATTTAACAAACAAAATCAAAATACAACAGTGACACATCAAACATTTATTGCAATGCCATTTCAAAATTAACTGCTGCTTAAAAAAAAGTCAACATGGAGGTTAATACACATGGGCTATTATTTGAAACATATGTCCCCCTACCCACTACCTAGTATTTGTTGTTTTATGCATCAGTTACTAATTTTGTATAACTGGCAGCAGTGAAAGGCTAAGTGTTGAATAATTAACACATCCTTAAAATAACTTGCTCCAAAGACACATTCAGAAGTTTTGAGAAAAGCAGCAGCAATGCTGCCATGATGATAAGGGTGTATATGTGCTCTAAAGGAAGCAACCTTGGTAACCATTAAGCATGTAAGAAACCTCCAAGACAATCAAGTCAACCCAGTGCCCCCATGCCCATTAAACTGTGTTTTCAAGCGCCACATCTACACATTTTTTGAACACAGTCAGGGACAGCAAATCCACCACCTTCCTGGGCAGCATGTTCCACTACCTGACCACTCTTGCAGTGAATAAATTTTTCCTGATGTACAATCTGAACTTCTCCTGAAGCAACGTGAGGCCATTTTCTCTTGTTCTTTCACTAGAGAACTTGGAAGAAGAAACCAACTCCCGACTTCTCTCTAACTTCTGCTCTGGTAGTTGTAAAAAGCAGTCAGATCTCTGCTCAGACTTCTTTTCTCAAGACTAAACAACCCCCATTCCCTCAGATACTCCTCATAAGACCTGTCTTCTAGGCTTTTCATTAGCCTCATTGCCCTTCTTTGGACACACTCCAGCATCTCAGTGTGCTTCCTGTATCAGTGACCAAAACTGAATACAGTACTCACTAGTACTAGTACTTCTCACTAGAAGAGGCCTCAGTAGTGCCAAGTACAGGGGAAAAATCACTCCTCTTGTTCTGCCGGCCACAGTATTTCTGATGCAGGACAGGATGCTGTTGGCCTTCTTAGATACCTGGGCACACTGCTGGGTCAGGTTCAGCACCTTCAGATCCTTTTCTGATTAGCAGTTCTCCAGCCACTCTTCCCAAGCCTGTAGTGTTGCATGAGGTTGTTGTGACTGAAGTGTAGGACCCAGCACTTGGTCTTGTTAAAACTCCTATACCTGACCTCAAGCCCATTGACCCAGCCTGTTCGGGTCCCTCTGCAGAGCTTTTCTACTCTCAAGCAGATCAACACATTCACCCAATTTGCTGTCATCTGCAAATTTGCTGAGGGTGCACTCAATCTCCTCATCCAGATCATCGATAAAGATTTTAAACAAGACTGGCCCCAACACTGAGCCCTGGGGAAATCTACTTGTGACTCGGCACCAATTCAACTCCATTTAACACAACTCTCTGGGCTCAGCCATGCAGCCAGTTTTTGAGTTTTTAACCCAGTGAAGAGTCCACCTGTCCAAGCCATGAGATGCTAGCTTCTCTAGAAGAATGCTATGTTAGATTCTGTGAGATGCTTTACTGAAGTCTAGGTAAATGACAGCCACAGGCTTTCCCTCATCCACTAGGTTGGTCACATGGTGTTAGAAGGAGATGAGTGGGTGAAGCAAGATCTGCCCTTCAATAAACCCATGCTGGCTGGCCCTGATTCCCTGACTGTCCTGCACTTGCTGTGTGAGTGAGCTCAAGATGAACTGCTCCAAAATCTTCCTCAGTACTCAGGTCAGACTGATAGGTCAATACTGTAAAAACTACTTTTTCATGTATTAACTTCCCTGTGCAGCATCACAAGTCTTTGCAATTATTACCAACCTAACACTATTGCTGTGATTGGAACTTTATCCTCATTTTTACATCAAATGAAAACAACACATAAAGCAAGGGATTAAGTTAATGCCAACAGGGAACACTTCATTTACATTCAGATGAAGCTTCTAAAAGAAAGATCCACAACAAAAAAGGAAAGCAAACAGCTAAATGCTTTGTTCTACCATAGGGAAAGCCAGCCAGGTGCTTTGATATCTGAATGCATCAGAATCCATACAATTTCAGTAGGGTAAACTCAGGGACCTCGGGTTCTGCATCTCAATTACCGTTATCATAGCTCAGTTAGGCACCATGGACCTCCTCACACTACTGTATACTTACCACCTGTTCAGAAAACTCTATTTTTTTCACAAAGGGAGAAGTATTTACTTCCACTGCTGCCTCTAATGTCTTTATTACTTCTTCTAGAGAACCAGATCGGAGCTGGACAAGGACCTGAAAAATAAAATTCAACCACACACAAATAGTACTTATTTAAAAATGCTTGAGCAAAGCAGGACAAAATACATTTCTAGATGCTGTACAGATAAAATTATATTAATCACAAAGGAAGCAGAGGGAATGATCAGACATGGGTTGTTTTTTTCTTTGAGGCTGTGTCCGGAAGGGAATGGTGAGTCTGGTAGCAGAACTGTTCTGATGGAGATGTATTAGCTGTTCTTGAATGAAGTGTGGTTATTCTACGGCTTAGAGAGGTCACTTAAAGGCATTACGCAGTAGACTTTGTATCAGGTTGTAGGCCGTGTAACTAAAAGAAAAAGGTTGGTGCATGTACATTTGTAGTTAAGGTTTATAGAGATGAAGCAGGGCTGAAGTGAGGGCAGCACAGCTAAGGAAGGCATTTACTTGGAGCTGTGGTTTCTCATAGCTCCTGTAGCAAGAAAGCATAAGTCACAACACCATAATTAGAAATTGTTCCTGGGTCTATACTCTGAGATGCAAGACTGATCTACTTTCCATTCCCATCTACAGTAGGAAGTGACTTTAAGAAACAGGGAGATGAGTGTTAACAATTCAGAACGTAACTCACTCAACAGACAGAATCTGTTTCCTGACAAACAAGCTCAGCAACAGTAGTGACACATGTATGTGCTGATAAGAAGCTGGCCTTCTATCACTTTGCATGCAGGAAATTTTTGCCCAGGATAGCACAATTCTTTACAAGACTACAAGCATACTTACTTTAAGATTATTGTACAGTTCGTTCTCTGCTTTCAATACCTGGGAACAGTAAGATTTGGCTTGCACTACATCATTCTAGGAAGGAATAATAAGTAATAAATACATGCCTAAGTAGTATATGCCTAACAGCAAATGTTAAACACCAGCCTTTACCAACTTTTCAGTGAATCACAAACCAGCACCTAGAACCTCTTTGCCAAGACCTACAGACTCCAAGCGGTATCCAGTCTATGAAAGAAACACCCCATGCTGGAGTTCCCATGTCATCTGGCACTATAGCGCACCAGACAGTACTCCCCACTTCACCTCAGCAAGGAAAGGAAGCATATAAGCAACAATGAGCATGAAAGCCCCCAGAAGATAAACAATCTACATACATGTTCAGTTCGGCACATGTCGCTCAAATGAAGTACAACCTATGTTAATGTGGGTATTTATCTTGCCCAGCACTCTTGACCTTTCAGACATAGACTTTTATCTGTGTATCTGTATGTGTACATATCTATGCCATCAACTGATTTATACAGACAGGAAATGTTACACTGACATTTACCAGACCAATCACAGCTACTTGGAATCAGGGAACAGCTTACTCACAGCAAGATGTTCTGTCAAAGATCATGCAGCTTAAGGAACAGTTAAATGAAATGTGACACATATTTCTGTTTGCAAAATACAAATTTAAACTGATTTTTGCATAAAGCAACAGCATCAAGGATATTCAGTGCTATTTCAGAGACAGAGATTTTGTTTTTTAACGTCAATGCTATCATGAAGCCCTGTCATGTCATCATGCACATGAATAAATTAATGTCAATGACTCTGTTGCTCATTCATGTTCACAGAGACATGAACTCTGTGGGCTTTTTTAGAGAATCACACTACGAAAATTCTAACATTTCAACTTACTTTATTCATATCTGTTAACAACATCAAATCGCTAGCTTTCTAGACTTTGGAATTTCTTAATTGCTATTCTTCTGCTCCATCTTTCACCCTGTACTGCCTCAGAGCCTCTTCATATCAGCACACGAGGCACATGAAAACCTCCCCTGCGGTGAAGAAAGACAGACAGTCTCCCTGGTGTTAGGGCAAAACACATCACAGCCTTTGAGTTTGCCTCCAGAGATAAACATATTAAAGACATATATTTGTGCAAATATTTTGAGTTATCATTTTAATTCTGATTAAAGGAAACTATAATTAAGCAACAGTATCTGTAGGACTGGGTTCAAGAGTACATCTAACCTGCTGGCTTAACTTTTATTATTTTCCAAAACAATTCTAGATGGCATTGTCAATCGCACAAACTTCTTGTGCATTAGACTGAAGATGCATGTTTAAATTTCAGAATTCCTGCATTCACTTTGTGTGGGAGTTGTCTATAACCCTACTCTTTTGGGGACTTCAAACAGGATTTCAAGTTATTATATAAATCAGTTGTGCTCCCTCTGTGTAAGCTATTCAGACACAAATCAAAACAAAAGGACCTGTACCTGCTTCAGAGCAGTTGCAATTGCAAAGCAGAACCCTCGTATTGGTAATGCATCACCTTTCAGCTGCGCTTCTTCCACCAGTTTTGCAGAGATTTTGCAAGACTCCAGGTTGTCCTGCACAGAAATTTCAAACGTAAGTTTCACTGTCAATCTTGTTATCTGTAAGGACTGTACGCAATTACAATTGCCTACAGTCTGAATTCCAACTCAGAAGTCAATGGTTGTAAGATCACCAAGTCAATGTAGATCTGAGCTCAAACAAGCAGATTCTGTGCTGCACTTACTGAGAAACATAACATCAAATGAGATATACAAAGCTACAGTGCAGAAGAGGGTAAAAAGAACTTTCAATATTTTAACAAATGGCTGCCCTTGCCATAATTGTTTAGACTTCGAAACAATGACAGCAGTATGATAAAACTAGCAGACACTTTCCTTTCCACTTTCCAATTATTTCCAATTCAGGAAGAAAGCTGAATTTTTGTCCTTACTTTATTCTGAAGTCCACATTAGATAGTCAATAAATGTTGTCTAAGTGCTGAACTACTTAGCACCATTAAGCTAAAGAATTTCTTCTATATGTGAATTTGAACACTCAGCAAGATTTAGTCTCTCTTCTCAATTAAACCTTGCAAGACATTTCCAAAGTATATACTCTAAGACGACAGCTTAGACAATTGCCTGTTTTCCAAGACAGAAAGCTTACACTATTCCTGAGCATATTTTCAATAAGAGTCTATAGTAAAAGGTGGTAAGTTAACCTGCTTGCTATCTCACAAATTACCAACTCTCAAATACAATGCTCCTCACTCTGGGAACTATGAGATGACTGGACCCTCAAAATCGTAATACCTTTCAAGCAAAGCCGGCAGCAGGAAGGTTTTGTAACAATCTGTAACACTAACACAGATAAAAGTTATTTCCAAGACCTTGGCACTTCTCTTCCTACTGTTCAAAGTGTCATTCCTGCAAAATACTGGCCATGATTTAAGAGATAGGATAATCCTTAGGGTGTTTGAGAAATACTTTTCCATGTCACTGACAACTGGTCTACAGAGCTTGTGAAAATACCTACTAAAGCACATGAGACACCTGTGGTTTAAAACTTTCTCTTTCTAAATATCCTGACCACCAGAAGATTGACCATCATCACACAAATATTACATCATCAAAAGGCGTATAGCCCCTTCCAGCACTACAAGAAGGCCCATCTGTTACCTTAGGGGATAGCAGTACCTTACAACAACTTAAAAGATCCCAAAGATTAAATATTAATTCCTTTTTTTATCCACTAGCAATAATCTGAGATTACAGCCTTGTACGCGTTTTTGTACTGGTCCCTGCCATGGTTATTAAAAAGAAACAAAGAATTAAGATGGTAAAAATCCAGCACTGTTCTTAATGATACTAGCACCATCAGTTACAGTATTCAAGTAGTGCTTCTTGAAGCCACTTTTCTTTGAGGTAATCCCATTAATGTTTATAAATATGTGAAGAGTGGCTGTCAGGAGGATGGAGCCAGGCTCTTCTCAGTGTCATCTAAGACAAGGCGCAATGGCTGTAAGCTGGATCATAGGAGGTTCAACATAAATAAGAATGGGCTGCCCAGTCTCCTTCTCTGGAGATGTTTAAAACCTTCCTGGACGTGTTCCTGTGTGACTTGATCTAGGTAATACTGCTGTGGCAGGGGGATTGGACTAGATGATCTTTCAAGGTCCTTTCCAATTCCTAATGTTCTGTGATTTTTTCCTAAAGTTTCTTAGGTTGCATCACAAGTAACACCAATTTCAAACTTCATGATTTCTCTTCTTACCTCAACCAGCTGAATCAACAGATTAAGCTTTTGAAAAAGTTCCACTTAATCCTCTTTAATGATAGCATTTTATCTTAATGACAAACTGTCACAAATTTATTGTATTTGTTACAGTAATTTGATGGTTTATAATAATTTCCCCTCTATTTTTATCAGTTTGCTAAAGAAGGAATGAAGGGCCATATTCTGTACAGAAATCAGAGGTCTCAGGAACCTCTTTTCTGCTGCACATGTCATAGACCCAAGCCTTCTGACAGCTGGCCATGAAAAGAACTAAGTAAAAGTTTAGGAATGAAGCTACAGCAGATGGACTAAAGGATACCTCAGAGAAACACAGTAGGTATCTGTGAAAGCCTGTACTTAAATACAGCCTTAGTGGATGATGATATAAACATCAATTCATAATCTTACGTTGTAGCTCAGTGTCCTTCTACATTCACGTCTTCCTAAAACAAGCACTTTCTGTGTAGAACTGCTAACATCACTCAATAGACTGTAAACGCTAAACTCCGTTTTTACCAGCAGACAACTCCCACAGCTCTTTCTCAGTTCTGCCTCTTGCCCTCCCCTCCAAAGCCACAAGACTATTTTTATTTTCCCTGTCCTAAAGGAAGCTGTAACTCATTAGAACCAAGAATTTTGAAAGAACAACATAAAGTTGCACTCAGACCGCATGCAGCAGCGAGAGTGCTGGTCCTCAAACACTATTTTATCAAGGTTTCTGGATGATCTGGGGGTTCCCTGAATGGGAAAACTCGGGGAAGCCAAGAGGCAGTCGCTGAGGTTTGGGTACTCTCGCGGTAGAAGCCGGGCAAACACCATGGGGGTTGCAGACCTGGCCATCTTTGAGGGAGGCAAAACTGGAAGTCACGCTCAGACTGCACACAGCAGCAAGAGCACTAGCCGCTTCAGCCGCCAGGGGGCAAAAAAAAAAAATTAAGAAAAATAAAATGGTAACATTTTATTTTCTGCAGCAGCAGAGGAAGAGGCGGCTACGGTTACCACTGCATATGTGGGAACTCAAACAGAGGTCCCCCAACAAGATGAGGCAGTGCAGGTGACAGGCTGCCAGGAATGTAACTGTCTCAAGTTTTCCTGGCTGTCTATAGTGTGTGCAGGTAGTTTATCTGCTTGACTGGGTGGCACATCTGCAAGATCAGGTTGAAAAGCTACAAGGGGAAGCAGAAAAGCTCAGGAGAACTGGAGAACTGGCTAAAATAGAGGTAGACTGGTGGAGCCAGTCTGGACAACCGCCAAATAAGAGCCAGAAACAAGGAGCCCAAGTATCCTGCACCTCTCAGATGGAGAACAGAAGCCCAAGGAGAAGGGGTGAGTGAAGTGAAGGGCCGTGACAGAAGGCAAGCACCACTCTTGCCTGCCTCACCTTCTCAGTTGCCACTGAGTAATAGCTATCAGCCTCTACCGGAAGACAGCCGGTCTAATAAGGATACAGAGGACAGAGAACCCATACTGGAGGTCCTAGCAAGGTTGCATAAACCCGGGAGGTCTTCCAGTAATATGACAACCTCCTCCACAAAGAAGAGAAGGGGATCAGGAGAGGTGCCTGGGGAATGGAGGATACCAAATGTCACTCCAGTCTTCAAAAGGTAAGAAGGAGGACCCAGGTAACTACAGACCAGTCAGCCTCACCTCCATCCCAGTAAAGGTTATGGAACAGTTTGTCCTGAATGTGGTCTCTAGGCACATCAAGGACAATAGGGTCACTAGGAACGGTCAGCATGGCTTCACCAAATGGAAGTCATGCTTGATCAACCTGATAGCCTTTTATGAGGGCATAAACAAGTGGATAGATGATGGCAGAGCAGTGGGTGTGGTCCATCTTGACCTCAATAAGGCATTTGACACAGTCTCACACAGCATACTCTCAGCCACATGGAGGCAGTGTGGACTGGATGATTGGGTAGTGAGGTGGATCGTGAACTGGCTGCCGGATAGAAGCCAGAGAATGGTGGTCAATGGGACAGAGTCTAGTTGGAGTCCTCCATCTAGTGGAGTCTCCCAAGGGTCAGTAGAGGAGACTGAGGGGTGACCTCATTAATGTCTATAAATATTTTAGAGGTGGGTGTCAGAAGGATGGAGCCAGGCTCTTCTCAATGTCATCTGGACAAGGGGCAAGGGGTGCAAGCTGGAACATAGGAGATTGCATATAAATACCAGAAGGAACTTCTTCACCATGAGGGTAATGGAGCACTGGAACAGGCTGCCCAGGGGTGTTGCCGAGTCTTCTTCTCTGGAGATGTTTAAAACCCATGTAGGTATGTTCCTGTGTGACTTGGTCTAGGTTATCCTGCTGTGGCAGGGGGATTGGTCTAGATGATCTTTCGAGGTCCCTTCCAGTCCCTAATGTTCTGTGATTTTGTGAAATTACAGCTGAGCCAGCTCCATTATAACACATACGCATTCAATTTTATTGTATGGTTAACTAAGAGATTTGAGAAATTTAGATTCGTGGTGTAATTCTTCTCCAGCCACTGTTTTTCTTCCCAAAAATAGAAAGAAACAAAAAAACAGTTTTCTACTCAGTTTGGAAAGGGCCTTCTCCTAATATTTCAAACTGCACAGCTGATTTGCATCTGGACATGAAGATCAAAATAAAATGTTCAGGAATCCTGCTTTGCTATGAAAGGGAAACAGTTCTAAGGAAACAGTCATAGGATGTGTGCAGCCTAACTTATCACTGTGTTCACGCTCTTTCTCCAGGCTAAAATTACAGCTCAGCAAAAGGGGCAGCCTATCTCTCACTGAAGGCATTCATTTAGGTTTCCATTCAGTTGCCCATTTTCATCAGACATGTAGAAACAGAGTACTTTTGAGAACTCTAAACCTTGTCAAACATGGGTGCAGTTACAGAAATGGAGCAAGATTACTTGCAGAACAAGGAGAGGAATGGATGGAAGATGCTTGGCAAACAGAACATACCATACATCAGGGATTGGAAGGGACCTCGAAAGATCATCTAGTCCAATCCCCCCACCACAGCAGGATCACCCAGATCAAGTTGCACAGGAACATATCCAAGCAGGTTTTAAACGTCTCCAGGAGAGACTCCACAACCCCCCCGGGCAGCCCGTTCCAGTGCTCTGTCACTCTCACTGTGAAGAAGTTCCTTCTTATATTTACATCAAACCTCCTATGTTCCTTAGTGCTTATGCTCACATTGTAGAGATTTTCTTTGTGACATTTGTTTGAATGGGAAGACATGTATGTGCACCACAACATGTACAATGAAGCAATTTAGACAATTTAAATATGTCTAAAACATTTGCACTAGGTAAGAAATCAAGACTGAGAACATATGGAAGTTTTAAAATCCAAAAACCCCAGAGACACAAAGTAGGCATTTCAAATACTTTTTCATCATGTAAATTGAAAACACTTACCAATTTGTAGCATATTGCAAATGCAAGTAAGTAGGTGTCTTTGTTGAAAGGTATACCTTGTTTTTTCATTTCTACCAGAATTTCCAAAGCACCTATCAAAAGGACATTGTGTTACTCACTTCAAATTTAATACTGCACATTTTGTAACTGGAAAAAAAAAATTAATTGAAGGTGGTATAAGCTCAGTACGTTTACTTAAAATTAAGACTGTGTTATTTTTAAAAAAATAAATACGTTTCAAAAATTTAATTTAGGGTCAGCTGGACGTAAATATTACTTCCCAGCAAGGAGACTTCCAATCTACATTAGCATCAGGTCTTACTGTTTTATAATTTTCATACAAATATAGAAGTAAATTCTAGATACTTGACAAAGGTACTCTTATTCTTCCTAACTGCCCACAATGAAAACTTTTAAAACATTACTAAAGCTTCCACCATTTTAGGCACACCAACTGTCTAACAGCTCCTTCAAAACAAAAAGCTCTTTCATTTGTCATTTTCCATGCAAGTTAAGCCTTCGGAGAAGAGGGTTTAAGATAAGCTCCCTCTAGATAATCTTAATTCTGTGTAACCAAAAATAGTAAGAGTAACATTGGAAGTATGAAACAAATAGAGCCTTCGGGTTTTATTACATGCTACAGCATACTGCTCACTCAGATCTACACTGATTTACACAGTATTTGGTCTTTTAAAACCACAAACCAAGCAGCAGTACTCATTAAACATATGTATTTATACATACATCATAGTGAGAAGCATCCCCCTCAAAATGCATTTGCTTTAGCAAACACAGTGCTTACTTTCAAAATGGCCCTTGTTGAACAACATAGTCATCAAAATATGGAAAGATGTACTGTCTGAGAAAAAACCACGCAAATTCTGGAGAAGAAACATACAAATAGAGCGATCACAAAGAAAGTTAGGACAGTGAGTATTCTGACTGTGCACAGCACTCAGCAGGTCTTCCTACTGGAAGAAGACCCATCTTCACAAGTTCAGTGTTTAACTCTCAGAGTTCCCTGAGTGTCTCTGCAAAGTAGCCTCTAAAACACCAGTGGTTTTCGTGGTCAAAAGCTCGCTAAACTTAAATGGAAATTTCACAGAGTCCCACTATGAATTTTTTTTTAATCACAGAATGTGACCTACCATTTAATGCAAGCAGAAGTCACTTACTAACGGCAAGTTCAGAAACTCAGCAGACATACAGCAGTAGCTGATATCCTGAGGGTAAAGCACCACCACCATGGAAATGAAAGGACCTTTTGCTAATCACACTATCAGGTGATGAACAGATGAGAACAAAGGCTTGAGTAATGACAAGCAGAGTGTGACAGAAGAAAGAGGAAAGATATTTATATTCCTCTTCAATCACACGGTGTGTTAGAAGTAGTCAAACAAAATGTCAGAGATTTTAAGTCCAACTTTTGGCCGCGGAGTCTGAAGTGGTACTGTACTATCCACCAGGTACTTTCTAGTGTAGAGCTTTCTGACATAGAGCTCAGTAAAACAGAACTCTAACAAATACCTAATTTAAGAATAGCATCATAAGCAAGATTTTTCCTGTTTCTAGCTAGGTACTAATCAATTTGTGCATTAATGGCATTCATTAATTAATTAGCATCATAGAGATGATTTTACACTGGCTGCCAAAGATTTTTGAAAACACGTTATTGCACCGAATCTTTTTAAATTATTACACCCTGTGCATAACAAAGCATTTTGTCATAGTACCACACAGAACATTTTAAAGTGTTCAAAAACAAGCCCTTAATTTTCTTTAGAACTAAAATGGTCCAGCTTCTGAGCTAATTAATATAATACCACCTCTACAGGGCTCAGTGGGAGTTTGAAGTACAGAGCAACATAATAAATCTGTTGGTGCAAATAACTCAAGAGACTACTACATAAAAACCCAGAAGTGTTGAATTTTAAGGATGCTTTAATTAACGCAAAGCAGGATGTGGGAAAACATGGATTATCTGTGTTCATCTGAGGAATTTTTTTAATCAATACTTTTTATTCAAATGACAGAATTATATGGAAGTACAGTAAGAAAGTTACTAGTCAAACTACCAATCTAATTTTTTTCATTACTATTTAAAAAATAAAACCCATGCAATCTGCATCCTTATATTAATGAGATCAACATCCTTGCTACTGGCAATACATATAATTCAAGTCTGTGTGCTCATGCAAGGCCCATGTGCAGCATACCAACTGCTCACAATGGACTAATAATAACAGTATTTTTGAAATATATAGAGGAATTACCTGATCTTTGATAAGTTCTACTGCAGGTTGTTCAAGGTCCAGCTCATAACATAGCCTCATAAAGAGTGGCCCAAATTTAAAATTTAAGGCTCTGATCCCCTTCTGTTCATGATACCTATTGGAAAGAGTAAGAAAAGTCCATCAGACAGGGTATAGAGTCTGTCAAGGGAAAATAGCTTTACATAGACACATCTGTTTCTGCAATGACAGATCACACTTCTCTATCTGAACTGGCCTTTTAGATAATATAAGATCAACTTTTCATTACAAAATACTACTTGATGACCCTAATAAATTAACAAGTAATATGTAGCGTTCTTCTTTACAGCTCCTACATTGTAATTGTTGGGAAGGCTTTCATTCACAAATCTTCCTGACCTGCCACTGCCAGAGTCAGACCAGCTTATAAACAGGTATGCCTTGGCTGAAAAAACACCTCTGAAGACATCTCTACCTCTGAGCTAAGAGATGATATTTCTGTGGTTTTCCTCTCCACAGCTTGACTATTCTTTGATTTGAGAGTCTCTGAAGGGTTAGAAGATCCCAAGTAAAGGAAAATAAAGCTTTAGTTTAATGGGTTAGCTATGCATATAGGTATGGAATTAGGGCAAGCCCTCAATCTCAGACATAACCTGAGATGACCAAATAAAAGTAGAAAAATAAAGGCAGAAGAGCATTACCTGGATTGTTAAAATACCTGTAAATAACTTTTCTGGCTAGTTCCACATCAGATGAAGTCTGACATAAATGCAGAATACTTATTAATTCACTTTTGAAAATAATTCCATTTTTCTTCAGTTTTTCTTTAATACTATTAAAATATGGATCTGAAAAAAAACCAAACCACATAGCAGAAGTCTACAAATGATTCCATTACCTGCTTTGCATACTTGGTATCTGAAAGATTAAGATTTAATGAAGCAGAAAGTTTGTTCCAAGAAGAATGCATTAAGCTTTTAGAGACAAATATCCCTCAGTGTCCTCGTGAGATCAAATCAAACTTGGAAAATCAAAAAGATGCTTACTGTGAACTTAATTCCACCATGTATCTTATGGAATATATCATGCAGTAAAAAATTTTGAAGAAGTGCTCAAGTGTTGTCTTCCTGAACTTTTGAAAAGCTTTTGACACTGTTCCCCACGGAATTCTCCTCAATAAGCTGGCTGCTCATGGCTTGGACAAGCATACAGTCTGCTGGATAAAACAGTAGTTGAACGGAAGGGTCCAAAGAGTGGTGGTTAATGGAGTTAAATCCAGCTGGTGGCCTGTCACAAGTGGTGTGTCTCAGGGCTCAGTGTTGGGACCATCTCTGGTCAACCAATGTGTCTGATCTCAACAAGGACACAGAGTGTATCATTAGTAAGTCTGCAGATGACAGAAAGGTAGGTAGGAGTGTTCATCTTCAAGAGGGTAGGGAGACTCTTCAGAGAAACTTGGATAGATTGGAGCAATGGCATGAGTTTCAGTATCAATAAGGCCAAGTGCCAGGTCCTGCACTTAGGCCACAACAACCCCATGCAATGCTACAGGCTTGGGGAGGTGTGGCTGGAGAGCCATCTCACAGAGAGACCTCAGGCTCCTAAATGACATCAAGATGAATATGAGCCAGCAGTGTGCCCAGGTGGTCAAGAAGGCAAATGGCATCTGGCTTGTATTAGGAATAGTGTGGTCAGCAGGAGTAGGAACATGATCGTTCCCCTGTATTTGGCACTGGTGAGGCCACATCTTGAGTATTGCGTCCAGTTTTGGGCACCTGAATACAAGAGATGTGGAGGTGCTGCAGCAAGTGCAGAGGAGGGCAACTAAGCTGGTAAAGGGCCTGAAGAATAAATCTTGTGAGGAAAGATTGAGAAAGTAGGGGGTCTTTAGTTTGAGGAAGGGAAGGCTGAGAGGAGACCTCATCACTCTCTACAACTACCTGAAAGGACACTGTGGAGAGGTTGGTGCTGGTCTCTTCTCACAAGCAATTAGTGATAGGGTTCAAGTTACAACAGGGTAGGTTTAGACTAGATATTAGGAAGAATTTCTTCACAGAAAGGGTGGTTGAGCACTGGAATAGGCCTCGCAGGGAGGTGGCTGAGTCACCATTCCTGGATGTGTTTAAAGATCATCTGGATCCTGTGTTGAGGAATATGTTTTAGGGGTAAGCTTGAGGGGTGGAGTGGATGGTTAGACTTGATGATCCTAAGGGTCTTTTCCAACCAGAGTGATTCTATAAATGATATTTTCTACCTTTTTTTAAAAAGCAAGCAAAACTCAAAATCAATTCCACTGAACATTCAAACAAACATAAGAATTTCTACTCAACACCACTGATACAGAAGATTTAATTCTTTCACAACTAAAGCACATACAAAGATTATCTCACATATACATTTTGACATATCTCAAATGCAG
This sequence comes from Phoeniculus purpureus, assembly GCA_028565055.1. Lineage (NCBI taxonomy): Eukaryota > Metazoa > Chordata > Aves > Bucerotiformes > Phoeniculidae > Phoeniculus > Phoeniculus purpureus. The sequence continues at coordinate 17,220,838 of JAOXOE010000874.1, forward strand.
CATAATCCCCTCTCACATAACCCCCAATGTGAGTACCTCACCACTACAGAATAACAACATTATGACTTGCCACTGTTTGACATGAATTCTACTTTCACTTAATATAGAAAAACTCTCAGGTTAGCTTATCCTCCTCTCTGTCCCAAAAGCCCACGTTACATTAAGCTAAATTCAATTATTTGTCTCTTAACAAACACGCAAACTAAAATTAATAACATCCTTTGGAACACTTGTCAATTTCTACCAGCAAAACACCTGCACATGATTTACACAGGTGTGGGAAATGGAGTTTTATGTAACATTTCTTAAATATTAAGGGCTGTTTTATATTTATGTTTATGCTCCTTAAAGGAACACAATGAGAAAATCTGCATCAGAAAAAAAATCCTTCAGTCTTGCTCCTTAGTTTGGAAAACCTGAATTTTTTTTACATTCTGAGTATGAACTCATCACATGGAACTGTGTGTACAACTGAGAAATTACATTAGGTAAATTAAAAAAATCTTAGGTAGCTATTAGGTTTTACATTAACTTTCTCTTCTGCTGATGTGTTTGAAACAGTACTTGTAGACAAAAACCAGAAATTTCTACTAGATTATCTAACAAAGCCAGAAACTAAGGACACAAACATTTCAGGTCTTTTACTGAATTTATACCACGCATACTTGAAAGATTAATTTTTCAAAACAGCATAACTAATATTGTTACATTCTAAAAGGTCTCGTCCAGTAATTTTAGCTTAAAAAAAATTTGCACAATATAAGTTGTTGCTTTAGATGGTATTAACTGATGTAATACTACAATGACTTTGATTGTCTCATATCCTAGGACGTATGCTAAAATTGAGAATGGTGATTATGACATAAATACCTTTATTGCCATGAACTTCCTTTATAGCTGCCACTTTCATCTGCTGAAATTCTTGTAACTTTATATCACTTTCTGTTAGCAGAGACCGCTTCCCCTCTGTAAAAAAAATAGACAAAGGTTGAAATCTATATTCACACTTTGCATTTATGAATTACTGCTGTTACCATGTAATTTCACCACTGCAGAATGAAACTAAAAAAAGACAAAAAAATTGGTCACATTGCTGACAAGAGAACCTGAGCACTTTATGTCACATCACATCTTTCCTGAGTTATTGTGTACAAAAATGAAGAAGCGTATTTTCTGGACATGCAAAAGTAGACACATCATGCCTCTCTACCAAGTCAATGTACCAGATTCTGCACAACAATAAGATCTTTTACACCTCTCAAGCTTTCATAATTACTTGTCTTGTCATCTCTTTGTTCACCATAATGCACTAGTGGCACAATTTCCTTTCCTGTGATACAGTGTCTGCACTATTGTAGAATGTGTTATTCTGGAAGGTCCAAAGACAGCAGAAAGGCAAAAGGGAAAAAATCCACACGGCTTATTGAATTTAGTAACACTTGGGAGGCCTAAGTGGAGTTCTGGTGCTGTAGACACTGTGGACAAGGCAAGACATTGAATCTGGAACTTCACAATTAACAAAATTAACTGAACTCAACTGTACTGTATTGTAAGCTCCTTTAACATGATCCTTTAACAAACTGTCCTGTAAATGGTATTTTTGCTGTCATGAAGCCAGCTTACCACTAGATTTTTATTTGAAACCAAGAGTCACTGAAATAGTTTACATTGTCACAATCTAATCTAAGTTTTTTGGCTTCTTAAAACACAGTGGCATCAGAGAGCCCGGGGCAGCAAAATTTACCCTTCTTGAACTGAATTTGCTGAGTTGTACCGCTTCTTGAATTCCTACCTTAAAGTGTTCTTGAAACAAAGCAGTGCAAAACCACGTACAAGAGCCTCAAAGGCAATCAGAGGGAGATTGATATGGTGGCTGGAATGCATGCAGGTGAAGGACCCATAGGAAAACTTTACTGACCACTCAGCTTTATCTCAGATGTGCTGCAACCCTCTGAAAGGAAGGCAAATGAGAAGAGCAAGACCACCATGTGAGGGGTATCTTCATGTGTCTGAAGAGTTGGAGCTGTGATGGAGCAAAACCTTCACCAGTGCTGACACAGCACGCTGGCAGCCCAGACAAGCCTGGGCTGGGGAGCCCTCCGTCATACACCTACTTTCCCGGCTGAGGGAGTTAGGGCTTTCAGCCTTAAGAAGGCTCCAGAGAAACACTGCTGCAGCCTTCCAGCATCTGAAAGAGGCCTATGAGAAAGCTGAAGGGTTAACTTTTTACAGAGGCCTGTAGTGATAGGACAAGGGGTAAATGGCTTCAAATAAAAAAGGTAGATTTAGATATAAGAAAGAAGCTCTTTACTGTGAAGGTAGTAAGACACAGGACTAGGTTCAATAGAACCAGAGGAAATGCAACCTTGTGCAAGCTGCACAAGGTTTAGGCTGGATGTTAGGAAGAATTTCTTCACTTGAAAGGGTTATCAAACACTGGAATAGGCTGCCCAAGGCAGTGGTGGAGTCAATATTAAATGGAGGTATTTAAAAGCCACATTGCTGAAGGACAGGATTTAGGGGTGACCTGGCAGTCCTGGGTTGAAGGTTGAATCCAGGTGAATCTGCCGACGCAGGGCCCGCTGTGAATCTCAACAGGACTCCCACAGCCCTCCGTCCCCGCTACGCCCTGCCGAGCGCGGAGGAGCTACAATTCCGCGCCCCGTCAATCCCCACCGGAACTACAACTTCCGAAAGGCAGTCGGCTAGCTGCGGACACCGGAGCTGCCGGAATCAGTAGTCTGCGGCCCAGCATTGGCAGGCAGCCCATGAGGGCCGCTCAGCCGCCGAGCCCCAGCCACGCAGCCCCAGTACCTGCAAGCACACAGCACCAGTAGTCCCAGGCAGGCAGACGAAGTGCCAGGCTCCGCGCCGCGTCCCGCACCGCCCACCGAGAGCCAACCACGAGCACCACCGCCATCTTGTTCCCTGGGCGGGGCACACCCAGGCCTGCCCCGGCCTGCCTCCCCCTCTCAGCACAATGGCGGCAGCCGTGCTCCGGCTCGGCGGCATCTGGAGCGGGAGGGCCGTCGGCGCATCGGCAGGTCGGTGCTCTGGTGACGGGTGGCAGCGGGTCTCGTACGGCGAGAGCGGTCTCGTGGGGGCGGAGCGGGGCCGGGCTGCAGGGGACGGACCTGACGGCACAGGCTTCTCATGTACTCGTGGTTGCCGCTGACTATGGTGGCCGCCGGCGTGTGGAGCCGGAGCTCAGGCGAGATGCTGCTCCGTGGGGTTTGTTCTTCGCCTTTATATGCACACACGCGCACACACTCAAATATATATACATATATATATATAATTTAACGGTTACAAACTTGAAGAGGGGATATTTAGGTTCGACATTAGGAAAAAATTCTTTCCTGTGAGGGTGGTGAGATGCTGGAACAGGTTGCCGAAGGACGTTGTGGCTGCCCCATCCCTGGAAGTGTTGAAGGCCAGGTTAGCTGGGACCCTGAGTAACCTGATGCAGTGAAGGTGTCTCTGCCTATGCAGAGGGGTTGGAACTGGATAGTCTTTAAGGTCCCTTCCAACCCTGGCCATTCTATGAATATTGGCTATATGTATATATTCAATTGGAGACAGTTCAGAGAACGATGTACCATAGGCATGCAGTGCAGGAGAGTGTTCTTAATTAGTTTTGTGTAGGTGCTCCACCATGACGATTTCAGAGCTCGATCTCTTAAGACCTGGCTTTCTGGATCAAGGGAGTTGTCGGATGTGGACATGCTGGAGCGTGTGCAGAGGAGGGCCGCGAGGATGATCAGTGAGCTGGAGCACCTCTCCTATGAGGACAGACTGAGGAGTTGGGGCTGTTGAGTGTGGAGAAGAGGAGGCTCTGAGGTGACCTTCTTGTGGCCTTCCAGTATGTGAAGGGGGCTTACCAAAAAGCTGGAGAAGGACTTTTTAGGATATCAGGTGGCGACAGGACTAGGGGGAATAGAGCCGAGCTGCAGCTGGGTAGATTTAGACTGGATGTGAGGAGGAAGTTCTTCACTATAAGAGTGGTGAGAGCGTGGAATGGGTTGCCCAGGGAGGTGGTTGAGACCTCTTCCCTGGATGTGTTTAAGGCCAGGCTGATTGAGGCTCTGGCCAGCCTGATTTAGGGTGGTTTGTCCCTGCCCATGGTGGGGGGGGTTGGGACTGGATGATCCTGTGGTCCCTTCCAACCCTGACTGATTCTATGGTTCTGAAGCTTTGTCCCAGTGAGGGTGATGGAGCACTGGAGGGGGCTGCTCAGGGGGTTTGTGGAGTCTCCTTCTCTGGAGAATTTTGGAGCCTGCCTGGACATGTTCCTGTACAACTTGATCTGGGGTGTCCTGCTGTGGTGGGGGGATTGGGCTGGACGATCTCATGGTGCCTTCCAATCCCTAATGTTCTGTGGTTCTGTGTGTGACTTGGTCTAGGTGATCCTGCTCTGGCAGGGGGATTGGACTAGGTGATCTTTCGAGGTCCCTTCCAATCCCTGATTTTCTTCTGTGATTCTGTATGAAGATGGGGATATTGAGCTAAACCTGCCCAACTCAGGTGGCAGAAGCCCAGCTGAGACTGATGTTTGTGAGGAGCCACCTTTCCAAATATCCTAACCTTTGGGACGAACTGCACCCTGTAGTATTTACTTAAAGTGTGGTGATGATGAGTAACTTCAGTGTACCTTTACAGCTTCCCTGAACAGAAATTTCTCTCTCCTTGTCGTCTTGCAGTGGGGCTGCTTAGCACTGAATCGGAGTTGAAAGCCCACAGCTGACTTTGAGTTTATCTGAGCAAAGAACTGTTATATAGACAGCTCTTTCTGCTAGGGAAAAGAATCTTTTAAAGCTTCATGCTTGCTAGTGGCATCCTAAGCTGTGAATGAGTTTACAGAACTTTATTAAAAAATTTGAAAACCACATGAAACCCCTGATCTCTCATTAACATAATGAAAAATACGTTTGGAAGAAACCCCACCAACTAAACAAAAATACTTCATTTTCTTATTTTGTAACAGTTTAGTAAAGTCTCCTGTGTATTCTCATATTTTGACTGTGCAATTACATCTTCTGACTCTTCTTGACAAAAGTCTATAAAGGTGGCTCTGGATATGTGTGTATAATTACATGTTAGAAAGATGGCTGAGGAGAAAAATAATTTCACACCCAAGAATAACAAACTTTTAGTTGTAGCAGGTAGATTTTCAGGTAAAGGCTTTAAGGTAGTTGCTAAGAACTCTGTATAGCATAGTAATGTCTATTTCTAAAATATTTTATGTCTCTTACATTAATTTCTGCAATCTTCTGCATGTGTTTCTGCGTCTTCCTTCGACAAATTTTATCCACATGTTCCTTGTGCATCTTCAAGACCTCATCCTCCCTGAGTGATGCACAAACGTGATTTGTTCTCCCAGCTGAAACATGTTAAATTTTATTTCAAAAGCTAGAACACTGTCTGGAGCTGATTGCAAAGGTGGTATGGAGAGTATTTGGAAAAAATTCAGCAACATTTGTGTGAGCTGTGTAGTTCACAGGAGATGCAGAAAAAGGAAATGATCAAACACTGATTATTTCAAAATGACCACCTGCCTTTTATTTTCATCTTTACAGATGGAAAAAACAACCATCCAACACCAGCCAAACTTTTTGTTTATGGGTTTATGCCTACATTTAGCTAATTGCTAGCACTTGATGAAAGTGGTACATGTGTGTCAAAAAGCTGTCCTTTATTGTTCTTTGGGATTGTTTTTAACCATTACAAATGTATCATTTCCTTAAATTTTGGGAAGATTTGTTTCATGCTGGAGAAACACCTTTTCTGTGTTAAAAATTACGAGGTAATGGCTCATCCACATAGAAGGTGTTTGAACTTTGGGGTAGCTGCTTCTATAAGCTGTCATAAAGACAGCTTAATACATCCAATTCAGTTAAATGAGACAGAAACATCGGGACATTTTTCTGGTGGTATCTAATAAACATCCATTTGTTTAGAGATGTCTAAGCAACCTGGCTTACATAGTGCTTTCTTTCTTCATTAGGTAGAAGGAGTCTTCTTTCTGCGGCCTATGTGGACAGCTCAAAATGGGAGAAGAGAAAAAAAGAGGAGCATAGTCTGGGTGAGAAAATTTAGGGTTTTTCTTTGCTTTGCAATCTGAACTTGCTGTAGGCTAGCTTATCATCTATAAATACTTAAACAGATGTCTAGAGCAAAATGACTGTAATTTATATTTACAGGTACAATGCAAAAACAAGTTAGAATTTACCCCATTTAATTAATGTGTATTTTCTACAAGCTGATTTTGTTTCTTTCTCAAGTTCCAAAACTCTTGTGAATGTCTCAGTTTTGTGCCTGACAGTTAAGCCAATCTTCAAGTGTTCTCTTCATTGATGTTGTTCTAGTTGAAATACAAAGCGAAGGAAGACCTATTCTGTAAGTATTACAGGGCATTCCTGTTTAAAGACACTTCTTTTAAAAGAACATTGTAAACATTTTCTGCAGTGTTCTTCAGGAGAGAAAGTCACACTTCTTGTTGAAATTCTAGTTTTTTTCTTTTGGGGAAGAAAAGTTGAGCCCAATGATGTAATTCTGAGAAGTTATACATGAAACTATATCTGCATATGGTACTGAAATCTCTCATGCATATTTCATTGTTAAATTCTTTGGCTAGGCTACATTTGAAATTCCACCATCTTTTTGGTGAGTATGTTAGAAAGAAAGCATCATGTAAAACAATCTTCCATGCTGAAATAATGCTTATGCATTATTTTGTACTGTGAGTGTTTTGAAAACCCCTTAATGCTTAATTTTTGTCTTCCATTTTACATTTCTAGGCCCTTGATGTGGTTAGTTAGTTATAACATAGATTATGAAACTGAAAGAATTGCCAGGTGAAATTCAAGGGCTTTTGTCAGGCAGGAAGATAGAAGATATACAGAGGGATGATTTTTATGTGCTAGTTGGTTTCTGTTATTTACCTATAAGCAGCTAGATTGGTATTGCAAATGTGTTTTACTGTACAGGGGCCAGAAACAGCCGGTGGTTGCTCATGAGTGTAGCTTGGTTCCTGCAGAGACTGTTGAAAACCTTCTAACCCTTTACTTTTAATGAGACTGCTCATGCTGTGTTTTTTGGGCCGGAGCCACAGACTTGTGCCCTGGGATGTATTTGAGCCTCCTGCTGATGAATGAGGGTTCTTATTTTGACAAATGTTACAAGCAATAGAAATCCACTGTAGAAGAAAACAGTGTTGTACAAGTGCTGGTACAGACCATTCTTGTCTTTCCTTAAGCCTGGCAAGCCCCTTCATGTCTGCTTGGCAAGAACAGTTCTTGCTGCTACTCTGCTCATGGTCCTGATCCAAAGCAGATGTTCCTTCCATGCTTTTCAGAAAACTGCTTTGCATTTTAAATTTGTGTTCACAGAAAAAAAAAAAACCAAACAAACACAGTGTCAGCTATGTTAGCGTTTTCAGAGAGGAGACAGCCCTGTGGCCATTGGTTGTATAGTTGCCCATATAATCTATGTGTAGTTAAGTCGTAACAGTAGTTCGAGTTAATTCCTTGTTACTTTATGTATTTCAAACAGTGTTTTAGAACTGGTATTCTGCAAAACTATGTTGTAAGAATACATTTCAAGGAAAAGAAGTACTTTTTGCTTTATAGTCAATTCCATTTCTCTGCTGCAATGATACGGTTCTATCCCAGACTCAAACTCATCTTACTGTAATTCTCTTCTTCATAGTCTCAGGTTGACATTCCAAGCATGAATGAGTTTAGCAAACTAAAGTACTGGAAAAAAGCGTGGGGAAAAAAACAAGAGTGTATTTTGTTCAAAAGGGTAGGAATTGAAAAGAAGTTAGTTTGAAATTTACTGTAGGAAGGTATATCTTTCTAGATGTAATCTGGATTCCAGTTACTGAAAATGTACCCAGGAGACAAAATGAATAGCTGGACTTAAATTTCACCGTGTTTATCACCAACAAGAGTAAAGTTGTTGGCAAGTAATATTGATGAGAATTATAGGAATTACCAGAATGGCGGGAGATGGCTGAATCCACATGACATAGAAAATGTCTTTTTTTGGTATTAAAACTCGTGGTAGCCCCAATGGCTCATCCGTAACACCAGGTGGCAGTGCTGCCTCTACAGACTTGGTTAATTTCCATTCAAAGCTGCCTTCAGTACAGAAATATAGTTCTTTCGAGAAGCTGCAAGGGTGTGGAAACACTGAGAAATATGAAAAATGTAAGTTTGTAAAGTGAAGTACTTGCCTCAGCCTTTATTTATATTTTAATTAGACCTTTAAAGTAAGTCAAGGGTTTCTTTGTGTAGAAGATTCAATGTCAGCCTGTGATAAATATGATTTCTGCCCACTGTTCCCAGTACAGGTAAATATTGTGTCAGTTTTATCTGCTTTCTCACTGCTGCCCTGTCACAGAATTTCAACACTGTCTTGGATGGATTTCTTCTAAGAAAAGGAAAATACCACCTATACATTGCAAATCAAACTGAAGCTGTATTGATTTCCTAGGCGACCAAACTGGTATTGGGTATCACACCCACTGACTTTTACTGAATTCATGGAATTGCTCAGATTGGAAAAGACATTCAAGATCATAAAGTCCAACATTGACCTAACTCTACTAACCTATCTCTTAACAACCCACTGCTAAACCGTGTCCTTGAGCACGACATCCAGATGATACTTAAACACAGTTAGGAATGGTCACCAGTCCCCAGTAAGTTAACAGATGACACTAAGCTGGGAGGTGTTCCCGGGAATGCAAATGGACAGGCGCGAAATGATCAGTATGATCAAGCGAACGCCATTTATTACGCGTCAGCTTAACCCTTTTATACACAGCCCGGCGGTCCATGCGATACATGTACATTGCTGATTGGTACAACACATCTGTCCATCTGTCTTAAAAGCTGCTGCTGTTGGTTAAGTACTTTTTGTCCACTCACTATTCGTGATAGTTTTCATTCCACAACCTGTTTTCACTCTACATGCCAGCTTTCTCACAGACCTGCACATCGCTGACCTTGAGAAACTCTCCGAGCAGGCTTCAAAGCCCTTAGCTCAGACTCCATCTATACTCACACAGCTGGGATTGCTCACATGCCCATTCTCTATAAAACATATCCCTACAGGAGAATGTTCTTTTCCTTTGTATTCGTAAATGTAGTCACCTCAAAGAAGTCATTTGGCTTAACGTTAACCTTTGATGTGATCTGTGGATGGGATGAACCATTCTATGAGGTGTCTGAAGTTTGTTTATGACATTTTAATGTTGATGGACCTGTCATTGCTTAACAAGGTAGAACATTTCCAGTTTCAGGGCAACATCTCAATTTTCTGAGGCTCTCTGAATATTTCTGGGAAGTGGTTTTGGTCCTGCAGTGCTTTAGGCTCTTGTTCCAACTAGTATCAAATATGACTGGCCTCCAGCTTGGAGTTTGACTCCCCTGCTTTGCTTACAGTGCTAAACTTAAGTTTCAAACTCTGCAATACTTTCTGTTTCTCCTTCAAGAGCTGGAGGCATTGGAAATTTATGACTCCTTTTGCAGTCCCTTGTTCTCCCAGCACTCAGTGGGCACTTTGGAACATGCGTCAGTGTAATGAACTGCAACAAAAGCATCTGTGACTCCGTAGACAACCTGCTTAATAAATGCTTATTGATTTAAACTACAGATTGTACACACGCATGAGATACGGAAATAAAGTAAATGAGAGCTGGCTATGCATCTGTCTACACTTGACTGTAGGACTAAAGTCATTATGGACACGTTTGATGCACGGCAAAAGGGTTAACGGGTTGAGAGAGCAGCTGGTGGATTGCTGGGTTTCTTTCTGAAGGTGATGATCAGCTGCAGGACCCCTTTGAGGAAGTTTCTGAATATACCCCTAAAGCGTGAAGACAGCTTTTCAAGTGCTTACTTTCTGTACATTTTCAAGGACCTTTATCGTGTGGGAAAGCATTGCAGACCACAGCTGGTGAAAGTAGAAGCAAAGGCATAGAGCTCTGCAGTAAGTTTGGCTTTATGCCCCTCTGCTTTGAGACCTGTTTCCATGGGCTTTTTGCATGAGAAGTTGATTTTTCTCTACCTCAACAAGCTGTTGACTTTAACGAATTTTTAGAGGTACAGTGCATGTATGTACTGTAACAAGTTTCTTGTACACTTTGTGCACAATTAGCATAGAATCATAGAAACATTAGGGATTGGAAGGCACCTCGAAAGATCAGCTAGTCCAATCCCCCTGCCACAGCAGGATCACCTTTTTGTGTTAGCAAAAAGGGAAGCTTAAAGTTCCCTGTTTAGAGAACTATGATATCTTTTTCTACTTATTCTGTCTGAGCTGCATTTTGGAAATGTTAACTGCCTTCCATAAGTCTTTAGTACCATTTAGAATCATAGATACATTAGGGATTGGAAAGGACCTCGAAAGATCATCCAGTCCAACCCCCCTGCCACAACAGGATCACCTAGACCAAGTCGCACAGGAACTCGTCCAGGCAGGTCTTAAACGTCTCCAGAGAAGGAGACTCCACAACTCCCCTGGGCAGCCCCTTCCAGGGCTCTGTCACCCTCACTGTGAAGAAGGTCCTTCTCATACTGATGTGGAACCTGCTGTGTTCCAGCTCACACCCGCTGCCCCTTGTCCTATCATTAGATGCCCCTGAGCAGAGCCTGGCTCCGTCCTCCTGACACCCACCCTTCACATATTGATCAACATTCATGAGGTCACTCCTCAGTCTCCTTTCATCTAAGCTCAGGAGACCCAGCTCCCTCATCAGGGAAATCCCCGAGCTTTGGTACCTAGGTCAGCACACGGCTGCATCCTTTTGTTTTCTCCCAAATAAAACCAGGAGCTGCTAGAAAACAGAACCCCCAAGGCTAAACAAACCAACCTGAGCCCAGAAGCCCACAAAACTTGTTTCCCATTCCAAATATGTTAATTCACAGAGGTGCTGCTTGGCTGAGCTAGACCCAGGTCCTGCCTGGAGCTGGGGGATGATGTCTCTTCTCTTTTGCAAAACATCTCGCAAGGGCTGTGCTGGCCTCTCCTCCCGCTGCCAAACCACGAAGTAGTTCAGCAGTCAGATTGACAGCATGAACAGACGTCTAGAAGAATCATGAAAACTTGAGATTTATGTTTGCAGGCCTGTGACACTCCAGCACTGCAAGAAACTTAGGAAGAGGAGGCTGAGGGGAGACCTCATGGCTCTCTACAACTGTGAGAGGACACTGCAGAGATGCTGGTGCTGGGCTCTTCTTACAGGTCCTTAGCAACAGAAGCAGAGGGAAGGGCTTCAAGCTCCAACAGGGGAGGGTCAGACTGGCCATCAGGAAGAAATTCTTCCT
>JAOXOE010000874.1:17232270-17276010 GCA_028565055.1 Phoeniculus purpureus
GTCTCACACAGCATCCTCACAGCCAAACTGAGGCAGTGTGGACTGGATGATTGGGTAGTGAGGTGGATTGTGAACTGACTGCTGGATAAAAGCCAGAGAGTGGTGGACAATGGGACAGAGTGTAGTTGGAGGCCTGTATCTAGTGGAGTCCCCCAAGGGTTGGTACTGGCACCAGTCCTATTCAGTCTATTCATTGGTGATTTGGATGAGGGATTAGAGAGCACTGTCAGCAAGTTAGCTGATTACACAAAGCTGTGCTGACTGTGCTGCCATTCAGTGAGACCTGGACAGGCTGGAGAGCTGGGAAGAGAGAAATATAATGAAGTATAACAAGGGTAATTGTAGAGTCTTGCATCTGGGCAAGAACAGCCACAGGTACCAGTATAGGCTGGGGACTGACCTGTTGGCGATCAGTGTAGGAGAAAGGGACCTGGGGGTCCTAGTGGACAGCAGGATAGCCATGAGCCAGCAATGTGCTCTTGTGGCCAAGAGGGCCAACAGCATCCTGGGGTGTATTAGAATGGGGGTGGTTAGCAGATTAAGAGAGGTTCTTCTTCCCCTCTACTCTGCACTGGTGAGAGCACATCTGGAGTATTGTGTCCAATTCTGGGCCCCTCAGTTCAAGAAGTACATGTTGCTGCTGGAGAGAGTCCACCGTAGACCAACAACAATGATGAATGAAGTGGAACACCTCCCTTCTGGTGAAAGGCTGACAGAACTGTGTCTCTTTAGCTTGGAGGAGACTGCGGGGTGACCTATAAATAAGTGAGGGGTGGGTGTGAGGAGGATGGTGCCAGGCTCTTCTCACTCATCTAGTGATAGGACAAGGGGCAATGGGTATAAGCTGGAACATAGGAGGTTCCATATAAACATGAGAAGGAACCTCTTTACCATGAGGGTGACAGAGCACTGGAACAGGCTGCCCAGGGAGGTTGTGTAGTCTCCCTCTCTGGAGACATTTAAAACCCACCTGGATGTGTTCCTCTGTGACTGGATCTAGGTGATCCTGCTGTGGCAGGGGGATTGGAGTAGATGATCTTTCGAGGTCCGATCCCTAATGTTCTGTGATTCTGTGATTCTTTCTTGCAAAGCAGTGTTTGTTGGTTGTTTTTCCACAGCAGAAAAAGAGAGGACAGTGTTACCAGCCACGTCTACACTCCAGTGTAGTGTCCTGGGCAATTTTGCCATTGCTTGTACAAGCTGAGCTGGGTCAGCCTGGCACTGCAGGACTGGTGGCTGAGGCGAGCACCAGGGTGTGGTCATGGATAGCTCTGTGGCTTCACTGTGCTGCACTGAGGTGGCTCTCCTCCTTTTGGGAAATGAACAGTCAACTGAGGCAGTGTGTGCTCCACACCTGAGGCCACTGTGCACTTTAATGCAAAGTTAAAATTAAAACACACAGTGCTCCTGCTCTGTGTGGCCAAGTGTGGAAACAACTTAATGTTTCTGTAACTTTTCCTCTCATAGATCTTGGAATAAAATAAAATAAAAACATTATAGGTTGCTTGTTTGGATTTGGGGCTTTTCCCTCCCACCTTTGAAAATACTGAGGAGCTAGGATGAACTGTTGGGGAGCAAATAATTTCACAGCATCTTCTGTGTACTGCTTGCCAAAAGGCAGATGATCAAATGAATGTGCTCCAGGGCTAAGGTCTATTTTCCAGTGGTGGTGTGGTGGTTGTTTTTTAACTTACATTCCAGAAACACCACCTGAAAAGGAGAATGAAATAAATTTGTTTTTTCCAATCAGTTTTTTTCTTTTTAAGCAAGTACTCAGCCTTGTGTCATTATTCTCAGATGGTGATGATGATACTCTTTTATATGTGCTGAAGAGCAGAAGAAGAAAAGCACAAGAGTAGTATTTGGTATGGGAAGAGACAAGGAAAAGCAACTCTATTTTTAACTCCTCCTTTCCTTCCCCAGGTAACCTTTCAAACTGAAGTTCAGCATTTAAAAATACTGATTCAAGTCCATTTGTGCCAGCTATGGCCTTTGTGTTTTCCTTCAACTGCTTTCTTCATGAATTGTTTAATGTCGTAACTGTAGAAGGAGACTCTGTTATTTATAACATCATTTCTGTAGAAGAGAGTCCTTCAGTAGCAGTCAGATCCAATATAAAAATGCCTTAGAAGAGAGATCATAACCAAATGAGGAGAGAAAGCTTCAGATGGGATGCCTGTTTTCCAAGGCATCTTAGACATTTTAGCTTCAAAAATATTTCTTCAATTGTTTCTCTGTGCTCTTCCTGGATCCTCCAGGGCAGTTCTACAGTAAAGCTTTCCTAGCTTTCAGAACCAAAACTCTCTGCCCACTTTTTCACTGTAGGTTCCTACGTAGTACATTGGATAGGGTATAATTTAATAGAAGTTGGCAGGACTGGAATGTTTGGACAGAACCAGTCCCAGCAGTCCAGAAGGTGAGAACTGAAGAGTGTGTTTTTTAAATGCTGCTTGTTGCTTGCCTGTGGTTATCCTGCAGCAGGGAGAGGAAAATGAAGTCTTTGCATACTTCTGTAGAAAGACATTAATAATGACAGTTCCACAGTGAGGCCTCTGTGCTTCACAGAGTGTTCTACGTCACAGGTACTGGCCTAAAAGCGTGATGTGTTTAGCTCTCATTGCACTTAAAGACATTTCAGAAGAAAACAGGAGTGTCTGCAGACACATTTTCCCAGACAAAAGTGTACATGGTTTTGCATCTGCACATACTGTTATGGGTAAAACAATGGCATGGTTAGTATTTGCCTGAGCTACTACAGACACTGGGGAATAGTTCTTCTAATTTTAGCAGTGCCCATGATCAGCTGGCCAAGGATGAGAGAAGATGCCTAACAAGAGCTGCAGTATTTACGTGTGTTTGGATGAATGGGATAGGAATCTTCTGTTCACTTGAGGGCTCTGGGCATGAAGGCTTGTCTTTCTGCCTGAGGAGCAGATAGATACAGCTTCCTCTGAGGTTAATATGAGGTACTGTTTGTGCAGCACCTGGTAGTGGCCCACCAAAGCTAGGGAGTAAGGGCATCCATGGTTCATTCAGGACCTCAGGGCTGAAAAGAAGGCGGGCTGCACTCTTATCAGGTATGTTTATTCATTTCCTTTTCATTAGATGTTTTTTTCCCTTTTGGAACCAATGAAACCATTTTACTGCTTGAAAACAGCCATCCATTTTGCTTTGTTCCGTGCTTAACAGGCACACACCCATTTTGGCCCTTTCTCTGAAACAGCAAAATGCACAAAGGCTTGGCGCAGCTCCTGCACACTGCATCAATGTTGTGTTGTTGTTAGAATGCATGCCTCATCCTCACTTGTCTTAACGTATCAAGAAATGTCTCCAGAGATCAACTCTTAACACTGGGATTGTGTTGGTGAAGAGCTTGCTGTGGCTTTTTACGGAGAAAAAATAGGCACAAAGCAATGTCTTTTCAGAGGTCTTATGAACGTTTTTCCTAACATGCAATAATTTTTAACTCCTGGTACTTCCAAAGACTCTGCTTCTCCCTCCCCCAATCAACACTTATGTATTTGTGCCCAAATACACAAGGAGCTTAGAGGAGTTGTCTGACTTCACTGGTGGTGTGGTGGAAGAATCTGAGATGTTGCTGGGTAGGATAACAAGGACCAAGACAAGCAGTGGAAAGGAACTGGGGAAAATGAAAGAACAGGTAAAATTGGTGGAGTTGAATTTGCATGGGATGGTTGAAGTGACAAGAACCAAACATGGGATGAAGGGCTGGAGTATAACCAGATTTGGGGTTAGAATTGATGGAACAAGCAAGTGGATCTAGCTAGAGAAAATGCTTTTCCCCAAAGCATGGGGAAAAGGCAGGAAGAGATTAGGGGACTTCAGCAGTTGAGAGCCACTTTGAGAGTGGGTGCAGGCAGAAGGAAGGGTGACCAACCTTGGGTGAGGAGCAGTGTGGTGTGGATAGTTTGTCTGTGGGAAACAGAGCCAGGATGGGAATCTGGGAACAGAGCACTGAATTTGTGGAGGAAAAAAGGTGATTCAAAGAGTATGCTCTGTCTCATTCTCTCCCTGACTGTGTAAGTCCTGAAGACTTTTTCCATTGCTGATGTTGAGGCAGTCCTGCTGGAAGGAACTCTTTGTGCTTATGTGCTTAAATAAGAATCTGGCATGCATGTATTTTTGCTTCCACTGTGGCATCTAGGTGGCTATTTTGGGTGTATCTATAAGTAAATACCACAGCAGACTGAGACTCTGGTCTGTCAGCAGAAACATGTGGTCTACGGGGGGTTGTTTGTGTCTGCCAAGTAGTCTGCCCACAGGGCAGGATGGATATACCAGTGTGCTCAGGTCAGCCCCACTTCTGTGTCTGTCACATGTGTCTTCCTAAGACCACGTCTGCATCCCATCCTTTCCCCATGCTGGGGCAGGTAGGCTTTCCCTGGGCAGCATCCTCCTTCAGTCCAGGGGTGTCCTTTGGTAGCCAAAAGCATAAAGTATCACCATGAAAGCACTTAGTCCATCTGTAGACAAATCTTTCCTTTAGCATGCCAAAGAAACTGGAAAAACAGGCGCTTGGTTGGTTGGTTGGGTTGGGTTTTTTCCCCTTCTCCTAAACCTTTTCTGTACAACATTAAGTCACTTCCTGAAGCTGCCGCAAGTCGAGAGTGTCTCTTTTTTTTTTTTTTATTCCCCTCCCCCGCGGTTTATATTCCTTTAAGAGGACACGTCTTCCAGAGCTCGACTTTGGAAAACGACACAGGGACAACCTCTTGCTCCTAGCCACGGTAGAGGGGGGGCAGGGGCGGGGTGGGGGATTTGCGCTGTGGGGCTGCGGGCAGCTCTTCCCAATGAAGTGAAGAAGGATAAAGCCAGGCGAGAGGCAGAGCTTGAGCGTGTGACACACGAAGCTGCGGCGGCCGTACGTGGCTGGAAAATTTGCAGTGTGGGGGCAGAGGCATGTGGCTAATTCAGGTAACCGGAAAGCTGGCACTTGTTATTCCTCCGGCTCATAACTCACAGCAGTTGGGTTTACCTCTTTTTTTTCCTTTCCTCCTTTTTTTTTTATTTTCTGAGTGGGATGGGAGGAGCGGGTTGTACAGCAGCGCTGCATATAAATAATCAGACCGAAGTAGTCGAGTGGATCCGGTGGAGTTTTATTTAGAGTGCTCTGGGGACAGGCGAGTTCTGCGGGTTTTTCTCTCAGCACGGCGGCAGCCTCCCTAGCAGAGGGATTCAGGACCAGCTGAAAGGGGGTCCCACTGCCTGTCTGGGTGAAAGAGGCACTGGAGGCAGCAAAGTGAACTGAGGTGAGGGGGAGCTGGTATTGCTGCTTTTGCGGCAGCAATTCCCAAAGCCATAGAACAGCTGCAGGTCAGTGCAAAGTCTCGTGGCATCAATTGCGTAAGGAGCAGGGTTGGAGTTCCCGTTGTTTGCTCCACCCCTGGAGAATTTGGTCTCCAGATGATCGAAGTGTAGTATGTTGTACTCCCGAGGTCTTTGGGTGACAGCATAGTGTGTGTGTCTGTGTCTGAGTGTGTGTGGTGGCACTACTAGCAGTGCCACTTCTGTGCCCCTTTGTTCACAGATGTTCTCTGTGTTTATGCATGTGTACGCATTTTTGTGAGTATGTGCTTCTCAGCATTTGAAAACCTACTGATTAACTTCTAAAAAGTTAATCAGGATTTAGTGTTGAGGGTCAGTCAGCGGAAAGCTGGTCTGCTTGCTGAGCTGCAGCAGCAGTTTCTGTCTCTGGCATGCTGTAAGCACCCATCTTTCTGTGCTTATGTTTCAGCACGTAGTTTACTGAGACAGTGCCTTTTCCAATGCTGATTTTGTTTCTTCTTTACCAGGGAAAGAGGAAGTTACTATAAATGGAGAAGATGAAAAGGACAGGAAAGACCCCTATTTTGTGGAAACACCTTACGGCTACCAGCTGGACTTGGATTTTCTGAAGTACGTGGATGATATACAAAAGGGGAATACCATTAAGAAAATAAACATCCGAAAGAAGAGGAAAGCTGTACCAGCAGCCTCAGCGAGTACCAAGAGCTCTGGTGGTCAGTTCAGTGGCTGGACCTCCACAGAGTCTCTCTCTTCATCGAATAGTGATGAGAACAAACAGTCTTGTTCTGCAGCAAGGAGTCAAATAATCTCATCCATCACTGCAAGACCTTCGGTTTCCTTTGAAGCATCTCCTTCCTACTTAACAGTCCCTGAGAGTAAGCAGCGTCCTCCTCCCTCCCCACAGCCGCCTCGGCACAACCTCCATGTAACAAAAACTCTCATGGAAACACGGAGGCGGCTTGAGCAGGAAAGAATGATGCAGGTCACACCTGGAGATGTCCGCAGGCCTCGGCTTTCCAGCTTTGGAGGCATGGGCTCCACAAGCTCCCTCCCCTCTTTTGTGGGATCCAGTGGATACAGTCACATATCTCAGCAGTTGCAGAATGGGTTTCAGGGGAACGGTGACTACAGTGCGTGCTTCAGCTCCTCATTGGGTAGTTCCATTCGTCACAGCCCCATGAGCTCGGGAATATCCACACCAGTCACCAACGTGAGCCCAGTGCATCTGCAGCACATCAGGGAGCAGATGGCAGTTGCTCTCAAGCGTCTCAAAGAACTTGAGGAGCAAGTCAAGACCATTCCTGTACTGCAGGTCAAAATCTCAGTGTTACAGGAAGAGAAGAGGCACATGATGGCTGAACTAAAAAACCAGAGGAAAGCCACTCAGAATGACACATACGGTTTCAGAAAGCGATCCTACAGTGCAGGAAATGCAGAGCAGTGGGAACATATGTCTCAGGTGAGAAGAGGAGAACTGTATATAGATTGCGAAGAAGAGGTAGAAAGTGTAGAGCAGAGCTCTCAGAGGATAGAAGAGTTTAGACAGCTGACTGCTGAGATGCAAGCCCTGGAGAAAAAAATCCAAGATACCAACTACGAAAGCCCATCTAACCTTCAGGTGAACAGAGACTTCCTGACAAAAGAAGCCCGATCTGTTGCTGTAGGTGCTGACGAGAACATGAATGACGTGGTTATATACAACAGATCTGCAAAGCAACACAAAGAAGTAGCTGTGGGGACAGAGAAAGAAATGAGAGAGTCTGGGGTTGGGGTAACAGAGGCCATGCTTGGCTTGTCTACAGAGGTGGAGAAAGAGATAGAGCTTCAGCAGCAGACCATTGAAGCCCTTAAGGAGAAGATTTACAGACTTGAGGTTCAATTAAAGGAAACAACCCATGACAGGGAAATGACCAAATTAAAACAGGAGCTTCAGGCAGCTGGGTCTAGAAAAAAGGTGGATAAAGCTGTGATGGCACGGCCTCGTGTCATCAGTAGGATGGTGGAAGCCGTAATACAAATGCGAGACCAAATGGTGGGAGACCATGTGGACATTGCTGATTCATCAGTGGGAAATCATCTGCAGACAAGCAGTGTTGGCATCTCCTGCAGACCCACTGTGCAGAGTGTGGCAGTGGGCCCTGAACTGCTGATGAGCCAGTGGCTGGTGAAGGAGAGGGCAGAGATGCAAGACAAGGGCATGGGGAGGTCCATTGAGCTGTGTGATAAGGCAGTGGGCACAGAGACAAGTCTCTGTGAGATGAGTGTCAACACAGAGGAACTGGCAGGTGTGCTGAGACCCCGTCACACAGCAGAGGCAGGCAGAGCAGTGAGATCTGTGGGCTGTGGAGATTGCTCGGTGGATGTGACGGTTTGCTCCATCAAAGAGTGTGTGTCCCGTGAAACAGCCACAGAAGCTGTGCTCAGAGCAGAGGCGACAGTGATGGCTGTGCCTTCTATGGCTAACCAGCAAACCAGCACCACTTTGGAGATGGTGAGCCAGTGCACTGGCACAGAGGTGGCCTCCCTGGCAGACTGTGGGACGAACACCGCTCTGAGTAGCTGTGATAAACAGACCACCACAGATAGCGTGGAGATGCGGAGTGTGGCAGTAGGAGATGGCCGGGTCAAGGACATACAAGCATCTGTTAAAACACGTTCAGTTGGAGTGGGCACTTTGCTGTCCAGCTACCCTGACTTTGAAAAACCCTCTGCAATAAAAACCAAAGACTGTGGTGTTGGGCAAATAAACATTAATGAGAACTACCTGGTTGGTCTTAAAATGAGGAGCATTGCCTGTGGACCCCCTCCACTGCCAGTTGTGTCAGCTGGCACCAGGAGCATTGGTGTTGGTGGACAGTCTGTCTGCAAGCCTGTGAGTGGTGTGTTGGAAAGCCCTCTGCCTCCACCTGAGCTGAGGACAGGCTTGGACCACTACATAGAGCGTGTGCAGAAGCTGCTGCAAGAACAGCAGATGCTGCTTGCTGAAAATTACAGTGAACTGGCAGAAGCTTTTGGGGAGCCCCACTCCCAGATTGGGTCTCTTAATTCGCAGCTCCTCAGCACCCTCACCTCCATCAGCTCTGTCATGAAATACGCCAGCACAGAGGAGCTGCAGAGTGTGGACCTTCAGAAGCAGTGCATGGAGAGAAATTCCGCACCAGGTAAGCCCATCATCCAAGTACACATTTGGTCTGCTCCTTGCCAGAGCCAAGGGCAGTCACCTACTGTGCTGTAGCTCAGTCCAGAAGCAAGAATTTCATCTACCCTGATGAAACAGAGAACTTAATGTTGCTGCTAGATGTGCTCATTGGGAGTTCTCTCCAGTTTACCAGAGGGAGTTTTATCTGTCCCGGTCCAGTGGACTCTGAATGGTCTGATGATGGCTGTGACCATGCAAAAGAGATATTTAATAAGTATGCAGGGTCTGACTGCTGTGCAAGGTGTCACTTCCATTTTATAACTGCAAGAGTACTTGAGATTAGTGCCTTCAGGTTTGGAGTTTTGTCCTTCCTTTAAATTTGGCAGGTAATTCTTTGAATTTAGTGTCAGATTTGACAGAGTTAAAAGTTACGTTCAACTTCTGTATCAAACTGACTTGTTACCACAGACATTTCCCTGGATTTCATAATGTTCCTTCCATTGCTTTATCCCTTGTCTTTCTCAGTGAGAGAGCTATGGGGTGCTTTCCCCATTCCAACAGGGCTGATAGCTTTATAATAGGCAATTCCAGAGCACTTCACAGAAACCACATGTTGCTTCTTCTCTGTTCCAATAACTGTTTGTCCTAATCCCTAATTACAGCCTCATGTTTGAAAAGCACAGGCTGTAATTACTGCTGGAGGTTTTGGAGAGACTCGGGAAAGGCAGGGTTTGAGATTTAAATACATAACACATTTTATTTATTAACTTTTAAATCTATACAATTAATTTGAGGGATGTGTTTATTCCCTGGGGTGAAGTTGTTTACTTGGATATTATTTATTCTTATTTTTGTAGGGTGTCTGCTAGTCTAGTTTAAAACGTAGCCTTTTTTTCTAATATCTTATTGGTGAATCCAACCGCATTGTTATTAAGTTATAAACAGTGGTTTAGTGGAAACCAACATGCAGTGCCTGACAGTGACTGTTACATAATCATCCTCTTGGTTCTTCCATACTGTGACTGAAACAAGAGGTTAAGGAAATGGGAAAAACTTATGTGGATTCATCTGTGTCATGAGCGGTGAACTAGAAAAAAAAATCCGGTGTAAATACCACTTCATGTCAGTGTATTATAGACTAATGCACTGCTATAGAAATCTCTTGCAGCTTATTCACTGTCTTAAAATGTGGCAATTTGTGTTAAAAGACAGCTCGGTAAATCTGATTCTTTTCAATGTTCATGTGCTAAGTGGATGTGCCCATTGAATGAGCTTAAGGAAAAATTCTAGCTTCCCGTAATTAAGCAATAAGCAACATTTCTGTAGTGGTAAAGAAAATGTGTCTACCCTGTCTGCATACATGCAGCGCAATACTGTATATGCCATGCCGTTTTGTTCTTACAAGAAATGATAGTACAATAACAAGAACCTCTAGCGGACACCAGAAGCGTACTTAAAAACAGTGACTTTTACAGTAGCTGTAAATCTTCAGTTTCTTTCCCTGATTTTGCTGCCCAGCATCAAATGTACAGTTTAGAGATTTGAAAATATTTAGACACAGGTGGAGCAATGGATCATATTTTACTAAACATGTTCTTACGTGCACTCAGATTTCACATTCTTGATAAAATTATTCTGGAATAATTTTCAGTAGTAATGGCATTATTTTTAGCAGTGGATGCTGAGTGTAAAATATCTTTATTTTTAGTCACTGGTGGAATTACATGCCAGGATTACATGCGTAAATCAAGCTCTGGGCTACAGCAGTTCAAACCCATGGAGAATTGGAGTGTGAGGGAGGTTATAAGCCTGAAATGTTTCCCCTTCTCTTTCTGTGAATTTTCTGTGTCTATTATATCATCTGATCTGATACCTGTTCCTATGATTTAACAGATCATGTGTTACCTTCTTCTGTAGAAGGATTTTTGCCAGAAGTAGTCATTGAACTGTTTCTGTTAGCACTGGAACTAATTAAACTTTTTTTTCCCCCATGCACCAGTATCTCCTGACAACCTGTGAGCTCTGAAGTCTTTCCCCACATTTAGGTCCCTTGAGTGTAGCTTTTAATGTGACCTGTGTGAGCTCAGCTAGCATCCCTGTCTCCAGACCTAGCACCTCAGCCTGATTTCTTTAAAGCTAGTATACAAACATCCCTCAGAGCACTGAGTCTCTAAGCCAGTTTGGTTAAAATGAGCAATGAGGTTTAAGTTATTGAAAGAAACATGATGTCACAAGCCTTGGTTTCTTAGAAAAACAGGCTGAAAATAGAGGCAGAAGCATCTGGTTTTAACACAGTAGTGTTATCTCTGCTAATTTATGCAAAGAGCTTCTTTAGAATGCATGCTTTAGAGGCCACATCCTTTTTAGGGCAAAAATACCTTATCTGGGTTTGAGGCATCTGATTTGGGTACCACCTTGCTATGTTAAAGCGTCAGTGGTCTATATTGCTTCTGATACCTGAGGGAGCCCATCGGTCAAATTCTCAGCTTTACAGATTTTTCTCCCTGCTAGTACTGGGGAGACTGAGGTCCCAGGTGCTGCAAGGCATCTGCTGTCTCATAGCCCTTGACAGAGCTTGTGGCAGGTGATAGAGATGCAGACATGAGAGCTGGAGCCTGCTGACCAGATGTGGGCTAGCTATGCAGCTGGCATCCTTATATGCAAGTCTAGCAGACCTCTGAGATGATCTCTGGACTAGGTTTATTAGAAATCAGTACAGTGCCTGCTGCAAAATAAACACCTTCTCTTCTGTAACTAAGCAACTCCTGTTTGTACATGTACTATCTTTCAGGAGGCCTAGTAATACCAGGGATATCAGGCTTGCTGGCCAGACAAGCTGGTTTCCGCTCTGCGGTCATCTTAGCCAGCACTGGCACCCTGACTGTGTACAGATGTCAATATCAGATGCTAACTGATCCTTATTCCTAAACCAGGTAGCATTCAGGAAGACTTACGAGAGGTGGACATGTTCATGTTCTTCATTTATTGTCACAGAATTCTTGAGACATTTCAGAAAGTTACATTTGAGAGTGTGTACAGTGTGTTTTGTGGAACGACAGCCAGAGGCCTAATGTCACTTCTAGACATTTTAATTACATGGACTTCTCAGAAGCCTTGTAGATGGAACTCTTTCACAGGCAAAGAGCTTGCAAGGATAGTACTTAAAACCAACTCTGTACCATTGTCCTGAAAAATTACCTGAGCACAATTGACCCAAAAATGTGTGGTTGTCTTGCCGCAATGGTCGTTGGAGTATTGGTTTTATGGTCACTTTTTGGAGCAATCTCAACTGAGCGCCCCAGTGGAAGCATTACAGTAGTAATCATGAAGAAGGAGGCCACTTCTTGAATTAGACTTGAGGCAGTAAAAGTAGGTGGTGTTGGACAGTCGCACAGGTAAAGAAAACACAATGTGCCATCTGGTGGAAAGGTCTTTCAAGGTTTACAACTTAACTTTCACCCAGAGCTGGGGGGGGTAGCCTGAGGCATGATAGAAAGACCAAAGGAATGATGCTGGTGTGAGAAGCTCTGTCCAAAGCTGGTGTGTAGGACTAATGAGGTATTGTGGCCATGGTTGTCTCTCTCTGTGTTGTCATTCATGGTGCAAAACCCACAGGGAATTGGAGAAAGCGTCTTACAGCTCATCCATTTGATAAAGACTGTAACCTTTTCTCTGAAAGACAGTGTAGCTTGATGGGTTGGTAGCTCCTCTGCTGGCAGCATGGACCATGCTAGTGCAGTTGAAGGTTTGAGGCTTGCATGAAGCTCTATTTGAGGTACAGGTGTGTCAATGGATCCTGTAAAGCTGTGGGGTGCTACAAATCAAACTGGTTGTTGACATGTGAGCAAGTGAATGAGGCTGTCATCCTCAGCTCTGCCACAGGTGCATTCTTAAATCAACAGGTTACCTTTCTGTATGCATGTGCTTGTTTGTTGCACAAACAGGATACCTCTGTCCCTCTGTTGAGGAGATGCTGACTGACACAAGTGAAGCATTTTTTATACACCCTGGAAAGTAGTGCATGATGCAAAATGGTCATGCAGATAGAATCATAGAATCATTCAGGAAAAGACCCTTGGGAGCATCGAGTCCAACTATCAATCCTACTCTACAAGTTCGCCCCTAAGCCATATCCCCCAACACTACATTTAAGTGTCTTTTAAACTCATCCAGGGATAGTGACGCAACGATCACCCTGGGCAGCCCATTCCTGTGCCTGACCACTCTCTCTGGGAATAATTTTTTTCCTAATGTCCAATCTAAGCCTACCCTGTTGGAGCTTGATACCATTCCCTCTGGTTCTGTCACTAATTACCTGCGAGAACAGACCAACATCAACATCTCTACAATGTCCTTTCAGATATCTGTAGAGAGCAATGTGGTCTTCTCTAAGCCTCCTCTTCCTCAAACTAAACAGCCCCAACTCTCTCAGTCTCTCCTCATAAGATTTATTGTCCAGACCCTTCATCACCTTCATTGCCCTCCTCTGCACTTTCTCCAGCACCTTGATGTCTCGTTTGTACTGAGGTGCCCAAAACTGGACCCAGTACTCAAGATGCGGCCTCACCAGTGCCGAGTCAGGGGGACAATCACCTCCCTGCTCCTGCTGGACACACAGTTTCTAATACAGGCCAGGATGCCATTTGCCTTCTTGGCTGCTTGGGCACCCTGCCCCCTGTCCTTTTCTTTACAGAACCCCCAGGTCCTTTTCTGCCAGACTGCTTTCCAGCCACACTGCCCCAAGCCTGTAGCACTGCATGGGATTGTTGTGACCAAAATGCAGGACCCAACACTTGGCTCTATTGAAACCCAGACAATTATCCTCAGCCCACTGATACGGTCTGTCAAGGTCCCTCTGAACAGCCTTTCTACCCTCCAGCAGATCAACGCTCCTTCCCAACTTGGTGTCATCTGCAAACTTAGTGAGGGTGCACTCAATCCCCTCATCAAGATCATTGGCAAAGATGTTGAACAGGAGTGACCCCAGCACTGAGCTCTGGGGGACACCACTCGTGAGTGGCCTCCAACAGGATTTCTCTCCATTGGCCACAACTCACTGGGCCCAGCCACCCAGCCAGTGTTCCACCCAGCAGTGTACATGCCTGTCCAAGCCATGGGCATCCAGCTCATTCATGAGGATGTTGTGGGGGGACAGTGTCAAAGGCCTTACTGAAGTCCAAATAGACTACACCAACAGGCTTTCCCTCATCCACTAAGCAGGTCACCTTATCATAGAATGAGATCAGCTTTGTCAAGCAGGATCTGCCTCTCATGAACCCATGCCGACTGCGCCTGATTGTCTGGTTGCCCTTTAATTGCTCCATGATGGCTCTCAAGGTGATCTGTTCCATAACCTTCCCTGGCACCAAGGTGAGACTGACAGGCCTGTAGTTGCCGGGATCCTCTTTCTTGCCCTTCTTGAAGATGGGCATCACATCTACCAGCCTCCAGTCTAATGGGACAACTCCAGTTAACCAATGGTCTCATCTTTGTGTCAGTTGAGTACTGTTTATTCATGTGTGTCTAACGTAAGTCTTAAGGATCACAGTGCATTTCTCATATGGCCTCTGGTAAATATTCACCTGCTAGTTCTGACAACATCACAGAGTCACAGAATGTTAGGGGTTGGAAGGGACTTCAAAAAAGTTGTCCAACCTCTCCCTTGCCAGAGCAGAACCACCTAGAGTAGGTCTCACAAGAACACATCCAGGTGGGTTTTGAATGTCTCCAGAGAAGGAGACTTCACAGCCTCTCTGGTCAGCCTGTTCTGGTGCTCAGTCACCCCAACAGTGAAAAAGTTTTTCCTTATGTTTACATAGGACCTCCTGTACTCCAGCTTGCACCTATTACCCCTTGTCCTATCACTGGACACCACTGAGAGGAGCCTCGCTCCATCCTCCTGAAACTTTTCCTTTACATATTTATAAATATATATGCTTTTTATAAACATATTTATAAGCATATAAAGCTCGAAGGTCGATGTAACTCAAAAATAGTAGTGACCTCAATATTAGGAGCTGTGGTGTCTATCAAGTTTTTTTTCTGTTTTAAATACCCATCCAGTTATATCAGAAGAGAAGTAGAGACCTGGTCAGTAACTGGCCAGTAAAGACGGTATTGATATGTGTTTATGAAACTACTTCCAGGGTAATAACACAAGCTAATTAGTATTATCGTGTTTGTCGTTAGAGTATTTTCGTTCTGTGATGTGGAGTGTTTGAATCTGAAAGCTGCTCTGTCTCCTCATTTCTGCTTCAGTTAATACAGAGTATAATTTGCCACAGCATAAATAATTTTTTTCTTTCAACTCTGTGGTTGCTTAGAGAGTGGTTGCGTGGAGAGGCACACTCCAGCCTGCTAGCCGGTCTGCTAGAGTGACTTTGGTAAAACTCAAGTTCCCTCTCCACAGGGACATGATGTCCAGGCACTGAGCCTTTGCTCAGAGTTCAGTTACCACAGTAACAGGTGCATCTGTGAATATTTAGTGGTAGGAGAGTCCCATTTTCCAGAGAAGCTCTGAGATTACTCTCCTGCTCTGCCCAATATCATGAGATGCTTTGATCCACTACTGATGGGAAATTAAGGATGGCTTTCAATGAGCTTCATACACAGTTGTCTTGGAAAAGAGAGTATTTCATAAACAAGATGACGAGCTATCTCATAGATATGCGGGTTTTTTTCTGTTCAGTCTTGTTTGATTAAAGGAATTGGTTTTGACTTTCAGTTTCAACAGACTGCCTCCACAAGCTAGTCTGGGGATGAAAAGCAGATTCTTAACACAAAAAAAATGCTGAAAGCCAGAGAGAAATAGAGACTGTTCTCTCAATTTTATTAAAAGATCCAGGAGCAGTTTTTCCAGAGTCTAATGGTAGTTGCAACAGTCACCTGTGCCCAAACAAATCTGTCTTCTATCAGTTGATCATAAAAAAAAATTCATGTGTGGCAATTTTTTGTTCTGAAATTTTACATTCACCGGCTTTTACTTTGGAATGGCTTCAAAGTACCTTTTAAAATGAAATGACGCTTAATCTTCTGAAGGTAACACATTTATCAGTTGGATGGGTTAATGTCAATAGTTGTAAATGTTTAAACATAACATGTTTGCTCATCACTTTTTATTTACCTTAGTAGAATGTACTTTTTTCTTCAGTAGTTCTAGTGCACAGAACAAATGAAAAATGGATTAAAAACTATTTATGTAAAAAATAACTTTTTAAGGATAGGGCAACTTAAGATTTAACACCATTGGATAGGACTTTCCGTCTTCAGTTACAGGAAATTCACAGGGAGCTTATTGCTACTATGGGGAAGTCATGCAGCGTGAAAAAGCATTTCCTTGCTGAACGTGCTCGACAGCATTTATACACTGTCTTTAATAGTGTGTATCTGTGGATGCTATAAACATATAGTGCAGATAAATGCTTTCAGTGACCAACAGGTTAAAAATAAAATCTCTGTGCCACAACCAGAGGCAGCACACTTACGCCCCTTTTTTTTTAGCTAGAAGCCTGTGGTGTTCCAGCCAGAGTGCTAGGTGCTCATCCTGGTGATATTTAATTCCTCTGGCCTCACTTGCACTTTGCTTGATTTCCAGTGGTATGAAAGTATTGTCAAGATAAATAATTTTTGTAGTAATATTTGTGTTTGTTTCCATCAGAATAAATGGAGTTTTTCAAAAGCAGGTGAAGGTCAGACTTCACTTACCACAATTTCAATACAAACTCAGGGGGAAAAATACTGTTTAAAACTCACCCAGTGAGTTCCCTGCATGCATGACTGCTCACACTCTCAGAGATAGGAGGGACAGTGTGCAATTGAGAAGGGAAATAAACAGATTTTGTAAGTGCCAGAAATGGCATGGGTAGTCTGCTGCTGTTTCTGTCACCTTGGCTTAAATTGGTGAAATTTTCATAAGAAACACAAGTGATTTAGGAGAAGAGGTTCCTTCTGAAAAACTAAAACCAGATGCTCTCATACTCTCAAGCTACTAGGGAAAAACACTGAAGATACTTTAATTACTTGTTTCCCTCTGAAATTGGTGAGTAGCCTTCTGCGTAACTGTTTATGAACAGTTCAAGTCTGTTTTGTTTCATCTTCTCGTAGTTCTACTTCTAAATTACTCGTGAACTTTTCCAAGATCCTCTTCTATATTGCAAAATAGAGCTAGAAATTCTTGGCCACTCCACACTGTGTTCAGCTACACTACATCAATTCTTAGAAACTTATGTCAAGTTTGGATTGTTTGCCTTGTGACAGTAAACAAACAGAAATGGGCAGGGTGTCTGCTCGAGTGGTTCTGTTGGCCGGCTTATTGTCAGCGTTGAACACCATGACCCAGTGTCACTGAGGAGTCTGTGCAAGCATACTTGAGATCTGTGCAAGCTGAGATGAAGTTTATTTTAAGGGGCTGTGTAGGTTTGTGGGGATCTTCAGTTACGGTTTTGTTTCCACACTTGAGAAGTGTGTGGTGCCCTCAGCAAGACAGTGACCCTGCAGCTTTGGGGAAAGAGGGAACTTGGCTCATTCAGCTTGTTGGTTTGGGCAGCAGTTGATTCATGTTTTCACATGTCAACACTGACCGTAGTTTTGGGTAGCACAGCTGCTTTTTCCCATGTGATTTGTATTGAGGTTGCTCCCCAAGCATCTTAATGTTGCCTACCTTGTAAAGGGGAAGGCCTGAGAGCCAGTGATGAATGCCGATTAACAGCTTGCAGCATTAACATTGTATTGGGCCCAGAACTGTCTCTCCTTGAACCTTGGGCACCGTAGGCACACATCTGTGTTGGGACAATGAGTGTGCTAATCAGTTTGTCTCATGTACAGATGCATGTGCTGGTCCTCAAGCCTTGATGTCATCCTCTTTTGTCTGGTGCTGGGAGCCTGACACTTTTTATTCTTCATTTGAAAGCATGGAAAAATACCCCAGATCCTAAGCTTAGCTAGGGGAGATCCTGTGAGGCAGGGGAGAAATGTCTGTTGCTGTCCTCCTTTCTCTCTGACCTACCGTGCAGCTCACTCCACAGCTGTATTCCGAGGCAGAAGGAATACGCCTCGTACTTTGGCTTTGTGGGGCTTAGCATTGTTGAGGAGAGATGACAGGGCACACCAAGGCACCATTGGTTCATGTCAAGCAGAACCCCCCACTCTGCCCTGCCTGAGGACTGCCAGTGACCCTGAGCAGGGCATGCAGAAGCCCACCTGTGTCTCTATGACATGTCACAGTTGTTTCAGCTGCTTTTGGAAGAGCACCTGACAGAGGACAGCAAAGACTCCATCTGACAGTAAACCCAAGCAGTTTTGGAGGCTTTGCATATCTCTGCTGCATCACAGGTTTCCTCTGCTCCCATGTCCTCAGTAGTAAGGCTGGAGTATGCTGAAGGAGTGACCTGGTAAAACCAGCTAAGGCAGCCACCACCAGCTGCAGCTGGAAGCAGTTACTCAGTTTGGTAGTCTTTAATTGCAGCTGTCACTTCTCCAAGTGAGTAGGGAGAGTTTCCTTCTTTTCCAGCTACGGGAGTTTAAAAAATCACTGCTTTTGGCTGAGTGCTCCATTGCCTTGGCAGCCCTCTTCTCCTTGTACGGCAGATGAGGGATGGCATTTGCTGTTGGAAAGAGATCCAGCTGATGTCAGTCACTGCTGTAAAGTGAGGAGAGCTGGGGGAGTGAGGGCAAGACTTGCCTCTTGATTTCTGTTGGTGCCTGTTTTATCATGATTGTGCATCCCAGAGGGGTTGCTTCTGCATGGGGGACACTGAAGTGGCTAACACCCTCACCACCTTGTTTGCCTGAGAGAGCAGAAGCTTTTTCACTGTATCTGTAGTTGACACACTGCTATATGGCTTTCCCGACAGGCAGCTTCCCCTTGTAGCTTGGAGATGCCATAAATAGTGGTGGAAGCCGGTAGTAGGTCTCATTGTTGGAGAAGGCAACTTGGAAATGCGTGTGGAGTTACACACTGTGGGAACTTGGAGACTAGAGTGGGAACAAGAGCAAAAAAGAGGAAGTTCTGAAAAGTGACAACTTTTTGAAAAATCAGCTTTGTTATGTTCTGCTAAAAGGGAAAAAAGATACTGAGGTGAAGAAAGAAGGGGGAAAGGTTAGTCTAGTCTAGTGAGAACAATAAAGATGTCAGTTGTATTTTGCAAAGCAAATATTTTGAATTTATCACAGTACAGTGTTAGTATCCTGTGCAGTACGACTTATCTGTGTGAATCAGGAGGCTGTGGCTTAATTCCTGATACATGCAAAAGGAAAACAATTTGGAAGCGTATGGGATAGAAGCAAGCTTTGAAAGAAAGAATTGTTAGTGTTTATCGTAAGTTAAATGTTACCCTATTTTTCCTTGCTACACTAGCAAGATCACTTGAGGATGAAAGTGTATGTGAAAAACCAGTGTGTTCCACAAACAAAAGCATTTGTGCTGCTTTGTGGAGCAGTTGTAATAGCACAGCTGGAGGATCTCCAGGGAAGTCTGTAAAAGTCTGTGGGTAATTAGTGCTGCCTTTTAAACACACAGAGGGAAAAAATGAGTGGATGTCAGCAAATCAGGAAAAAAAAGTGTTATCCAAATGTTTGGAATTTTATTTAAATACAACTACTAGCTCCGTACAGTCCTGTCTAAATAAATAAATAAATAAATAAATAAATAAATGCAGTGGGTGGAAATTCATTGCAGTTGTGTCAGTTAATTGGATACAGTACATGACTTTCACAATTAGTGTAATGCTGGCAAAAAATAAAGTTTCCTAAATAAAGTTTCTGTTTCATGGAAAATGCCATTTAAAAAAAAAAAAATTAAAAAAAGGCTCTGTGAACATGCTCTTCAGGCATGTCATTGAGGCGCAGCTCAGCGAGTCCACCCTGAACCAATATGGCAGGAGCTGGGGTCACTGCACATACTGGAAGAGAGGGAAAAGGAAGGACCATTCTTTTCACTGGTTTTTAAATAAGCCAGAATCTTTCAGTTTTTCCTTGTATTGTCTGTTTTCATGAAAAGAAAAAATAGCTGCTATTTTTTTCATATTTTCTGAAAGCTGTGAGCACCCTTCTCTTATTGGACCCTTAGAAAAGAGTGTTATAAAGCACAAGTGTTGTCCCTTCCCCACCTCAACCCCAGTTTGGTTTTTTTCCCTTTGGTGATCACAGTATTGATGGAAATGTCTTGGTCCCACTCCTCTGTGATACCTACTGTTTTCTCCAGCAGGTGCTTCTTTGGAGTACATCCCTCATGGCCAACTTGCAAATGCCCACTTAACTTCAAATTTGCGAACACTGAAATTGGAGCAGGACATTCTGCCCACTCTGGAGGAAAGGAAGACTCCTCTGGTGGAAGCTGTTCGGGGAAGGAAGTCCTTGTCTTCTCAGGACAAAACTCTTGCTCCAATTAACCTGACAGATGATCAGCTTGCTTCTGGTCTCTATGGTAATAACTGTCTCACATTCACCTTTCACTGTGCTTACAGAGTTTGAATGTGAAATACAGTTTAAAAATTGTGAAAGCAGGGAAAGATGCAACTACAGGGAAAGTCACTGAGACCTCCTTCTCTGGAGATGTTTAAAACCCGCCTGGATATGTTCCTGTGTGACTTGGTGTAGGTGATCCTGTTCTGGCAAGGGGATTGGATCTTTCAAGGTCCCTTCCAATCCCTAATGTTCTGTGATTCCGTGACCCCATGTATGTGCCTGTATGTATGGAAAGATTAGAAAGCCCAACTTCAGCTGGTAAACTAAACCAGAAAGCTGATTTGTCTAAAGCTACTATATATTTGTACTGATAACTGTGCTTCATCTCCCTTTTCAACAGTATGTACTAATAATGAAAACACACTCAAATCTATCATGAAGAAAAGGGATGGGAAGAAGGATTTGAGCAACACCAAGAAGAACCTGCAGTTTGTTGGCATTAATGGCGGGTAAGAGACCTGTCTTCAAAAAAAAACCTGCCTTTGTTACACTGTCACAGCAGGAAGGGAAAGAGGAACCCGGGAGCATAAGCATAGATAGCTTTGGCCTGTCATTCAGAGAGGAATGAAGTGGCTAAGCTTATCTTAACCATCTGAGCCTTTTGTGCTTGCAGGTGATAACCATTGCATCAGTCTCAAGAAGTATGTGTAGATTAAATTCCTGCCAAATTTAGCAGAGGAAAGTGAAACAAAGAGCCACGGGAACATTTCTCGTGGGCAATATTTTTTAAGGAAAGCTTTAATACATCTTTGGCAGCTGAGAAGTGCAGCATTGTGCTGTCGAACAATACAGCAAGAGATGGCATTGTCTAAGAATTAACTTTTCTGGCTTTGTGCTAGATAAGTATTGAAACTTTGCTACACAAATGCAGAAAGTTGCAAAGAACTTTAAAATGTCACCAGATTCTTTTTGTATGACTTTACTAGCCCTTTCCTCAGATTAGTTTTTCTTTGGTACGTTCCCTGTGCAAATAGGTACTGCAATTACGTAACTTCATACGTATTGGCTAGAAGTATAAACTACTTACAGCGAGGGATGTTGTCATTCATAAAACACCGTTATGCGTTAAAAGAGTCAGCATAGGACATTAATTTTTCTGCTGCTGAGATTGATAAGACAGTTCATTAGAATCAGCATTATAATTGTCCAAATTACTTGTATTTCATCTAAAAATGTTCTGGATCATCATACGCAAAAATGTTAGAACTGTTGTCTTTAGATAGGTTTGTTAGCTTCCTTGCTTAAATCTGTCTTGCAAAGTAACACCACCATTTACTCTAAACAAAGTCATTTCATTTGAGGAGTACAGCAAGATCTGAGGAAGTGTTTTAAAAATTTTCTTCTTTCCTTACATACTGCTCACATAATAATCACTATCAGCTGGCAATGAAACTCATTTCAGTTAGTAGAAAAGGTCTTTGAGTAGAAAACAGGAGGATTAAGCCTTTACAAGACATTTTTCAACTTGCACCAGCACAGGTGAGTACTGACAAGTGATGAATGGCACTGAGCAAGCACCTCTGCTCCTCCTCCCTCCCCCCCAGGTATGAGACAACATCCAGTGATGACTCCAGCTCTGAGGAGAGCTCCTCTTCAGATTCAGAGGAGGAGTGTGGGGACCATGAGTACCCCAGCAGTCAGCACACAGAGGACGAGCAGCCTGTATCCTGTGCTCCAGAGGTTTGCATCATGGGGGCAGAGAAAGACAGCACATCCACAGAGTGCGAGGCTGAGGAAGTCGAAATCAGAGAGAGGTGGGTTGCTTGTACTCTCCTAAGTGCCTCCAAGGTGGTTACTGCTGCTTCAGTCCGTGGGGCTGTACCCTTGTGAAGAAAATGCCAGCCCCATTGCTCCTCAACTGCTGCCCAGTTTTCTTCTCCTCAAGGGGGTAACCAGAGGCAGTTCCATGGCGAAACAGCTGTGTGTGACCAGGAAGAAGGTGTCAGAAAGTGTCCTTTCCAGCAGCTAACCCTAGCAGCTTAAAGCGGTCTACTTGTAACAGGTTTCAGGTGGCTCCTCCTTAGCAGAAGCTTTTCCAGGCAATAAGTGGCACTTTTCTGGGAGCAGTCAATGCCCCTCAGTTCAAGAAGGACACAGAGCTGCCGGAGGGAGTCCAGCGTAGAGCAACAGGGATGATGAAGGACATGGAGCACCTCCCTTATGAGGAAAGGCTGAGGGAGCTGGGTCTCTTTAGCTTGAAGAAGAGGAGACTGAGGGGTGACCTCATTAATATCTATAAATATGTGAGGGGTGGGTGTCAGCAGGATGGAATCAGGCTCTTTTCAGTGTCATCTAGTGATAGGACGAGGGGCAATGGGCGTAAGCTGGAACATAGGAGGTTCCATATAAATATCAGAAGGAACTTCTTCCCAGTGAGGGTGACAGAGCACTGGAACAGGCTGCACAGGGGGGTTGTGTAGTCTCCTTCTCTGGAGACATTTAAAACCTGCCTGGATATGTTTCTGTGCAACTTGTTCTAGGTGATCCTGCTGTGGCAGGGGGATTGGACTGGATGATCTTTCAAGGTCACTTGCTGTGATTCTGTGAACCTGTTTTGTAAAACAGTGAGCACGGAAACAAATGAGTCTTGATGCAAGTCAGCACATCCTGCAGGTGTACCTTCCACAGCTATGGTTGGTGCTGCTCAGTAAGATGATGGGGTACAGCAGTAAAGAGAACATCCAACCCTGAGGTGATATACTTCCTATGAGGTCACCTACTGTAGTATACTTTAAGGCTGCCATCATGCACTTGTTCAGCACTTCACATCTAAGTTACTTTTCAAATTGCTGGTAATGAGCTGTGTGGGGTAGCATTTGACAGGCCATTTTTGGCACGTGGGAAGCAGCAGTGTGGTGAGCTTTGACTGATCTGTGAATGGACTAAAAGATGTACAAACCTATACGTGAACTATGTTTACCAGATGTTTCCAAATGTGCTAGCTTGGAAAATTATGTTAGTGGAATAATAACAGTAAAAATACAAAATCAAAATTAATTATGACATGTTTCACTGGAGGGATACAGCTTAGCATCAAAATTACCTGTAAGGATCAATTGCCAAATAAAATGGATGCAGAAACAGATAACTAAGAACTCTTGGAGCTGTGAGTTTTGAAGTGCCCTAAGCTTTATTTTTACAGTACTACAGGATAGCCTGTTATTTTACAGGTTACATAAAAAGATGGGCAATTTCTTAAAGCAGCTTACTAATTTCTATTTACCCTTGCAAGATGTGATTGTGAAGAGGAGCAACAGGACAGCTTAGTCCTTGAGGAGCATGTTCTCTGGAAGCTGGCTGCCCTGGCAATGTCCAGGGTGCATGGCCGTGTGACACTGAGTATGGCCCATGTGGTGATGGAGCACTTAATTGCTTTTGAGGCAACATCTGTTGGCTTGTAACCATGGAGGGCTTAAAATGCCCACCTTACTTACATGAGTGTGTTATCCTCTTGCTTTTTGGGAGAACTTCCCTGGCAAATTGCCCTTATCTTGGTGTCAGGTTGTAGGCAGAGATGGTTAATCACAGCCTTGTGCCATGTGGCATGTGCTGCGTTATTTTTATCTATTCCCTGCATTTTAAAATTTGAGGTGGAAGGGGGTAGAAGGGAAAACATGAATGGGAACTGGAGAAAGTGTAAATTTTCAGAGTGGGTGGGATGAGAAGGGCTGGTTCCAGTGAAAGAGACCTGGCAGGAGGTGCCACCAAAGCCCTTTCCCAGCAGTCAATTCCATTTCTGTCACAACTCTCAGCATTTCCTCTTGTTAATCACATACTCAAGCACAAAGTATATAATACATGCTCCACAGTTGTACAGCAGGTGAGAATTTCCACTACAAGGGTTGCCAAGCCTATGAACAGAAGCAATGCATTGCTTGCTTTCTGTTCCCGCTGCTTTTTCCATGTGCGTCTGGGAAATATGTTATTCCTCCTCTCGGAGGTCCACAGCCCTGCCAGCAACTCTGCTCACTGTAGAGGGAGTCCCCCATGAAGAAGAGCTGCCAGAGTGGCTTCTGCATTGCAAAAGCTGAATGCTTGCCTGGAAACACTGATTCCCACATGACCTTCAGGAAAGTGAATGTTTCTACACTGAAAAGAGCAAAATGGAAGTATGCCATGTATTCTGTTGTCTCCCTCAGATACGAACTCAGTGAAAAGATGCTTTCTTCCTGTCACATGCTGAGAAACAACATCGATGACCCCAAGGCACTGACCAACAAAGATGTGGTAAGCAGTGAAGGGCAAAATTCTCTTTGAACTGTAACAGAAAAAGTCCAGGGAAGGATGAATTCTGATGCTGCAGGACCAGTGCTGCAGTGCTACGGAAAAGAGGATTTAATCTTGGAAGAATCATAAAGTGCTCTTTCTATAGCAGACTTTTATCCAGAGAATGTACTTGTACTTTGTATGCTGGCAGTTATTGTCCCAAGGCGCACACAAAAAGATAGTAACATGGAAGCACAGTTTGACGCATCTGTGCATTTTATCAGTGCAGCAGAGAGCTTTCATTTTTTAAAATACAGTTTTATTAGTTTCATATAGGAATCACTTATATGCCTCATACAGGAATTGCCTGTACTACTTTGTGAGGGCAGGCTGAAAGCAAAACAATAACTGCTTAGTGATACCAAATTGAATTCTGCATTTATTACAGTTGTTCAGTGATGTAAAAGGCAAAG
Source organism: Phoeniculus purpureus (assembly GCA_028565055.1). Taxonomy (NCBI): domain Eukaryota; kingdom Metazoa; phylum Chordata; class Aves; order Bucerotiformes; family Phoeniculidae; genus Phoeniculus; species Phoeniculus purpureus. The sequence goes on from JAOXOE010000874.1 coordinate 17,256,859, forward strand.
ATGCAGTGCCAGTCTTCTCTATAGTAGAGCACGTGTAGCTTCTTAAAGACAGTAGTGTTGTCTGTGAGACAGTAATACTGTTTGTGTCCAGCGCTAACATCAGTGGTGTGGGGAATATTTCGGGTGGCTGTTTAATACAGTGGTGATGGGCAGTTTTTAATCCTGTGTCAGTCCTTCAGGACTAGTTTAGGCACTCAAACAACAAATGCTTCAGGCCCAATCATCATTGAAAGAGTCAATAATGATATAACCAGCTGATAATCTCTGCCTTGGAAGTGTAATTTGAATTAGCATCTATATTCTGTGATTCTATGATTCTTTCACTCAAAGTGGTGCTTTGTAGCTAGGAGCTGCAAACTAATTATGTCCTGTCCTCTATCTGCTGATAAAGACATCTTATCCAAAAAGATAAAACTTGTGTACAGCTAGGGATCTGTATAATTTGTTCCAACTTCTTCCAACATACTCAGTTCTTGAACTTGCTGTTTACACTACAAAGACCTGTGGACTTCTCCTTTTTGAATGTGATGGATTATTTAAATGGAAGACTTATATCCTTTACTTAATAACGAATGTGATACCGTGATTGCAAAAATAATTTCTTTGTGGTATTTTGCAAACAGTACTGCCCAAAATAATAATTAAAAAAACCTGTATTGTGTCACTTTATGATCACTTCTGTGATTCAACTCTCTACGTTCACAGTTAACTCAAATGGTTGGCCCTTGTTATAGTAGTACTGATGTAGAATATCCTGCATATGTATGTGTGTGCATAGTACAAATAGATACAAAGTTCTGAGTATCTTTGCAAAACTGGCTTGGAACTTCCTGTCTACCTTGCACATGGAAGTTTATGAGGAGAACATGCTGAGCCTTCCAGATTAGAAAAACTGTTTCAGAAAGTCAGAGCAGGCAGTGACTGCAGGAGCCTCCTTGGTTTAAAAGCTAGATCTGCTTTTCTTAACATTGTTCCCTGGCCTAAGAGACTCCTGCCTCTCCACCCTCAATACATACCAATGGGAAAGTTTATCCTGGATACAAATCTAGCCTGCATGTTCTTGTTGCAGCTAAAACCCCTTGCTCTACTATAGCCTTCCATCCTGCAGATCAACAGGTTTTCTTTTATCTCTGCAACAGTGTTCTGCATTATGACAATGTTATGGGCTTCCTTTCTCTAGCTGTTCTTTCAACAAAGCTTTCCAGACATGGAATCATAGAATTGCTTAGTTTGGAAAAGACCTTTAAGATTATCAAGTCCAACCATTAACCTAACTCTGTCAATTCATGTGCTAAACCATTCCTTAAGCACAGTATCTACACAACTTTTAAATATATCTAGGGATTTCCTGTCTGTCCTGTAGTTCAGATTTCCTTGACCGGAGTTCTCACCTTTAAAAACATTTTGTCTGTCATTCAGTGATTGGATCAGACAAGATAATCCAGCTATTGCCTTCACATTGCGGACAGAAGGGATTCTATCACATGCTTGGCAAGCTAAAAATATGTTAGTTTATCCACAAAAGTATTTGCCTTTTTCATTACAGTGTGATATTGTCGACTCAGGTTCAGCTTGAGACCTTTTGTGATGCCCAGCTCTTCTCCTGCAGAACTGCCAGTTCACCTATACCTTGTGCATTTGATAATTCATGTCTCAATACTGAGTCTAAGTAACTTACCGTATTGTTGTTTTAAGTGTCCGAGAAAGTGATATTCCCATTGCTATTAGTCTTGGGTTCATTAGTGATTTATAAACTTAGTTAAGTATTCAATGCAAATGGTTACTCCCAGGTCTTTTTTCTGCTCACCAGTATTTGACACCCATTAGTTCTGAGAGTATTTTCATCCTCCAATGATGAACCATTCCTGAAAACTAGGTGAAATGGAGAAGATAAACAATTGGTGTTTTAAAGACAGGGTTACTCAGAAGGGAAGCTTCAGTCCGTACATTTTGTTTGTGAGTTGAATATTTTGTTCCCACATTTGACTGAAAAAGGCTTGACCTCCCATGAACTGACTTGTGGGATGGAAAATCCTTTAAATAGATTGCCCATATGTAAATTTTTCTGTCTTTGTTTTGGCAGAGGTTTTGTTTAAATACCATCCAGCACGAATGGTTTCGTGTCTCGAGTCAGAAGTCGGCTGTGCCTGAAATGGTTGGAGACTATATAACTGCTTTTGAAGAGATTTCTCCTGCTGTCCTCAGACACATCATCAATATGGCAGATGGAAATGGGAACACGGCTCTGCATTACAGCGTCTCACATTCTAACTTTGAAATTGTAAAGCTGCTTCTCGATGCAAGTAGGTTGTCTTGTTTGCCCATTACTAGCATTGGTATTACTTCAGTTTGCAATCCTTGCAGGTGAGATTCTTGATGAGCATGAGATCCAAGTTTGGACTTCCTCCAGAAGCAGTTTTAACCATTAAGAGTTACATGGTGGCTCATTTGGATAGTCCAGAATCCTTGTTTTTAGTACTAGCTTTGGAAGTGATGGTGACTTTTGAAAAAGTTACAAAAGCAGTCAAGTAAATTATATAGAGAGTTGACCAGTGTTTCTAACACATAAGCAGATCTCTGATTCTTGGACTGTAATTCAGCAGCACCAGCTCAGCCAAAGATAGGATGCTGGTGGAGGAAAATGCAGTCAGGTATAAATGTCCGTGTTAAACACTCAAACTAGTCTAGCCTTAGTCTAGAGCAGTAGAGAAGCTTTTCCTGGCCACCACCTTGACACACCTGAGCTGCTCTCTAAGACCATCTTCCTGATCAGTAAGCAACATGACAATACTTCATTTGGTTGCTTTTGTTGTTGCTTTCTTCTTTGTATCCCCTTGCAACATACACACATACACATAGGCAAGATAGTGGCAAAAGGGAAACTTCATAGCATTAGCCAGAATGCAAGCAGCAGAAGATGTCACATATTGGAGTTAGTCCCATGCAGAATGTGATCTGTTGGAAGTCCAGTTTTCCTTCCTGACTGAAGTTTCTTTCTCTAAAGCAGGTATAAAATCCATCACAGTTGGTTGTGAAGTTTAACTGGAGTGTAAGCCTAGCAATATTCATACATCCAGAATGGTAGCATCAGATAAACAAGGGATATTAATGATAGACATTTGTCACACATGCAGAGACTTCCTCAGCAGGAAACTGAGCACTTTGAAATCTCTGATCCTGTTCTAAGGCAGCCTGTTGAGGGAAGAGTGAGTCACAGTGGGGGAATGCAGGGAATGTCAGGAGCACAGTGAAAAGCAGCAAGCTGGCTTTGCTACACAGCAGTGGGAGGAAACTACCCTCAGCTCTCTGGGTATCTCAGTGAGCACAAGCATGTTCCTCTGTTGCTGGAAGTCAGGACTCCTGTAGTTTACAGTAGTCAGTGTATTCCTGTGAACACAGTAGGATGTAACTGTAAAATTCAAAAACCATGTGATGGTGACAGAAACACAGGGGCACAGTGCATGTGCCAGCACGTGGAAAATATTTGCAAACTGACAAATTCCTTCAGGTTTTCAGAGCTGTCTTCTGGACAGCATTTAAATAGTCCCTACAGTCAACTTGCAGTGTGGCATGTATCAGAGACAGATTCTTGGTGTGAGAACTCTGCATCTGTGTTTGGTGAGGAGACTCCTCTGTGTTACTATGCAACCACAAGGACAAATAGGACATTAGCCTTACAGAAAGGCAGCTGAAATGTGACCCCAGAAAGCACACCTCTGATGAAGTAGTCTAGTCAGGGTAGGAGACCATGTAGCGTATGATGTTGTGTGGCTTCAGTGGCTTTCCAGAAGTGACTTCTGAAAGTAAGATTACAGCTTATAATTACATAGCACAGGTCATGTATATAGAATGTGTGGATTTTCTTAGCTATGCACCTGTATTGCTTCTGCTAAGTTATTTTCACATATAAAGCAAACCCAGCCAAATCAAAACAAAGCAATACCAAAAAAAAAAAAAAGCCTTTGGCAGTAAAACTGAAGAATTTCCTGAAACATTTTTTGCTTGTTAAGATATCTGTGGTGCAGTTTAGCCCCAAGTCTAGATGTACTGTTTATGTAAGTCTGAGTAATTTCTTTCCAATATGATAAGCACACAAAGCCCTGCTGCATGGTCGACTAATAAGCCCTACTTAATGTCTGCAGAGTCTTAGGAACAGAGGCAGGAGATTAGGCTTGAACAAAAAGGAGATCACTTGTCAGTTGCTGGCACTATAGTCAGGGGACCTGCCTTCCCAGAGCAGAGTACTTTTTTTCATGATCAGACGATCTGTAGAGCTGAAAACAATCTCTAATTGAAAGGTTTCTTCTGTGTCTTCAAAACATGTCAAAGTACACTTGCAGGACTTTAAAATAACACCAATTACAGGAAAATGCTTGTGCTGAGGATAAACAGCTTTCTACTGACCATGTTACTGGGCTGTCTTTTGTTTTGCAGTGTGAAAACCCTTAGGAGAGGAACGTAAATACTCTTCTGATGATATTCCTGGGATTTGGACCCATGACCCCTATGGTCATGTAAAATGTCAGACCACTTTCTTTTACAAAAGACAAAAGAAACCCCACTACCCACCCACACACACACAAAGCAAGCCCTAAATGATGATGTATAAGGTGGTTTTGTGCTCTTCCTTGTGTTGCATAGTGTAAGAGAATCCTTTTCTTTCTCAGGCTCGAGATTATTTCTGTTTATTTTTTTTTCCTTCTCCACTTTCCCTTGAATTGCTTCCACTATGAAAACAGTTACTGCTTTTTCTTTTTATAGGCTGCTCTACTAACAGTTTATTCAGTTCATTAGCACAATTGCTGCTATTTTGGATTCCTGCTTTCCAAATAAATGATCTCATTCCTCTGCAGATGTCTGTAATGTAAATCATCAGAATAAGGCCGGCTATACCCCCATCATGCTTGCAGCCCTTGCAGCTGTGGAAGCAGAGAAGGACATGAGGATAGTGGAGGAACTGTTCAGCTGTGGGGATGTGAATGCTAAAGCCAGCCAGGTCAGTCAAATACACACTGTTCACTATCTTTCCTTCCACACTTCCATCACTGCTCTATCAGTTCAGTTTTTGCAGTCATACTTGCAGCCTCTGTGGTCTTTGATGCTTGTGTGTTTCGTGATTGTATATCAAACGGAGCTGTGGGATATCAGTTGGGCCTTAGGTCTGGATCTCTTTTAAAAATTGAAATGTAATACTGTATGAAAGAATGAAAGAACTATTACTGAATTTGGGAAGCATTTATAAATCCTGCACCATTTAGCCCCTTCTTCCAAGGAATTCCAGACATCTGGAAATAGATCCTTTATCTTCCAGTAATTTAATAAACAGCTCTGTGTATGTGGGACATACCATGCATTAAAGGTATTTAAATAATGGCAAGCAGGGCCTCAGGAGTAGGATATAAAACAACAACTAGTTCCCCAGAAGAAGCATGGTGCCAAAAGAATACGCATGCGTGCTTTGTCATTGATTGTGTAGTTATTTGGGTTTTCCTGTTCCTCCCACGCAGGCTGGACAGACTGCACTGATGCTAGCTGTGAGTCATGGGCGGATAGACATGGTCAAAGCGTTACTGGCCTGTGGTGCAGATGTCAATATCCAGGATGACGAGGGCTCTACAGCTCTGATGTGTGCTAGTGAGCATGGACATGCAGAGATTGTCAAACTTCTGCTGGCTCAGCCTGGGTGTAATGGCACCCTGGAGGACAATGTGAGTTGCCTTTCCAGATCATGCTTCATCAGATAGCTGCTTCACTCTGGAATAATCTAATTAATTTTGTTTTGATGGAGAGTTGCTGAAATCTTAGCTGAACCTTTGACTCACAACACCAAACAACCAAATGAATTCTCTGCTTAGATTATTTGGCTAGTGGTCTTGCTTTACTAACAGACCTACCCAGTAGCAGTTTTTATGGTTGGCAGTAGATGTGCAGTGGTCAGAAAGAAAACCTCATTTTTCTAGCCAATGGTAAAACATCTTTCTTTCTCACTTTCCTTCCCTCTTTCTTTCTCACTTTCCTTCCCTGTTTCTCAAGATTCTCAGTTTTTTGGTTAGGACTTTCATCTAGTGACTTAACAGCCCTGTGGTGTTGCTTTTCTCTGGTTTGGTTTCAGTCATGAAGCTACACTAGACTGAGAGTAAACAGATGCAGGCTGTGACTTTAGTGCAAACTGCATATTTCTTGTTTGCAAGAATCAACGCAACCTACACTGTCAGCAGGCAGTTTGATCTGTAGACTTCCCAAGCTTGAAGTTGCTTGAAGTTGTTTAGTTAGCTGGTTTCTAGCCAGTACTGTTTTCTCGTTAACAACATCCCTTCTTGGATACATTTCCTGCTTCCTATTCCCTATTTCCTGTTCCTTTTTTCCATTCTTCCTACTGCTTTGCCCAGTGAGTACTGAAATGCAGCCTGGGTTTATGCTTTGAGTGGGCAGTGGGTGGTTATTTGTTGAAGCTGTCACAGAGAGACAGAAGCATCATTTCAGTTCATTCGCAGCTGCAGGAACCATCTCAGTTGCCCTCATGATGCCATCAGTGTGTAACAGCTGGCCTGAGGGGAAGATGTGAGAAGGTCTCAGTGTTAACAAACACTTGGGGGCAATCTAAGTTACTGCAGCCTGGATGCTGTGAGCGCTGTTAATCACCAAGTTAATGATCAAAGTTTTTATGGGATGGGATACTTGAACTATTCCTGCAGGCAGTATCCCATACTGTACGATAGGATACTTAACAGTATTCCTGCAGATAGTTTCCCAAGCACAGCTTGTCTGCTGTTCACCCGTTTTATAATGGGCTTGCTGTTCTGTAAGATTCTGAGATTTTCAGCATTCTCCTAGTACACTGAGTGTGACAGTGATTCTTTTCCAGTCAGCATGATCAGTAGTAAGCTGAATTTCATCCTGCTGTTGTTTGCCACTCTGACAGTGATTCAACATCTCTTTTTAAGTACTTGGCTTTTCCTAGTGTTGACTGTAGAGCTCTTGCAGTGCATTATATTGCACTGTACTGTACAGCTCTTGTAGCTCCCTGTCTGCTCAGGATCATTAGATTTATGTATAATTGTTTCCTGTGGCCTCATAAGAAGACTTTCCACTTGGATGCTGTCTGTCATGCCCCATGCCTGGTTTACAGTTTCCTTGAATTGATGCATAGCAGTGCTACGGTAATGGCTGAAAATGTGCTTCATTTAGAGAGCCAACATAAGAGCAACCTCTATTAGAGAACATTTCCAATATTGGCATTGTTATGGAAACTTAAGTGCACAAGAGCCAAAAGCCAGGCAGCAGACCAATGTGAGATGTGCACTGAGGTTGTATCTCCCTGCCTTGTAATTTAAACACCATTGGGGAGCACGAGGTTGTAGCCATGTGAGGCAACCAACTTAAGAAAGGGAAACAAGGAAGGCAGAGCTGGGGATGTGGCAGCTTTGTAAAAGCATGATTCTCTGATAGCTCAGAGGTTCACATCGCAGATTGTCTGGCATCTTCCTGGACCAAACATGGTCTAAAGGGAATACAACTGGTCAGGAAAGGCACCCTTTCACCAAAAACACTCTTTGCTTCTAGTAGCCTTAACAACTATGGTTTCTGAAAGCAGTAATGTCTTCCAAGAAAATGATATTACAATATTTGACCAGGAAAGTCCATTTGTTTGAGTTAGACTTCTGTCAAGGAGGATTTGAATTTATGAATGCATAATGCTGTTAATGGGAGCTGTAGCACAATAATAATAATAATTGTAACACAGCAATTACTGTATTTTATTAATGCTTATCCCTCCTTTATCTCTTCTCTTCCACTCCTTGCTAGCATTGTGGGTTTTTTTCAGACAGCCCAGTCTTCTGAAATGACTAGTTTTACACAGTACTATGTGTAACACTATTGTGATAATGGTGTGTTCATTCTTCCTCAGTAATAATCGAGATTACTTGTAGAGAGATATTACAGAGCATCTGACAGTTGGACTGCCTCATAAAATAGCAGTGCATGGCATATTGTCACGTAATTATAATAAAAGAAATTAAACAAGACTCTAAATTAACCCAGCCTCCATCTGAGCAGTAGGGCTCCACTTCATAACATCCCTTCTCTGTGTCCTGATGGGGCTTTTAAGAGATCTGTTAACACAAGCACTAATTCTTTTATTTCTTCTTTTCTTCTATGAGGATGGCAGCACAGCACTTTCAATAGCCCTGGAAGCTGGACATAAGGACATAGCAGTTCTCCTTTATGCCCATGTGAACTTTTCCAAAACCCAGTCACCGGTTAGTGTACAACTTTCTACAGTTTATTTTTTAACTTGCTGGTCCTGCACCCACTAGTAAAACATAGACAAAGAATAACTCTCTGAGCCTCACTAAAACAGTACAGTACATGTAATTTTGAGTTTATTTACAGGATAGTTTTTACTCTGGTAAGTGCAATGTACATTTTAAAATACAGGTTGACTGTAAAAAGCTGAACCCTGGGTAAAGGGTCCCTTCCCTTCACCCTTTTTATCTGGGGTTACAGAAGCTCATTAGCAGAGTTCAGGGGCTCTGACTAGTGTGCAGAGGTGCTGTTTTATCAATGTAATGTTAATAATTGACGTCGTCACCAAAACACATCTGTTTCTAGAGTTACAGCAGTGCTGGGAGTCCTGGCAATTATCCCCCTGCTGCCCAAGTCCAGACTCACTCTTCTGATAAATTGCTGCAAAATGTTTCACTGTCTAAACAACATGTACTCTCCATTAGTAAACTGTATGATGGGTGTCACTGTTCTTCCTAAATTCAACAAAGAAATAACTCTGTAATTAAAGGCAAGAGATTGAAAAGGGTGCTTGTATGCACTGTGTTCTTATTAGGCTGGCTGGAATAATTTTCCTCTGATTAACTGCTCTTTCCTCTTTTATAGGGTACTCCTAGGCTAAGCAGAAGGACGTCTCCTGGTCCCACCCACAGAGCCATGTTTGAATAGTGTCTGTAAAAAACTCTATGCCATCTTTAAGCTGCTAAATGTCACTGTTTTGCTGAGACAGATACTGAATGTAATTGTCTTGTGCCTGAACTCACCAGCAAAGTGAAAGCAGAGATCTAGTGCTAAAGATAGAAAACTGTAAACTTGAAGCAAACACATAGATAAGTAGTGCTCAGCTAAGAACCTTACCCAGAACTGTTCTTCTGTTCACCTTTCTCGTCTTTTCATACACTGGCGTAAGCCCTGTTTTTCTTTGCTATCGATTATCATTTCCAATGTTATGTACAGCCTAAGACTTGTAAAGCTATTCATGCGGGGGTGCCCCAGTGGCTTCTTTTTAATAATTCTGATAATTGTATTCACTGTGCCTAGACTTCATCACAGTAACCTTTTCATAAATTTCATTCCAACATAATTGTGATGGTTTTAATTACTTTGAAATTCAGAAAGCTTATATAGTCAGCTCCGTGGATCTTGAGCTGGTGGGTATGTGGGTAGGTATTGGGGATAGAGCCTCTCATCAGGTCTGAAGTTCACTAAGTAAGTTGTTGCTAATTGGGGATAATGTATAACTTTTTATATGAAAGATACTAGTATCTATAAAATTATCTCACACAGTATTTTCAACATTTTATATTCCTTAATAATTGAAAACTACATGAAGAATTACATGTTGTGTTACCATATTTTTATTAACTGTGGCAGTCTATAAGCTCCATATGTTTATTGGACAGTAAAATTTGAGGTACCAGCTGTATATTCCCCTTGAGTGGAATTGAGCATAGTTCTCGGAGCGTATTTATGGAATGGTATTACCTTGTCACATTCACTTTAGTCAATTAAATTGAAATGTTTGAAGTGCCTTAGACTCTTGCCATATTTTCAGAATAAATATTCATTATGCTGTTTTACTCCTATCCCGTTTTACTTGTGATTTGTCATCATGCAGAATTGCTGCAGCAAAAACAGCAAGATCAAAGCAAGGAGGAGTGGATAGCTCAGCCCTTGGGGGCTGCTGAAGCAAACAGTATTGGTGACCAAACTAGCTTTTTTCCTGCTGATAGGCAGCAAAAAGAGTGAAAAGCTTTTCCCAAGGTGATTTGCCTTTGCTGGTCTTGCACATGCTGTTAAGGTCAGACCCTTTGGTGTTCAGCAAAGAAGCAGCTTTTCCTGGCCATGTGAAGCATCACAGGGAGGCTTCTGTTCAAGTGGTTTGCTTGAATGGTGAAGTAAGTTACCAACTGAAATAAAAGGCTTTGAACTTTATCTGCCAGATAATCCTGGCAGCTTGGTGAAGGGGTTGCTTTTTAGATGGCATTGCAGCAAGCCCTAAGCTAGTGCATCCACAGCCTTGTCAGTTCAGACCTGCCTGATGAAACAGAGAAACAAACCTAAATACATTCTTTCAGGGACCTAAACACTTCTGTTCTTCTGTGTCCCTCCTCTTTCCTGCCCTAAGGCTTTATCAGTTTCTCCTACCACAGTGCCTTTGCAATAGGGATCTACTGAAACTGTTCTCATTCCATTTGGCCTACAAGAACTTGGTGTCTTGGACTGCATATAGTTGGTTTGGTCCAACTCTGCAAGTACTGCGTGATACCATTACCAGCTTGGTACCCCAGTGCTTGTGAGTGTCCCCATGGCAAAGGGCAGGTGAAATCTCTCTGCTAGGGGCGCACATGTTATAACACAGCAGTCCCAAACAAGGCTGTATTCCTCCACCTTAGTCGGTTTTTACAATTGCACCTCTCTCTTTAGTCAGTTTTTCATCTGCCTCTTCACTTAGCATCTAATTTTGTGTGGATGCTGTCTCACCTAGGTCCTACTGGCCACTTAAGGAGGAATTTCACCAGCTTGCCAAATTGTGAAAATAAGGTCTTTCTTCTGATAGCATACTGACAGCAAATATCAGCAGCAGCTGTAAAAAAGACAGAAAAAGCACCCCTCTCTTTGCCAGCTGTATTGCCACCAGAGATGGTGGGTGCAGGAGCTAAGCTGTGTCCAACACAACACCCAGTGACCTCAGACTTGGCCACACACCGAAGATGACATCACCGAAGGCTTCACAGTAAATTCCTCATTCACTTAGGAGCCAAGTGACTTTCTCATTCAGCAGAATTGGTGCAATTTCAATCTCCCTGCCTTTGGCATGGCAAGAGTGGCTTTTGTTTCAATTATAGAGCTGTTTGACCTGCCACATCTTGCCACAGTTTGAACAACTGTCTGGAAAGCAATGTCAAGATAATAGGTTCTTGTCATTTTGAGTCCACAGTGATGAAGTTAAACAAATCAAGCTGATGAACTGGAGAAAAAGAATGGATTTTACAGAAGATCCAGGTCCCTTCATTACACATGCATGCCTGTAACTAATTGATTACATTTTTATCTAGATGAGTGGCTTTATCTTGCCAGAACATAATGTGGACCAGGGCTAGGATTTTATCAGTTTTTATCAAGACTATATTTTTTATTTAGCACTGGTTTGACCAAAACTGGTCCAGTGGTGCTTCTTTAAGGAAGTTAGTAATCATACTTTAAACTCAGGCTTGTATTTCATGACAGTGCTTTTAGGTAGTCCTGCAAGGAGCAGGGAGTTGTACTTGATGATTCTTATGGGTCCTGTCCAACATGAAATGGAATTCCGTGATTCTGTAACAGTAGTGACTGTGACTTTGCTGAAGAGTATGATGAGTCATCTGGTAATGTCAGTGCAGTATTCAGCAGCAGTGCCATTGTATTGCCTTAGGAGATATCTTAATTAGTAAAACGTCCAATAGATATTTGCCCTGAAACAGTATTTTCATCAGTGCTCTTTGCTGCTGTGCTAGTATCCTGCTGTTGTGCTTCGTTTGCACACAAGCATTTGTACACACCTGTGAACTTAGTTTTGAAGGGTTGTGGCTTCTATTTTTTGCGTTGACACAGGTTCCTGTCTCACTCCACAAATCAGGTAGAGAATTGTAGTGAATTCTCTGTAGAGAATTGGTATATCAGAAACCAGCACCTTAGAGGTTAAATTTTTGTAAGTGGTTGCATTGCTTCCCAATTGCCTTGACTTTTCGAAGTCTGAGGAAGAATCTGACCCTTCCAACTGCTTGCCAGAGTCAGGTTATGCAACTCAAGAGTTCTGGGTTGTGTTTCTGTGCCACTTTCCTGGTAAGTAAAATGGTGGACCCAGAATTGGCCTCCAACAGCTGTGGACATGAGGTTGTAGACTCTGCATCTCTGTGCAATGTTCAGTTTCTTCCTGAAAGCTCACTGTCTTCGGTTCAAATGCCTTGTAAAGCAAGCATAGTGACACCAGTTTTAGCTGAATGGTAAAGCAGGACATTTTGGTTTTCCTGACATGGTGCACCACAGGCAACCCGAATTTTGAGTGTGTTTGTGAATACAGTTGCAAAGTACAAAATAAACTATTTTACTGATGTCAGTGGATGTAATTCCTGGCCTAAAAGTTAGAAGATACTTAATGAATTGAACAGTTAAAAAAAAAGGGAAAAAAAAAGGAAGAAGGAACAGTCATTACTTCCCTTAGCATTTTGTTTCTGGATGGCACCCTTTCTTCAAGACATTGACACTTGAAGTAGTTCGCACTGTGGAAGTCAAGCCTTTCCCCAGGAAATAACTAAGAGGTTACCAAAAGCATTTGTATCCAGCAATACCCTCTGCAAACCAAGTTTAATCCCACCTGCTATGCTCGATAGCATTTGTCATGGGTGCTGAGACTAAGGGGTTTACCATGCATATCAGCTCTGAATGGAGCTCCCCCTAAACACTTCTTGGCATTTGTTTTTTCAGTTTGGATCATATGACGATTGACTTTTATTATATCCAAGCATGATACTGTCATCACCTTTGAACTCTATCTGTCAGTGAATATAGAAAAGCTTTGGCACTTCTTCAAGGCGGTAAAATGCAACATTTTTTTTCTAGCTAAACATTAAGTGAAGCTGTCATAGTCACCCTGAGATATGAGGCAAAGGTTATTGGTGCTGAGTATTAAAATTAAGGAAATTAGCCAAAATAATATTGATCTAAATGAAGTGACTGAAGAAACCATTTTTGCAAAACATACTTTCAGAGGTTTTATCTTTTTGATAGAGCTGGAAGAATTTAGGTTATTCTAGAAATAGCTTATTATGTCTCCTACTTGTGTCTCATACTTTTGGCTGAGAAGTCTGGCTGCTCTGGGTCCAGTTCAGCCATGGTGTGAGTAATGCAAGCCTTGGCATCAGTCCCTCATACAGGACTGGCTCTGTTTGCTGGGATGGAAGCAGTCCAAAGGCTACAGACGACCTCCTGCCTTTGAAAGGCAGCAGTAGAGCTGGCCAAAACAGCACTCACACTTACTTCGGCTGTGAGCAGCACTTTTTGGTGTGTTCTGTGTCTGCATGCGTGCCTGTAAACTCCATCCCTTCCTCTCTTGTGCCTTTATCCAGGTTCATTGGCTGCAAACTTCACCTTGCTGAAAAGAGAAGATTCAAATGTTCAGTTCACAAGGGGATGCTTGGGTCTGCCTCTGAGAGCTTGATATGGGACAAGGGTCAGAGGTGAGAGGTTGAGGAGCGATGTTGGAAAAGACATAAAGACAATTTTGCATTAAATGCTCATACAAATGGCCACAATAATATTAAAGGAAAGGGATACCAAGAGTCCAGTTTGTTTTGTATTTCAGTTGGGAACTGTATTACCCTTCACAAGTCGCAGCTGCCTTGTAGCTCTGTGCATACACCTGTCAACATATCAGATGATCCTTTAATATTAATTCAGTGCCTCAAAATGTCTGTTGTAGATGTTCTGCTTCCTTAATGATTGTCACTTACAGCTTTTCCCCATTAAAAGAAAAAGATAAGCATATTTCCACACACTCATGTCTTGCCTGATCCCTGAAGCAATCTCAGGAATGAGAAGATCGTGGTGGAAAATGGGAGCCTTCAGGTAGTTGGTGCCTGATGTGAGCACTTGGTCTGGCTCTGAAAGGAGGAGGCAGGCAGCATGGGAAACAAGCTTGATGGACCTTTAATTTTCCTCTATCATTTTACACACATGTGCTTTTTTCTTTCTCCAAGTGCCACTGGGAGAGTGGTAGTGTTTTCCCTTGTCCCCTTGTCACTGATAACTGTGGCTTGCATTTTCTGTTTGGTTAGCCAACACAGCCAGCACCATAAAAGAGAAATTGCCTTTTAAATAATTCTTGCTATAAAAACTGCTCATCAAAGTCCTCTGCAGTAGAGACCTGTACATAAGGGCAGCCACCACAGAGCTTTTAAAAGCTGTGCTACTTTTGGTGGGTGTGGGGGTTTGTTGAATGTTGTGAATGGTGCTGCATCCAGTTGGTGTCCAGTGACCAGTGGTGTCCTCCAGGGATCAGTACTGGGCCCAGTTCTATTCAGCATCTTTACTGATGACCTGGATGAGGGGATTCAGTCTGTCCTTAGTAAATTCGGGGATGACATCAAGCTGCAGGGAGTGTTGATCTGCTGGACTGGAGGAAGACACAGCAGAGAGATCTGGGTCAATGGGCAGGGGCCAACAGGATGAGGTTTAACAAGGCCAAGTGCAGTATTGTACACTTTGGCCACATGCAGCACTACAGATGGGGGCTGTGTGGCTGGAGAGTGGCCTGGCAGAGAGGGACCTGGGAGTACTGGTTGACAACCAGTTGAACACGAGCCAGCAGTGTGCCCAAGAGTGGCATAAAAGGCCAATGGCATCCTGGCTTGTATCAGGAACAGTGTGGCCAGCAGGAATAGCGATGGAATTCTCCCACTGTACTGGGCACTGGTGAGGCCTCACCTGGAGCACTGTGTGCAGTTCTGGGCCCCTCACTTCAAGAAAGATGTTGAGGTGCTGGAGTGAGTCCAGAGGAGAGCAATGAGGCTGGTGAAGTGACTGGAGGGAAAGTCCTATGAGGAGAAGCTGAGGGAGCTGGGGTTGTTCAGCCTGAAGAAAAGGACACTCCATGGGGACCTTATCACTCTCTACAACTGCCTGAAGGGAAGCTGTGGAAAGGTGGAGGTCAAGCTCTTCTCCCAGGCAACTAGTGACAGGATGAGAGGGCAGGGCCTGAAGCTGCATGAGAGGAGGTTTAGGTTGGATTTTAGGAAGCACTTCCTCACAGAATGGGTGATCGGACATTGGAATAGACTGCCCAGGGAGGTGGTGGAGTCCCCGTCCTTGGAGGTGTTTAAGAAAAGATTGGACATGTCACTTAGGTCTAGGTGACTGTGGCGATCTTAGATCATAGGCTGGACTTGATCTTAGAGGTCTTTTCCATCCTAAATAATTCTGTGATTATACTCTTAAGAAACACATTATTAATATCAATATCCATGTCCTCTCAGCACCACTACAGCCATTCCGAGGATTATTAATAAGATAACCTAAGGAACAACATTTTTTCAATACATTGCACATGCTTTTGTATGATCTCTAAATGTTGATCTGAACAGACACAGCAAAGAGGTATTTCTAGGAGATATACTGGTATTTTTTTTCTTCAGCTTTTCACTTAACGGCTTTAGTCCCTGTTGCAGAAATAACCATTGCTGCCTTCTCCTTAAGAGCTTTGGGTAGCTGCAGCATTGAAAGGGTAGCTCATGCTCCCCCTTGTAATACTGTCTTTCCTGAGTCAGCCACATTAACTTCACTGAGATGAAGATACGCTCATTTCTTTCACATTCCATGGTGAAGAAGCATGTTGATAAAGGTTTTCTCTACTTTCTGGCATCATATCACACCTCTATTTGAGGCACGAAAAGCCACCTGCTGTCTCTGGCTGTTGTCCTGCAGTGCTCCTATATTGTTCTTGGGCATTTTCTGAGGCCAGAAGAACTAACAACTTTTCTGCAGACTCAGGGGAAAGTGAGACCTAGAGACCCAGGCAGTTACAACTCCTTGGTACCCAGGAGATGTAAGCAGGCAACAGCTGGTTCAGGAAATTGCTCCCCACCCACAATGCGCTCATCCTTGCAAATTTATCTTGAGAGTTTTCCAGCCTAATTACATATATCTACTCAGAGGCCCTTTATTGTGGTGGTTTAATCTGTATCACTTGCCTAGCAGGAGAAGCAAGAAGCATGTTAATGCCTTCTGCAGTGGGTGCTGATTGGGAAGGACTGAGAGCAGAACAGCTGCACAAAGAGACTGAGAGAGATCAGAAATATAGGATGATTATGAGATTTTGTTTAGGAAAATCAGACTGAAATAAATGATGAAAATAAGTTTGTGGGAGTGAGCGGAAGTTAGAAATCTGAGAGACAACTTGCCAGAGATTTAATTAAACAAGAGTTAACAGTGCAATGAGAATAAAAATGGACCAGAGCTGGCAGTGTGATGAGAGCAAAAAACTCAATGTGCATTTTTTTGTTCCCTTCTGATGGAGCAGAGAGATACCTGACCTTGGACGGCACAATGCAACTTGACACTTTGGTTAGTGTGTCCCCAGGACAGGTCTCAAGGCTGCCACCATCAACCCACTAACAACAGTGTTTAACACGCTGGAAGTTGAAAACTAAGCAAGAGGTTTAGAAGGATTCTTTTGTTTTGCTAAAAGCAGTAAGCAAGGAATTGAAAATATCCCACAGTATGTGACTGCTGAAACCATAAGCCATTACAAGATGTTTTGCAAAGGGACAGTAAAGCAATGAGACCCATCTCATATTAGTGCTGCAAAAACCAGGCTTTAGTTCTCAGAAGCCTGCATTAAATAAACATTAGCATTAAATTAGTCTTTAAATGAACATGAGCTTCTCACCATCTCTGTTGGTTGTTCCACAAGATAACTGCCCATACTGGATTGATTGGGTCAGAACTGGAGACAAGGAGATACACATAGATACAAAAAAAATTGGTAAGTATGTGCATGAGCTTCTAAAAACACGATACAGATAGGACTGTAAATCCCTCCTTTAAGATGTGTGACCATAATCACCGAGTGTCCTGTTGATTTGCTGGAGAGCCCAGTAGGAGGCTGGCTGCCTGGTCACAGATGACTTCTCTGTGGAGCTGGGAGACCTCTACAGACAGGCTAAGTCCAACACTGGAAGCTATGCAGAGCAAAATAATCGGCTTCTAACAGAGCAGATAATTTTAGATAATTATTATCTCTAGCAACACTGAATCAGTAGTCCACTGCATTCTACCCGAGTTTTGAGTTACAAGGAGACTCAGTGGTATTAAGACTGGTATCAGGAGATGTAAAAATGCAGTGGCCTGTGCCCTAGCATTGTCTCTGGAAGAAATAGCTAAACAACTGCTAAGAGAAATGTAAGGTCCCATAGACAGAGAAAGGAACCTCACCATGTAATCCAGTGCTAGAATGCAAAACTCCTACAGCTTTTCTCACAAGTAATAACATCAAGGAGCCTGGTATTTCCTTCTAGGAAAAACCAAGTCTATGTGTGCAATTTTAATCTTTTTCCTAAAGGTTGCCTCAAAAAAATTACAGTAGGGATCTTACTGGTGCACAGAAGAATAAATAGCTACTTGAATTTGGTTACATGTGTGTTCTTCATCCTATCAACTAGAACACCAGCAGGCTGGAGAAGTGCGCATCCAGGCAGGTATTTAATGGATGTATCATTCAGCAGGTAGAGCGCAGTGAGTCCTGTAGAGAGGAACTGTAGTCTACTATGTTAATACATATTTAGACAATTTTAGAGATCCACCCTACCTTACCTCAGCAGCCTAATGAGAAATATTCTAAGATGTTATTATTGTGAATTCACAGACATTGCCTTTCAGGAAAAAGTTAATTTCCATCCCTTAGTTTCTTAAAAGCAGGTAAGGAAAAAATAGTAGCTTAAACAACTGTTGGCAAAACTGCTTCTTGTTCTCAACTTACAGTGTGTTATCTGTTATGGTTTCAAACTCTGAGGGTATATAAAAAGATTTTACTCAGCTAGTGTGAATTTTTTCATAAACTCGGCCAGTGTGGCTGAGCTGGCCTCAGAACACCTTTATTCTGGCGCCTACAAGAGTCACTGTTCGCATAGCTATGACTGAAAATTAAGATGGCTGACTAATTAGTTTCCATGCAATCTTCCCTTCACCTGAAAAGGCACCTCCACATCTAAACAAAGCCAGCCTAATTAAAATTAACAGCCTGACAGTTGAAATAATTTGTAGCAATATGTCATCTTCCTCAGCACATTCTAACCAACTGAGTTAAAGAATCTCAGCTACACAAGGTGTACCAAAATACACCTTGGTGACTGACATTCAACTGAGAGAAGAGAACTGTTACCAACGGGAGCCAACTAAGTGCACTGATACCCGTATCAAAAGCAAAGACTTGCTGGAGAAGTTTCCTAGGAGCCAGATCTCCTGGGACATTACGGATTTCTAACATGGAGAAGGGATAAGCCCACAAGCTCTTAAAGGTGGGAAGACTGCTGTGTTTGAGGACCATCTCTGAAATACCCAGTTGCTCTGGGGCACAGACGGGAGAGAGGAGAGGCTGCGGGGAAAGAGACAGGGAAGAAGAAACCCTCTTTCTCAGCCTGGGAAAGGTCAGCAGCTTACATCAAATAATTTCACAGCATGGCTGATTAAGTAACAGTCATTTGACTTTAATTAAAATATTTGGAAGACCTCAGCTGCAGCTGGAGGCAATTCTCATATACACACACCCCCTCCCCACACTCTCTTTGCCTTACAACGCCTCAGGAGATTTGTGGAGGAACGGGGGAGAAATGGGGGAAGAGCAGCACAATGCTATGCTGTTAAAAGTGTATGCTACATTGACTGATTTTGATGGGAAGTCCCACAGTATGAAATATGCTCCCCTAAGAGTAGAATATTATGTGAAAAAGGCATTTTCTGTTTACTTAGGCTTAAAGAAAAAAGAAAATAAATTTGGAAGGAGCTTTTGTAAAATTACTTTCACTTCTATCAAACATCAGAATTAGGAGTAATGAATGCACAAATAATTAAACAGGGGTTGGAGCACCTCTGCTATGAGAACAGGCTGAGGGAGCTGGGATTGTTCAGCCTAGAGAAGAGAAGGCTTTGGGGTGACCTTATAGCGCCCTTCCAATATTTGAAGGGAAACAACAGGAAGGCTGGAGAGGGACTTTTACAAGAGTGTGCAGTAGGACACTGGGCAAGGGGAAACTGCTTTTAACTGAAGAAGAAGTGGTTTAGATTAGAAAATCTTCAGTATGAGGGTGGTGAGACTCTGGAACAGGCTACCCA
>JAOXOE010000874.1:17276110-17306858 GCA_028565055.1 Phoeniculus purpureus
TTCACAATGTGGTACTAAACAAACAAACCAACAGGAACTTCAACCCCTCCTTCCCATTTAGAGTGGCAGATGACCTTGAAGAGAGCTAGCAGGGGTGATGAAAAGGTTGTGGTCTACCAAGAATGAATGGAGATACAGCCATGCTCTAAAGTCAAAGTTACAGAAAACTGAGTAATAACTGGCTCGCATTATTCTGCAACCTCTAGGCTGCGTGTGCTTGCAGTCAAGCATGTTTTTGTGAGTGAGAGAGGAGGAAATTGTTGGCAGGAAGAATTAAGTGCTTTGAGCAGGGGCAAAGGGAAAGTTGATTAGTGCAGCTCTGTCTCACTGATGAGATGCCTCCTGCAGAACTGGAGCCCCTGATTTTAGGAAATGGTCTTAATTTGATACTGGTTGAATTAGTTTGAAGTGGAAGGAGCACAATAAATAAGTGGATTGAGAGCAGTCCCACAGAGAAGGACTTGGGGGAGTTGCTTTACCAGTTCAACAGTTTCTAGCAACATGTGCTTGCATCCCAGACAGCCAGCCGTATCCTGGGTAGCATCAAAAGAAACATGACCAGTGGGTTGAGGGAATTACTTTTGCTCTGGCAAGACCCCAGAGGAGTCTGTAAATCTCTTATGTCACTGATGATCTCAGAGGTCTTTTCCAGCCTCAATAACTCAGCAGAAGGACACAAACCCATCGGAGCAGGCTCATAGGTATGCATAAAGACAGTCAGAGAGCTGGAACGCTTCTATTATGAAGTCCTGTTGAGAGAGTTAGGATTGTTCAAACTACAAAAAAAAAAAAGACTTCATGGAGGCCATATATCAGCCTTCCACTAACTAAAGGGCGCCTACAAAAATGCTGGGGACTTTTTACAAGGACATATGTTGATAGGACAAGAGGTGATGACTTTAACTTGTAAGTGGTTAGGTTTAGATTTGATATAAGATGTTCTTCACTTACTGTAAGGGTGATTAGGCACCAGAACAGGTTGCCCAAGGAGGATGCGGATACCCTGGAACTGTTACAGGCTAGGCTGTGACAGGCCTTTGAGCAACCTGATCTAGTGGAAGCTATCCCTGACCATAGCAGGGGTCTTGGAGCTGCATGTTCTTTAAGGTCCCTTCTGATCCAAACCCTTCTACAGTGCTAGGACTTTTTGGGGCAGGCACAACATTTTCAGGTGGATTGCATGCCAAGAAATAGACTTATTTATGGCAAACCAGGCTGTTTATCTGGGAACTTTAATCTCAGTGGAGTGTATGCACAGCAACTGCTCTGAACCTGGGCTCGACTCTGCTGTGAATTTCCTTAAACAGCTGCTTATCAGTTGGCAGAGTTACTGCGTGCACATTTTCAACGCTAATGCCTAGGAAGGTTGTGTATTTGTGCATCCTGTACTTAGCTATTGTTAATACTCCCCATGATGTTCTAAGCAATAGGTGGGAATAATACCTTGGCATTTGCTGTTAGCATTTAGATTATTAGTCTAGGTGACCCTGCTGTGGCAGGGGGATTGGACTAGATGATTTTTTGAGGTCTCTTCAAATCCCTAATGATTCTATGATTAGCTCACTATCCCCAAAAGCTTAAGCTCCAAGAAACGTCTGGGCTGGAGAAACAGGATAGCCCAAGCTTCTGTTTGGGGATGTATACAGAAGAGCAGCACTATGCATGCTGCCTTCAGCAGGTCTCAGTGCTGCAGCTTGGTGAGGAAACTAAAATATTCATTTACTAAATTAGTAGTGTCTCCTTGTGTTTTCAATCTCTGACTCGGCCTGTTGCAGTATCTTAGGATCTTGCAGTATCTTAGGAGTGAAGGCAAACTAGCAGTGGTGCAGGCCACCGGCAGGCTGCATGGGAATGGCCAGCTGGGATGTCTGGAAGAGCAGGGCTGGTCTTGGCGATGAGTTTCAATATGCCTTTACCTTAAAGGTCTTGTAGATATTTGGATCAAAACTCAGAGGCATTTAAGAGTGTAAAAGTGTAGCCTGAATGTCTAACATGTTACTAGACTAACTGTCCCAAGATCACCTTCTGTATGGGATGCAACTGCTCTAGTGTATTCCTGCCTTTTGAAAATCAAACACTATGCTCATAATTCCTTTAAATCCACCCCTTATTACCTAGGCAGTCTCCACATGCACGTAGAAAATGTTCCTGGGAAAAATGGCGTGCGTGTTGGCTTGCAACACACCTCCTTATCCTGTTTTAGTTGCATTGTCTGGGAATATTAGGCAGTCTGCTACAGCACCTATGAAGTAGGGATGGGAGCTACAGTCTTGCCAAGAGCAGAGGTATTTCCCTGATTACACCCATACAGGGACGCCAAAATTTGCTGAAAAAAGTTTTCTAAAACTAACACAAGTCTGCTACAAGTCAATATTGACACACTTTGGTTTTGCAGTGCACATATTAATAACCTTCATTTAACCAGCAGATCTGGTAAGGTGAAGAATAAGACTGATTAGGACATAAAGACAATAAATAAAAGTAATAAATAATCTTTTCTAGGATCAGAGTTTGGTGTGAGAGACATTAAAGGAAA
This sequence comes from Phoeniculus purpureus, assembly GCA_028565055.1. NCBI lineage: Eukaryota > Metazoa > Chordata > Aves > Bucerotiformes > Phoeniculidae > Phoeniculus > Phoeniculus purpureus. The sequence goes on from JAOXOE010000874.1 coordinate 17,278,647, forward strand.
TAATTAAAATGTATTCACTGGGAGATTTTTTTTTTATTCCTGTTATCTATTCCTCCTCCTTCAACTAATACAGATTCCCAGCTATGCTGTAACAACAAGCAGTTGCAAAACACAGGTGGCCCTGAGGGATGTTAAGAAGTCTGTTCCCCCTCTACTACTCCCTTTTAGTGGCTGCTTTGAAGAGGTAGGTATCGCTATGCCCTCTTGTAGATTTTGGTAAGATTGGGAACTGTGTAGGTTGCATTTGATGATCAGAAGCTACCTGCCTTCACATCAGAAGCTACAAAATAAACGTCATTCCTTCCTAGAGTCCTGCAAACAGATTTTGCTTGTGGTGGTTTGAATGTTAAATGTCAACTTTTATTGCCATTAATCAGGGCTTGCACACTGAAGAAGATGAGACCATAAGCTTTTGAATGAGTTGCCTTTCTGGATTTAAGAAAGTTTGCTCGAAATAAACAAAACTTTTTTTACTTTGGGGGTAGGAAATGTGAGCACCATTGGGTGCATGGGACATAGCTTTCTTCTTGTGGAAACTATCTAGGTTTGTCCTGAAAGACTCTTTTGGTGTTACTCTGAAGTGTAGGACTTTGTGGTCAGGTGTGGTAATGTTTGCTTATACATTGACAAGCCATACAGCTACCGCTCTGGTACCACACAGGACTGTAAGTGCTTTGTAGTCAGTGAACCTCTCCTGTTTGGAGAGAGGATGACGTTTCAAGGGCCTAACTTGATTTTGTTTTATTCAGTACTCAGCTGTGCAGCCATTCCTGCTGGTAACACCAGCACTTCTCAGTGTGGAGGGAGAAAAAGCTCAAGCATCTGTCATCCCTACAGTGAAACAGATGAACACAGTGGCTTGTAGAACACGTTTTTCCACAGTATTTCACTCTGCAAGGTGAATGTGTGAAAGTAATAACGATTCTGCAGGAGTGTCCAGATATCTTTGTGCTGCTTCTGGTCTCTATTTTATTTTGCCCTTCCTTCAGAAGCAGGTAGACTGATTAACATACAATTTCTAACTACAAAACTCTGTCTGCAATGTTTATTTTATCGTAACTAAGGCCTTGATAGTTGTCCACAGGGAGAAAGTAATTACATCTTGAGATAGCTGTCTCTTGCCATCATGAGTCAACACTAACTTGCAGTATTTTTCAACACTTTTTAATAAGATGAAACTTGCATTTGCAGATAACATTCGTATACATGGAGTAGCAGTGCTCGTAGGGACTTTTTTTTTAAGTGCGTTATCTTTACTGTTGCTTTTGAATGCTGTTTTGTTATTAAAGGGATGTAAATGCACGCTGATGTTGCAGCTTCTGGGAGGGACTGGCTGGTGTCTTTACAGATCTGGACAGCACAGGAAGCAGTTTCTGCTTCTGCTCCGCTTTGCTTCAGCAGCCTGCATGCTGCTGAGAAACAAATGTTCTCCCAGCAGTCACATTCCTTCTGCCACTGTTCATTACTGCAAGGCAATATACCAAAGTGCAGTTTCTTAAAGCTGCTTTTCTCCCCCCTACCTTGGGCTTTCTGAGCAAAGACCTGCCAAAGCTAAATGTTGTGCCTCTTCAGGTTTCGTCATCCCACATAATTGCTAACTGGCACTTTTGGGGAGGCTTGTGTCTATGGCTTTTTGGGACTTAGCAGTTGTTTGTAAAATGCTTCAGGAGGAGAGGTAATAGAGGGATGTTCATGTGCACAGCTGTGTTTATTTCCATATGAGCTAAAAACTCACCAGCTCCAAAATACAGCACTGTAAGTAAGCGTCACCAGAGCAAGTGTAGGTCACCATACACAGGGAGTCAGGGTTTGTGTCTCTGTCCTACAGCCAGCTGCTTTGGATGGTGGGAGGCACCTTGAAAATATTAATGCATTTTTATGGCTCTGGCGTGAAAGGTCACCTCCTACTTGAGACAAAAATCTCATTAGTTATGGAACAAGAAATGTTGCTGTTCTAATTACACTGGTAATAAGAAATCTGTTTTGACTGCTTTTTGTGCTACTCGTTTCCCTACACTTTGTAGCAGACTAGATCACCGAGAGGAGTATTCCTATCTCTTGCAGCTCAGGGGTTCCCTGCTGTAATTTCAGAAGTTCTCTGAGTACACTTTGAAAATTCTGCTGCTTCTGCAAGTCCTGAATGAACTCGCTAAGGCAAATAAAGTGGAAAATACCTCTGAAGGTCTGGAGTCTAGTTTTTGTAGTTTTAGTATTCAGTGCTAAGTCAACCTTTCCTGTTTCGGTTGCACTTATTCAAGATGGTATTCTGGTATCTGAGATGAAATACAAGGAGGAGACTGGTGCCTTCATTGTGATACTCTGCAGCATGTTAGGCCCCAACCTGCTATACAAAAAAACCAGCCACCCACTATAAATCTCGGCAGTAATCACAGCTGACTAATTATTATTGTAAAGCGACTGTTGCTGTTTTTAATTGAGCTGATTTTAATTGAACAAATAGAGTGGTGCATATGAAGTTGTGAGGTTTTATGCTGGAGCTACAGGACTTCAGATAAGGATAGAGTCTGCAGTCATTCAGTCCTTAATTTGCTGTGAGCATAGTTCCTCATGAAGAATGTGGTGTGAGCTGGCACATCAATTTGCAAGACGCATGGGGCCCAGTAAGGCTTGACCAGCCGTTTAAATCTGCATTTGCCAGCTGCTTTCCTGATACTCGCTGGAGTGGAGACAAAGCACATTGAAGAACTTTCCATAGGACTTTTGTTGTTTCAGTGTGATTTACCTGAAGTTGGCCCTTCAAGAGCACGCCTTACTTGACAGTTGCTGATGGAAATACTGCTTGTCTGTTTGTCCTTAAAGGCTCATGTGCCTGAGCTATCATATGATGAATTTTAGCTATACTTAGAAGGGAACTAATGCTGGCTTTCACCCTTTAAGAACTTTATTTTAGTACGTGACCTAGCTAACCTTTTTTGTTCTTGGTAATGTCCTATTTTCACAGCAATCAGGGTTCAGTGTGATGGAGGCAGGTAAGAAGCAAAACAAAATCTGTTCATGTCCTCAGATAACTGAAGACAATCTTCTTCTTTTTTTCTAAGTCTAAATGTGCTGTTAAATAATTAATATATAGCAGAAATGAGCACCTGAATGTCAGTACTCAGTTATATGCATAAATATAGTCTACATCTTCAACCACAGCTTTAAAACAGTAACTCACACTGTTCAACATTTCAGTTCTTAAGGTTTCTTCCCTGCAAACTTTGTCTTAGCCTTGTTTGCCCGATAGTTCTTACCATTTTAGATTTTTCTGGTGAAGCAGATACACTTTTTACTGTATTAGAAAAGCTGTCATCCTGTTTACAAGATGGTATTTCATACTGGTAATTCTGTACTGGTGGAGGTAAACTGTAGCAGTTTTTATACTCTCTGTTCTTTGAAAATCAGATCATGTTTTTATCAACAAGGTGTTTCTGCAGCTTCAACTATTGCAGAGAGCTTTAACTTTGTTGGCAGCCTTGCCTTGGAAAGTGGAACTGCTTTTTTGAGAAGGGAAATGTAGTGTATTGATAAATACAGAGGAATCTAATTTTTTAGTCTTCTACTCAGTGTATTGCCCAATGGCACAATATGAGATATGCCCTACGTGGAAATATATGTGTACAAGATATGTAATGGCATTTAGAAACAGCAATGTTTACTTAAGAACACTTTTGTCTAGCTTACACCTTTTCTGCTTTACAAACTTCACTGCAGGCTAACAACAACATGGTGCCTTCTTGTTCATTTTCTAGGCTACATTTTGCTGCTGGGTGTACTTCATCAGAAACAAAGAAAGTGGAAAACATGCATTAATAATTAGCAATAAATGTGTCAGTGGAGGTTCAGTTTTAACCTGTGTGCCTGATTTTGCTATGGTATTGTGGGGAGGGGGAGAAAAGAAAAGGTCATCCTTGCAGATAGAAGCAAAGGGTGAAAGTTAGTACTTCCTCATGCAGTGATTACCTAGCTTTACAAAATTAAGAAGTTAAAAGTAGGAGGAAGAAAAGCATTTGCGAAGGTCTTTAATCCAAGCGTGCTGTACTGTCTCCTAACACTTTTGTCTGGCTGTTCTCGGAATTCCCTCTCAGTAACAACGTATGTAAGCATGACAGTTCCGTTGCTTGCTTTTTGGCACTGGACTTGTTCCTCTGAGGAATGCAAGCAGAAGGAAATCAGGACTGACAAGCCCTGGGTAAGGTGCATGCGTCCTTGGTGACTGGTACAGTAAAAATAAGTAGTTGCTCGAAATAAGTATACAGGCAGGAGGAAGGAGCTTCAGAATATCTGAGAACAGCTCCGACTCAGGAAACCAGAACTTAAAGCTTAAAAAATCTTTTTGTCTGAAACAGATCTAGTTCAAATTCAGCTGTTGTGTTCTTGATTAGACGTACCTTGGTGGTGTGGTTTGAGGAGGGCTTTAACAATTGTGCAGCAGCTTATTTTTGCTCTCCAGGTAATGCATCTGAACATGAAAGCCACTGTTTTGTTACTAAGAACGTCTGATTTAGGTCTAGCTTTACACATGCCAACATCATTTCCTGCCTGAGAGTGCCCTTCTGCAAAGAAACACAGGAATGACACCAGAGGTGCATTGTTTCACTGACAGCCCTGTTTGTTGCTCTTCAGAAGATTAAGTTCTTATATTGCTATTTTTTTGCAGAAATTGGTTAGTGGTGAAAGATGCACTGCCATCTATTTACATGTGTGCGTTCACATGATGACTGAGAAAGATATGCCTTATATTGCAATATGTTCTTTATTAATGTGCTCTTATCCAATAACAAAGCACAACCCCCCTCCATTTTAAAGGTAAAATATTCATGGATTCCCACAGAAAGCTACAGTTTTTGCATTTTATCTGTGGTCTCAGGGTTACTGGAAGGTGGTTTTATATATCTAGATATATAGATATACATATAACATGTGCTGTAGGATGCAGAAGGTCCCTTGCTTGTAGAGCAGGTCTGCTTGTGTCAGTGCAAAGATACAGTTTTGGCTGATAGACGGTTTGAATGAAATCTGTGTTTATTGGGATGTGACTGGTGCAAAATCTGCTCTAGCAGAAGGACTGGACTAGATGACCTTCGGAGGTCCCTTGTAACCCCTACCTTTCTGAGAAAAACGAGTGTCTGTGCTGTGACCCTTGGTGCTGCTGCACATGACGGTATCACATGACAGATGCCCCGACAGCTGGACACCTGCTTGCTTTTGAACCCTTTTCTTTCCTGGAGCCCTGAGATGGAAGAGTGTGGGCCTAGTGCCAGCAACCAGTTGCCAAGCTTTAGATTTGATTTTGCAGGTGAAAGACATAATTCACCAAGTTTTAATGCCCAGTTCCCTTAGGTGAAAATTTCTTGTGCTGTTAGTCAATCAGCACACTTTGATGTGCACCAGCACTCTCAGAACTTGCCACTGTACAGCTACTTTAAAAAGGAGAGGGGACACGAGCATGAGAAGATGCTTTGAATAATTAATTTTTCAGCTCTTATCTCACCCTCTCACTGAGAAGGAAGAACACAGGTTATGTGAACTCTACGTGACTTAAATTGCTCAAATTCAATTACAAAGTCCCTGAGCATTAAGAACAGGTTTTTTCAAATGTTGGTTTGACTAATTGGCACTGAGGAACACCCTGAGTGAAGGACAAGTGTGTTGCCCCAACTTGTGGTCCCCTCCTCTGTATGGGTAGGTTCTCGGCGGGTGGCCACATGCAGCAATATGTTTTTGGCTGTGTTTGTGGCAGAGGGAGTATGACACTTTCTCTGTCAGCTGTTGTGCAGGAAGAGTTAGGAGATACCAGCTTGTGTGAATCTGCTGTGCTCCACTACAGGTGCTGCCAGGCAGCCTCCAGTTGGTTCATGACAGCTCCAGGTCAAAATGTTATTTGGGTTGGTAACTCTTTGCATGCTCAGAACAAGAGGCAGTTTTGTGTGTGGTGGGGTACTTGCCAGGTTATTGTTGCCATAAAATCCCTTGCCTCTTCTGCCACAGTGTACAAACTTGCAGACCCCTGGCTCTGGAGGTGGTGGGTTTGGATGAGGCACCAGAGAAAATTGCTAACCCCTGGGATGAATGCAGAAAGCCTCAGAGAGCTGCTCCGTGACCAGATAAAGAGGCAATCAGATGTAATAGAGTTTGGGTCCCGTTTTGGGGCAGGAAGCAGAACGTATGGATAGATGGGGACAAAGCTGTGTCCCCGTCTAGATACACCTATGATGTATAGACAGATACACCTTCACGTGGGACCACTGTGGAATACCTACTTGGGCACATGCTGCTAGGCAGAAGTCTTTGAATTTACCAACTGTCCCACAGCATCACAGTTCCAATGCTTGCCACCCTTTTAACACAGCAGATTTATGGTTGCTCTGACTATGTGTAGCATCCCAGATCTAAAATCAGAAGAGACAGGCTCAGTTTTCACCATCTTCATGTAAACGTGTTTCATGCTTGTGTCACCGCCTAGGGAATGAAAATAAAAATGCAAATATTTGGCACTTTGTAGAAGAGTTTGTGCCTTAAAATCCTTGCAGCTTGTCTTAGATGCAAATTCTAAATGAGATCATATTGTGTTTTGTTAGCTGTTTGTAAATATCTTTGATTGGTTTATTAATCTCCATCTTCAAATTTATCTACCTTTAAATTCACCTTTTAAATACCTTTACTTTTTTTAAAGCTAATTAATTTTAAAGTATTGGCACTGCACATATATTTTTACAATGGTTACTCAACTTTTAATGAATAAGGACAAGAAAGTGAGAAGGACGCTTGTTTCATCTTGCCTCACTGTGTGAACAGATGCAATGAATAGTTTATGTTCAGGTGGAAGAAGAGAAGGTGAAACCAATTCTTGTGCCAGGCACAGTAACTCCAGTGTTACCGGCACTGTGAAGCCACAGTTACATGCAGATGGCATACATGCATCATCCCAAATTTGCTCGTCTCCTAACTGAACAACTGTTTTGAAAGCCTTTCATTTTGAAAGGGTTATTGCAGCTGGATTCTTCACCTTTCACAGCAGGTGAAAGTGCACCTCTGCACGTATGTTGTTTCATTTCCCCTACTGAAGAACTATCAGACTAAAGTACTCAAAGCCATGGAAGTCTTGTCTCTCCTGCTCTGCCATAAAAATGTGGATAGCCCCTTTGCATCTGTTGGGCACCCTCTCACAAGCAAGCATTACAACCATAGCAGCATCACACTGGCCTGTACTTTCTTATGACTCATTATTCATTGGCATAAACTAAAGGGAGTGTCTTCTAGATCACCCATTAGGAATTTCAGGTGTATAAAAAAAGCTGTTTTCTACTGCCCTGGATTGTATTTCTTTTTCTAGTTAATAATCTTTTTTTCTCTAATATGAATAGAAACCAGTTTATTAGTTACAGTACTTTGCAGCCTTCTGAAGGTTTGGAGTGTTTTTCTTTTGTGATGTAATTAGATGACACTGTTGTCAGGAATGATTTCCAGAATACATAGGTGGTCTGAGAACGTCTGCAGGGTGTGTGGGAGACTTGCAGCATTGTGTGATGAATGTCATCCGAACATACTTGTCCATGCTCAGGCACACTGCACATGATGACTGTGCTCTTGCACATGATACATGGGCCACCAAGTCATAAGTATGGACAAAAGAAGATTTTGCCTGAGTTCTGTATAGACAGGGTGTCCTCTCTATGGGAGTTATAAAAGCACTCCATGTATGGTGTACAGAATCCATACACGAACCTATTTTACCTGTGAATGCTGCTCTTGATAGTGAGAAAATAGTGAGAGTTGCCACTCCTGGCTGACAGTGAGTCTGCTGAATCTTGGAAAACAGGTATGGTTGCGTAAAGTCCATTAGACTGACCTGATATGCATTTGGATGCTTGGGAGAGCAGTGTCCCACCTGTGTACTGTGGAAAACTGTTTGTGCTGCATATAAGTTCTGTTTTAACTCTTCACCTGCTTGACACAAATTACTGAAACTGAGGTTTTTCATTCCAATATTTGGAAGAATGGTGTTTGTTAGAACCAAGCTTGATTATGCTACTGAATGTACTTTAGGCTACCTTGTAAGGTAAGTCTTGCAGTAGACTCTTTACATAAAGACAATCTTCATGATGATGGTCTTCTGCATGGTGCATATATATGGAAGGATACAAACAGGGTAACTAAGATGACCTTGGGATGGAGTTGTTGTATGAGCTGGAAGAGAAGGTTAAGGATTATAAAATCATGAAGACTGTTGATTAACCAAAACTGCAACCAAACCCTGTGATGCAAGTTTGACCCTCATCAAAATTTACAGGCAGTCAGTTTAAAACAAAAAAAGATGTGTTGTGGATATTGACAGCAGGTGAGTCCCTGCCCCATGAGGCGGCAGACAGCAGCTGTCACTAGCAGAATCAGAAAGGGGCCAGTCACTTTCAAAGACAGATTGTGTGGATATAAAAATCTAATTGTTGTTGTGCGAGAGCACAGAGGTGCGAACCCATCACCAGGCACATGTACTGTCCTTTAAATAATGTATCTCTTATTGCCGCTACTGAAAATAGGGTAGTCTAGATGGACCATTTGTCTGGCTCCACAGGATGCTTGTTACGTGTGTCTCTGCTGGGTATTATTTTGAAATCCTTCCCCTGTTGCTTGGTACCCGTACATCCATGACTGGCATGTGTAGAACAGCTGATTTCTTTTTGGGATCCTCCAGACTCACTTGGGGTAACTCCTTATGGAAGGAAACTAAAACCAGATAGCTGATGGTAAAGCATTCCTATCATCCCTAACAAGCATGACAAAGCAATATGGGGGACAACTCAGAAAACTGCTGTGTCAAGCAGTGCAGCTACAAGAATTTGATGCCTCAAAGTTTTCTACATATGTCCACTTTCTCTGACAGCTGTCCAGGAAAGTCCAGCTCCTGTGCAGTAAGTGGCTTGGGAGAGTTAAGTGGAACCTTTGTAAGAGGCCCAGCTGAGGAGGTGAAGAGGAGACCTTCTTTCAGATATGCAGAAGCAAACCCCTCAGGTCCTTATGTTACTGAAAGTTCTATGTTTGCTCTCTGCATGCAGAAATAACAAGGCAGGCAGACAGCTTAATGCAAGTCTGCTTGAGGGGGGGTCAAATGTTTTAGGACATCCCCAAGAAAGCAACTAATGGCTAATCCTAACATGACATGAGAATTAGATCTTGGCGTTTCAATGTGTGGTAGTTTGTGGTTCAAAAGTTACAAAGCTCGGAGTCAGGTCTGACTATTTTTGGGTTTGTGGAAGAAGGGAAGCGTGTGCCCTGCCTGGGAGCTTTCTCTTCAGCTTGCTGACTCAGGTCCCAGAGTTTCTGAGCCATCACTCTCCTTAACAGAGCTTAGCACAGCTTTTGCCTGGAGCTCTGCTGTAAAGAGACCTTTTACAGGCCAGTGCTGTAAGTGGAGGGAGTGAGGAACACAGGCAGGTAAATTAATGCTGACCAGGGCCGTATCTGGTTAATTAACTCACCTGTTGAAAGCATTTATAAGGTTTCTTTTGTTCCCATGGTACTGCAGATCCAGCAGGAAAAAAAATCCCAAACATACCATCATGAGAGGTGGCTTTTTTTGATTGCCTGCTTAATACTGTCTGAAGTAAACTGTTTGTCATGTTACCTACAGTAAGAGTTGTCTCTGGATCATCTCTGTTGATGGGGAGGCAAAATAACAACTGACTGCTGCTTGAGAGGGGCTGCAGGAAACTAGTCACAGTATCCTGGGGAGTTTTTTAGTTTTGCTCTTTAGAGTGGCCTAGGCAAACAGCCTGTATTAGTGATTTATTTTGTTCAGTCAGTAAGACTTAAGCAGCAACTGAAGTGGCATAGTTTTGCTTGTGATTTGGATGCATCTTTGAAAAGACGTTAACTCTAGAAAGTATGTGATTGTGTGAAGTTACATGATTAAATAATTAAGTGAAATTTAAAGTCGTTCATGGTTTACCCTTATCTCAAACTTGACTGCTCTGTGTCTGGCCTGAAAAAAAAGCCTCATATTCTTACTTATTTTTTTAACTTCAATTAGAAAATAGAACAAAAACAGTTGGATTTTTCCCTTACAAACTTTGCCTCCCAGTTTATTTGCCTCCTGTTTTGATACACGCATGGATAAGAAGAGTACAACCACAGCAGGGGTAAGATGCAAAAGAAAATACTAGTGAGACACACAGTCATTCTGATGTGCAGAAATGAACTCCAGCTAGCAGAGAGAAAGAGCAGGTATGCTTTATTGCAGCGCTGGGCACACGGGGGGGAAAACCCTCCAAATTGTGTGCACCGAAACACAGATTCCATGAGGTTATAGACAGTCTTTTCATACATCTGCATAAACAGGAGGAGATATTGCAATTAATTGCTATCATCCTGTTTGTGTCTGCGCAGTTAGTCTTGGGGGTCTCAGGCGTGGTCTCTTGACTGGCACGGAGGACCTTTTTCACAGTAACTTCACCTCCTTGGCAAGAGTGCCAAGCTGTTACAGACCCAAGCCTGGGAAAATAACCTTGAACAACTTTTTATCCACCGAGCTGTGCTGTTCGAAGATTAGTTGTTCTGTTCTCTCCTCTCCTCATCATCCGTACTTCAAGGCTGGCAACCAGACACTTTTCTTTTACTAACCACCCCACATTCTCTCAGCCAGCCCCAAAGCATATTCACATTCCCCTTTCCCTGGTAAGCAAAACTATGTATCACAGCACCTCCCTTCACACATTTCTAACTGTGAGCCTCCTGATTTCAATTCTTACAGGGTAGATACCAACCACAGAGCAAGTATCCACATACTTTCTCTTTTTCTGTTTTAGCTTCAACCTTTGCTTCGTTTCAATTGCACCTGGCGTATTTGGTTGAGGGTAGGAATTAGTGCAGACATTCCTGTTTTGCGTAGAGCTGCACAAGTTTGGAAAGTGCTTGCCTCTCTGGCTGAGCAGGAGAAGGGATTTCCAGTGCCAATTTCTCCTTGCAGCTAAAGAAATTACCATTTGTGTGTTTAGATGGGTTTTGCATGTGTCTTGGCTCTTGTTTGCAAATGTTATCAGTATCTTGCAGAATGAAACTGGGCAAGTTCTACTGCTGGAGCAACCCACATGTGAGAGGGAAACATCAGGCAGGAGTCTTGTTGCGTTGATGTGTAGCAGGAATGGAGCAGTACCAGTTCTGCCTCAAGTGTTGCATCTCATGGGTCAACTTGCTTTTCAAACCCTTGTGTCCCAGGCCTACTTAATCGCTGCACTTGCTGCACAGGATTGCAGAGATGGTTTCCCTCCTGGGACCATCCTCTGACTGCAGCCATCTCAACAATCCTTAGCCAGTACCTTTGAGCCTTGCGCTACTCTGCCCCACAAGGCTGCCAGTTGTAATCCAGATCTTAAGCAATAGCACCTTTGTGTCTCAGCCATACTCACTATGTGAGTGGTTCAAGGTACCTGCATCTAGAATCATAGAATCATTAGGGATCGGAAGGGACCTCGAAAGATCATCTAGTCCAATCCCCCTGCCACAATCTGGAGCTTGTGTTGAGTGCTCGATGTGATCATTTACTCTCAACAGCCTGTGCATGCTACAAGAAGATAAAGAAACTTACACGCATGTATCTGCTTACCCTAAAGCCTCATTGCCAAGGGAAGTCAAGACCTAGCTTACTGAATCCCACAGGCAAGTGTCTGCATCACTATTTCCCACATATGACTGCAGCCCCTGGACAGGAGGACTTTCAGGATTGCTTTTCTGAGTTGAGCTGAGTAACATTTCTCTTACAATGATTGTATTGCCTGCATGTCGTTTTATAAACATGCCATTCCTAGATCAGACCTCAACGGTTATCTGTCTTAAACCTCTGTTGGAGACATCAGACTGAAGGAGAAGCCTGGACTTTCTGCCATGTCTGTGCCTCTTGAAGCTATGGTTTTGCTGTGTGGATCTCAGAACTTGTGTATGTGTACATATATATGCCCAGGTATTTCTAGTGCAGAGCTATCAGCATAGGTGTAGGTGACCTGGCACAATGCAGCACAAAGGAGGAGCAAGGTTTTCATCCCGTGTGATTAGGACAGACTCTATGTTTTGCCTAAAGAATCACCATTCTGGAAAAACCTGTAAAAGCTGGGGTGTCGTGATAGTTTGTAGAAACTGAAGATCATGTGTGTTTAAGGTTTCTGGTATTGAACCTCAGGGCAAAACAGGGTTTGAATATCTTAATTCAAAACACTTGAAACAACTGCTTCATTGAGCAATAACACTCCCTATAGCTAGTCTCTGCTTGTTTTGCATTTGCCCTAGGGTCTGTAAATCACAATATTCAGAGACAGGCATGAGGCAAGCGTGTAAAAACACATGGACAGAAAGTTGAAGAGCTGGGACTGAAGTGTATGAGCTCCTCTACTGATTTTCTTTTGCAAGATGTCTGCACTTGAGAACATGCTTTGCTGTAGAACAGGCTTAGTTTTCCTCCTCTGTGTATTTTAGCTGGTCTTCAGTGTCATTCTGCACCTTCCCCACACAGGACACTTCTGTCAAAGTTCATCTGTTGGGGTGTGCGTTGTTGGGGGATCACATGTGATACAGTTCTAAAATGCTCCATGTGTAATTTCAGATGTACTGTTGTGGCTCAAAGCAGTATGAATTTTCTTCCTCTATGAGTCTTCTGAGCTAGATGAGCAGCTAGATTTTTTTTCCCCATACTTCAACAGCTTTTTAAGAGGCAGATTTGCCAGCTGCAGTTACATTTCATCTGAAAAAAAAGAATTTAACTTAGGTAGCAAAGACTCTCATTTTTAATTTTTTTTATTTTCTCCTATTTTTTTATTTTCTTCCATTCATTGTTGGAATGATCATACTTCCTAAATTATTTTATTAATCCTTATTTAAGTTCAGAAGCATTGGGGTGTTTGGTTTTGGTTTGTTTTTTTTTTTTTTAAATAAAGGTGAGTTTGTTTCTCAATTGAGGTACTTCAGCCTTCACAGCTTTGAAACCATTGAACCAGGTCAATTACATTTCTTTAAGCCAAAACAAAATTTGACCTGAGGCCCCGTTTGGGCTTTCAGCAATGTCTTTATTAATTTTATGTCAATTCTTACCTCAGTTGCTCTTGCTTGCTATTATTCAGAAGCTTTCTTCATGCATCCTCATGATGGTGACTAATGTGGAAACTGATAGGATGAAACTTAACAGATTTTACCATTAAACCCACTGATGAGTTTCCAGTGACACCACAGCACGTGTTCTCAGTCAGGACTCACTTCTGTGCTTGACACACTCTCATTTGGGCCATATTTTACATAAAAGAGGTGAGTGACCTACAGGGCCCCTTCCAGACTGTCTGCCTGGCCACTCCTGAGTGCATGTGTAGGCATTAGTGGTGATACAGCTGCTGGTGTGAGCAAGCTGAGGGAGCTAGAGGCACTGAGACCCTGTAAAGGTACAGCCGGATAGATGCAAATCTCATGTCAGGTTTCCTGAGCAGCCTCCCTTGATATTTCTTTGCTTCCAGTGGGAGAGGAAGCAGCAGACTGGCAGAACATGAGTTGTAGGATAAAGCAAGTGCTGCATTTTACTGTGCTTTGTTGGTTAGAGTGGCACAAGATGTTGGCTGCAGGGGTGTACAGTAAGCATACACTGCGAAAGCAGAGAAGAATTCCTGTTGCCATGCTAGTGAGAAGCATAGAGCTGTGCTGAACGAATTAGAAGCTGGTGAATTATTTCAGCCCTGTTTTCCCTTGGATGCATGGCTGTTAGAGTGTGATGTCCAGCTAAGTGCAGCCTGCTCTGTGACAGTGGCTGTCCGTGCAAACAGGTGATAATTTCTCAGTAAACATTCATTGTGACTCAGTAAAAATCGCCTTTCTTGAACTTAAAGCATTACATTATGTCCTAGAGGCAATGTCAGGAATTGGAGTAACGCTATAAAATGTCTCCCTTTGAAAGGAAGTAGTTAATATTTTCCTAGAAGCATAGAGATTAAAGACTTTGAGTTTGGCTACAAACTCAGCCAGCAACATGCTTTTTTAAAAAAAATTATTATTATTTTTGGCTATGCTTCATTGTTTCAGAAATCTGATAATTATTATTGTGCCTGGAATCTTGTGATGGGCTGCTCTGCGTCACGGTCTTTGGACATATGCTTTATTGTGTTCTTTGTAGCCTTTTGTACTTGTACAGTCTTTACAAGAGCTTTACATCCGGCCCTTGGTTGAACAGAACATCATAAATTTAAGCACACAGAGCATAGCTTGGGGAGGAGGAGCTAAAATTGAGGTCTTTATAGCTTCTTGAAAAAACATGAAGCTATTTGTGCTTGTGCTCCCTACAGTGGAAAGCTAAGCTATTCTAATAAAGCCTGAGTGATGGAGCTCTGTCAGTTTTAAGAAACTGACAGCTTCTCTATCAGTCAGTGTACGTTTGACTCAGATTCGCATGGTGCTTGCACCAGTTCTGGATTTTATTTGTTAATCTGCTTAGTTTTCCAGTGCATCCATGCACGTGCAATCTGAGCCAAATCAAATGTAATTGGGAAAATGTGACATTTGCCGAGGAGCTGTCAGCCAAAGTCACACTAGAGTCTGTGAAGCAAGGTGTTCTTCATACACCCAAGCTCTGTCTGAGTCAACACAATGAAATGCTGTTTGGATTGTAGAAAACTTGAAACACGGCCAAGAGGAGGCATCTCTGCAGCCCCAGATGAGTCAGATACATTGCTCAGAGAATAAAGACTTTCACCGGGCTGCGCCAGTGGTGGACAGGGAAGGAGGAGCAGGACCCCGATGCAGAGGCAACCAGCAGCCAAGTAGACACAGAACTGCTGCTGGTTTTGTTTCTGCCTCTCATTTGCCTTCTGCTCAGCAGCCCAGGGCGCAGCACCCTTTTTCTGTACCTGCATCCAGGGCTTCAGGCAAGCACTGTTTCTCAGTGGAATCTGCCACATATGTTTGAAAGAAAATCTCACACCCAAAAAAACCTGTCATGGCTAGGACCTGTAGAGGACAGGTCATGCACTACCCCAGCTGGGGTCCATGCTAGTTCTGGTTCCCTCATCTTGAAGGCGTCTGCACTGCAAACATTGGCCAATGGGTTTGTCAGGTGGTGGGGATGCACATGATCGCATCTGTGGTGGGGACATTCTGCCCTCACCTCCCTTGGGGGACATCTGAGAGCAGAAACTGCAGCTGGTACAGCTGTTCTGTAAGTGCTCTTTACATAAAAGTCCTTTAATCCTACCTAGGTAAACCACAGGGTAGTCTAAAACTTGACATATAGGCCATGCTGTGGTACAACGGAGACCAGGGGCAAGCTGCAAAAAAAGCTGAAGGCAGGCCAGAATAATCAAAGCTAATTGCAAATTCAGCTGGTTATTACATCCCCACTGAGGATAGATCTGAAGCAGTGGTTCTCTTTGGAGGTTGTCAGAGAAGCATGATTCCACTTCACACACCAGGACAGCTGTGAGTTTTGTGATAGCTAGAGTGCTGATTAGGAGGAATGTATGCTACTGCTATGGTGATGTTAGAGATGAATACAAGACTTGAAACAGATATGCTTACCTTCTTAAAACTCTACCTTTTTAACTGCCTTCTCCTTGTCTATTCCAGGTCGTGTATCTGGTTGGACTTGATGCATGGCATTTGCATGACACCTAACAGCCTAGATCTGGATGTGTCAGTGAGCAAACATGGCCAACCCAGCAAATACTAACGGCAGTGCTACAGGTAACTAACTGGGAACACTTCACTCTTTAGATGTTTTACTTTTTAAGAAATGCTCTTAACATGTGAAAGTAGTGGAAAAGGGAATTGTCAGCAATTAAAATTAAAACCAATTTCCTGGTGAATAGGAGCCTGTTTCCCCACCAGTACCCACGGTAATCTTTTTAAATATTTAAAGTGTGCAAAGTTGTTTGTGAAGATGTAAGGGCTTGCTGGCTGGCACCAAGTTGTTCAGCTTGCAGCACTTTGCTTTGAAGGACCTGTGCTGGCTTACACCAAACTCTGAGAGGCCTAGGGGTTTTCTGCAAAAAGTCATGTGGTTGTTATCCAGTGTCTGTAATTAACTTGCAAGATTAACCAGCTCTTACACATCAAATCCCTTGCCCTTCTTGGCCACACTTAACTGGTTCAGGCTGATTTTAGTTTGTTGCTTCTCAGTAAAACAGAAAAGCCTTTCTCAAGCAGGATCAAGGGGAGGTGTTCCATTCACGTAACTTTTTGATACTTTAAGAAACTTTCCAAATGTCCATTTTGGTTGGGTGATAGTCTTTGAAATAGATCACTTGGCATGTTCAAAGGTTGCTGTGGAGGACTGATGGGTTGGAAGGGGGCAAAGATTACATAACAATTGATAAGAGCGCAGCAGCAGAGTTCCTCCTGCAGTTGTGTCAATATTTTCCTGTTCTCCTGATCACTGCACAAACACAGCTTTAGCCCACTAAAGCTGAAGCTGCTGCAGTGGGATTGTATGGAAAATTTCAAGTGTATGGCAGGAGCTTGTGCGTGCTCTTCCGAGACCTCCTGATGTAGGTTGGATGGGAAAAAAGGCAGCACTTTGAACATCCTGGGTAGGAACATTACATGTATTTTTTTCTTGTCCATATAAACAGAAATTTCATCTGTTTTTTTCACCCCTAAGGCTCATGTACTGATGTGAAAATGCTAATTGCTAGATAATGACATGCATGTACCAAGAATTGGCTTATCTGGTAGATTTTAGCACCAACCTCCTTTTGAAAGTGTGTTCTGGTATGGAAACAAATCCTAAATTATTCACTGTGCTTGCTGTAGAATTGTGCTTATTACTGCAAAGGATCAAAGCATTTTATGTGCAGGAAATTAGAAATACAGGGCGTCATTATCTGCAATTTATGCAAAATAAGTCTTTTTTAAAGTTAGTGGAAGTTACATGAAGACAGCTGAAAAGGGGTATTTTCCTCACCGCCCCCCCCCACCAAAACATTATATATTTTCTAAGAAAGAAATCATATCCTTCTGTAATTCTTTTGAGAAGGTAGGTGGCAAAACCTCTGCTATGTGACTTAACTGCATCTGTTTACTGCCTAAACTCCCCAGTCAGTGGCTTCTCTTAGTGATATGCTTTTAGCTGAAGTCATGCAGAAGAATTCCCTGTGTTTACAAGGAAAGAAAAATTGTGCATGGGGTGTTGCTGATTGGTTAATTTTATTTTTTTTTTTTTTTTGATCTAATGAAAATGTTGGTAGGCTGACATGTAAGCCTAAGAGAAGCTATAAATGCTTGCACCAGGGATGTGTTAATGCAAGTTGGAAGTTTTCGTTTCAGGACTGTTATGCAAACAAGGCTCCTTGCAGGGTGGAAGCTGTTTGTGCCCTTATTCGTAGAAAGACACTATAATGAATTGCAAGTATTTAATTCAAAACAAAATTGGACAACACTTTGCACAGACTGTCAGGACTTGTTGGCTTTGCAAACCCTTGAGGCCAGAGTTCTAACTTGCAGCTATGTATGCCAGTCTCTCCAAATCCTCAGCAGTTCATAATGGACAGGGTATAGGGCTGCAAATGCCTGTGATTTGTTACCTTACCGTGCTGCCTGGGAGAGAATGCCTGCAGATGAGCAGGAACTGATTTGGGCGTTGGAGGTATTGAAGCAAGTTTCTTAATTGCGTGGAGCTCTACAAGTGGAAAGACAAACTGCAGGGATAGTGTTTTCTGAACTCTCTGAATCAATCAGCAACAGGAGAAGGAACTAGAAAGACTTGTTACGGACTAGTAAGCTCCGTTTGTGTTACTTGATTATTTCGGCAAGTTTGACCACAGGTTCAGCTGCATTCAAGTGCGAGGTGACTAAGGAGCAGTGGTTAACTTGAGAATGTGAGTACTTGCTCTGTTAAATTATTATGTGCCATTTCACTAATTTTTTACAGTAGGCAAGCCTGTGTAGACTACTGCTACTGCAGATCAAATCTGTAGATGAATGCTTGAATTTGTTTCCAGGAAAGGATCAAGCTATTTTGCATTTGTATAGAGATTTATTTTTTAAAGATGTTTACGGGACATACATTTGCTGTAAATATTTTCTCTGTGTGTGAGATAAGCTACAAAGCAAGTGATGACTTTATCATGAAAGCAGCAATCATAAATTTCTCTGCCTCTCGCATACCTCAGTAAAGGCATGTGGTGAATAAATAATAGAGACTGTGATTTAGACCTCTGTACTGTTTGTCGATAGTTTTGTTTGGTGCTGACTTAAAGTTTTATCGCTCTTCCCAATTTCATTGCATGGAGATCTTGTAATGAACTCTGTCAGCTGCAAGCTTATTTGTTCATCTGTTCCTATTTTGGAAGTAGATTTAGAGAATTGGTAGTGGTTTTGGCTCTCTTTGGTTGTACCATCTGCTCAGAAACTAGCCGGAAGTCTCTCTAAAGCTAGTCATAGATGAATGGGTGCTTTCCGAGGTGGGGGGAAAGAAAGACTTGATTTTTATCAGTTGTGTAGTCACAGCAGCTTGCTGTTTTGAGTCTGCCCTGGTGGTACGTGAATTTACCACTCAGTCTGGTAATCCAAACAGGGCTAAAGGAAGGCAGCTGCAACCAGAGCTTCAGCTGGGAAATACCCTGCATTTTTGGGGAGCTGCTGGGAGGCTGGGGTTGGTTTGTGGCACGATAGAAATTAATTTCTCTTTGCGTAGTACTAGGGGAAAAAATAATGAGGCTGAGGCGATTGTTTCTCTAAAGAGTATTACTGTCTCCACTAACCACTGGGTGAAACTTCCAGTAATTGTTAGCTTCTGTGCTTGCTAGGACTGATGCATATATCATCCATTTAATGAGTTTCTGCAGATATTTCTGTAGGAGTATCTGTAGAAAGATCCTTCAGTCAGGTACAAAAATGGCAGCACACAGCAGCCTAAAACTTACAGTGCTGGGCAGCTGGAAATACTTCTGGCAGGGCTCTCATTCCTTTCACTAACAATTTATTTGTCAAAACTTTCTTTTCAAAACATGTGCTGAGAAAGGCACTGAGTGGTGTAATATTCTGGTCCGGTTCCATTTGTTTTGATGCAGGAAAGTAGGAAACAGCAGAACAAACATAAGAGAGCTATTAAAAAATATGCACATTATTGAAAAAGCTGTTTATTTCCAACCACAATGGAAACAGCTGTTTTATTAGACTTCCCTAAGTACCTTCATGCTCTGTATCCAGAGACCACAGAATTGTCAGTCATCTCTTTAACAGGGGGCACAGAAAACTGTTTTAATGAAGGAAAAGCTTTTCCAGTTTTCCTGAGTGGAATGTGCTGCAGGGGTCAGTAGAGGAAGGCTAGTACACAAACCCCTTGTTTGCTGCAAAGCTTTTGCATACTGTTTTCTTTGTCTGGTGCCTGAGATTTTCCTGTCTCTTTTCTCCCTCCTGTCTGTGCTTCTCTGCTCCACCAAGCATCAGATGGTTGGTCCCCGTTTATGTCTTTCCCACTCAACTTCCTGGGACAGGGAGCTGTCACCCCCAGCAAACCCTGGCATCCAGTTGCGCTCTGGAGAGCATGCCCAGGGGCTGCAGGACCACAGGTGGTTTGGGGCAGATACAAACTGTATCAGAGCACTGGTTCCCCTGCAGTGGCCTGGTGCCCTTCTGGTTGTTCTATAGATGCACATTTTCTCTGAGGCACCCTATAGGTAAGTTTTTCTTTGTATCCAGGCTGTTTTCTTAACTCCTAAACTAAGTCATAGCTAAGTTAGTCAGAGAATGAGGCCATTACAAGAGGCTGTTGCCTGAATTAATGATGTTTGAGATACTAACGTCAGCATGACTCAAAGACCAAATGTTTAATAAATGTGTTTTCCATCTGTTGACTTATTAACCCTTTTTATTGAAGCCAATAAATAGAACATACATTTGCTGAAAGCAAATGTTTTTATCACACGCGTCCTCTGCATTGATTTGTAGCAACTCTTGCCAGACACTTGCAGACACACTTTCCTTTCAACTACTCAACCATTTGAGTGTCTCCTTTGATATTTTTTCCAGGTGTATATAAATGTAGGCAATACAGTAGGGTTGTGCATGATTCCCAGCCTAATGATCTGAAGTGTAGTCTACGAACATTACCAGTATTACTAATTTTAGCAGAATATCTGCCAGTTTTCATTACAGACCCTCAGTCAGTACATGGGAACTTACACACAGGAATGTAGCAACTGGAAGTGTTTGATTGCTAGGCAGTAATCAGTCACAGCCTTTACTCCTGGATTTTGAGTGTGCCTGCCACAAGAGCCCAGCTGACGTCTGCTCTCCACTGACTTCCTGTAGGGTGTCACCACGTACCACTGCAGTGCTAGCGATATGTTGGGCTCTGAGCTTACCAGGCCTTAAATGCACTGAGTTTATTTAGCCTAGCAGATAGAGTTGACCAGAGTTCAGGTGAGTTTGTACATTTATCAAATCAGCTGTGCAAGCAAGGATTATTGTGGTTGAGTCAATGCTCTAGGAATGATCAGGGGCTATTTGAGCCTGGGCTTGTTTCCCTACCATGCTGTCTGCTCTGTCAGAGTTAGTGGCGGACCAGCTTGTGCTGAAGGAGCGCTTTGGCATGTGATGAGAGACTGTTGCCATAAGGAGACCATGCTTGAATTGCCATGTAGTCTTGTGCAGGTGGCATGCAGGACTGTCACTGAGATCCTGCTCCTGCCTCACCCATGGGTGATCTAGTGAGTCACTCTGGTGGTGCCCAGTACTTGAAAACAAGGTAGCATGGAACACTGAAATCTCTGAGTGAGCCTTCAGTGATTTTACATCGGCTCCGTCATAAGGCATATTAAAATTTCCTTCACTATGCTGTAGTACACTTAGTGATGCCATATCAAAACAGATGGCTGGAGACTGAGCATATGATCTCACAGCCAATGTCAGCTTGAGTTCTTCCTGCTGTGATTGCTGCTTGAGACCTGTAATCCAAGGATACATTTACCACAGCAACAGGAAGTTTGAGAAAACACTGGCCTGCGTTTGCCCAACTTAGAGGCTTTTATCAGACCACAGATGGTCTGTATCCCTTCAGTCTTGATTTTGGAATCTGCTGGAAAGGGAAGGGGCATGGAAAAGTTAGAAAGAGTACCGTTAATACAGTATCATTAGGAGATGAGGATGTAGCAGTCTGTCCCAGATAGCCCAGTCCTTAGCAAAGGAAGCTGGATGTGGTGGAAGCAGATGTCCCAAAATAATGTGCACATCCTCTGCAGAGGGACAAAGCTCAGTGAGAAACAGATTAATTTGTCTTTTGTTGAAATGCTACTGCAGTCTTGTTTTGGTCTGGATTACCCTCTGCAGCTGCTCAGAAGCTTCTTAACATCTCACTCAGAGGACTGTGTTCATCCTTCTCTGCCACAGTGTTGTTAATGGGATAAGGCATTTTTTCATTGTCTGAACTACTAAGATAGACCTGAACTTTCTTATGTTGCCTAGTGCTGCTCTCCATTGAAATGTATGTCCTCTATACCCTCAGAGGCAGCTACAGGTGCTGATAGTGTGTTTTAAAGCAGATCATACTCTAGGGACTACATAGGCACGTACTGCTCTTTGTGGCACCCTGTAACCTTACTGAACTGGTGGTGATTAAGTGATACAAGCCTCCAGATCCTGTGATGGAAATCACTGCTTTGCACTGATCGGGTGATGGTCAGGTAAAAGGTGCCCTTGTGGATGTGCAGCCCATGGGACTGGATGAAGGGCAAGCACCCAGGCACATGTTACAGCAACATGTTACAACACCGAGAATAAACTTTTTCTACACTCAAAGATTTATTCTGTATGCATCTTCTTCTTCCTTTCCCCCTACTTTCAATTTGCAGAGACACAATTCTGCAAATTTTCTTGCAGCCATTTAACCCGAAAGTTTGTTTGTCCCCAAAATTATTCTACAGTATTTCTCACTCCCTTCCCATATTTTTCTGCAGAAAGTGGTTTATTAATAATGCCTGTGAATCTTCTCCCTGTCGGAAGGGAGGGGATCTTACTGCCTTTAGAAGGATATGGTCCCCCAGGGAGATAGCTTCCATGGAAATAGCCTGGTTACAGCTGGTTGTCTTCTGTTCCTGAGCACCAAGTGCCTGCATTTAGACATGTCCTTTGCCAGAAGGGTTACTTCTGGAGCAAAAGTCTTTGGGAAGATTTTTGCAATGGCCACCTCTCGCCTCCTTCCCTTTCATGCTATTTGTAAGGTTTTGAGTGAGACGTGACAGAAGGGCAGCCCTTCCCATATCATATTTTCACAGCAGTTTTAGAGGCTGAGGGGGTACTTGGGCTGCCCATGTTGGTATTGCTACTGTAATTCAGTTTTCTCTCTCTGGAAATGGGACTCCCTTGTTGACAGAGTACAGATTCCTACCAGGATATCCCTGTGTTACTAGCTCTGAGCTTTATGGACATTCCCCCCTTTCTTTCTCCCATCTCCTCCTCTGATTTAATCCAGAGGTCACACTTGCCATATTGGCTGAAATCAGTGGTGACCTCCCCTGTGGGATGCACATCACAGCTTGAAGTGGCTGGGGGGAGTTAGCAGATCAACAGAGCCTGAGATCAAATAAGGTTCATCTCCTCTCCCATCTCTTTAGACTCTTCACAGCGTGTGCTCGGTCTGTTAGGTACAGTCTCCTGAGACTTTTTATTTACCTGCATCTTCACACAGACACCCAGGAAGGTAGGTGAGTGTGAGATCCTGTTATATTCCTTCAGGCTTTCAGACCATCCTTCCCCACTTGCAAGGCATTTTCTCTTGGAGAAGTAGATAGTATGTCCTTTACCCTTTCACACACCCTATCCCTTTTTCTTGCTGAGTTTCTCCTCCCTAATTATCTCAGACCATATTTAGTGTTTTATGTAATTGTCTTGTCTTTTTTATTAAAGCAGATATTCCTGTATGATTTTTGTTCGTAACAGTATGTTGCTTTCCTTCACAGGACTTGTCTGATATTTCTGTATTGCCTTTCAGTATTATTTTGAAAGTAGGAGAAGGAGAGGGTGGAAACTGTTTTTAATAGCTGGGTTTGAAGGTTTGGTCAGATTAGAGTGATGATGAAATTAACTGATAATTTGGAACAGATTGTTCTCCCTTTATAAACCAGACATTGCTGGTCTGGAGTAGTCTCCTGTTGCTGAGGGGTATGTTTGTCGATGTACTCCTAGCCAGTTCCCTACCCTCTTTTTACAGAACCAACCCCTCTGCTTACAGCATTGTGGTATGGGTTGCAGAGGATATAGTAATAAAAAGAAGACACTTGTGCAACCTTGCTGTTACGAGAATTTCAGGTTTGATCCTATCAGATAGGTGGAGTTTTAACACTTGGTGTACACTGCTTGGTGCGTGTCTTTCAAAAAAAAAAAGTGCAGTACAAAGAAATGCAATAAAAATGCATGGACCTGGTTGAGAAAGTGGACTGACATTTGGAACAACATCAGAGCAGTCAAGTTTTGAGTGATTACAAGGATCAACCATACTTTTTCACTTCAAAACGTCCATGGCGAAGCCTTTTCTTCCTTCCTTCCAGCAGAAACTGAGATTCTTAAATTTTTGATATGCTTTTGCAGGTTTTGAAGTTAAAAGATTTTTTTAAGGTGTATTTTACAATAATTCTCTTCTATCGTCTGCTTTTCTACTTGGAGACAGATGCCTGTTACATAGCATTTAGGCTTGTCAGTCCTTGAATGTGCTCATGAGTGCATCCACTGCATTGCTATTTAGAATTTCACCATTCTCCCTTGCCATAATTAGCTACAGTCCTGTTCCCTTCCTCTGTTCTCAGTCAGCATGTCTGCCTTCCAGGATGGTCATCCATTCCTGTTTGTTCCCAGATACTCCTCTCCACCCCTTTCTCTAGTGCTTGGTCTCATTCCAGGTCTCCCTGAGGACATGCAGGGAGTTCTCCCTGGGTGCAGTCATAGAATGATGGAATCAGGAACATATCCAGGTGGGTTTTAAATGTCTCCAGAGAGGGAGACTTCACAACGCCCCTGGGCAGCCTGTTCCAATCTCTGTCACCCTCACTGTAAAGAGGCTCCTTCTGGTATTTATATGGAACTCCTATGTTCCAGCTTACACCCATTGCCCCTCGTCCTATCACTAGATGACAGTGAGAAGAGCCTGGCTCCATCCTCCTGACACCCACCCCTCCTATATTTATTGACATTAACGAGGTCACCCCTCAGTCTCCTCTTCTCCAAGCTAAAGAGACCCAACTACCTCAGTCTTTCCCCAGAAGGGAGGTGTTCCACTTCCTTCACCATCCTCGTTGCTCTACACTGGACACGCTCTACCAGCTCCATGTACTTCTTGAACTGAGGGGCCCAGAACTGTGGCCTCGCTAGTGCAGAGTAGAGGGGAAGAAGAACCTCTCTTGGTCTGCTAAACAACCCCATTCTGATACACCCCAGGATGCTATTTGCCCTATTGGCCACAAGAGCACATTGCTGGCTCATGGCTATCCTGCTGTCCACTAGGACTCCCAGGTCCCTTTTTCCTACACTGCTCTTCAACAGGTCAGTCCCCAACCTATACTGGTACCTGCGGTTGTTCTTGCCCAGATGCAAGACTCTACACTTACCCTTGTTCATTCAATTTCTCCCTGCCCAGCTCTCCAGCCTGTCCAGGTCTCACTGAATGGCAGCACAGTCTGCTGGGGTGTTGGTGACACCCCCCAGCTTTGTGTCATCAGCAAATCTGCTGACAGTGCTCTCTAATCCCTCATCCAAATCATTAATGAACAGATTGAATAGGACTGGTGCCAGTACTGACCCATGTGGGACTCCACTAGATACAGGCCTCCAACTACACTCTGTCCCATTGTCCACCACTCTCTGGCTTTTATCCGGCAGCCAGCTCACAATCCACCTCTCTACCCGATCATCCAGTCCACACTGCCTCAGTTTGGCTGAGAGTATGCTGTGTGAGACTGTGTCAAATGCCTTACTGAAGTCAAGATAGACCACATGCACTGCTCTGCCATCATCAATCCACCTGGTTATGCCCTCATAAAAGGCTATCAGGTTTGTCAAGCATGACTTTCCCTTGGTGAAGCCATGCTGACTGTCCCTAATGACCCTCCTGTCATTGATGTGCCTAGAGACAGCCTCTAGGACAAATTGTTCCATCACCTTTCCTGGGATGGGGATGAGGCTGACTGGTCCCTGGGAATCACACCTTGCACCTTTCCCTAATAGCAAATGTTTCTCTGTGCCCCACTATACCTTTAACATTCAGACACTTCCTTGCAGCTTGTCTTGAGTCCTGTGGAAAATGCACTGTTGATGATTCTGGGGGAATTACTTTCATCTCCCTTGGCAGAGAAATTTGTAAGGCTACAATTCCTCAAGCACATGTGTGGCTCAGCCAGACCATCTCAGCACATATTCCCATAGAACCAGATACCAGGTAGAGCCAAGACTTCAGCAGCAGAATCACGGGAAGTTTGATGTTGGAACAGACCCTGAAAGATCAACTAGACCATAGAATGACCGCAGCTGCCGGATCACCACAGTAGATTGAGTCACACAGGAATGCATCCACCCTGTTTTTTTAATGTCTCCAGAGAAGAATCTACAACCTATCTGGGCAGCCTATTCAGTGCTCTGTCACCCTCACCATTTTTCCTTATGTTTAAATCACAGTATCACTCTGGCTGGAAAAGACCCCTGGGATCATTGAGTCCAACCGTCTACCCTACCTAACAAGTTCACCCCTAAACAATATCCCTCAACACCTCATCCAAACAATCTTTAAACACATCCAGGGATGGCAAGTCAACCACAACCCTGGGAAACCAATTCCAGTGCTTGACTACTCTTTCTGTGAAAAAATTCTTCCTAATATCTAGTCTAAACCTACACTGTTGTAACTTGAACCCATTCCATCTTGTTTTATCACTAACTGCTTGTGAGAAGAGACCAGCACCAACCTCTTCACAATGTCCTTTCAGGTAGTTGTAGAGAGTGATGAGGTCTCCTCTCAGCCTCCTCTTCTTCAAACCAAAGAGCCTCAGCTCTTCAGTCTTTCCTCATAAGATTTATTCATAAGGTATCTCTGTTTGTATGATGGATTCTTCATATCCCAGTGCTGGGGTACAACATAGCATATTCAAGATGCCACTCACCTGTTAAAGGTTAGTTAAACTGCTCTTGTTTTCACTAAGGAAAACAGGGAATTTGGTTTCACTTAGAATGAACATTCATGGTTTATCTACAGACCACTTGGATTGCAGAGCTGGGCAGCAACAGAACTAGAAGTGAAGTGTCTTTACATTTAGCTAGGATGGGAAATGTGAAGCTAAGGCTTGGTTCACACTCTTTGAAATAGCTAAATAACTAGTTTAAAACCAAAATATCAGGAAATGCAACCGGAAAGACTACTTGATTCATTGCAGTCCATACTTCATATAACTGCAACACACGTTGTTATATTCAAAGGAGTTGCACTCTCATACAGTAGGACTGGCTTCTGGATCAAAGTCTACAAAACCACCGGTATTGTTCCCAAAACAGGCAGGCAAGAGAGAGAACACGTAAGGGGAGACAAAATACCCCCTTTCCAACTGGAGGTATCTTTATCAGGACTGAGTCTCCTTCTTCAGAGCTTTAAGCCATGAGAAAATAAAGCAGATCTGGTGACCCATATTGACAATATTCTTATTGGAGCTGAACAGGAATAAAACATACTCTGTCAAGTTTAAGATCATTCAAGACATACACAAAGCTCTCAGTAACTGATACCTACTCAGTATGTTAGCAACTTTTAAGATAGTTAACTCCTGCTGCTGGGTTGGCAAACAAAGAAAAGTTTTCCTCCCCCTCTACTCTGCCCTGGTGAGACCACATCTGGAATATTGTGTCCAGTTCTGGGCCCCTCAGTTGAAGAAGAACACAGAACTGCTGGACAGAGTCCAGCACACAGCCACAAAGATGATGAAGGGAGTAGAACATCTCCCCCATGAGGAAAGGCTAAGGGAGCTGGGTCTTTTGAGGGGGCTGCCCAGGGGGATTGTGGAGTCTCCTTCTCTGGAGACATTTAAAACTCACCTGGATATGTTCCTGTTTGACTTGGTCTGGGTGGTCCTGCTCTGGCAGGGGGATTGAACTAGATGATCTTTTGAGGTCCCTTCCAATCCCTAATGTTCTGGGATTCCTCATGGAGCAGCTGGATGTCCAGCTTTCCAGTCAACAGGGCTTCAGAATACTAAACTTTGAACTCATTCAATTTTTCCTCTTTAGGAAATGTGCTCCTGGTCCAGAAGTGAAACTCATTCTGGACAGGTAAAATATGGAGAGTCTATTCTAACACATGAACAGAAAAAAGGAAACACTTCCATTCTGCTCATATTGAACTGGCATCTGGAGTGTTCAACTAAGTGCCGGGGGGGGAAAGATTGGTAGGGAAATCATCCAGTTCAAACTGTCTGATGAATTGCAAAGGCTGTGATGCATTTATTTAGTAACATATGGCCATGCCATCTCTGAATCTTCATTTGTCCCTGCATTTGTAAAGTAAACGCTGTGGTTGTGACTCCCATGCGCTCGTCATTTCTATTTACAGAAACTTTAAGCCCTCTTTGTTGTTCCATCCCGGCATAAAAGCACATCTTCATGAGAGCTGGGCCATGTCTGTACGTAAGACAACAGTTCTGTCTTCCGAACTTGGCTTCCAGTCCCTGCCATGACTCCCAATATATATTTAGTACATGCAGTAGGCACCATTTAACTTACCCTACTAAAACACATGTTATTTTAGAAGGCAGAATGTAACTTCTTCCATCCCGAAAATTACAGCCATGTTGTTTTCTAATGTAATTGCAAAACTATGGACTACCCTTCAAGGACAGTGAGACAGTCACTGTTCACACACTCCTTATCAGCTATCTCATGTATAATGCGCAGATAAGCTGCCGTGCAGCGCCTGTACAGCTAGAGAAGCCCATTGTTGAAATCCATCGGAAGCTGACAGAACAAAAAGCGCCACAGTTAATTTCTGTTTGTCTACAAGAGCACACATGTTAGTACTCCACTGGTTTTTGCCTAGGAGAAAGGTGATCTTGTATTTTTCTATGCAAGAATTGGCTGCTTTATCGCATACTCCTCTGCGATGCTCTGACCTCAAGTGGTAAATAGAGATTGAAGGAATCACAGAATCACCGAACATTAGGGATTGGAAGGGACCTTGAAAGATCATCTAGTCCAATCCCCCTGCCACAGCAGGATCCCCTAGACCAA
>JAOXOE010000874.1:17306958-17331119 GCA_028565055.1 Phoeniculus purpureus
ACCCAGCCAAGAGTCCTCCTGTCTATGCCATGAGCTGCCAGCTTCTCCAGCAGAATGCTGTGGGAAACGGTGTCAAAAGCCTTACTGAAGTCTAGGTAGACAACATCCACCGCTTTTCCCTCATCCACTAGGCGGGTCACCTGACCATAGAAGGAGATCAGGTTGGTCAAACAGGACTTGCCCTTCAAGAACCCATGCTGGCTGGGCCTGATCGCCCCATAGGAAACTACAGGCCGGGTAGTCTCATCTCGGTCTGGCAAGATCATGGAGCGCATCCTCCTGGAAACAGAAACTACAGGAGCACTAGGACCAAAAGTTCTCGCCTGGGAGACATCTGTTTCCCATTAACCAGCGTGTAGCTGGAATGACTTAGCGGCCCAGCCACACACGGGGGAGCTCAGGGCCTAAGACAAGCCGCAAAGGGGGGCCAGCAGCTGGTGGCTGGGGACAGTGAATGGCAGCCCCAGGGCTGGGCAACCTGGGGCAACCTGTGAAATTAGACCCATAGCAATATAATTACAGTATTTTCTGCCACCATAAAACGGGAGAAATAAAGCGATTTTGATACTGCACCAAAGCTGCTTCGAGTGCTTGGAAATTTCCCCATCTCATGAGAGGAGCAAGATGGGAATTCAGTGTGAAGGAAGCAAGTCCGGTAGTTGAAGCACCGGGCTGTGAGCCAACACTCATACTCTGCTTTTGGCTCTACTACTCACGCACTGTGTGGCCTAACCCAGCCACTCAGGGGCTCTGGGCAGCTTGATATAGTTGAGGATGTCCCTGCTCACTGCAGGGGGGTTGGACCAGATGACCTTTGGAGGTCCATTCCAGCCCAACACATTCTATGATTCTATGATTCTATGATTCTATGATTCACTGGTGGTGAGGCACTGGAACAGGTTGTCCAGAGTGATTGTGGATGCTGCCTCCCTGAAAATGTTCAAGGCCATATTGATTTGGGCTCTGGGCAACCTGGTCTAGTAAGATGTGTCCATGCCAGGACCCTGGCAGAAGGGTTGGTCCTAGATAATCTTTATGGTCCTTTCCAACATAAATCAACCATTCCGTGATTCTGTTCCACAGTTTCAGCACTTCTCATTTGATTGCACAGTTGTTAAGAAACATTTATGAAGAGTATTTTCATTTTATTTTATTCTTAATAGATTGTTCAGAATGGTATAGTTTGTATTTCACTTTAATTTAAGCAGCAGACCATCTAATTATTTGGATTTTCCTGTGCTTTAATTAGAACTCCTTTTTTCAGGACAAAAGCAGAGCTAGATCAAGAAGCTCTGATCAGTGGAAACCTGGCAACTGAAGCTAATCTGATCATTCTTGATATGCAGGAGAACATCATCCAGGTGAGAAACAGCAGAGCTGGCCTGGTACCAATCCCTTTTCCCTCAGAAGCCAGTAGAAGCAAGATTAATTTTTTTCTTTTATTTCTTAGGCAATGAAAAATGTTTTGAGGTCTGTAAACTTGCTTAATCTTGAAGGCAGGGGGAAAAATGAAGAATTAATCCGAAGATTAAATTGCTGCATGCCTTACGCTGTTGCCACAAGCCCCTTCTACAGTGGAGTATTGCACTGCTGTTAGTGAAAGGGAAATCTATTGAAGAGAAAACTTTGTGCTTGAAACCCTGTTATTAGAAAGCATTTAGCTGCTAGAGTTTTGTAGAACTGGGCAAGATTTTTGCATGTCACGACTCATGGTACTTAGTCTCTACACTGTTTGTGTTGTAGATAACTTTGATCAGAGCATACCAGCATGACTGTTTAGCCTATATGGCCAAGAAATCAGAACACAAGAAGGGAAGGGGAAGGATGGTGCTTACGCACCGCAGGATCACTTCCTGATCCAAGATACAGGAAAGATTGGACAGATGGTGGACAGAACTTCAAAAATCACTGCAGATTCTGGCTGAGCTTAAAAATGCGTTGGAGAGTCTGAATACTGAGAAGTGCTTGGGCTGTTTTCCCGTCTAACCCTAACCCCTCTGTCTTCCTGACCAAAGATGTTTTGAAATTCCTCTGAAGCAGGTGTTGACAAATGTAAATAATGCAATCTCTAAACTGCTGGATGCATCACACAGACAGGAGAACCGAACTTCAGTTCTTGTGTGCCAGTTCATTGATGAATTTACCTCATGCAGATACTGTTGTTTTTATTCCTCCATGTGTAGGCAAGCTTTGCAGCAGAGTGCAGAGACAATCTTCTGGGAGGCGTTTTGAAGGTCCTCGTAAATTCTCTTGGCTGTGATCAGAGCACCACTTACCTGACTCATTGCTTTGCTACACTCAGAGCACTGATTGCTAAGGTATGGTCTTGGCACACTTCTGTTTTCATGCTTCCAGCAGCATTTCCAGAGTGCAGCTGTGTGCATTCACCAGCCGCTTTTTCTTTGGCATTTGTTAAATATGTTTGGCATATGGCAACACAAATTCCTGCCTATAGGGATGTTAAGAGACTTGTACAGCTCTTGTAAAGTTATTTCATTGATCACACAAGATGGAGTAACTGAATCTGAATAACCTTGTGGTTTTAGCAGTCTGCTTTTAAATACACAAGACTTACTGGTAAAAATGGGGAAAAAAGTCATCTGTTTCACATATATTCTGATGTTAATTGGGAATTTCAATACCAGGGATTGCAACAGATTCCATAAAGTCAAATTTAAATTATTATGTCATCAAGACAAGTTTAGAGAAATTAAAGCTAATTCAACAGAGATCAGGGGTTTTCATTCTGGCTTTCTACTTCTGAGATCATCTTGAGCGCTGTTTGCACCATTTATAGCGTAACTAGGCAATTAGGCGCAGTCAGGCAGGTTCTGCCTGACCCTGATGTCTTCCCATGAAAAGGTGACTCTTGTAGATGGTGAAGGAAAGGCTGTGAATGTTGTCTTTGTGGATATCAGTAAAGCCTTTGACACTCTCTTCCATGGAATTAATGTGAAAAAACTGGCTGTTCACAGCTCAGATGGGTGCACACTCTCCTGGATTAAATACTGGCTGGAAAACTAGACCCAGAGAGTGTTGGGGAATGGAGTTCAATCCAGTTGGTGTCTGGTCACAAGCGATGTTCCCCAGAACTCAGTATTTGGGCCACTCTTCTTTGATATTTGTGTAGATTATTTGGATTAGGGGATTGAGTGCACCCTCAGGAAGCTTGCAGATGACACCAAATTGGGCAGATGTGTTGAGCTGCATGAAGGCAGAGAGAATTTACAGAGAGATCTCGGCAGGCTGGATTGGCAGTCATATGAGGTTCAGTCAGGCTAAGTGCAGGGTCCTGCACTTGGATCACAACAACCCAACACACCTTTTACAGGCATGGGGGAGAGTGGATAGAAAGCTGCTCAACAGAGAGAGACTTGGGGGTATTGTTTGATATTTGACTAAATATGAGTCAGCAGTGTGCCCAGGTGGCCAAGAAGGAATCCTGGCTTGTATCAGAAATAGTGTAGCAGCAGTACCAGGGAAGAATTTTACCCCTGTACTCAGCACTGGTGAGGCCACACCCGAGTACTCTGTTCAATTTTGGGCACCTCTATATGAAGAAGACATTGTTGTGCTGGAGTGGCTCCAAAAAAGGACGATAAGATTGGTGAAGGGTTTGGAGAATAAGCCTATTAGCTGGAGCTGTTTAGTATGAAAGAGGCTGAGGGAAGATCTTATTACTGTCTGTAAGTACCTGCAAGGAGGTTGTGGAGAACTGGATGTTGATCTCTTCTCACAGGAAACAAGTGATAGGACAAGAGGAAATGGCCTCAAGTTTCACCAGGGGAAGTTTAAGCTAGACATTAGGAAAAACTTCTTCATAGAAAGGGTCATCAGGCATTAGAATAGACTGCCCAAGGAATGTTGAATTGTCATCACTGAATATATTCAAGTTTTATAGCTTAGGCACATGGTTTAGTGATGGGCTTGGTACAGTTAGGTTAATGGTTGGACTCAATGCTATTAAATAATTCAATGATTGTATGAAATATAGAAAACTCTAAGCAAAATCTAAGATATTGACAGATTTCATTATTCTGCCTGAAAAAAAGTCAAATTCTAATCTCTCTTTCATTTCGTTATCACCAATAAGAAGAAAATTTATATGAGGACAGAATTTAACCCAACATTCTTATAAAATGGGTCATAAAGGGTTAGGTGCTTCATGAGAACTTTGTAACTTCTGTCTAAGATTTATTCTCTTACAGAGAAAAGCATTTTCACAAAGGAAAAGTCCATTAAATATTTTTTTTAACATAAAATATTCTAAAATGCAAATAAGAAACAGGATACTCCTGTCCGATTACTGCCTGTCTGCAGTTAAATGCAGATTGGCTGACAAAGACCTAATTATAGGGTAGATATCTGAGCAGTTATGAAAGTCATAATTATGTTTTCGTTGTACTTTATCTTTGAAAACTACCTTCCAATTACAATAATGAATTTTGTTAAGCAATCATTATTCTTGTTGAAGTGGGTCTTTTAGTTAAGCTGACTCAGTTCTCTATTTTGTGAACTAATCATTTCAATTATTTCTATTACTCTGTAGGTATATAGATGTTTTTTTTCAAATAAAAATTGTAGACCCCAGTGTCAACTGAAATGTAATGTAAATTAGCCATAACATAGTGAGATAATGGAGTGTAGAGAGGCTAAGAACTGGGAAATGTGCCTGCAAATGAGAAGTAATTTCCTGTGTTCTGCTCACACACTTTTGTCAGTGGTCTATGTGTACATTGAGTACTGGTGCATCTGTGCTATCTATAGTGACAGTTTCTTGGAACATACATCCTGCCCCCTACATTTGTTGCCTGCTACGTGCATCATGGAGACAGTGTAAAAGAGGGTATGGCACGAAGGCTGGGCGATGTAAGTTTTGTGGCACACTGCAGAAGGAAGAACACGCTGGAGGGCTAGGGAAGGGTAGGGCGTTGATGCAAAAAAGTTCTTTGTACTTAAGGAAGTATTTGCATGTTTCATCAACTTATATACCTGAGAATAGCAACGCTTCGTGCTTCTAAGATTTTCGCGATATTTGATGTTTTCAAAAGCTCCTGGAGCCATGGGACTCTCAGAAATTTTTTGATCTCCCACTTTTTGCCACTCTTTTTCAAAAGGCAAAGACTATTTTTAAACCTGTCTCTGTAGACAAGCTTGAAAATTGAACCTTGAGCATCACAGGAATCAGAAGTTAAAAAAATACATAAAATGCTGGTTTTTGCAAGTCTTAGTCTTTGTCTGAATGCTGTTATTTTTGTGCACTAAGCTAATGATGTTTTCATGTCCAGAAACAGAAGGAATTAGTATTTTGTTCTCTATCTCCCTTAGTTTGGAGATTTCCTGTTTGAAGAGGAGGTTGAACAGTGTGCTGACCTGTGTCAAAGGGTTCTCCACCACTGCAGCAGCAGCATAGACGTTACACGGACCCAAGCCTGTGCCACTCTTTATCTCCTCATGAGATACAGCTTCAGCTCCACCAGTGTAAGATTTTGAGAACAGCAGTATGTTATATAACAATCTTTTTTTGAATTTTTTTTGGTGATCAGTTGAAACAGAAACTGAAGCTGTGACAGCAAATGGAACACATTTTCTGATAAATAGTCATATGTTACCCTTGCTGACACAATTGAGCCAGAAGTGCTGGAAGTGTAGGGGGAAGATATTTTAAAGTATTGTTCATTACTTTGTTTAGGAAAACATTTTCTGCAACCTCTGTAAATGCGTCTTCAAATGGACCAATATTATGCCTCTGACAGCAGAAACTACACAATGCATATGCAGCATTCTTAATTTTGTCATGAGTTGGGTTTTAATCACTCCAGTGTCAAAACTACCTAAACTTTGACTAGTACTATTCTAATGCAATTACAAACTCAGTAGAACTACTGCATGCTTGTGTTAATGGAAATTATTTGCTTGCTCCTTTAACTCACGAGTAGACTAGGGAAGGGTAGGGCTTGTACAGAGCAAAATACATTATGCATGTAGGTTCACAGTGTCCTAGCACAAAAGAATGTATATTAGCATTTGGGATAACATCTAATTTTGTGCAGCATTTTCTTCCCTAGTCATTATTTTAAAAGTCTTGGATATATAAAAAGCATTTGCTTTGCAGGAGGAAAAGATGTCTCTGAGACACCATACCAGCAAGGTGTAGTGCATCACAATGTGACAATCTCAGAGGCCTTTGCTTTCCAGACATGTTTCCAGGGTATTTTCCCAGTCCTACTTTCTTTATTCCTTCTCTCTTGATGGCCTGTGCAAATGGGGAGAGAGATGCTTCTGATTTCCTCATGTCTCAAGCAAGTGTATGTATTCCAAGGACATTCTTGTCACAAAGTATAGAGATGTCAGAATTAGGGAACTTTGGCTTAAGCACATGAAACTGTATTGGCTTTGATGCACCGGAGGTTATTTATGTGACAAGTGAGTTTAATGCAGTCAGTGTGGGCAGAAGAATGTGGATTTGACTTATACAGTAAACAAAGATATCCGGTCTGGTGTTCATTCTTTCATGTTTTTGTTTTTTCTTCCAAAAAGAATTTTGCAAGAGTGAAGATGCAGGTGACCATGTCACTAGCCTCTCTGGTTGGAAAATCACCTGAGTTTAATGAGGAATTCCTTCGACGATCCTTAAGAACCATCTTAGCCTATGCAGAGGAAGATGTGGAAATGCAGGCAACTCCATTTCCCATTCAGGTCAAAACTTCTATGACATCTGTGGCTTTTGTCAGAAGCTTTCCCATAGGAATGTGCTTGGAGAAAGTCCTGCGTCTTGGCTTTCCAAATAAATAATGTAAAGGTGCAAGGGTTATCGCATAAGGTTATTTCTAACACAACAGTTAGTGGTGAAGCAGTGGAGGTTTATAAACCCTATTAGCCAGAGAATCATCTCTTAGTTTTATGTACAACTCCCTTCTGGACCCCACTAGGAACTGGAACCCTATAATAGCTTCCCAAGATGGGATTTGATTCATCATGTTTTCAGACAAGTGGTAGCATGGAAACTTCTCTCCTGTTGTGAGTTCATAAGGTGGAAGCAGCAAAAAATGAAAAACATTTCACACAATTGCCAGATGCTTTGCTAGAGTTCTTACAGTAGCCTATATTATGCTAAAGACTTACCAAAAATCTGGTTTTTAACCAGATCACAGATCAACAAAATCTGAAGTCCATTAGCATAAGTTTGACCTATTTTTCATTTAGAAATAGATCAAAGTATTCCAGCTCATTTTGATTAATTAAAATGTCTGTATAAGATTTACAATGTTGTTGTCTTTGGTCCGTTGAATAGAGATGGAAAATCATGTCCTGTAGCAATACAGCATCCTGATATTTTCCTGGGTAAGAGGGACTAAAAGAGAGTAAAATAAACTGGTACAGGTCCTGTTGTTTTTCCAAAGTGAAAAAAATAAACACCTGATAAATGCATGCTGATTTTTAAATTACTGCAGGCAGAGGAACTGCTGTGTAACCTGAACAGCATCTTGTCCGATACAGTGAAAATGAGGGAATTTCAAGAAGATCCAGAGATGCTCATGGATCTCATGTACAGGTGAATCCATTTAGAATTCTTACAGAGGAAATTCTGCAGTGGGATGAGCACAAGAACTGTGCATTTTAGGGACAAGCTGTGAACAAGCCCTCTAGCTGTTCTGTTTGCATACCTTCCCACTTTCATACAGCTTATGTGTCACAGGGGGCCCAGGCTGTGGAGGCAAGCATGATCTTTGATCTTTTGAGGTTCCTTCCAACCTACCATTCTGTGATTCTGTAGTGTTGCTGTGGAGCCACTGGGAGGTGGGCATAGACTTGGGTAAGGAAGCAAGTCAGGGACTGTTGAAGACTGAAGAGTCTTGGATTCAGCCATCTCCTCGTAACCTTTCTGTGTCCTGCCTACGCCTGCCTCACCACTTCTTTTACCCTGTGCTTAGTGAATCACACATAGTAAAGACAGAGGTCTCCTTCCATTCAATCTAGGTAGAGAATTATAAAGATGCTTTCAATTATTTGAGAAGAATGTATTGTTCACACATCCTTTCTGCCCTGTGTTAGAATTGCTAAAGGATACCAGACATCACCAGATTTGAGGCTGACTTGGCTGCAGAACATGGCAGAGAAACACACCAAAAGGAAGTGCTACACAGAAGCAGCCATGTGTCTGGTCCATGCTGCAGCGCTGGTGTCAGAGTACCTTAGCATGCTTGAAGATCGAAACTATCTCCCAGTGGGTAGTGTCAGCTTTCAGGTAAGAAAAGGCTCCTAAGTTGTAAAAGCATAAGGCTGGGGTGGCCTGTTCTTGTGTGTTAAGCAGAGTAGAAGTGCATGTATAGGGAGGTAAAGTTGCTAGAGTATCCATCACCACTCTTGGTGGGTTGTTCTGATGATTTATGCTTACTGATGAAAACTGGTACTTTTTTATCAAGCTCTCTTTAGCTTCTGTTTCCAGCAGTTGGATGCTGCTCTTTTTCACTAAGCAGAACCCCCCTGTTACCACATGCCTTTTCCTATGGTTGTTACTTACCAACTGCAACACATGCATCTTTCAAACTTCTTATATTGTAGGCAACTGGAATTACTCAGTTCTTTCAGGCAAGTTCTTCAATCCTTTCACTGTCCTCCAGTTACTAGACAACACTCTTTTGATTGATGATTAACACAATCACCATAGTCTATACATAGACACATCAATGTCAGTTTAAAATGTCCCATAAATTCTTGCAGCCTGGGAGGTATCTTTCAGTTTATCTCTCCAAAGACTCCACAGTTTCTCTTAGCTCTGTTGTCCTCTTTCCTCAGTACTATATTGATTGATACTTTCCAGAGAGTTTTCTGGGGTTTTTTTCCACTGGTCTTTTCTGGATCACATAGATTAAAACAAAACTCTTTGTTGTTAGACATTTTGAAATGCAGATATTTATATGTCGTTTATCAGTTTGTGTAGTTCATCGGATTATACAGTTCTGGTTACTGTTCCTCACCTGAAATGGCTCTGCTTGCAAATCCAGTGATTTTACTGCTTTTTTTCCCACACGTGATTAAAAAGAAGGGTTATTCTTCATGGAAGAACCCTTGAAGTATTCCTATGTGTTGATGATTCTTCCTTTATTATTATTGTCTAAGACTAGTGAAAATCACTTACTTTTACAGCATGGCTGCTGCAATGATTGTGAACCATTCCAAATAACTAGTGAAAATGTTCTGTTGACTCAATTCAGATGTTGTATAGACATCTACTGTTTGGGTATTTTGCCTTTATGAGACTGTAATCTCTTTAAAAGTATCAGGTTTATCTAGTCTGGTCGTAATTCAGATTATGTACAACACCTTTAATTTTCTTCTCTACTAATATTCTGTATCAGTATTTCTACCACTTTTCCCTGTATGCAGGCTGATAAAGCTTCCACAATCTGCTCATTTTATTTACTGTTAAATAAAGGTGCTGGTTTCCAAAGCATTTTTCCTCCTCTGGAACTTCCTCAGTTTTCTAAAACATACAGCAATTAAGTATTTGCTGCCTGAATACCCTTTTGATTAGCTCTATTAAACAGTTGAAGAACATGTTTTATGGTCCAGGTGATTTTGAAATTGCTATCTAGTAGTTGGTACATTCATCATCCCTTCACAACAGTAAATAACCATTGCACCTGGGATTTCTTTTCCCTCCAGAGTAGTAAATGTGAACATGATTGAACTGCTTGGCATTTTGCATTAAATTTAGTCGGTTGGGCATTAGTATTTGCAGTTCCACCTTATCAGGTGTTGGACTAGTGTTCTCTTAAATTCATTTACTCTTAAGAGAGTTATATATACGAGTTATACATACTCTTTACTGGTCAAACCATGGATTTATACTTCTGCGATTTTGTATCTCTTACCAGTTTTTTGTGTACTTCCTAACTTCTAATGTCCATTCATTACTTCTGTTTTCTTGTTTTCTTCCTGCTAGTTACATACTGTTGTCATTTAGATATAGGTTAAATCTGCCTTCCTTTCCCAATATCATCCTGCTCCCAGGCTGCTATGAATGCTTAGAATCTCACATACTTGTCCCAAATTGAACTTCTCCTTCCATTGCTCTCATATTATGCAGATGTTTTATCTTTCCAGTTATTTTAGAGAACTGAAGTCTGTTCTACAAGGCACTAGGCAAGCAAACTTAGAAGTTCAAACACAACATATCAATCTCGTAAAAATGCTTATGTGAATACATGCTTGCCAAAGGAATAGTTGCTTCATAGAGCAGAAGTAATGAAATGGTTTAATGACTAAAACCCAAATTACTCAACTCTTTAACTGACAGTATAGTTTTGAATTTCAGCTTGCTCAATAACCGTAATTAACTGTAATAAAACTTTTGCATTTTTACAAAGCTTTTCAAGAGAAAAAGCAAACATTCACAAAAATTCTTCACAAACAGATCTGTGGTTTGTAGCACCTGTGAAGGTCAAATGACTTCAATGAATCAGAAACACTGCCCAGACTGTCTCAGCTTTACCAAGAGGTTCAGATCTCACTTACTGACTCTTTCTGTCTCTTTCTTCATTTAGTGCAGATACGACATTAACTAGTATTTGTTACATTTAATTGTGGAATTGAGGGTGATAATAATGTGTATTTTTTAAAATGTTGTTGTGGGTAAGTAGAAATGGTATCTCCTTTCCCTAGGTCTTTTCCAGTGACTCTGTTAGCACCCAAAAAACTGTTAGCAGAGTTACACTTCCTTATACAGTGCCAGACAAGGCTGTGTATCCTTCTGTCTGTGCAATCAAAACTAATCCTCAGAATGAAATCACATTCAGTGAAACCTTCTTTGAGCTTAGTTCTTGTTTAAACTAAATCTGCTTTGCACAAATTAAACTTACATGTTCTGCTGAGTTTTTAAAACCATGAAAATACTATATCTGTTGATGTGTATTGCCTTTATTAGACAAGAGATGTATGAAACTATTCAATATGAAAGATAGACCAAGGCAAAAGGAGGATGAAGCAGGGCCACTTTGCAAAAGACCGTGCATGCACCAGGAATATGTAATGAAAGCTCTCTGAAGCTGAAGTGCATGGACTGCAAAACTTTTAAATACTTGCCTGACATTAATTATTACAGGTTTAAAGGCAAAGATGAGATAACTGGTGTCTTAGCCTTTATTGGTTACTTTCATAAATAAATCAGTCCATTCTGTGAAAACAGTCTTTGATGGCTACAGTAATAGAAATGGAAAATAGAAATGGACCTGCAGCATAAGTTGTGTCAGTTGCTATATGTATGTGTCAGGGAGGCTAACTCTGATTGAAGTCACTGTCTTCTATGAGACTGGTAAGTAAAAAGTGGCATAAATGTGCTAAAACTTGCTGCAGTTTTTTCTCTGGCTGGAATTCAGACATACGCTTAACTGACCAATGCGGTCCTGAACTTTATGCTTACCCTTCCAGTGGAGCTGATGTGTTGTCCAGATGTGCAGTGGAGCTTGCAGTGGAGATGATGTGTAGGCACTGTGATGGCAGCATGGCTGGAGTAAATTTAACCTACTGAAGAATAAATACATCCACAAAAAACAAGGGGCAAA
Source organism: Phoeniculus purpureus (assembly GCA_028565055.1). Taxonomy (NCBI): domain Eukaryota; kingdom Metazoa; phylum Chordata; class Aves; order Bucerotiformes; family Phoeniculidae; genus Phoeniculus; species Phoeniculus purpureus. Next base: position 17,318,526 of record JAOXOE010000874.1, read on the forward strand.
GTCCCCTGATGCCAGTGATATGTGGTGCGAACTGATCAGTAGTAACAGCCCTCAGTGTCTTCACCATTTTATACAGATGTCTTTAAGAACTAGGATAGCTACTCAGCTGACAACTGTCCTGCACTCAGACTGTCATTGGCATTTGCTGCTGAAACAAGACACTATGACAGTAGTTTAACTCTTTTTAATTACGGGCAAGTTGAAGCTTAGCATATCTGCTGCCAATGAAAGTTGCATATGCTCGGACAGCACAGTATGTACAGATATTTTACTGTTCATTTACCTATGTATTATAAATTTTTTAATACTGATTTTACCCATTCACTCAAAAAGATCTTGAAGAACTAGAGACATGTTATTTCATTGTCTAGAATGTCAAAGAGTGGCTGGCATTGTGTGCTTTTTCTAGTTCTATTTAAATACAGAGTAAGTTCAGTAGCTTTAGCAAGAATTGAGCAAAGTCTGCAGGATCAAGGCATAACATGACAGAGGCTGAAGTAAGAAGCAGTATTGAATTACTGCAGTTTTTAGAACAATATTGTCTAAGTCCTACTTGTTCTCTGCTTGCAAAGGTCAAATCAACAACTTCAAATTTCAGCTTCTTCAAGCAGGTAGCAGAAGGTCCAGGTGCAGTTTGGAATCTCCTACACCCAAGCACCAGCAGTGGGAGGGATGCATTGGTTGTGATCTCTGCAGTGTGGGAGATTTTGCTTATTGCAGCATGGAAATCCAGTCACCAGAGGGAAGCCAGTTTACACTCTACCGGAGTCTGTTTACCTTCTAAACCTGAGGCAAGAAAGAAAGTTTAGGATTCTTTTAGTGAAACTCCTGATCTGCTATCTGCAGAGATTTATGATGTTACATTCGCTTCTAAATTGAATGCTTCTGCACTTGTATAATCTCATTCTTCTTCCCATCACGTAAATATGTCGAAACTGTTTCTGCCAAGATCTGTATGATAGACTACTGATGTAGGTTTCTGATTTCTCTGCTTTGATGTATTTTAGAACATTTCATCCAATGTGCTAGAGGAATCTGCTGTTTCAGATGATGTTTTGTCTCCAGATGAAGATGGTATATGTTCTGGGAGGTATTTCTCAGAAAGTGGTCTGGTAGGATTGCTGGAACAAGCAGCAGAGCTCTTCAGCACGGTGAGTGAGTGTCAAAATCACCTTGAGACAGAGTGGTGCTATTGGCCAGATCCATAGCTTACCTTCCAGCACATAGCCTTACTGCTCAACCAGGCTCCACAGACCTGCCCTACCACAAACAACAAGAGGGAGAGACATATCTTATGTCTGACCTAGCCTTGCCTCAACCAGGTTGGCTAAGCCAGGCTTTTTAGGTAGCCTTACTCAGACATATATCCACCTTTACTGTGCAGACTACAGGTAGCGCCAGCAGAAAGTGACTGTCCCAGGCATTAAACAAGACTTTTGGCTAGTATTTTCATGTGATAGTACATTTAATGAAAAAGCATTGCTTTAACTAGAGATTTTAGAAGCTTGTAAGAGCTACTCCTGTGCTTATACACAGTATTCTACCAGCGGCCTCATAATCTACTACACTTACTGTGTAGAGAGTCATCGTGTTAATACTCATGTAGCTCGCTGTACTGCTGTAGTGGTAAAATGTACATATGGTTTAGCATCTCTGAAGACACAATTTGGGTTTCTTTAGTCCAGATGTAGCTCTAGTTGCCTTGAACTATACTTATTGAACATATTTCTAATTCCTCTAGGCCCTAATTAGAAATCATGTGCTTTACATGGGAATTTGTTATTGAGACCCAAGAAGATCAGAGATCCAAATTAGATGCACTTTGATGTTTGCAGCTCAGAAATACCCATTTACTATTACTAGTTTTTAGAAAACTAAAACAAGGCAACATAGCAGATTACAAGATAAGTCCCATAAATCTCCCTTTCAGCCAGGCCATTAATGGAGATCTAGTTTCTTTTCAGAGTGCATGAGGGCTCATTTATTTTCTTCTTTCCTTTTTTTATTTTTTTTCTCCCAAGGGACAATTGTATGAAACTGTGAACGAAGTGTACAAAATTGTAACACCCATACTGGAAGCACACCGAGACTTCAGGAAGCTTGCCTTTACACACAACAAGCTACAGAAGGCTTTTGACAGCGTTATTCATAAGGTACTCATGAGGCAAGGCACTGCAAGTAACACACATTGCTGGGTCACTCTGCTTGTTTAAGACATAATATAATCATGTGAATTAGAGCCATTTCCTTTGTCTAACAAAAGCTTCTGCCTGTTTTGCCCACCTACAAAGGGTAGTATACAGCAAAAAGAGGCCGAAACCTCTGCTCTGTAGGAAGGAGCAAAGATGAATATAGAAATGCTTTAGAATGATAGAGAAATCGTTTATAACAACATGCATGATTCCACCTACACACATCTATTTAAGAAAAATAACTTTGTCAATTAATTATTTCAGTTATAAAACAGATAAATAAAAATGCCTGTATCTCAGCACTCATAATGCCCCTTTCTTTTTCTGCAGAAGAGAAAAAAATTAATTCTGTTAAAGTCTATCCAGCAGAATAAAAAAAAGTTATTTTTCTAAAAAGAAACTTGTTTGGCAAATGTAACTTAATGAATAGCCTAAATTTTAAGGCATGTTTCCTCCTAATTCATATGCTTTCTTAGATGAATGTGTGCTTTAATCCATCAGAACTGATGATATGTGTAACTGTCTATGAAGCAGGGAAAATGTAGCGTTAGTGGGTTTTCTTGTATGTCACTTGAGGAAAAAAAGGCTACAAAGTTGACATACAAAAAAAAGTACTTACAAATTCCCTCTTTATATTAATTAGGGTCAAAAGAGAATGTTTGGAACTTACTTCCGTGTTGGTTTCTATGGATCCAAATTTGGGGACTTGGATGAACAGGAATTTGTTTATAAGGAGCCAGCAATTACCAAACTTCCTGAAATTTCTCACAGATTAGAGGTAAAGAAAAAAGTATATGATCTTCAGTGTTATGTTATACTTTCTAATGAACCCACACATTTCTAATAGTGTTGTTGCTGTATAAAATGAGTAGCAAACTGGCTTGTAGCATAGATAATTTCCTTTGTGTATATTCTTTCTATTGTAGTCTTTTTTTCAGCGTGAAGGTCATATGTACTCTTATGGGCAGGGCTTACATAGTGACTTTATTTGAGCTTAACAAATATTTGCTTTGGTATCTTCTACTGTGTTTTGTGGAACTGCAATGTTCTCCTCACTCCACTTTGAGTCCTGCTTTCATTGTGAGCAACCTACACTGATCTTTGTTGAGAGACTCCTTACCCTGGTCAGCTATGGTTCAGGAAGCAGCATAACAATGTTACAGAGCTCAGAAATCATCATGATTACTCTGTTCTCCTACAGACATACAGATCATTAGCATTGTATTAAAGGCTGAAAACACTCAGGGATAATTCTGTTTCCTTTCCAGGGATTTTATGGCCAGTGTTTTGGGGAGGATGCTGTGGAAGTAATTAAGGATTCTGCTCCTGTAGACAAAAGAAAGCTGGACCCCAATAAGGTAGGGAAAGTACTACTGGGAGTGCTGAGTGCTTTGTCATGGAGAGAGGGGGATCTCCTTGAAAATTTTAAGGTCAAACACTAAGGCACTGAAATAAAACAACTTGTCTGTATCTCTGTGCTCAGGGATGTCCTTAAATTCCATACAAAGATAAATTTGGTAGCTTGCCACAGAGTGGCAAGTTTGGAGTAGAGTCCCTGCTCTGGCTCCAAACACAGGGTTAAGTTGTGCCCTCCCCAAAGGTAAGTTTTGTAATCTCTGGAGAAGGAACCCTGAAGGATTTGCAGCTCTATGATCTTCCAGGCCATATCTAGAACTGTGGGATATTTCACATATGCCATTCCCTTTACACTTTTTGGTTTGTAAGGTACAGTAATGGTTCTTCTGTCTCTTTTCAGGCATACATTCAAATTACTTTTGTGGAGCCATATTTTGATGAGTATGAAATGAAAAACAGGGTAACCTATTTTGAGAAGAACTTCAACCTCTGTAGATTCATGTACACTACGCCTTTCACCATGGATGGGCGACCCAGGGGAGAGCTTAGTGAGCAGTACAAGAGGAACACCATCCTAACCACAATGCATGCTTTCCCTTACATCAAAACTAGAATCAATGTCATCCGAAAAGAAGAGGTAATTGGGTTCTGAGGACATATCTAATTTCTCAGGGGCTGGAAGAGTCTCTGGGCAGGGAAAGATTTTCAAATTCTATGACTGGCAGAGAGAAAAATAAGGATGAGTTCCTCAGACACTTTACTCTCATAAATAGGAATGGCATAGAATGGGTAGATAAGTGCAAGGTGTGTATCCACTATGTAGAAGAGAGGATGGCAAGTGTATATTCTTCTTTTGACATCCCAGTTGTAATGCTGTGTTAGAGATGGGGGGGGAGTCTATGGCTGTTCTTCTAGCTGATATAGTGAAAGAACTAAGTTGGGCGCAGAGGTGGTTTAGAGACAGGAAAGCTTTATAAATGTAGAAGACGCTAAACTGTTTCAGACAGGAAGTCAATAACTTAGAATAATAATGACTTTATGCAAGCAGAGACTTAGATCCACATCTTGTTTATGCATATGGTAAGATATCAGAGAGCTTTGGATCAGATGCAGCACCTACCAAAATGAAATTTAGACTGAACATCTGGGTTTCACAACTACTGCTTTTGGCACAGGAGAATGATAGTGGTATCACCAGATTTAGAATAGGTAAACATTATACACGATTCATGTAATAAAACATCTTTACTTCACTTCCCATTAGTTTATTTTAACCCCAATTGAAGTTGCTATTGAAGATATGCGGAAAAAAACACAGGAACTAACTGCAGCCACCAACCAAGAACCACCAGATGCCAAAATGCTCCAGATGGTTTTGCAAGGCTCAGTTGGAGCCACTGTAAATCAGGTAAAGGATACAAATAAGCCACATGACGACTTTCTGCTTATTTTTCATTGGGCCTTATTTTTCAGGCTCGTCTCTTGTACTAGAAGAAGAACATCGAGTCAGATACATTCAGTCACACTGTGCATTTAAACATCATCCCTTGATACTTACTCATTGTGTACTGTTCATTAAGTAACTTCTGGTGAAAGTGCTTGTGGAATTGCTGTTTTGGTTTTAGGTACAGAAGCTCACAGAAGCCTTGTGAATTCATCCAAGGTTTTTCCCTTACTAGCATACCAGGCATCTCACTCCGTTTTGTTGACTCCTTGAGAAATAGGAATAATAATAATTCTGCTATGAGACCACCACAAGCTCAGTTTCATTTTTTTAACAGAAAATATGTGAAGTCAAGAACTGAGTGCTCCAAAAGAAAGTTGAGATGCAATAATTGTAACATGAATATGCCTGCTGATAAAAAAAAAATTGTTAAAAGCAATTTAAAAACAAATTAAATGAAAGAATTAAGACATAGCAGAGATATTTCATAGAGCTCTGCTTCATTGCTGAACACCTACCTACTTCCATTTTCTCCAGATTCTTTATCAACCAAAGCCTCTAGTCTGAAGTAGCACAGTTGTTGTAAGCTTTGGGAAGATTCCTTTCTGCTCTGGGCTTTTTTAACTTTCTTGGGATCTTGTATTGCCACGCATAGGAGCTGTGTTTCTCTCATGTAATCAGATTTGGCTGTAGAGCTATCCCAGCTCTCCACTGTTGAGTAGAATTTGTTTATTCCTTGTTTTGTGGAGCTGGAGAAGTGAAAACAGGAGAGGATAAAATACTGGTGGGCAAAAACTCTGCTTCACAAATGCAAAATCGGCGGTGGGGGTTACGAAGCAAAAAATGATTGTTATGGTGACTATGCATAGTTTTCTTTCATCATTTTGCTCATGAGAGAACAACAAACTGCTTAACCAAACTTGTGGTCAGTGTTGGGTCTAAGCAGGTGTTTTTGACATTTTCCTGTGTTATTCCTTTAAGGGACCACTAGAGGTAGCCCAAGTGTTCCTGGCGGAAATTCCAGCGGACCCCAAACTTTACCGACATCACAACAAGCTGAGGTTGTGCTTCAAAGAGTTTATAATGAGGTCAGTAAAACAAAATTGAAATTATGAATTGCATAAATAAAGCACATTGTCTCAATAATCCAACAATAATATGATTGTGTCATTAATTGTGCAAGTTAGTGTCACGCATCCTGTCATCTCATGCTTTAGACACTTGGTCCAAACTTGTTCTCTGCTTCATGGTAGACTTTGCATCCCAAATAGGAACAGATTTTGACAGATCAAACTAATTATGTAGAAATTAAGATCTTCTGTTGTCATTTTACAGAAATCAAGCACTTCAGACATTGGTTTGCGTTTATTTTTAATAAAATCACATTTTTATCTAGGGAAGATGCTCATAAGAAGACATTTGACCCTATCTGTCAAGCAGACACATTGATGGGGAAGATATATATGGCATTTGCTTCACATATGCTTGTAAACCTTAACAAGCATACTCACACAGCAAGATACTTATCTCCTTAGTCTAAGCAAAGCATAACTGTTGAATAAGTTTGAGTTGAATAAAAATGATGATTATGCAGAAGATACAGCCTCTGTACTCTCTGCTGTTGTCACTGCAGCTCTTTATAGTAAGTAAGAATATAGCTCTGTATTCTGCAGTTGCTAAGCTTGGTTCTTTTATTAGCTTCCTCATGCATTTTGAATGTCTTAAACATACCACTTCCATTTGTGACTTGGACAAGACAGAGATTTCTTATTCATTCATTGTAACTTTTAAAGTTGTCAGAGAAATGCCTAGCCTAGAGGAGCTGGATTCTTGCCCATTCAGGTTACTTGCTAATAAGTTTAACGAAAATAGGTGATATATGTGATGCCTTTTAATATTTTCTTTTGTTCAGGTGTGGTGAAGCAGTGGAGAAAAACAAGCGCCTTATTACTGCTGACCAGCGAGAGTATCAGCAAGAGCTCAAAAAGAACTACGCGAAGCTGAAGGAAAATCTTAGGCCCATGATTGAGAGGAAGATCCCAGAGCTGTACAAACCTGTAGTGAAAGTCCATAGCACAAGGTACCTTTAAGGCTGGGTTATCTGTTGTAACTAATACAAAAAGATGCCGTTTTTGCAAGGAAGAAAAGCAGTTTTACTGGCAGTCAAAATCAAGCCATATTATACAATGCCTACTTCATACTTGATGTCTGCTGGGCTCAGCTGGAGCCGAGTATAGTATTTACTGTGTTTCTCAAACTGCTTATTTCTGGGGTACGAAATTCATGTCATTTTAACACATAATTAGAAAAGATTTGCCCCTCACCCGAGAGAAAATATGTTGGAAACACCGTGCCACTTCTTCAAATTTGAAGTCTTGAAGAAGATAAAATAGGAATGTGTTTGTTCTGAACATGTGACAACATATGGTGCTAGCAAGCATGAAGTAAGTGATCCTTTTACTTCCAAGTAACATATCCAGTTTAGACCTTAGAATTAAATGTGGCAACAGAGGTCAAGGATAACAAGAAGGGATTTTTCAAGTATGTCAGAGAGAAAATGAAAACTAGAGGAAATGTGGACGCATTGCTGAATAACATGGGTACCCTGGCAACAGAGGTTATATAGAGAAGACAAAATATTGAATGCCTTCTTCGCCTCTGTCTTTACTGCTAAGAGTAGTCCTGATGAGGTTTAGTCCTTTGAGACCACAAAGGAAGACAGGAGGATAGAAGACTTTGCCTTGGTTGAAGAGTATTGGGTTGAGAACAACTAAGTGAACTGGACATCCACAAGTCCTTTTGCTCTGGTGGGATAAACCCATGAGTGCTGAGGGAGCTGGCAGGACTCATTGCTAGGCCACTATTTATCATCTTGGACAAATCCCAGAGAACAGGAGAGGTGCCTGAGGACTGAAAAAACACCAGTGTTACTCCAGTCTTCAAAAAGGGCAAGAAGGAGTTCCTGGGAACGACAGACCAGTCAGCCTCACCTCCATCCCTGGAAAGGTGATAGAACGTGATGTTCTTCGCACCATCTCAAAGCACCTCAAGGAAAGGAAGGTTATCAGCAGTAGTTAATATGGATTCACCAAGGGAAAATCCTGCTTGGTGAATCTTATAACCTTTTATGAAAATATAACTTGGTGGATAGATAAGAGGAGGATAGTCACTCTGGTCTGCGGTGACTTCAGTGAGGCCCATAACATCCTCACAAGCAAACTTAAGAAGGATGGATTGGATGATTGGACAGTGAGGTGGATTGGGAACTGGCTCAAGGGCAGGACTCAGAGAGCTGTGGTCAACTAAGTGGACTCAAGTTGGAGGCCTGTATCTAGTGGTGTTCCTCAGGGGTCAGTAATGGTTCCAGTCCTATTCAGTATATTCATCAGTGGCCTAGAGGAGGGGAAAGAATATGTCTTTATCAAGTTTGCTGATGAAACAAAGCTGGGAGGAGTGGCTGACACACTCAAGGGCTGTGCTGCCATCCAGTGTGACCTAGACAGGCTGGAGACATGAACAGAGAGAAACTTGATGAGGTTCAACGAAGGCAAGTCTAGAGTGCTGGAGCTGGGCAAGAACAACCTCATACATCAGTACATGTTGGGGACTGAGCTGCTAGAGAGGAGCTCTGGGGAAAAGGACCCAAGGGTGCTGGTAGACCGCAGGCTGACCATGATGCAGTAAATGTGCCCTTGTGGCCAAGAAGGCAAACAGACTATTGGGATGTATGAAAAAAAGAGTGTGGCCAGTAGGTCAAGAAAGGTTCTCCTCCCCCTCTACTCTACCTTAGTTAGGCCACATCAGGAATACTGTGTCCAGTTCTGGCCTCCTCAGTTTGAGAGTGACAGGGACCTATTGGATAGTCCAGCACAGAGCCACCAAGATGATCAGGAGGCTAGAGGATCATCCTTATGAGGAGAGGCTGAGAAAGCTGGAGCTGCTTAGCCTGGAGAGGAGGAGATTGAGGGGAGATAATATAAATGCTTGTAAGTATCTAAAGGTGAGTGTCAGTATAATGGGACCAGGCTCTTCTTGGTGGTGCCCAGCAATAGTGCAGTGAGCATAAATTGGAATTAAGCAGATTAAATTTGAACATAAGGAAAAACTTCTTTACTGTGAGGGTAAGAGCACTGGAGCAGGCTGTCCAGACAGGTTGTGGAGTCTCCTTCTCTGAGACATTCAAAACCCACCTGAACATATATGATTTGCGCTAGGAGAACCTGGTGTGGCAAGGAGATTGGGCTAGATGATCTCCAGAGGTCCTTTACAACCTCTACCATTCTATGATTCATGTGTGGTGGGAGTGAAAGGAGGAATATACCTCTGAAATTCTAAGATGTAGCCTGTTTCAGCAGATTATTGGTCAACTGCTCCTTTTCACAAGGCAGGTACTTCTTGAATTATTTTCATTTGCCAACTTCATTTTTGTATCCATTTCATTGCAGGGAATCTTTTCGTAACCACAGTTTTAGGAAGCATGATGGCCAGACTTCTTCACAAAGCACCTAAAGACTACTTTCTTTAGCCAAGGAAGAGCTTCGTGCTGCAATCCAGAAATGATGGGGATATTCAACATTTATTAAATCAGAAATCTCTCAGAAGACAGCATGTGCGTTCTTTGGAATGTGTGCAGGAAACTATTTACAAATGATTATTGAATGAAAACTGGGGATGACTTCTAATGAACCAGTCTGATATGGGCTTGGAAAGGAAGGGATTGCTTTTTAACTACTTGGATATACATTGTAAAATAATCACACAGTGCAAATCAGGGGACCATTGCAGTGGTGTGAGGCATGAAGTAAGTCACTACTAGATAATAGACACAGAACTCCTTGGTACACATGTCACATGAATCTAAATAGTAATCTTACATGTCTTAGGGATGTTGATGTTATAGCTGTTTGCAGTCCTTTTCCAAGGTAACATTTATCCAGCTGCTTTTGGTAATGGTGCACTTTCTGCAAGTTAATCACATGCTTAAATGCTGTCTTCTTAATGATGAGAGACATGGTCCCCTGTTCAGTGTTTGCTGAGTTGGACTTGTAGGAAAGAATAATCTTATCAATCAGTTTCTGTCACCAGTTTCTACCACAGTCCTTAACTGCAGGAAGAGTTCTGTTCAAGTTTTGTCAACCAAACTTTGGAAAGCCAGAAATAGCAATAAGTAATTCTACAGATCTGATTTTTTTTTTTTTTCTAAGTGTAGGGACTTGGCATACAGTTGGATTTCTTAGTAATCAGTGTTACGTTTAGCAGAGCTAACAAGTAATATCTTAAAAAGAAGTCACTAAGCTGTGAGTGATTGTTTTATTACACGATGCTCTCATGTAGTTAATGTTATCCAGAAATACCTACAAAAGCACACAGTGAGGATTTCCTACAAAGTAATTCACTTTCGTTGCATCTTAAGGGAAATGTATAGTACCTAATGCTTTCTTCTGAACCCTGAGTGTTTTACTAAATTATCTTTACAGCAGTTCACTAGAGTCAGGAAATATTGCAGTTTTGCAGATGGAGAAGGACAGAGAGAGATTAGAGCTTTGGAGTTCATTTAGTGGGGCAATAGCACAGTCACAATTTCTGCTGTAGTTTTGCTTGTCATAAAATGTTTGTATTTTGAAAATAATATCCACAAAAGTGTTCCTTGCTGATATTTCCTTCTCATCACCTTTTCAGGCTTTTGGAAATTATAGTTTAGTGCTGATTGAAGTAAGCAATCCCATTTGCTCCAACAAAGATTTAATGTTAAAATCAAAAGAAAAGATGGAATTAACTTTTTTCTTTGTATTAATCTTGGAAAATGACAGTGAAGTTTCTCAGAGCTGATGCCATGTGTTTCTGATTGCAAAGTCCCTTTGCTCTGAAAGTGCAAGGGAGATGGAAGCTGCTGCTTTTAGTGGAAACAGTTCGACTACTTTTTTTTTCAAGCTGTAGCTTTTTGTAGCTTTTTGATAGTAGGAATTTTCCCAGCACTTTGTTGACATCTGAGTGAGTCAGATTTTCATGCTATGTAGAAGATTCACAGGGATGATAAATCTAGATGAGATGTAGAAACAGGTGAAATAGGCCCGGTACTTATGCAGCATTTGGAGTGTTTAAGAAAACATCTTGCGATTCATCTCACATCATTGTTAGATGCAATAATCAGTAATAAGTACTCTGTGAGTTTGAAGTAAACACATCCAAAGTACATAAGCAAATGGTATCAAGAGCTCAAAGCAAAAGATGCCTCTGTGGAGTGGCCTTTCTGTATTCAAAGTGCTTTGAAACAGTTTTAAGTTCAGAAGATGGTGAATTTCCCAGAGCTTTGACGGTATCAGATCTCTGCCTATCAGAACATAGCTCCTTATCTGTTGTTTGTAACAGCCTTTTTGAGAGAAAGGTCCAAATACTGTCATTTATGAATTCCATAATCCAACCTCATTGTTTACAATATACTTATCCTTTACAATCTAAATAACAGAAACATCAGGCAAAAAAAACCCCAAAACCCTACAGATGTTTCATTTTGGGTAGTCCTTGAACTGAAACAATACTCAGGATCATATGAATGCCAAGGGTCTCTTCACTCATACTTTACAAGCTGAGCATCCCTCAGCCAGCTGGCCAGTCTTACCCTCAGTTTGTAGCTTATGTTGTCCCGTCTACAAATGAAACATGGTTTGTACATTTCTTTCAAGAGTTGAACTATGTGAAAAAGTAAGTCTTTACATTATGATATTAATTTTGCAATAAAGTGATTGTTTCATGGAGTGTTCAGAAGTGCCTTTGTATTGCATCTTATACTTCAGTAGATCCCACTGGAAAGAAAATTTCTGCAGGAGCAACTTTCCTCATATAAGCATAATTCAGCAGAAGATGCAAAGATCTGTGAAGGTTAAGTGTCAGTCTGTCTTCAGGATAAATTGTCTGTTGCAGGGGTAACAGGTAACAACTTGCTTTGTAACTTCTTTTTTCATTCAATGTCCGTGAAAAATGGTGGTGAAAAGCTCAGTGACAGTAATGCCTCCCTTTCTTCCTCTGGTGTGTAGGTGAATCCCTGGTTCTTCAACAACACCCCACCTGAGTGATTCAAGGGAGGGGAGTTGTGTGTGTCCACACTAGTCTGGTCCAGGCCTAAACTGTTGAGGCTGTCACAGGACAACCAGCAAGTGAAGTACAGAACTACACACACTGGCTCAGAGACTCCTGCAGATGTCTAGGCAAGGAGTTCACCATAACTCACTCCTTACATTTACTACCAACAAGCACCAGCTTTGAGGAGTGTGGTGTTGGTTTGGGGCCTGGAATCATTTAGCTCACCACCCCAGCCACAACCTGCCCTGCTGCACTGTGCCGTGCAGGCTGTGACCAGCAACACTCAAGTCTGTACACAGCCGCACTGCCTGGCAGAGCACAGTGACGTACAGGAAGACCCAAGAACTCCGTTTAGAGTTTTTGAGGCGGTAATTTTTTATCGCTGGCGGGCACACAGGCACTAGTACCTTCCAGAAGGCATGTGCACCGAAACACAGATTTCGTCAGGTTATAGACAGTCTTTTCATACATCTGCATAAACAGGAGGAGATATTGCAATTAATTGCTATCATCCTGTTTGTG
>JAOXOE010000874.1:17331219-17353699 GCA_028565055.1 Phoeniculus purpureus
ATGCAGGACCTTACACTTGGTCTTGTTGAACCGCATGAGGTTGGCTTGTGCCCACATCTCCAGCCTGTCCAGGTCCCTCTGGATGACATCCCTGCCCTCCAGCGTAGCCTCTGTGGAATTCTGTGATCCCATTGTTCTGCTGCCTTCCAAACCGCCTCTGAACACAATGTGCTTCTTATCCTGGCACGAACTCTCTCACAGATGGGTACTTCTCCCAAGAGAAAATGTAATAATTTAGCTGTGCTGGGAGGTGAATTTGCTGGTATTTTATGATTAACTCAAACCAAATATTTTGCTGTGTTTAGTCACTCTTCTACTGTTTTCACTAATTTGGTCTCAGATTCAGCATTTCTGTAAACTGCTAAAGGCAGCCAGAAGTACCAACTCATGGTGCTCCAAATTTGCCCGTATTTCCCCCTAGTCTAGATTCTGTTACTTTAGTTTTATAGTTACTATAAAACACGGCCTTTCATTAAACAGATGAGATTACAGACAGTTTTCTTTACTGTTTAACAAACGTTATTAAACCCTTCCCATCTTTCATTTACTTTTATCTCTTTCTCTCACTCAAATCCAATGTTGTGCTATTGCTAATTTTTCATCACATCTCTTTCTTTTCAGCTGAATCCAGCAATTTTTGCTGCCACCTTCTGCCTCTTTCTGTGTTGCTGGGCCAACCAAACCCTGTCTTGGTCAGCTCTCGCCTTATGTAATTTGAAATTATCCTCTCTCTCGCCGGAGTCTCTGAATTCCTCTTTCTCCTTTTCCTTGGGCATGCTGGAAGTATATCTCTAAATTGCTGAGAACAAAAAACAACTGAGGTTTTGCAAAACAGAGTTACCGCCCAAGTAAGTGGTAGTGCAACCACAGTGAAAAAGAAGGGAATCTCGCCATTTTCAAAATTGACAGAACTGTTAATCCAACAACAGAGTCCACATCTCTGTCACAGCACGTAGACACCATGATAAGATGAAAAGCATTAATAACAGTTTTCCCTCTGGTAGATGTTAGGCACTGGAATGGGCTGCTCAGGGAAGTGGTGGAATTGCCATCTCTGGAGTTGTTTGAAAAATGAGTAGATATAGAAGTTGTGGCCATGGTCTAGTAGTTACGGAGATGTTTGGATGAAGATCAGACCCGATGGTCTTGGAGGTCCTTTCCAGCTATAATGATTCTATGCATAGTCTATTCTTAAAAGATTTATACCTTTGTATAAGTTCATATATGTTGCTATCTCCCAAGCAGTCATCTCTCATGTTAATAATAAAAGACCTCAAGAAGTAGCGCACACTATGACACTATGGGTACAGTCCTTCCCCAAACACAACAGTTATAAAGCAATTAACTGGTGGAAAACACCAATTGCTACACTTTATCAATATTACCAGTTATCACAGAACAGAGATGGTGAGTGGATTTGGGGTTAGGCTAGTTGTGGAAGTCTCCTGCTTGACAGCTAATCAACATAGCCCTTTTCTCCATTTCAATACAGACACATAACTATTGTTAGTGAAGTCCAGGACAAAGTCAACGCTAGGATTTTAAAAGAAATCGTTTGTTCACAGACTGCCTTCACAAAAGCAGACTGCTGTCTCCTGCAGTTGGCGTCCTAACGACTTTCTGGTAAAAGCAGAAGTAATGCTTCTTTGCAGCTCCAGTTGGCTTCTCTTGAGACTTCTCACCACATCGTGAAAGGCATCTGGCTTCTGTACATCCTACTCTTCGCAGTACAAGCCCTAGCCCCAGAAGCTTAGCAAATGGTGCTATAACCAGTTAGAACACCATTTGACTGGCAAAAAATGATTTCATAACCAGAGAACAGGCAAGAGATTTTAGAAGTTCCTGGACTGCCTTTCAGAACGTTTTTTCATGCAGTCTAGAAGTGTGAACTAAACGTCACAATCCAGAGCACATCTCTTGATGTAATTCACTGCTTAGGAGCTCAATATCCTGCACCTAGAGGAGTTTGATCGGTAAGAAAGAAATATTTTTTATAGGTTTATAAGAAGAACTAAAGCCTTGAAATATCTTTTGGTTTCTGGGAATATTTGACAGCAAAGTAGAACACTATATGACGACATCAGCACCTCACTTGTTTAGAGACAATTAAATAGGTAATGTAATTTTGTTGTAGGCAGTTTTATTAAGATGCTTGAAAGTGCAGGGTGTCTTGTTCACAATTACGTATTAAGACAGCAATACAGCATTACTCTTTATTGTGTACTAAGTGCCATAGCAGTTCTTGACAGAAGTGTTCAAAGAATTCAAAACAATTTCTTTTGGCGTAATGTTATATAAATTGCACTAAAACTTGACAACCACAATGAATTGAAATACACTGCAAAGAGGCAAGTTGTACTAAGCCAACCTGACAAATCATACAAGTGACCACACTGTTCCCAAGGAAGCAAAGCTTTCAAACAAGTCACATGCAAGAAGTGTTTATGTTCTTCTTCAGACGACAGTATTGTAGCTAGAATTGCAGTATCATTCCAGAAGCAGAAAAATGCTGATGTCCATATCCCCAATATCCTTCTCAGATCTATGTCGGGACGTGTCTTCTTCCCACTTTGCACTCAGTGATCCTCTGTTAGAATCCAACAGAAACTTCATCCAGCTCGTGAACTAGGCAAGTATGTCTGCTTCATTAACATTTGTTTTAGTTTCCTCTTCACTGAGTGCTTCACTCACCGTTTTGCGGTAAGTGGAGCATAAGTATTCCGAAGCTTAAACAAACTTCCGTAATAAGCCCTTAATGCAAAATTGCCGGACTTGCAATGATTACCTTTCAAATACATTGAGCACCAATATCAGCTGCTGACACAAGAAATATTGCAGAAGACAGCCAGAGTTTACACCCGACATGTTGTTGGAAGGACACAATCAGCTTCTACAGCACAAATGCTTCCTTTTGGAGGAAAAAACCCAAAGAGTCAAAAAATCAGGAGAATGTAAAGGCACAAGTCACATCAATCCGCTTTGAAAGCAGCAGGGGTGAAAAAGAAAATGGGTGAACCCCTTCTTTGGGAGCATATGCATGTGCATACATGACACTGCTGGCAGCGTGCATCTGTGAACAGTGGGAGGCACAGGACAGAGGAATGGGGTCAGGTGAGGACACACACCCTTTGCAAAGCTTAGTGTGCAGCCCTTAAGCCTCAGACATGCTCTGCACAACTCTTCCTACACCAGCAATACTCTCTGAGCATGTCCCTGCTTTGCAACTCCTCGCCCCCTCTCCCTAACTGAAATTTTCCCAACCTTTACTACAGCATTCAAAACCAAGCAGTTTTCCTTTCTGTCATACTGCTGACAGTATCTGAAGGTCAAGGCCTCTCTCTCTTTGGTTATACTGTTATCTGAAATGAAGACGTTGCAGGTAAAACAAGTAAGTCAATACACTACTGTATCTGGAGAACAATGCAACTCTGAATACACTCAGTATTATACTGAATTGTTACCCACCCTCTCTCTATCCCCAAGAAAACTTTTAAAATCATACAAGGCACAAATGGCTAACATGTTTCAGCAAGGTCCTGTCTCCTCCTCGCTGTTCCTCTTTTGGCCCTGGTTTAACAATCTTCCGTGGCTTTAGGTGATGACAGTGGGTCCCTTTCGCCCTGTCCTCTCATGAATCTGAGATATTTTCAGTGCAATTGCTATAAGAGGACTCAACACAGCCTGAAGAGGAAGAAAGACACTGAATTACATAAAGCAGAAATATCAACAGACATTTTATATTTACAAATCCATCTTTAAACCATAGTACTATTCACTATTAACTACAATTTTATAGCAGTATATTTGTATAATTAGTATTATAATAGTATTATTATGTTTTAAATATTAATACTATTAATAGTAACAAAACATAGTAGTATTATTATAGCAGTAGTATTATTAAAACAATTTAATAATAAAAAACACTGGCACCATGTTTAAACAGTCGTACTTGACGAAGTGTCTTGAGGACAATATGATTTGTGAAGTGTTACACCGAGTGCACCTAAGCTCTGCAGAAAACAGAAACCACAAAGCACACTACACTGACACTGTCTCTAGGTGACGGGAGTTGGGGAGCTCTTGAGAAATCTGCTGTACCAAACGACCTAGAAATCACAGAAGTGGAATTACTTCTGTACTGATGAGTGGAAGCCATGTAGGTGAGATTTTCTTCCTGTGCAAACTGAACTGCAAAGCTTGCAGTCAGAAGGTACTGTAACAATTACTTTGACAGGAATTTGAGTAATACCACCTGCAATTGTACTAATTAGGATAAATTCCAACAGCAGCAGCATGAACTATCAAGTTTAAGGCCTCAGACCTTACCAAATGAGTGTATGCATGAAATTGCCAAGATGGGTAAGTGCAGACAAAAGCTATGATGTTACCATATGAAAACAAGTAAATTATTTTTCAGTTGGGAACTGAATCTAAGTTATATGCAGAGATAAAGTGACAGGGTAGAGGTTTTTTGTGTGCAAACCTAATTTTCAAAGACTCATATTTGATTATCAAACTAGTAAGGTAGTTTTCTGAACCTGAAAGTCTTCCCCCTTCTACCACTTTCAAATAACCTGCACTCTGGCTTTAAACCTGTCAGGTTTAAAAACTGAATCAGAAAAAAACTGTGCCTGAGAAGATCACAGAACAGATTCTCGAAGAAGAATGCACATGGAGGACAGGGAGGTGATTCAAGATAGGCAGTACATTTTCACCAAGAGCAAGTCCTGCCTGATCAACCTAGTGGGCTTCTACAACGGAGTGACTACATCAGTGGACAGGGGAAATGCTGCGGATGTCATCTATCTGGACTTCTGTAAAGACTTCGATGTGGTTCCCCACAATATCTTTCTCTCTAAATTGGAGATTTAGATTGTTTGGTGTATGGTCACATCCATAGAGTAGCGGTCAATGGCTTGATGTCCAGATGGTAACTGGTGATGGATAGTGTCCCTCAAAGAGTCCATATTGGGACTGGTGCTGTTTAATATATACATAACTAAGAAAAACAGTGGGATCAAGTACATCTTCAATGTTTGCAGATGACATCAGGCTGACTGGTGCAGTTGATATGACAGAAGGATAGGATGCTATCCAGAAGGACCTGGACAAGGTAGAGAAGTGGGTCCATATGAACCTCATGAGGTCCAGCAGCTCTGTATCCTTCTTGAACTGAGGGGCCCAGACTGGACACCATACTCCAGATGTGGTCTCACCAGGGCAGAGTGGAGGGGGAGAAGAACGTCTCTTGATCTACTAACCACCCCCGTTCTGATCCACCCCAGGACGCTGTTTGCCCTCTTGGCCACAAGAGCCCACTGATGGCTGATGGTCATCCTGCTGTCCACCAGGATTCCCAAGTCCCTTTCTCCTACACTGCTCTCCAACAGCTCAGTCCCCAACCTATACTGGTACCTGGGATTGTTCTTACCCAGATGCAAGAGAATTTTTTTGTGGTGAATTGCTGGAACAGGTTGCCCAGGGAGATCATGGAGATGCTATCCTTGGAGACATTGAAGTTCAGGCTGGGTGGGGCTCTGAACAACCTGATCTAGTTAAAGATGTCCCTGCTTAGCGCTGTGGGGGCTGGACTAGATGACCTTTATGGGTCTCTTCCAACTCAAAGCATTCTGTGATTCCACAAATACAGTCACTCTGGAGATCTTAAAATTACAACTGTCTTAATATAATCAATACTCTAGAATATGTTTCAGCCACCTAACAGCCTGTGACAGTATGATGAGTTTGTTTTATTCACATAAATAGTCAGACTATTAAATCAAAAGAGTGAGGAGATAAACTGTGCAAGCAGAGCATTCATGGAATCATTCCATGAAAGACATTGGAGTCAAGTCAGTTTACAATCAAACTTAGTTATGCTCCAGTATGAGTAGTCTGACATGTTATTATTCAAAAAGTTCCATATTTGTAGATACCTATCAACAAAATAATCAATGAAGCAGAATATGAGTCCATTAAAGTCAAACATTCTCAGAGAAGATTAATATGCAGAGCACAAATTTGTATCTGTGGATGAATCCTGCAAAAGTAAATATTAAAATGTGCCAAATTACAAGGTCTGCCCTGTATCATTCCTCCTCTCTAGTGACGTGGGTTAAGAAGAACTGAAAAAAAGATCAAAGTGTCTGAATGCCCTCTGACACACCCCTAGGAAACCTCCTTATTTATCTAACAAGCATAAGAAAATGTAAAAGGCACCACTACTGACCAGCTCCACTAGACACTGCTTTCTTAAGCAAGAATACACTCTGAAGGAAAAGAAAACCCAAACAGGACTTTACACATTGCTTTGAACAAAACATAAAGTCAAATGAGTTTATGTGACACCCATCTGCATAAACAATACAGCTGCTCTCTTTTGCCAAGTTATTCCAGTTACTACTAAGTAGTCTGGTTGTTACAGTCATGCTTCTCAACAAGGTCCTAGTTCAGTTTTGTCCTCTCGTACCAACAACATTTAACTCTCTTCACCCTGCTGATGTAAAAATACCCAAAAGGGAACTTTCTTCAGGAAGAATAACAAGCAACTAGAGACGTACATGATTTTACCTTTCCAACGAATAGTTTCTATTTCAGCTGGAAAATACAGATCTCAACCAGCAAACATTTTGTTTGCATGACTCTAGAAAAGCTCCTACATCTTTCTACTCAAAAAAATTGTAAAACTGTGCCACTGACACAAAATTAAGAGAACTTATTTAAATGAGGGTTTTGCT
Organism: Phoeniculus purpureus; assembly: GCA_028565055.1. Taxonomy (NCBI): domain Eukaryota; kingdom Metazoa; phylum Chordata; class Aves; order Bucerotiformes; family Phoeniculidae; genus Phoeniculus; species Phoeniculus purpureus. Next base: position 17,337,960 of record JAOXOE010000874.1, read on the forward strand.
TTAGTACTAACAGATAGGAACTGCAATTTAAGAAAAAAGAAAAAGAAAAACAGGTAGGAATGACAATTTGTGCCACGAAAGTGATAAACAAAGCAGGTGTCAAACAGATCAAAACCCAGATTTTTTCTGGTACCCAACTTTTCTTGAGAAGTCTGTACCAGATTTTTTCTCTCTGTGATCTTGAAACAACATTCTAATCAGCGACCTTCCTTCCAGTCAGCATCTCAGATAATATTTGCCCCATATGCATTCAGTTTATCAAAGGCTGAGGCAGGGCTGAAATGCAGCTGCATGCAGGATAAAAGCTCAGCATATGTCTGGAGCGTGGATTTAGAAAATGTTTTTGTCATAACAGATGGACAAATCACAGGATCACACAGAATCACAGAACATTAGGGATTGGAAGGGATCTCAAAAGATCATCTAGTCCAGTCCACCTGCCAGAGCAGGACCACCTAGACCAAGTCACACAGGAACATCTATGTGTCAGCAAACACCTTGTAAAAACTTACTATTTATAGCAATTATGCTACAACTTGCCAACTTTTATCAAAAATTTCATGCAGTTCCGATGCAAAATCATCTGCCCAGATTTTGCCTGGAAGTTTCATCAATCTCTTCTCTTAAGTCTGTCTCCCAGCCTGTACTGAACTTGTTAGGAAAAACAAATGTAGGTGAGTTTAACATAGCCTAGGCATGGACATTTTCTGTAGGTCTCAAATTCACTTTTCCCAGTCCAATACAATTCTCAAAACAAAGTTGTTCCATCTGCCTCATCAGTAAAAACAATTTTGCAAATTTATCTGGTAAAAATAAAAAAAAAAAACCAAACCCCACCTCAGAGAATGGTAACACCCTCAAATAGGATCCAAACATTTTAGTGAACTCCAGGATACTACAACTCTCTTTTACAGTTTCCATTCTTTTTCAGTCTTCTCTTACTGTATCAATCCACATTCTACATGGAGCATCACATCTACCAGCATTATTTTGGGTTCTCTCAGCTTTATATAGACCCAAGTGAATGTCCAGGGTGAAGCACCAGGAACACAGGGTTAATTATTTGTTTATATGTCAATATTTTTAAAGCATTAAAATCTAAAACACTTCTGGCCTGTATTCTGGGATAATAGGGAGGTGTAATGGAAAATCATCCAAAAAAGGTAGCCTTAAAAGAGAGTACTACTGGGGGTACAGACCCACCATCAATTGGCCAAACTATGTGACTGCTAGGTAGGCATTTAGCACCTGAACTATTAATAATCAAAAAGACACTTGACACATTAATTATTTCAAAATAAACATTCAGACCTTGTGTCAGACACCTAAGCAGAGCTGGCACAGGACTACCTGGAACACTTGTTTATACCTCAGAATTAAAGAGACAAACAAATGGGTTAGCAAAGCATGAAGTCATCAAAGAAGGATTACAGTGTAAAGACAGATATGCCATGTGTTTTCCATCTCTGTACCTCTCTATCTGAAAACTGCTGTCAAACCCTCAATCAGCTGCTTGTCTGTAAGATTTAGTATTAATTACGTTATTTTTCCAGTCCGTGAGGTAGCCTTGAGAAAAATGTGTTTGCAGAATGCTTTGAAGTCACTAAGAGCAGCAGTTGCTAGGAGGTGTTATTCTTACTGTATACATTATGATAAGCCTTGATGTTTCAAGCATACGCCTTTTCTCTCTCAACACTTTAATTCATTATCAGTCCTCCTCTTGTTATCATTTAAACATTACACAGAAGGTTGCTCAGAGAGGCCTGGGTAACTGAGACAGCTCCAAGTTCTGGAGCAAGGACAAAGAAGAGAAGAGAAAGAACTCCTTCCATTCTTACCTCTTCCTGCTGCTACATAATTTTCCCTTGCTTCATATGACTGCTTAAAGCTGTGTTAGCCCTTCGTAATCTGGGCAATAGAATCACCACTACGTAAGTTAAGGCAGAAGAGAGGGGCAAATTCTCACCTACTAATAGGAGCTTCTTCTTTGGCTGTCACAAACTTCAAAAGTCAAAGCAAACACTAAAGTAATGGAACAGATACAAAAAGTGGACTGAAACACCTACAAAGTGAGTTCAAAACTAAGATCACACTATCTGGCACCAGAGCTGTACCTCCTGCAGGGCTTCTTCCGTAAGGGCTCAATACACAGCCCAGCAAAGAATGCCTCCTTGAGTCTTGCATTCAAAACACAGAAGTTTTTTGAAGGATTTATGCTTCAGGCACCCACCCTAGAAGACTTGAGCAATGTGGATGGCCTGGTTCATCATGGAATGAAATGGACTGACTCAGTAACACCCACAGCACTGGTGGTGTTCCTATTACAATGAAGCAGCACATGTGCCATAGGAAAAAGGAAAAAACTGACCTCTCTACTCTTGTGCACAGGCTGCCCACTACCTCAAATAAAATTGCAATAAAGGTCAGGAAGACAGCTGTTCTGCTCCTACCCCAGCAAAATAGACAGAAGGAAAATGTAAACTGAATGCTGCGTGGGAACATCTATGTTTGCAACAGATTCTCTTTTCTAGTACACACGAACAGCTCTGAAGATTAGGTTTAATTAACTCATTTCCTTGATTCATTAAATATTTTATAATTACTGTGACATAAACTATTTTTCCTATGTTGCTTCCCTGTTCCAGATGATTTAAATTTTGTTCACATATGTTTTTGGGAGAATAAGAGGCTATACAACCTGAATAGCACAAACATGCTATGCTACCTAAGACTGTGAGTAAACAGGTGGAAATATCACAGAATCACAGAACATTAGGGATTGGAAGTGACCTCAAAATATCATCTAGCCCAGCCCCCTGCCACAGAAGGATCACCTAGACCAAGTCACACAGGAACACATCCAGGCAGGTTTTAAACATCTCCAAAGGAGACTCCACAACCCCCCTGGGTAGCCTGTTCCAGTGCTCTGTCACCCTCACCGTGAAGATGTTCTTTCTCATATTTATGTGGAACCTCCTATGTTCCAGCTTACACTCACTGCCCCTTGTCCTATCACTAGATGACATTGAGAAGAGCCTGGTTCCATCCTCCTGACACCCACCCTTTAAAATATTTATAGACATTAATGAGGCCACCCTTCAGTCTCCTCTTCTCCAAGCTGCTTCTTTAAGCTAAAGAGACCCAGCTCCCTCAGTCTCTCCTCATAAGGGAGGTGCTCCACTTCCTTCATCATCCTCGTTGCTCCTTCCAGCAGCTCTGTATCCGTCTTGAACTGAAGGACCCAGAACTGGACACAATCCTCCAGATGTGGTCTCACTAGGGGAGAATGGAGTGGGAGAATGGAGTGGGAGAAGAACCTCTCTCGATCTGCTAACCACCCCCCTTCTGTATGTTTCAATAGCCAACCAGAGCCATGTTAAAAGACCTAATGTTTGAAAAATAAGAGATGTATTTCTGAAACCAACTGAACTTTTGCTTAGGGCTGTAAAAGTGTCTTGACAGAACCACAAAGAAATCTTAAATTTTATCTCTATTAAGTGAGATTGGACAAAAGGACTTCTGGGTTAGTGACTTTTGTTCCCTGTCAACAATAAATAATTGTTTTATGTGATTGCTATAGCATACAATCATATATAACCACAATACTCTCATCTACTGACCAAGGTCCCCCTAAAAATCAGTTTGTTTTGTCCTCTGCTATTTACCATTCAAAATTGTTTCAGAAATTCAGTCTTGAATGAACAAAACGTATTTTATTCCTACACCCTGTCTTTTCATTGGCTTGCCTTTTTAGGCAAAAACACAGACAAGCAACTCCTGTCCAAAAACATTTGCTTGGCTGATGCAAATCCAATGATCCTGTAGGTTAATTACCAAGTATTTCACGAGTCCTTGTCAAAAATAATTACAGCGTTTGTGATTCACTGCATCAATTTTGAGTATCTGATACAGACTGCATACGCCTTTAAAAAGATTGTTGTTCAAGGCAACGTTACACATTTGTTGTTGCAATTCACATAATTAATAATAACACACTGTAAACAGAGACAGCCCCCATTCAGAACAGTCCAGATTGCTCATTACACTAATTCCTGGGCACTTCTCTTGCAACAGCAGCATAACCATGATGTTGAAGGACACACTGGATTTACAAGTAAAACAATTCAAAACAACTCTGCATAATAAGTAATTTTTTTCTTGATCTTATTGTATGCAGCTTCTTGTTTGAATCTTATCAAAGTTTGATAATATATCCAGGTGGTCAGACAAAATGCAGGACACTAACCATGTGTTGAGACCTGAAAACAGCACATAATGGGTAGGTCTATAAAATAAGGCTACAAAAGAGCCTAAAAGTCAATAAACTCCTATTTTAGTACTTCATGTCCGTTGAAGATATATCTAGGTTTTCCACCTGTTTTAAGTTTAACTTTCCATTAACTTTACAGAAAGATTTATGCCAATCTATAAAGATCCAAGACTTCAGACAAAAGTCTGTCTTTTGGTATAATTAACTGAATTTCCTGAAATTGCTAGTTGGATGCCTATTTGTCTGGCTAGAAACAAAGACATTTTCTTTTAAGGAAATCTTCCAAGTTAGTTGGAAAGCAATTTTCCCAGGAATGCACATCGATGAGGGGCATCACCAGTGACAAGGAGCACTGAGTTCTCCATTCTAAGGGGAAACTTTCAGTTTTGGAAACCCATTGGGAACTGTTTGGGAGATTTTTAGATCTAGATTGCATCACCACTACAAATTATGCCATTTTAATTGAGTTGTTTTTAACATGTTTTGCACTGGTCATGAAGGGTCACTTTATTGCTCCTGTTGATACAGAACTACTCATGGGAAAAAAGTAGCCACTGTTATTTCCCAGGTGACCATGTAGACATTTCTGCCAATTTCTTTCAAGGGATCATTCAACAACAAGAAACCACTGTTACTTACAATCATCTATGACCTTGAACTTCTACTTATTGGTATGTGCTACTACTTTCCCACAGACTCTTAAGTTGTTGATCATGTAGTTGTCTATGTTTAATTTATTCTTGGTGAAAAGTATTACCAATTAATTGAAGGACCCTAATAAAATTGTATTTGAGTTTCTGACATTCATTAGTAGCTAGTTTTGCCTAAGTATAGATTGGAACAAAATTTCCTTACAAGCCTTGCTTCTGTCTGGTTCTAAGAATGCTCTTAACAGAAGTGCTAGTTTTTCTGAAGGAAAACACACACCTAATAGGGTCTGAAACGCAGTGCTTCTGGCAAGGCTCATGCAGAGATACACAGTACTGAAGCACCGCAAAGTATGAGGAGCCCACTCACTTGAATGGCTACTTGGAGCCAAGATTAACAGGCAAAGCCTTGAGCGGCCCCACTTGTACTTCAAAGTTTGCAAGGCCTTCTGCTGGGTATCAGGCCAAAGTAGGGCTTACACCTACAATTCTCACAAATGCTATAATTCTCTGAAGTTGAGCATTGTTACAGATCTTTTCTGCATTTTATTCTGGACAAGAGTTCATCATAGAACAGCCCATGTTGGAAAGGACCTGTAAAGACCACCTGGCCGATCATAATTCCCATCTTTTGTGGAAAAGGGGTTATTAAGGTCATCCAAAGGAGTACTGCACCTCTAATGTGAATGATTAATTCTGTCCACCAGCATTTCAGAATAATCTGCATGTCTCAGCATGCATATTGGAAGCTGTGGTTTAGAGTTCTGTTTATCTGCGAAAGATTCAGCAGCAGAAGTTACACTGTCAAAGAGAGCAGAAGCAAACTAGAAAAACTTGAAAACTGTTGAAAAGTTGACTGATAATTTTGGAAGTCTTTGTCTGAAAGGACACTTGTCACAAAATGACACTTAAGCTTCCAATGTAAATGAGTTGCCTATCAAGACAAAGAGATGTATTTCTTGAAACAAGAGCCAAGAAAGATGTCTCAAGGTACTTTTGCCTTTTACTTCAGGTACTGACTAGAATTGTCACCAGACAAAAACATGAAGTGATGCAAATTATTCTTCTTCTCCATGTCCACGACAGCAATGAGAAGAAGGTACATAGTTCAATAAGGAGAAGCAACCAGGTATTTACTTAAGCAGCTAGTCCTGATTTATGATGTAAGAAGCATGGAAGGGAGCTTTTCCTTATCCAGGCAGAGTGGAATGATACAGTCACTTACCCAATTACAAAGATCAACTGTGTTTAAGAAAAGTGACCACTGATCTAAATGTAACATTTTCCTTAGGCTGTATGGGTAAGGTATGGGTACTTTAAACACTCTCTTAGATCAGTGCCCCTTGAGTAACTCGTCGCTTATGAATATGTTGACTATGACCCTATTAAACAAAATAAATAGGAAACAAAGTACTTAAAATTTCAAAGCTCTCACAACCTTTCTGAATGTACACGTCAGTCTGAATCTCACAGTAAACTAAAAAACAAAGGAACTACAGTATCAGTAAAACTATGTTGTCCCTCCACCTATCTTCTGCAAAATGAGTTTGCCAATTCACTCTCAGGTCACATGTTCCGCTGTCAACTATCAAACCTTTTCCTGAAACATCAGTTTCTCCTGAAATAAAATTTATATACTCCCTTTAAACCCACCATCTGCCTATGGGATATAATCTACAACCTCACATATCCTGGTGCTGTGATCTTGTTGGCAAGGTATCTAGCCATGGCAAGGAAGGAGAAGCAGTTGGAACTGTGCAATATCATACAGTGAGAAACCAGCAAAAGAATTTATTGCATTCATCAAGATGCAACTACCACTTGTCCCAGATTCTGTGCATATGGCATGAGGTGGGTGTTTAAAGTACTATGTGTTTTCTGAGGCAGTCTGGATATTAAAATGCTTGTCTGCATGAAGGTAGGAAAGTCCCTGGAACAAGTTTCAAGGCAGTGACGTTTCTCCCCTTGAGATTATCTGTTCACCAGTGAATAGCTGGGTAAACAGTCGAGAGTGTAACAATCTGCCAGGCTCTGGTACATGTGTAGGAAAAAACCCTTCCAGACATCTTTCTGTCCCTAAGAATAACCGATCTTTCTGAGTCTTAAGTAATGACCAAACTGAAAGCCCTGACACCAGTCTTGTATGCCCTGCCCATTGTCCACTGAGGATTCCCACCTCCTTTCATGCTTCATTTTTTTTCTGTGAGTTTTGTTTGGACTTGATAGACAAGAAATCTGTTCAGATCACACCTGTTTTCTGTCACCTATCGTGAGGTTACAGTAAACTCCACTGCAAACATCCAAAATGATCTCTTAGTCTGTCTCTTACCATGACTTCATTCCATTTATGCCCTGCCTACATAGCATAAAGAACCGCGTATAAAATGCTTAATTGCAACTGATAAACAATTTGTGCTGTAATAAAATTTGACATAGCTGTGACCTTTGCAGGCTGCCAGGTGCCCACCAAGCTGCTCTACAACTCCCCCTCCACTTTTCACTGACCTTGGTTGTCTGCATAGCTGCTTCTCCCACATAATCTCGTTCCTTCCTCCCAGCTGCTGTTGCACAGCATTTTTATCCTTCTTTAATAGGCTATTACAGAGGAGCTACCAGCATTGCTGATGGTCTCAGCTTTGGCCAGTGGTGAGCCTGTTGGAAGTGGCTTTGTTTGACACAGGGGCAGCCTCCAGTGTCTTCTCACAGAAGCCACCCCTGCCGATCCACTCTCATCCAAAACCTGGCCACCTAAACCTAATGTAAGTGCAAATGAGGCTGTTGCAGGCTTCTTCCTCAGTCAATATATATCTATATATGACCCTTCTAGCTGGCTAAACCTGGACACACAGAAAAACAATAGAATTGCTCAAAAATAGTCTTTTACTCCGTAAGAGGCTTAACATTATAAATATTCCATCCAAGGTGTTACTGAGGATGTGAACTGTTACTTTAAGAAAAAGCAAATAAAATTATAGATCATGTCTACAGGAATGAAACCTTCAACACTCATGGAGCACTTTTTATAACTCATAGACAATACTTTAATAGGATAAGAAGAAACTTGCTAAGTTTGTGCTGGGAATCTGGTGGAAAAGTGATGTCAAACATTTACCTAGGTTTCAAACATACTTGACATCTTTTACATTTTGGAAAACTTGTATTTGCATTCCAGTCATGAATCCATGACTACATGGGACTTCAGACCCATGTAGTCTGATTTACCACAAGCCAAACACTTCTCCTCTCTTCCATGGAACATCCTTAGTCATCTTTTGTTGTTTATCACAGCGTGAAGGTGTTTTACTGGGAAGAGTCTGAGGGCTCAAAATGTGATTTATATTATGAATCGTTTTAGGCATCTCCTGCACTACACTGCAGCTTGCTTTCTCTTCTTAGGAAACAGTATGGTTATGAGATAGTTCTCAGACAGCTGCAAGTCCTTACAAGGGATCCTACACCGTTTAGTCTCTGGCATCCATATTTCCTAACTGCACTCTCAGCATGAAGAATCATTGGGATGCTGTAACTAAGCAAGCCCTAGATAACTGGCTTGAAAAATAGTAATTTTTTTTGGAAGTTTTGTTGTATAGCTCAGATTACAATGTTTTAAAAAAAGAAAGATAAATTAAAGCTAGTGTAGTCTCTCTTAACAGACTAAAAGTCATTGCCCAGCATTTATCACCAGGCATCTCAGCCCCTGACATTTCTGTTTTGCTAGGTACCGCACAAACACCTATTATGGTCCTGCCTCAGAACATGCAAAGTCACAGGATTAGGAAAATCAACCGAAAACACAGTGCAGTGCCCAAACTGCTGAGCATTCCTTCTGATTAATGATTAAAATCTGTAGCCATGGCTTTACAGAGGAAGTGCATTACTTATCAACTTAGTGTGATGCTACTGTGTTACCTGTGGTTCCTTGTTGTGTTGACTAGGATCCTTTTCATAACTCTCTGCATAGATCCTGAGTGTAGCCCGCACATGGCTAGAAGCACTCATTCTGAAGATGAGTCTGGAAGCGTCTGAAAAAATAATCCGTAGTCCCTATGGGAGAAGAGAAGGACCAGCATACATGTAAGGAGGCAGTACCTCTGGAACTTACACTTCACTGCTTTAAAATAAAAAACAAAAGGAAGAATCATTTGGATGCAATTCCTTTCTTCCTGTGACTTTAGAAAACTCTATTTTTAATACTCTATTGTCCCCTATAAAGGTTAGACATAATCTTACAGATTCCCTTCCACTTCTCTTAACAAGGACTCCCTCAGTGCTGCTTTTATTTTCTTGAGCTGATTTGTTCTGTGTGGCAGAGCACAAAATCAATGGCCTGAGAAACAGCTGTTATATCAGCAAGGTTCTGCAGCCTAAAAAATAGCCATAATGTTCCAGAATCAAAACCCAGTGGTTAGTAGTGGATATAAAAGACAGGATCAGTTGAAAACCATCAAAGACGATGCAACAATATCTGATTACAATAACATCAACAAGTCTTTGTTACAACTTTGGAAACATACACTAATTAATTAATTGGTGTACTTGTTAATTAATTTCAAGTACACCAATTAATGCACATTAACCATGTATAGAATAAAAAACATTTATTATTAATTTACTTTGAATTTGTTCTTTCCTACCATCTTCACCACTTCTTTAATTCCCTTCGCCCTCCTTGCATACTGTTTATCCTTCTACAGACCACAGGCCACACACTCAGATCCATAATCAACAGACCTTCTGTACAGGAAGGTCATTAAGGACAAAGGACTACATTGCACAGTTAAATAATTCTAGTGTTTCAATATTCTACCAGTTCTGCACTAACATGTGGTCTAGTCCCCTCTCAGTTAAAGGTACCCTCAAGCTAAGTAGCAGCTCTGCTGTGTCACTGAGCTTTATTTCCCCTTTCATCCTTGCTGTTGGCAAATGGCTGGTGCATGAACAGAGACCCTTTAAACCACTGTTGTTTAAGGGGGTGTAAACCGTTAAAAACGAGATGGGAGAAGCAAGAGAGTGACATTTTATTCTTCCCATTTTATGGGCGGAGTGATAAGACATTGATGTTAGCAACACAGCTTCTCACCCATACTCTCATCCCCTCCTCCCTGCTGCTGTTGCACAGCATTTTTTATCCTTCTTTAATAGGCTATCACAGAGGAGCTACCGGCACTGCTGGTGGTCTCGGCTTTGGCCAGGGGTGGGCCTGCTGGAAGTGTCTTTGTCTGACATGGGTACAGCCTCCAGCGTCTTCTCGCAGAAGCCATCCCTGCCAATCCTCCCTCTTTTTCTGAAGTAGAAACCTTTGTTTCCCCTTTGGCACCATGTGAAACATTGTTTGGTTGATAATCACAGAGTCATGGAATGGTTTGAGTAAGAAGGGACCTTTGAAAGATCAACCAGTCCAGCTCCCCCACAGAACCCAGCGCCCCATCCAGCCTGACCTTGAAAGTTTCCAGGAATGGGGCTTCTATCACCTCTCTGAGCAATCTCATCCAATGTTTCAGCATGCTTACTGTAAAAAAAATTCCTCTTTATATCTAGTCTAAATGAGACTATTTTAGTTTTTGTAATACCTTTGCAATACCTTTTCGGTAATACCTTCGCATTACTCCTTCTCTCCTGTCTTAAGAGGGCTTGCTAGAAAGACTGCACCTTTCCTTCTTATAATGCCCTTTAAGTACTGAAAACTGCAACGGGGTGTCCTATCATAGCCAACTTTCAAATCCAAGGTATCTGCACGTGGAGATTTAGCTTAACTCATACTTTCAGACAGCCCAGAAGCAAAATATCTGACTTTTGACTGTCTCTTGGAAGCAGTTATTTAAGCATTAGCAAAGCTTTTCATTCAAGAAGGCCACAGAAGTTAATAACTATTTAATTTTTATATTGATCAACTGTCCTCTGGGAATTATACCTAAAATCTTTGAGTCACAACATTTGTTAAAGTCAAAAAGCCATCCAAAAACACCACTATCAAATAAATATGAAAGGGCATTGCGTGGTTAAACAGGGAGCTGCTGGGCAAACGCAAGAGGAAGAAGAAAGTCCACAGGTTATGGAAGGAGGGGATGGCCACTTGGGGTGATTGTAAGGGTCTGGTGAAAGAATGTAGGGATGCAACTAGGAAAGCCAAGGCCTCCTTGGAATTAAACCTTGCAAGAGAGGTCAAGGGCAATAACAATTGGCTTCTTCAAATACATTGCGGTAAAACTAACACTGGAGGCAATGTAGTCCCCCTGCTGAATGAGGTGGATGCCTGAAGACAGAGGATACAGAGAAAGCAGAGATACTGAACATCCTCTTTGTCTATACTTCTGGGGGCTGTCCTGATATCAAACCCCAGACTGCTGAGGCTCCAGAGGAAGTTGAGGCGAGAGAAGAGCCTGCCTTGGTTGATGAGGACTGGTTTAGGAGTAAGTTGAGCAAACTGGATGTACACTAATCCATGGGCCCTGATGGGATGAACCTGCATGTGCTAAGGGAGATGGCAGAAGTCATTGCTAGGCCACTCTCCATGACCTTTTCTAAGCCATGAGGATCAGGAGAGGTGCCTAGGGATTGGAGGACAGCGAATGTCACTCCAATCTTCAAAAAGGGTAAGAAGAAGGACCCAAGTAACTATAGACCACTCAGCCTCACCTCCATCCCAGGAAAGGTGATGGGACAATTTGTTCTGGACACTGTTTCCACGCACATAAAGGACCAGAGAGCCATTAGAGACAGTCAGCATGGCTTCACCAAAGGGAAGTCATACTTGACCAACCTGATAGCCTTTTATGAGGGCAAAACCAGGTGGACAGGTGATGGCAGAGTGGTGGATGTGATCTGTCTTTACTTCAGTAAGGCATTTGACAGAGTCTCCCACAGCGTCCTCGCAGCCACACTGAGGAAGCAGTGTGGACTGGATGATTGGATAATGAGGTGGATTGTGAACTGACTGCAGGATAGAAACCAGAGAGTGGTGGTCAACAGAACATAGTCTACTTGGAGGCCTCTATCTATTGGAGTCCCCAAGGGTCAGTACTGGGACCAGTCCTATTCAATCTATTCATTAATAACTTGGATGAGGGATTAGAGAGCACTGTCACCAAGTTTGCTGATGACACAAAGCTGGGTGGTGTCACCAACAACCCAGCAGGCTGTGCTGCCATTCAGAGAGACCTGAACAGGCTGGAGAGCTGGGCAGGGAGAAATTAAATGAAGTATAACAAGTGTCTGTTTGGATCAGTGTCTGATCTTATTTTGTTATGACTGAAGAATTCCAGAGGGGCTGCAGAAATACGAAACTAAGAATGTGACCTTGCCAAAAGATTAGCTGGTTGAACTGCACTCTTAAGAAATGCACGCATCTCCCTATGAAAAGACAAGCTTTTTGGTTTTACGGGCTCGCTTTCAGAATCCACCTGAAGACAGGCCAAGAAGTCACATTTCTCTGTTTGTGTGATGATTGTTATGGTGTTGTGATTGCTCAAGAATGAAAATTAAGGGAAAGAAAATTGTGCTGAAAATTCACAAACAGCTTTTTTACTATTTTTTGAGAAGTACCAAAGCCACAAGCCTGCTGTGCCTGTAGTTTTCCAGTGGACTCGATATGAAACACTGTCATATTTTGTTTCAGATGTAATATGCACAAAGAGAGTAGCCTAGCGGCAGGTGGGCTGTGTGCATTTTCTGGAAACAATGACGAATGGAAACTATAAAGACTCTGAGCGGAATGGCATAACAATAATTGTAATGGCTTGTGAGGCCACTTGCTAGGGTCTGGTCAGATCAGGTAATTCACAAACCAGAGAAACTAGAACAATAAAAATAAACAGGATAAAATTAGAACACAGTTTTGTGTGAGTCATAGTTCATATCCAAGATGTTAGAATATACATTTATACCTGGCAAAAGTACACGGCTGGTTCTGAGCACACCATGAATTTCAAAACACTAAAGGCTCAGTTTGAACTGCAGTTCTCCACAGCTAAGAAATCCCTTTATGGACAGAATGGATACAGAACCAGTCATTTGGGCTACAGAAACCAAACATGCCCACATGTGGTACAATCCACTGAAGTCTTCTGCATGCTATTGGCTACAACAGATACTGTGCTTTAACTATGCAAATTCTGTGAGGAACGAAGAGCAAGAAAAATGTCTTGTCTTTTTTTTGATGTGTAGCAAGTAGGGATCTCAGAAAGAAAACAGAAAAAGGGGAGACCGCCTTCCTATGTGACACTTCGTATTGTTCAGGAAAGGGAATCCTCCCTATACATGCATACCTGTCAACGGCGACTCCATCCCCTTCTAAATTCTCTGTGATGCTACTGCCTCCGGTTACACTCAGTGAATGCAAGCTAAAACAGAGGTGGATTGTCTTACCCAGGCCAAGCTAGAATTAAGTACGAAATGCAGTATGTATCAAAGCAAATAAAACACCATGCCATAAATAAATGGAGATGCTTGTTAGTTGAATGTCATGAGCAACAAAGACAATTGCAAGACTTTGTTACCCCATCACTACAGCCATACCTGTCTTTTGGTCACTGTGCCATCCACAGGATCTATGTACTCAAAGCTGTCTGTTCTTTCCACACTGTAGATGTTGTTACCCACAGCAAACTGCTGATGGCTGAATGATTTATCAGTGATCAAAGCTTCCAGGTCTCTCATTATGAAGTATGCCATTCTGGGTTCCAGTGCTTCATAATCAAACCTTGCACATGAGTAACAAAAAGTAGAACCAAGAGTTAAGTTCTCTGCAGCTGAGAAAACAGGTTTGCTCTCACAGAATCCAGTATACTCGCAATTGGCAATATACTCCTTACTTCAAAAATCAGGCGTGGAACACTGAACTGCTGACTGAGGACAAACCAGCAAGCAAAAAAGAAAACAGATCTTGCCCAATCTGACCATTATGTGCGTGCACCACAGTCCTAACTGGCCAGTTGACTCTGAGTCAACTGAAATAATTTAGAAAAGGTACAGATTCTAAAGCAGCATGGAAAACATCACTGATACTCAGCTAGCTTTCTGAGATTAAGGACACAGTGCAAATTAAATAGAGAAGTTTTGAGGAGCAGCTGTATGTGAAAGACCTTGTGTATATGTAAACTCCTCTGGATTCTGAGAGAAAGAGACAGGAAAAAGCTAAGATGCAAATGACAGAATTCACCCTTTTGAGACCTTAATAAAAATGAGGAAATGTTTAGATCTTTGAAGGAGTTCTCCTGTATTAAAACTAGGCATCATTCCTGTTCTCAGTAGAACACTGTCTCATGGAAGCACATACAGAAACAAGTGCATGAGTAAATCTTTATGGGATTTTATTTTCAATACCATGTAGCAAGCTATGCCTACAGATTCCAGAACTAAATAATTCAAATCTCTCTACTGTTTGATAGCAGAAAATTCCATTACTCATAGTCTAGAAGTCTACAAGTACTAGAAGTGACATAGAATCATAGAATCATTAAGGTTGGACAATACCTCCAATATCATTGAGTCCAACCATCAGTCCAACGCCAACCCAACTCAAAAGCTCCTTCAGTAAGTAAATAGCTCTTGTTGCAGCTTACTGATTAGAGAAAGAAAAAACTTCCTTACAGAACAGTGGCAAACCCTGTCAGATTTTCATTCTATGGACACAGCAAATGCACTCCTAAGTGCAGCAGCTGAGTGCTGCTAAACAAGCCGTAGCTGCAGCGTGGCTGTGCCTTTCTTTTCCTTACTTGTCTCACCTGCAGTAGTAGTGCCGGCCAAATCTCGCCCAGTGATCCCTGACAATCTCCTCCACACTCTGTTTTCGAGCTGCTAGGATTGAAAGCCAGACAAGCACAGCCCATAGTCCATCTTTCTCTCGAAGGTGATCAGACCCTAAGGAGACATATGTAAAGCACATTAGTTGGTATCACTGCAAATCAGCAAAGAAGGTGAAGAGGCTGGACAGATGTCTCATTTCATTTTGCATGTCATATAATGGTAATCAACAGCACTACCCTCAGCAAATCTGGTATCTTCCAGATGGACAAACAGAACTAATATTTAAAGTGGGTTTTATTTATATATGGCAAAGTCTGTACTCCTAGGACTAAACTTTAAAGAACGTAGACGTATCCGCATAGAAACAGATTTTTTAGCTGTGTTTCCTACTCATTGACATAGAGAGTCAATAGAGAGGTACTGTGTCCCAGAACAAGGCTAGATATGCAGAACCCTGGCCATGAACCAGAACGTTCTAACTTGTGTGAGTCAAGCTCAACAGCATCATCTTGTATTTGCATATGTCCACTTTCAAGCTGCAGAGAAAGAATTTTTCCATTTCTAAGATTTCCAGAATGTTCATGACCTCCATCAGGATGAAAACTGTTTCTGGAAAACAAACAAGTAATCAAACCAACCTACCAACCAACCAGAGAACATTGCTTCTCCCCCTCCACAGCTCTCAGTGGTAAAGATGTTTGGATGGTTAGATATAGATTTTTTTCTAGGTTTATACTTATGAAGAGAGGAATTGATCCAACAATGGGAACTAAGAACAATTTTTGAATACCTCACAGGATTTAGCACATAATTTCAGATATGGGAAGCACAAGTTCAAGTCTACTATTTGAATTCAAAAGAGCACAGACTTGATCTTGCACTTCCCATGCCAACTTGCATTACTAGCTTGTTTTGCGATAGAAGTGAAACATAAGGACATTGAAGTGCTTGAGCGTGTCCAGAGAAGGGCAACGAGGCTGGTGAGAGGCCTTGAGCACAAGTCCTATGAGGAGAGGCTGAGGGAGCTGGGATTGTTTAGCCTGGAGAAGAGGAGACTCAGGGGGGACCTTATTGCTGTC
>JAOXOE010000874.1:17353799-17383147 GCA_028565055.1 Phoeniculus purpureus
GCCAAGATGTTCAAGGCCAGGTTGAATGAGGCTTTTAGCTGGCTGGTCTAGTCAAGAGGCATCCCTGCTCATGGCAGGGAGGTTGGATTAGATGATCTCTGAAGTACCTTCCAACCCGAGCCATTCTATGATTCTATGATTCATGCTAGTTTAAGTATTGTCATTCTGGTTGTTAGTATCTCAGCTCTTAGAAACACTAATTTATTAGATAGACTAACTAGGTTTACAGCTTTAGAGTAACCAGGCAAGTAATGTCCTACACACAAAAAGACTTTAGACTTTATTAAAAACTTAACGGGAGTGGGTGAAGAGACATAGTCAGATGGAATGTTGGATTAGCTGAGTAGGGTCAGGTCTGGTTTGTACTTGGACGGGAGACAGTTTGGGTATACCAGGTGCTGTAGGCTTACCCTGCTCCAGCAGAGGGGGTTGGACGTAGATGGTCTTTTGAGGTCCCTTCAAAGCTGTAACATTCTGTGATAATAAATTGAAGGTAGCAATTAATTGTGTTACCTATTTTTAAAAGGTTGGAGCTTAGTTTTTCACACTCTGCCAGTCTATCAAACTCAGCTCCATTACAGAAGTCTTGAAGCTGAATTGATGATGATATTTTGACTAAGGGCATTCTTTTCAGGAGTCCTATGCTGATGAAGGAGCTTGAACATCTGCATGGCTTATATGACTTTATCTTTCTTACAGTGTGAATTACAAATGTTAGAAATGTCAGCTTAATGAAGCATGTAGGATTCTTCAATGTTGTAAGTCACTGGGTCCAATTATTTTTTAAGTGTGCCTAAAATGAACACTGAAGTCTCAGAAAAAGCAATCCAGTGGTTTTGCAGCACTCACATTTTTCTTCTATTAGTCAGACCTCATAATGCTTCCAAGTAGCTAATCCAAGTCACTTAGCAACACCAACTGAAATTTCTGAGCAGTGTATTCTCTTCAGCCTTTGAATCTGAATTTAAATGATTCAAACTTCCGTGAACAAATGAGGAAATGGAGAATGTAGGTGTTATGAAAATTTTTTTTTCATTTACACCTGCTACCAGTAAGACTAGTCACCATGGTCCCATGGCAAACATATACTTTTTAAAAATATCTTTGCTCTGTTTGCTTCCTTCTACTTAGAAACTGCTTTGGTTTTGTACTGTACTTGGCATGAGGTAACAGGCTGAATCTTGTTTCCAGAAAATTGTGGTTTTATTAAACACTGTGGGCCAATGTCACTTGATGATTATGAGGGAGAAGAGCCATCTGTTGTCACAGGTAGGCTCTTCTTGACTTTTACATAAATAATTTTTAACATAACCCAAAACATTTGGACCATTACATTCTAGACTTTTATTAGTGTGCTAATAAACATGTGCTTGCTCATATGAAGTTGCTGATGTGGATGCCCACTTTCCACATGTCAGAGGAATACCAGCATGCAGAGTGTGAATGAAATTGTCATTTCTGAAAATAGCAGCAAAAGCCACTGGAGATTTATCAGATTTTATTGATCTTGATTAATGCTGCTGGTACCAATACTCTATTACAATATCACAGAGAAATGTCTGAGATTGTAATTCTAGGGCTTCTTTTAAACTTTTGTAAATATTGGGCATTTTGAGGCAAGTTTTAGGTTCAGATCTGCCAATCCTAAGGAGAAACTCTTACTTTTTTTCTCATACTTGCAGTTCTAGAGGTATAACCTGAAAACACAAAATGTAAAAACATGAATACAGAAAGAGACCAAAAAAGACAATGAACCAACAAACCAAAACAAACACAAAACCCTACATGCTGCCCAAAAGTATCAAGGAAACTCCCTGCCTTGAAAAAAACACGTTGTTTTTAGAGTTGTGTTTTAAGAGCCAGGGGACAAAACTCCAGCTTTCCTGTAAATTAAAGGAGGTTTAAAATAAAGAATTAATGAAATAACGAGGACAACTGCACAGATATGCAAGTAAAACTGAAAAAAATACATGGCTTATTTATGCCACCTACTGGATTTTTCCTGAAGTAGCGCCTCAGACGGCTTGGTTGTCACAAACACACCTGTCACGCCAACAAATAATTAAATATGCATGGAAGGACATTCTCACAACTAGAACACCTCTATCAAGCGTATGACTCGTGTGGGTACATAGACTAACATAAGTCTAGGATTAGACGTAGAGGAAGCTGTACAGCTGTTCATTCTGATAACTTGATTGGTGTAGGGCAGCCAAGACATCCAAAGCTGCAAGCGAAGTCTGGCACTGAGGAGTTTCCCAACCCCTGGGTGTCTCAGGGGAACCTGCTGGTACAGTTTCCCTCCTTTGCTTGATTGGCTTTAGCTGTCTTTGATTTTTTTTTCTCAATATCTAAAGTATTTATGGACACATTGACATTTTCAAACAATGTGGACCGGCAGTATGAAAGCTTTACCTTCTAAATCTAACCACTCCTACAGACCCTACAGACAATGTTCTGTTAGGAATCCAAAACCAAACCAGGTGATAGTCTGTAAAAGTTACTTGTAAGAGCCAACAAGATCTGCTGTGAACAGAGGGGTCAAAACCCCTCTGGCTTCACACAGTGACAGCAAAAGAGAATCAGGTCTAGCAAGCCTCTAATACAGATTTACTAAATTCACTTAGCCCTGCTGACTTCTGAGATACTAAAAGTTTTTGCTTTCCAGGCAATGGTGTCAGAACTGAGCCTTCTTTAATTTGTCACCGCTTTAGTGAGATGCTCTGTCATGCTAAATCAGCGGTGAGAACATGGCTTGTTCACATCTGTCCCTCAAAATGATTTTTTATTTCTGGTTAGGAAATAAAATATTTTTGTAAGGTTCAAGGGATCCACCAAAGGCATGCCTTGGCAAAGGATAGACAGTCACTAACACATGACTTTTTAATTTAAAGAGTTGTGCAGAATAGTCAAAGCTAAAGGGTAACTATCAGCCACCTAGAAAAAAAGCAGTAACGTAATGTGATTCTACCATGGTTTTTTGTCTTTTCCTTTTACCAAAAACATTAATTACAGTTATTTCCAAAGGTGCCACAAAATGCTGTAATATTTACTCACTAACATAATTACTGGATTCAAATCAGAGACACACAGACTTACATTAAACAAATTACTACAGTTTCCTGAAGGCTTGCAGTGAGATTGCTCTGATTCATGTTACAACTGCTGGCAGTTTATAACCATATCCTATGCCTTCATGACTCCAACCGATGTCAAACCCAGTATGTGGCATGTCATCCTCATCATATATATACACACTGAAAGAAATTTGCAACAAATATTATACACTAAAACCTTGGTCAGAGTCTAACTGGAGCCAGTGAAACCAAAGAAATTAATCAATAAAGAATCTAACAGGTACTTGTATTCATCAGGCACCTACCTGTTTGGAAGGTATTCATCCACAACATAAAATACTAGATAGGTACTAGCAATATTAATATTTTGTCCTTAGAAACAGGTTCTGTAACACTATGGATAATAAAGATCTGTGCAATAATCCTGAAAAATAGGAGTATAAAATATTGCTTATATGGAAGACAGATGAATTAATGTTAATTTGCATAGTTTTGCATCCTGTGGATTATCTCTGAGCTTGGTTGTCCCATTTAGTTTCTAATGAAAAGTCATATATAAGCAGTTGGTGACCATTATTTTTTCTCCCTTGTCTTTGCCTATTTTGTACATGGTGCTTCGTTTTTCTGGGGTTTTTATTTCCAATCCTTCTGCTTTTCCTCCTCCTGCTGTCACTTCTGATGTGACTTTTCTACCCCTGCTTTTTCAAACCTCAGTTTGTTGGTGTTATTTTTTCCTCCTTTCTTGTACTTTGATTTAGCCTCCTTTCATCTTCTTTCTAATTTGCATTTTCAATTGACTTCAAGAGAATGCATGAGTGCACCTATAAACATGCCTGTGTGTATGCTCAACCACACACATAACTTAAAAAAATAGAGTTCCACTTTAAAGAGTTGCTCCCAGGTTACAGTTTTGAGGTCTTGTCAATACCTCCATGAGTTGAGAGGACTTTAAATGGTTTCATTCAGGGAGCACTTCCATGTTGCCAGATAGGAAGCTAAGCATGCCTGCCTGCATCATCCACCACCTTAAATGTAAATCATATTCACCATATATAGGCAAATCATATGTTTGTTCTACTAAACATTGTGTTAATCTTCTACTTGGCAAAGGATAGACAGTCACTAACAGATGATTTCTTAATTTAAAGATTTGTTCAAAACAGTCAAAACTAAAGGATACTGGAACAGGCTGCCCAAGGGGTTGTGCAGGCTCCTTCTCTCAAGACATTTAAAACCCGCCTGGATACGTTCCTGTTCGAATTTGTCTAGGTGGTCCTGCTGTGGCAGGGGGATTGGACTAGATTATCTTTCAGGGTCCCTTCCAATACCTAATGATTCTATGATAACTATCAGCCGCCTAGGAAAAAAAGCAATAATGTAATTTTATTCTACCCATGGGTTTGTCTTTTTCCTTTACAAAAAACATTAATTATAGTTATTTCAAAGGTGCCACAAAATTACAGGAAAACTTGCAGTTACTGACATCAGAAATGCTAATTCCCTGCAAAGGGGAAAAATTTATGTTTCTGTAAATTGAATGGCTGTCATACCCTTACATTCAAGCCTGCCCAGCTTCTGCTGGTGCCTCACTGCAGGACCATCAAAACAACACTTATTTTAATGTAGTCTCTCTTGAGGATGGAAAGCGCCATACACATGTCTAATGTTATATCATGAAACAAAAATGTTATTTAAATCATAGAATCAGGTTGTAAAAGACCTTCAAGATCATCAAGTCCCTACACTTTTACTAAGTTCACCATTAGATGATATCTTTAAGCACCACACCTACATGATCTATAAACACATCGAGGGATGGTGACTCAATCGCCTTCCTGGGCAGCCTGTTCCAACACCTGACTACTTTTTTAGTGAAAAACATTTTCCCTAGTGTCGAGCCTAAACCTCCCCTGGTGCAGCTTGGGGCTGTTTCCTCTTGTTCTGTAACTAATTACCTGTGAGAAGAGACCAGCACCCACCTCTCCACAATGTCTCTTCAGGTGGTTCTAAAGGGTGATAAATTCTCCCCTCAGCATCCTCTCCCTCAGGCTAAACAGCACCAGCTGCCTCAGACACTCTTCTTTCTGTCTAGGCCCTCCACCACTGTGGTTGTTCTGTTTTGCCCCGTCCCAGGACCTCAATGTCTGTCTTGAATGTATCAAATGCTAACACAACACCTCAAGCAGCAAGAATCTGCAGCTTTCTTCAGTCTGGGAGAGGCACCAATTGCTTTTCACAGCAACCCTGAGTGGGAGTAGAATTACCTGGGAGATAGCTGGTTTTGAAGAGGGAGAAGCTTTCCTTGGCTTCTTCTAGCAGAAATAAATTTCTACCTACTGTAACTTATTACCATCTGATATGCTGAGTCATGAAGCTGAGGTTATAGAAATCTTTATGCAATCTTTATAAATCAGCCTCACACAATCTCGGGTGCTTTCTGCTTCATCTCTGTTGAGTCACTCATTTGACAGTTGTCATTCATCTTAGATTGAGATGTAATTTAATAGTTTCATTTCAGCATGAAGATAGCGTCATCTGAAGTTCAGCCCGGTAAGATTTAAAGGTGTAACAGAGGAAATATTAATACTGTAAATAATATCTGTAGAGATGCATGGGTCTATAAATCACATTGTGCCAAGTTGGAATGAGAGCCTATGTAAAAATTGAAAGAAAAAGCACCTTTCTCTTCTTCCTCGGCAGAGGCTCGTTGCTCTAGCTACCCACACCCGCTGCAGAGGTGCTGGTCACCGAGCTGCCACAACGGTCTCACTGTATTTGTTGGGATCACCTGCCCACAGGAACTGACCCAAGCCCGTGCATACCCATGTAGGGGTGCAAGCTAAAGAAACCTGCAAACAGCAGCCATAATCCAGCAAGGCGCCAGAAGGCGAGCAGCCGAGCTGAGGCAGCGCAGGTGCTTATTGGGTCACATCTCCGTCGGTCAGACCATGCTGCTGGCCTGAACGCTGTGCTTAAACATGGCCTCTGAATCTCGGCCTGCTCGTCGTTCTCCCGGCAGCCAAGGAGGGCTGGGAGGCGCGGGGCAGACATAGGAGGTGGGGGCACGCTGGTTGCGGGGGCCTGGGTGCCTCCAGCACGGAGCGCTGTCCCAGGGTAACTCCTGCACTCCCCCTGCCTCCCACCCGACGGCCAGCTCGGGCGGGAGGAGGAGGGGCAGGGCGGGGTGGCCGCTCCCACCCCCGACCTGCCCCACGCAGGGGACAGGGCTCGGCGGCCGTAAGGATCAGCCAAGGGGGGGCCGCAGCGGGAGGGGCGACGCTGGGCAATCAACTCCCGCCAAAACGCACGGGGCGTCGGGACGGGACTAGGCAGGGTCGTGTCTGGCCCTTCGTCTGGGTGCCCCAGCCCGTAGTCATGCCCAGCAACTCCCCGGCCTTTAGCAAGCCCTCGGACACCGCGGGGCCGGGGGATAAAGCGGGACAAGGCTTCGAGAAGTCGGTGGCTCCCATGGCGGCTTCTCGTCAGGCAGGGATGAAGCAGCCCCGCCTGCCTAAGTGTGCCCGTTGCCGCAACCACGGCTACTCCTCACCGCTGAAGGGGCACAAGCGGTTCTGCATGTGGCGGGACTGCCAGTGCAAGAAGTGCAGCCTGATCGCCGAGCGGCAACGTGTGATGGCAGCGCAGGTGAGCCCCAAGGGCGGGCTCTGCCCGGGGCGGGGGGCGCTGGCGACGGGCGACGTCGTTCCGTCGCACTGCGAACGGTTCGGTGCTTCCAGGAGCCTGGACCGGGATCGAGCGGCCGGGTTGCAGTTGGACCTTCGCTTTTTTAAATTAACGGGGCTTTTTGTTGTCTTTCTCTGCTCGCCCCGAGGTGAGCAGCTTGTCAGCCACGGCGAGCCGCAACGCGAGGCATTGTTACTCCAAACGTGCCGGCGGTGCCGAATGGCTCAGATGTACTCTGAAGCCTTCCGAGAGGCAGCCTGACAGTTAATCTGACCAGATAATTGGCTCTCAAGAGTGTTTTCCGCCGGTAGCTTCCCGTCAGCGGTACCTGCTGTTGCTGGTGCTTGGGTGGCTTTAGTTGGGTCCGCTTCGAGAAGGACTTTTTTTTTTAACCGGCGTTGTTCCAGGTTTTGTGTGCAGCAGCTCTGGAAATAGCTGTGTCTGGACCATCTCAGATCTAAACGAGGATTCGCTAAGAATCACACAACGGTAGGGGTTGGAAGGGACCTCTGGAGATCATCTAGCCCCCTGTTAGAGCAGGAAAGAAATCTAACTGTCCCGCTCCGGTGCAGAAGCAGCTTTTTTTCCTAAGGTAGTCTCGCAGAATTCTCAGCTCTCAGGCGGTGTAAATGGCCGCTGTAGTCATCCAGATCTTTATCCTGAACACTTCCTTAAGCGTGAGTAGCCCCGGGGGTGTAACGGTAACGGCGTGCCCAGCTCCCGCTGCGGGACCGCACCTTTTCCTTCGTCCGAACTGTGCCCCCGGAAAAACCGATAGGAGAGCATCAATGCAGCGATATCAAACCCCCCGACCTAGCTTGCAGCTCATGAGTGTAAAGTGCTTCATCCCGTGTAAATTGAGTGTCCTATGAGCAAACATGGGTTCAATCCTCCCCCACTTTTAATATTTAATTATTCAGTGCAGGTGTATTAAACATCCTTTGAACCCACAGGGAGCTTTCGTTCTTTTCAATATTTCCTCCGTGTAGGTGGGTGTCAGCCCAGAAGTCATTACCGTGTCCAGCTTGTATGCTCCATCTTGTGTGAACCACCAAAAGAATAGATCCGTTTGTAGCCTGACTCAGGAGAGGGAGCACAAAATGGGGTGTTCCCTGTGCAAGTGTCCTCTTCACAGACTGCTGCTGCCCAGCAGCTTCTGTCAGATGGTGATTGACCCCTGCCTCAGGTTTCTGGTGGTGACCCTCCTGTGTTTTTTCTCTTTCCTGTGTAGTACTTGGAAGTGGCTTTGAAAGCCCATTGTAAACCTTATCTATGTAGGAGTTACACATTGAAAGTTAACACATCTGGCTTTGCTGTTTTGAAATATTGCAATAAGCGCCTTGGTGCCGCTGAGATTTTACAGGTTAAAGTTACTGGTTATAGCTCAGTTACCAATGGTGTTTGCCAGTCTGCACTTCCTCTTTGGGACTTTTCTGTCACAGGAGGTATTTATTTCTCTCTCTGTGTCATGAATCCGTATTGGAGAAATGTTGTGGTTTGAACATGGAAATAGAGGTAAGTCTCATCTGTATCACACAGAATTTCCCACAGGAAAAGCCCACAATGCCAGTCTGTAATCTGGAGAAGCTTTCCAAGGTTAAAATAAAGACGCAAATCAAGTCACCTAGCCAGTTGCAGGGTGGGTGGCAGTCAGGCCCCCAGTGTCATATGCACTAACCTCACAAATACCACAGCTTGGCACAGTTGAACAGCTGTGCAAAACTGATCTGCTGGTTCAGATGTAGCAGAAGGGGTCCTCTGAAGTCTTCAGTAAGTAGTGAATATGGTTCATTGGCACGCATTTCCAGACTTGCATTGTGCCTGTGCTCTTGGCTAGTGTCAGCCAGGCTTTGGAACGTTGGCAGTGTTGGGAAAGAAGTGAGTGGTTCCCACTGCTCCAGACTGGGCCACCTACCTGCAATGTGTGTGATGCTGGCTGAGAATACTTCCAAGATGGTTCCCTACATTTGCTGTGCTTCTTCCATGATGACTTTCTATATACAGTGTACTGTACACTGACATTCCTTTGAAATTTCCAGCAAAGAGCCAGCCCAGCATGCGTGAACAGGGCAGCAGATTGCAGATATAAGTCCTCATGAAGAGCTGCTTTATATTGATGCAGAGGCACAGCAGAGCCCTGCAAGTAGATGAATTTCTTATCCCCAGCAGATATGTACCATCAGAGAAGGAGGGTTCTGACTACACTTTTCACAGTATTCTTTGCCTGAGGGAAATGTGTGGCCTCGTTGGAGGAAGATATATATAGCACCAGCATTTTGTAGCTTTGTTCATACGTGTTTGGAGACAAAATTGAGTTGTTTTTAAATTGCTTTCCTATATATTCTACTCTACCCACTGTTTGGATCATGACATAAAGAGGAAAAAAATACCTTTGAGTACAAATAGTCTTCAAGCCAGAGAGTGCCCTACATCTATCTTCTTGTTCCCAGGTTGCACTGAGAAGGCAGCAAGCTCAGGAAGAGGAGCTGGGAATCATCCAGCCAGTGCCTCTGCCCAGTGGCCCTGAGACATTCACAAAGAAGAACCGTGTTGGCAGTGCTTGTCTGTTGGAAAGCAGCAGCCCTGTGCACGCAATGAGTACAGCGGTGACAACAGCTAGCACACCGACAGGTAAAGTGCTTGGGCTAGTGCTGTCATTTCTTATGCCTGCTTGCTGCTGCACCTCTTCCCTGTCTGCAGTGGTGGAGTTACGGAGAGGCTGCTCTGGAAGAATGGATTTGCACCAGTGGTACTGTTAGTGAGGGGGAAGAACCCAGGATCAGTCTTCCATATTTTAATTGATGAACTTTACTTTCAAGTAAAAGAAACTTCTGTATCCGCTGGCACCGTAGTTGAGTGTGTAGATATTTATGAGGAACTTCTCTCAGTTATCTCAGAATACTGCATGCTTTGTCTATAGACATGGAAAATGCTGGTTAAAGACTAAAGCAGTATGTGTGTAACTCCAGAGAACATGAAACCCCTTTCTTACACAGAAAGGCAAAAAACCAAAATTGTCTTGCCCTCAGCAAAATTTGCATAAGCTTTGATCTTAATGGTTTCTTAAGTGTCAAGGAGGAGGTATTTATTAATACCACTTTAATAGTTTCTTATTAATTGAGTTAAATTATGGCCTTTTATTAAAAATCATTGAATAAACAAGCTGAAGGCAATTCACATGCTTGAGTAAAGATCTGAAAAAGTGAAAATGCCTAATTTTAAAATAGTTTGAGTTGTTTAAAAACGTTTAGTCAAAGCAATTGTAAGTGGTTTGCAGCTATCTTTCTTAAAGTGAATTTTTGTGAGCAATTCAAAGACATTGTTTCTTAAGCACTTTGCTATACAGTTGTATGTGGATGACAACATTTATCATTGTGGGTGACAGCTTTGCCTGGGAGAATGGTGGAAGTACTGTCTCTGGAAATAATTTAAAAGACCTATGGATGCGGTGCTGAGGGACGTGGTTTAGTGGTGAAGTGGCAGTGCTGAGTTAATGGTTGGACTCCGTGTTCTTAAGGCTCTGTGATTCTGTGACTTAAAGCACACAGCTTCATCTCTAGAGAGGATCTGATTCCAGGCAGGGTCAGCTTCCTTCACCAGAAGTGGAAGAACCTGGAAATGAATAGGAAATTGGTTCCTAATTTTTATTTTAGGCACCTTAGTAGCAACAGAAATTCATTATTTGCTCAATGTGACTGCACTACCTTAAGTCCTGTTCCAGATAATTTTGGTGGATACATCTGTTGAAAGCAGTGTAGGTACTTTTGTGTATGGATTTAGTACCAACAGTGACTGCATGCTAATGGCTCTGAAGCTGCAGAAGGTGTTCTGCTTTTATAATTTTAGTAGTATACTCAACTGTAAGCAAAATCAGAGACTTTGTCAGAATGTGTCAGTGTCTACTGAGATTCTGATTTTGTGAGCATTTGCAGGAAACATTAAGGCAGGCAGGTAAAGAGAAGCTGTGTGGTTGGGGAAGTCAGCAGCTCCCTGCAAGCCCCAGGGGAACCTGTGTCTCCTAGGAGCACAGTGTGCCTGTAAGACATGCATTAGACTGGACAAGAGGTAGTCTCGACAGTGGTAATTCTGTTCCCTCTGTGAGTTTTTGTATTCACAGAGTTTTTCTTTTGGACTTCCATCAAGCAGAGTGTTGTTTGCCAACAGCAGAATAGCATGTGAAGGAGTCAAACGTACCAGACAGTGCCAGAGAAGGACCTTTCTTACTGTATCCATATTTTTGAAAGGGAGAAAGATGAAACCTTATGGTCATAGCATTAGAGATTTATGCATTTACCATCTTAAACTTGAAAACCATGTTTACTTTGGATTGACCATATCTTCCCCACTTAGAAGTAAACTATTTGCAGGGTGTTTGAAAGGGAGCAGAGCATGGTCACAAGGCATTAGCAGGAAGTCTTTCAATTTGCCCTTAAAAAAGATTGTACAATGAAATGGCTTTTGCTCTCAGCAGAGCAGCAAAAACTTGTACAGTGCATCCAATGTAGTTGTTCTTGTTTCTGTAGAGTAAGTAAATCTCAGTAAGTTAACTAATGTGCGAAACTCAGGAAGAGACTATGGTGGGGCATTTAAAACATGCCCTTCAGATACACTCATTTTAAAACACTTGTGTTGTTTCCTGTTCTATGTCAGCTTGGTACCTCTACCATTTTGTTATTTAGGAATCACTGGAGGGGGGTGAAATGTGATCATGAAATACCTGCTGCTCACACTAAAGGAAGGGTCGTGTTTGGCATTTGGTGGATGGGGTGGGGCAGCTGCAACACACGTAACCTGATGATGACTGGAAGGTGCTAGAAAGCACCTCTCCTTTCTGCTGCCTAATTCAGAGGCACGTAATATGTGTGATGCTAAATGTCAGCTGTTCCTGCCCTCTGTGGTGGTCAATTTCCAGTTAGCTTTACGATGACCATTAATAACAGCACCATTTAGGTACCTTGATAGTAGTGTGGGTAGGCAAACATATCACTGTTAGTAGCAATGAGCACATGCTTGTTGTTTCCTTTTGCTGCATTTATTATGGTGACAAAACCAAAATGGTGTTCTTTTCACATTTCTCTAAGCAGGTGCTATCTTCATTGTGAGATTCTTTGAGGAACAGATGGGATTTTGTCTGTTCATAATTGCTACTTCTGTGGGGCAGAAGCAGTATTATGTGTAATGAATTATGGTACTGAAATACCTTTGAACTCGCAGTGTCCTAGATGTCTCTGAAATCTGTACCTTTTATAACTCTTCTTTTGCTTTTCTGGTGTTACCATTTGCATTGATGTTTTCTACAACACTGTATTGTTGTAAAAGTTGAAATCCATGCCATGACCTTGCAGATGTTGTGCCGCGTACATAGTGAGGTAAAAACAGAGTTACTGTAATTAGATTATATCGTGACCTTGTTTAAAGAAAAACTGAGAAATTTTATTTTTGAAGGAAAACAGTTTTAAATCTTCACACTCGAGTATCATATATAGTTGTCAGAATTTTGTTTTTGTCAGTAAAGTCTTGTTGTAGTCAACTGCTGGGCAACATGAGGACCTTTAACTGTGAGGGTGCTTAAGCACTGAAATAGGCTGTCCAGAGATGTGGAGGCTCTGTCCTTGGGGCAGAAATTCTGACTCTTGACCTTAAACCACTTTATGAGTCATCCACAGCAGATTTCCAAAGAAAATTAGTAACATGGGAGTTCATAGGTTGCTATGAGAGGGTTGCTAGTTCAGATGATAGCAGCCTCAGCAGGGATGAGCGGTAAGGACAAGGCATTAGCTTCTTCGCCTGGCTGTGTCAGGTCTAACAGGATGGACACGTCCTCCAGAGGGATTTGTGTATCTGTAGTGGATACTGTCCTGTAGTTCTCTGCCCTTTTTCCTTCATCTCCTTACTACCTTCTTACTGTAGTTCTTTTCCTACTGTGGCCTTTACTGCCTTTACTGCTTCATCATTTTTAGTTGCTGCAGTTTATGCTTCCAGCACTGCCGACCTTTTCTATACCAAGAGCTAAGCAGCTGTATTCATTGCTTTCTGATGCTTTTCCCTAGCTTCTCCTAAAGCCAGCAAATCTCTATTCAGAAGAGTGTAGTAGAATGTGATGCATCTTTGTTGCAACAGCTAGGAAAGAATAAGTTCTGCGTCCTTTACCTATCAGTAACTAATAACCTTGCCATCCACAATCATTTGGGGTTTTTTCCTTCAGTTGGCTGCAGTTGAGGGGGAAAAAATGTCGCATTTGCATGTGTCTCTAGTAAGGGTTTGTTAACTGTTTTCCCTATTTGAGAAGCAGTCACTGGGGATGGTCTGCCTGTATGGTGATTTCTCAGCTGCTTAGTTTCTTTCAAACTAGCCTAAATAGCTAGGGATGTTTTCTTTTGAGCAATCTTTTCCTAAAAGCCCATATAGGCTTTTTCTGACTGATACAGCTGTGCAATGAGTTAAGCGCTACGCAGTGCAGCGCCCATTGCTTTGTAACTTGCAGTTTCCACTGAAGTTGCTTGTGTTTTGTGTGGAGATTTTAAAAAAGGCATTGCTTGCCGAGCAAGGGCCTTTTCTGCCTCTCTGCTGCTTTGATTTTTACGTGCTTGGGAACGCTGCAAAAGAGTTTTAAGTATCTCATTATAAAAGGACATAGATAAATCTGAAAGTACAGAGGGAAAGGTGACAGAAATGATGCATGGCTTGTAGAAAAGGAGACTAAGGTAGATATAACAGTCTATAAATACTTGAGAGGTAATAATATGGAGGAGGGGGAGGGATTATTTACAGTGCTTGAGACAGCATAACAAGGAGCAACAGCTTGAAACTAAAAAAAGACAAAATTAAATTAGACAGTAGACACTTTTTCTCCTAACTAGAAGTGCAATTAGCAACGGAGTGACCTGCATAAGGACAAGGGAGTAAGTGAAGCATAATCAGGAGAGGTGTTTAAGAGTGTGTTGGATTATGATCTCAAGTGATTAATATGGGGGTAAACTCTGATCAATGTGCAGGTTAAAGTAGGTGATGGAAATCTCCTGCAACTTCATCATCTCCTATGTAATTCATTGCCTCTGGTCATTGTTTGTGTTAAATAAATCATAATGTGTTACAGGCCTTTGCATCCCTGATTAGATGTTTCCAGTTAATTCTCCAGTTCTGGAGCCCACAGCTTGCAAGGCTTGCAGTTTCCCTGCTCCTCCTTTCAAGCAATATTAATCATCTTTGTAGCTCTGTGTGTGCACAGCACAGGCTCTGTCAAAAGCATGCTTTTTCTGTCGTGTTGGTGAAACAGGTTGAACAAGTGGCAATTTTCAGAATTAAGTCTCTGAACGAGAGTTTTGTTTTTCCTTTCAGCCTTTCAGTCCTGCCTTTTCCACCCTGCCTAGAGCTCCAGTGGAAATGTAAAAATAAATAGTAGCATAAAAAGTTATGGAAAATCTCAGGACTGCTTTTCTTTTCCTGTGCAAGTGGTACTGTGGGGCTCATCCAGTGCTGCCTTCATTTCAGGGTCTGGGGAGAGCTTTCTGAAGTGTTGAGGAAGCAGGGATGCCTTGACCTACCCAGACCTATTTAATTAAGGACAGAAAGGCTGCTCAGCCCTGGGGCTTTGATACCGAAAGCATAGCGTGAATTACAGTTCGGTGTGACCACCTTTTGGCTGCAGGGTTGGACATGAAAACCCACAGGCAGCTCAGCAGGTATTTCCATCCTTCTTTGATGTTTGTCTCCCAAGGAATTGTGAGTTGGTTGGGTTTTTAAAATTTTTTGTTTTAATTTTCCAAAATCTTTCACTCTAAGCTTTTGGTTTTGCAGCATCTTTTTATCCAGCTTATCTTGCACCAGGTGAGGTTTCTAGAACTAAAGCTACCAGTTAGAGCAAGATTTTTGCCAAGTGGCTCTGCTGTGTGCTGAAGAGACTTCATCATATACACTGTCCTAGCACCCGGGGTGCTCACGATTTCTTTTCTCACTAAAAGCCAGAGTAGCTGGTGGAACATCCCCTATTGTTCTTTGTGCTTTGGAAGGTCTTCTTCCATCACAGTAGCATTTGCCTATGTGCTTTCACATTTAGAGTTATCTGTACTGACTTGTGGTTTTGATTTGTCATGAACACTGAGATAAGGAGTGGGGCAGGACGAACTAAGAGTTTTCTGTCTGTGGGCACATTATTACACTATCTGTGGCTAACCTCATGTTCCTTTCTGTGTCCTTGAAACAGTTATTACAACTTATCTGAATGTGTAAGGCTTTCTTTTTTAGAAAATATGTAAGTGGGGAGTGAAGGAGTACTGTATGCTTCCTTAACTGAGTACTGGCATGATTTCTTGCTGTTTCTTTTTTTGTTTGTTTTTTTATACCTTGAAGATTGCTTTAATCCACATTATCAACTAATTTTCTAATTAGTTCTACTGGTCCATTTTCAGTAGATTTGTCACTTGATGTGACAACTAAAATGCAGTTTTGAAGTTTTATTTTGTAGGAATGCTTTTTCATGTGCTTCTACTTTATCTTTTTACTTTTTTTCGTTTTCTGAACTGTGCCAAATTTTCTCCTGTGTCTGAGTACCTGCTAATCTTAATGAGAGTTGGGAATAGCTCAGTTACTTAAGTAAAAACCTCATTCGTGCACTTCTGTTTTCTTGAAGAGCTTCTGGCAAGTCAGTTAAGCATTGAGCCTCTGTTTCCTTCACAGTGATATTGATGCCATATGATTCTGTTAATTTTTTATCTTCGATTTCTGACTAGTCTGTATTCATACGATTTATGTTGCTTGCAGCTTAGGCTGCTGTTGGCTGACTTGGACACCTATAATCTGGGCACAACTGAACCTCAGCGAGCATAAACCACTGTAGTTCCAGTGTCTGTCTTTTCAGTCATGCATGAAAAAAACTTGTTAGTGATGAATTTGTGTGAAATCAGATTTTGAGAATGCAGATATTACTGGATCCATTCAACACTGGTGATCAGGTATGAAAGTGATGCATGTGCAAGTGATTTTTGTTCATTTGCCCTGGCCTAGCAGATGTCTGCAGTCCTGATAATAGTTTTTCTGTCGTGTATTAGTTAGACATTGAAAAAGCTCACCTGTTGTTTCTGGTTGGTGTTCTTTCGAAACCTTTTGGGTTTCTGTCATCATATAGCTGATAACCAAGCATGGACTCCAGCTATTTTCAACCATTATCCTACTCCCTTTATTATTTTTAGTGTGAGCTGTAATGACTTTATCCCAGTCATATTTCCTCCAAGGTCTCCTGTCTCAGACGCTTGTAAAGCCTTCCCTCCCTTCTAGTGTTCTCTTTGATCTCTTGTTACTGACTTAAATCCCTTTACACACTAAGTTTCTTTCTCCTTGCAGTTTGCTTCTTTTCTCATGCAGGTGGCTGGAATGTTTTCCATCACTGTCTAGAAATCTGGTTTTCTTTCCTAATTGCCTTTCTCTCATTTTCATCTCTAATTTTTTAAACATTGTGTTGGTTATTAGTTTTGCTCTCCTTATGCACTACAGTAGCATGCTGGATGTTTGAATGTAGCAAGTTATATGTCTGTAAATTTTTTTCTCAAGTCAGATATCTCAAGAAGAATAATAACTTGTGCATATATATGCACATAGAGTACATAGAGTATACATGCACATATACTCCCAGCTGTTATACTGAAGGTTGAAAATGGAACTTGTTTCTCATGCTTGTAATTTTCGGAGGCACTGATTTTTATTGATTCTGATTCTGTTAGTGGTCATGCATGTTAATAGTTTTAGACATGTAAATAATCCTGCTGTCTCAGTTCAGCATGAACAAAATTCAGCATTAATGTGAAAATCCAAAGCTAGGTTTCAAGATTTGGAATGCTTTTTCTTTACTAAAGCCATTTTTTTTTTTTCCCCCCAATAAAGACTTAAATGTAATCGGTATAGCTGTGTTACCAAAACCAGAAGTGTAAGTTAGGAAACGAAAGTATTGCCACCCAGCTCACATTAGATCACAACAACTCTGTTCTAGTCAGTAGCAGATGTTGAAAGTGGGTTTTGGTGCTGTAGACACCTTATGGAGGTCACGAAGCTTGCATTAAGTGTGGAAATAAAAATCATTTTCTATATGTTTCATTTCATCAGCCATATTAGGAGCATTTTTAAGTTGTGTGTTTGCAGCAGATAATTTTTATTAAGTGAGTGCTGAATATGAGCAAAATACGACCTCTCTAGCTCTACTGAAATCAATTGTAGTATTTCAGCTTCTTTCAGCAGGATATAGACAGAGATTGTATAGAAGCTGCAGTCTTCTGGTTGGGATTTGTTTGTTGTTGGTTTTCAGAAATAACATCACCCTTTCTAAAAAAATCTAGTTTTCTTAAGTATAAATTAACTAAAAATCTTAAAGTTGCGAAGCCTTTTTGTTGTATTTAGGAACTCACAGAGCTAACAGTCATTTGACCCATTATAGTGTAATAATTCTACACATGGAAGAGGGGGAAGAAATGCTTGATAGCTTTTTCTGATCTTTGCTTTGAAGAAAGGTGGATGATGTTGCTGTATATGGAGATGGTGTTATCCTGCTTTCATTCCCAGGAGTAACTTTAATCATCAGAATTATAATACTTTCATAATTTAAAAAAACCACCCAAAACAACAGAAAACAACAGAAAACTTGACTGCAGATTTCTCTGGTCCATTAATACTGATTTCTGTTAAATCTTTTACACTGAAGGAATTCCTGAGGCCTGAAAGAAGGCCAATGTCCTGCTAGTGTTAAAGAAAAGTGAGTGTGGTAGGTTGGGTGGCTAAAAATCCATTGGCCTGACAAGAGTTTTTGTGAAGGCAGTGTAACAGCCCACAGCAGACAAATATGTGGGAGGGGGACAAATGCAACAAATAAAGGACACTCGTACAACCTGAATTAACAGAAGTTAATGGGTAAAAGATTCCATCAGTAGTAATTAAATTGCTTGACAAAGTTACATATCAATACAATCAAATTCTGCAAAACATTCGAATATTTTTATCCTGTGACATCTTGACTAGGAAACTAAACTGACAAAAAAAAAATCAATGTTGTATGGATTACATGGTTTTAAGAATGATCATAAGATGTCTGAGGGTGTAAGATAATGCAGTAGTGTTCCTGGAGAAGTCTCACAGGAACCTGCCCTTGGCTGTAAGCTGCATGGTCTTACCAGTGTTATCTTGGAAGCAAGCCTGGAATTGCTACATGTGGGCTTGGTACCTAATAGAATGCTTTTTCCTTTGGGTTGAAAGTGAGCATTGTTCCAGCAGTAAACTGGAGAAGCAGGAGAGCGGAGCCATTGGTGTCCTGGTGGATAACACAATCTCCCGCTTGCAGGATGTGTTCCTGGGGAGCCTGCAAATACTGCTGCCATCTCTCCTCACAGATAACATTGGCTGAACTTGTAGTCCTGCTGCTGTGCTGTGTTCAGCAAGGGGTGTTCTGGGACTCCCCTGCTCTGCCCTGTCTGTCTGCTGCTGCAGAAAAGGTGCAATGACTGGTTGATTTGTCCAGGAATGGTGGGAGGGAGTGAAAAGTGTGGTAGGATCTAGTGGAAATGAGTGCCCAGGCGAGGGATTACTGTGATAGGGAAGTGGTGTACATTAGTCCCTGTGCACTTCAGCTTTAGGTAACACGGACAGGGAGCCTGCAAGAGGCTCAGAGTTGTCAGAGCATTGGTTTTTAAATTTTTGTTATCTTTTTTTTTTAAATAAATATTTGTGCTTTGATAACAGTATACATCTGCTGAAGAACTGTATTCTTTGGATATCATTGGAGAAGTACTTACAGACTGCAGCAGCATTTAGCTGTTTTGGCTGTAGTTTATTCTCTCTGTCCTGGAAACAAAACTGCATTTAGGCTCTAGTAGATGTTAGAACACAGGTGGGCAATCCAGGGCTGTTTGGGCAGGCAGTCCCAAGCAAAGAATGTCTGGATTTGGCGTTTCAGCATGAGATGTGGCTGCAGTGTTGTTGGCACTTTTGTGAAGGAGAAAAAAACCTGCTTTTCTCAGAAGCTTTCTGGTCGAAACAGTTGAGAGGACTAAAGAAGTGGTTTCCTGTAGGTTATCAAAAGTAGGAGATAGGTACAAGTCTAAGCTCCCCTCCTATTCTGCAGATCCTGCTCTTCACTTGGTTTTACTGGCTCATATTGAATGCAGGGTGACCCTCTCTTCCTTGTGCCACTGGTACTCACCGGCTCCCCATTGACTGAGAACCAGCACAGAGCAATGGGTCAGAGGTCACAGAATCACAGAACATTAGGGATTGGAAGGGACCTTGAAAGATGATCTAGTCCAAACCTCTTGCCACAACAGGATCACTTAGACCAAGTTGCAGAGGAACACATCCAGGCGGGCTTTAAACATCTTCAGAGAAGGTCTGCAAACTAGAACAATGCAGAGAAGGGTTTTGTCCTCACAGCAGTAGTTCAGGGATGCTTTCAGGAGTCCAAGATCCCTGTTTTTTCACTCTTCTGTTAGGGAGATGGCTTTCACTGACTGGCCTCATTCTGCATATCTTGTGCAACTAGTGTATACAGTGAACTTAGTCCAAAGTGAGCACTTGATCTTTGACATTTCATTTTATGTGTCAAGATGACAGAAAAATATGTCAGATTTTTTCTTGAATTTGGGAAGTTTATCTACTCACACGGTTCGAAAGCATAAAAATAATTCTTTTTACTAGAACTATGGTTTTTTTAGAACCAAACAATAATTTCTAAAATATCTCTTTTTCAGGTAAGGATGTAGGTTGAGAGTTTTCTGCATATAAGCACCTGAAATAGAGGTTTTAAGATACAGCATCCTCTGGAGTATGTTGATAAAAAGAGGAAATAAAAAATGAAAATGTGGGGGTCAGATCTCTTGTTTCTTGTTTCTCTCTGTAGGGTCTGATTCCAGTGTCTTTATGAAGAAGAGCGTAGTGCCTGGATATGTGATGTGGTGAGGCCAAAGCAAATGATACTGGAATGGAGGTCGGTCTCTGGTGCTTTACTGCAAGTTTGACAGTATCTATAACCAAAAATCCTCATGAATCTCATGTTGGACCACATTTGTCTCTTAGGAACCTGTAATGCATTGACAGAATCTGCAAATTAGGGCAGGGGGGTTGTTTAAAGCCCCATCTGTGAAAAAGCAGAAAGTGGAGTTTTGTGTGGAAAAGTAGACTGAGCAGTGCTACATGGATGTGAAAGGAATCCAGAATGGTGGAATCAGACTCTGTGGAGAGAGAAGAGAGATAGAGAAGGTGGCATTGTAGAGGAAGGTAGCTGCACCTTCTTTAGAGTCTGATGTTCACTCTTCAAATTCCCTTCTATCTCTTTCTGGGAGAGGCTTCCTTTCCAGCCCTTATTTTAGCTGAAGCAGGACGTGGGAATCAAGAAGGTGTTAGTGTGTAATATTTTGTATAGTATCCTTATGCACTGTACAAATAACAAATCACATGCTACATGCTTAGACAATTTACTGCTCGCTTTTGCTGTGGCAAGTGCTTGAAAGGTCAAAGAAGCTTCCTTAACAAATTTGATAAGAGAATCCAGTGAGCTGTAACAGCATAAAGTCCTGGGGACTGTAGACTGGAATAGAAGAAATAATTATGCATGGTAATAGGTAATTACAGATAATGGCCTTTTTTGGGGGTGGCAGAAAATACACAGCCCCACAGCCTTGCCTGGAATGAACATTGTCTAGCACATTAACTTTATAGCAAGCTAAAAGTTCAGTGCTGGAACCAAAGATAATCCACAACTTTGAATGGGAAGACAACAGAAATACTACTTTCAAAGGCAGAACAGCCATGCAGGTTTTTTCCTCAGGAGACAGTGTGTCTCAGCAGAAAATAAGCAATGGTGCCAGCTTTATTTGACATCTGAAATAGCTCTGTCATGATTGTCTGGTGGGAGAAACACATTGTTCCAGCGTTTCTGATTATGATGTTAGGGAGTGATTTCACATAGGCCTCATTCAAGGCTACTGTCTGACCTCAAAGCCTTCTATGAATTGAACTAATGTGTTGCGAGCCTTAATATTGCCAAACCAGTTAATAAGAGAGTACTGATGCCTCATGTACTGAGCAAAGAAAGATTGTCAGGTGCAGGTCCAAGACTCTTTTGAGGTCTGAAGTCAAGTATTTGCTGACTGAATAAGTAATTTTTGGTGTTTTAACATCGCAGCTGCCCCCTGCTGCAGAGGCTGGCTTGCAGGAAGACGAACACTGCAGTGATGAAGGCAGTTGCTCTGAGTTAAAAACAACAGGAAGTTTAAACTACCAGAAGCTGTAATGTACTCACTCTGCTCGCTGAGGGATGACTGTGCCTTCCTACTCCTTGAGTAGATGTGTTACTTCAGTAGTCACAGTTCTGCATTTTCAGCAGCATGTATTTCTATATGTAGAGCCTCTTTTCAGGCACAAGAGAAACAAAAATTAACCATAGGTATGTATAAGAATTCATGTCAATAAATGGGAGCAGTCTGAAAAATGAAATTACTCTAATTACCGTGCTACTTGTACAGAATCTCTTTTCTGAAATACACAATCAGGTAGAGACTAACCAGCTGTGCCAGTTCGCAGACATTGAAACATGACTTGTATCAGCAACAGTTTGGCCAGCAGAACTAGGGACGTAATTGTCCCCTTGTACTGGGCGCTGGTGAGGCCTCATCTTGACTACTGTGGGCACTTTTGAACCTCTTGCTTCAAGAAAGATACTGAAGTGCTGAAGCGAGTCCAGAGCAGAGCAGTGAGGCTGGCGAAGGGTCTAAAGGGAAAGTCTGATAGGAGAGGCTGAGGGAGCTGGGATTGTTTAGCTTGGAGGAGACTCGGGAGGGCACCTTATCACTCTCTACAATTCCCTGAAGGGAAGTTGTAGACAGGTGGGGGTCAGGCCCTTCTCCCAGGCAGCTAGTCATAGGATGAGAGGGCAAGGCCTGAAGCTGAGCCAGGGGAGGTTTAGGTTGAATGTTAGGAAGCACTTCCTCATCGAAAGGGTGATCAGACCCTGGAGTGGACTGCCCAGGGCAGTGGTGGAGTCCCCATCCCTGGAGGTATTTAAGACTGGATGTGGCACACAGTGCCTTCATCTAGGTGACTGTGGTGGTGTTAGATCATAGGCCAGACTTGATGATACTAGAGGTCTTTTCCAGCCTCAGTAATTCGGTGATTCTGTATGAACTATCATGAGTTTTAAAACAGTTCCTGGTGTGCACCTAACCCAAGAGGATACTCCCAAGAGGTGTTCTGCTCAAGATGCCCAAGTGTGTCCAGAAACCATTCCCAGTAGGCAATATGGTACTACCACTGTGTTTTAGATGGTTGAGAAAGTCTCATAATGTGGACTCTGTGTCATTTGACCTCTGCATCAGATGCTTGTCCAGGCATGTTTAAAGTACTATTGTTAGTATATAAGGTATATAAGGTGTATAACTTGCCCTTAACAGTACTGGCAGAAGTAGAAAATACTCCATGCTTACATAAAGCATGAGCGAACATTACAGGCAGAACTTCAGTGTTTGCATGTTTCAATGTGCATTCTTAAAAACATGTTTGCATCTGTGTGATAAAGATGATGACAG
Organism: Phoeniculus purpureus; assembly: GCA_028565055.1. NCBI lineage: Eukaryota > Metazoa > Chordata > Aves > Bucerotiformes > Phoeniculidae > Phoeniculus > Phoeniculus purpureus. The sequence goes on from JAOXOE010000874.1 coordinate 17,376,115, forward strand.
AAATTCCTGTAAATTCCCGAATATTTCTAATCTTTCTTGTCCCAAAAATTAAGAAGGGAGATAATTATGTATATACTGGCTTCTGCATTGATTTTGGCATGCATATCTGCAACTCATGTAAATTGCTATAGCTCTATTGAAGTAAATGGTCTGAGACTGGTTTACGTTAACTGAGGACTGGACCACTGTTTTTCACCGTGTTCTGCTGAGTGGAGGCAGGAGTCACTCATAAGTAACTGACTGAGTAAGAGCCATATATGTAACTGACCCCAAGAACTCACCTTCCTTAGAAGAAAATCACAGTCATCCTGAAATGAATTACTAGTTAACAACTATTAATATGGTGTAGAGCTGGAGAGTCGTCTACAACACTACAAGATCAATAACAGTATTTACTGTGCATCATATTGATCCTCTATGAAAGAGTGGGACATATTTCACACTGTGTATATAGTGCAAAAAAGTAGCATCAGTTCTCTACAGAATTCATAAAGACATAGAAGAGAGCTTAGAGATTCAAGGGCAAAGTTGCATGAAGCAGTACTCTTGTCTCACTGCAAGAGCATTGCTTACACATGGAGTACTTTCACCTGGAGGTATCTCCTTTCCCCCAGGTAAAGCACCAGATCTGTTCCAGATGCTACAGAAGAAAAGCAGAGACTTGTTCCAAACATTATATTAATCTCTTATCCTGTATTTGTGGGACAGTGTGAGTTGAAGCTGTGAGTAGCAGCTTTGTCTTGTGCTTTTTCAGATTGTACCTGTCATTCTACCTTCAGAAGCATGATAAGGCTTGGGATTTGGGGAACAATAGTTCTTCTGACTGTTTTATGGGACTGTTACAGGAGACGTAGTTCTGTATGGAGTTGGATGTAGTGTCTGTCCCTTCACTTGAATGTTGCACTTTCCTGTGGCTTCTGGTTTTATTAGTAAACTTCTGGAGTACATCCTGAGTTGCATCTCCAGCTCAGAGGGGTCATGTGCCAGTGTTGCTTCAAGGACTGTGGGTTCTATAATTCTGTGTTACAAGAGGAAAATGACCCAGGCTGCTAATACCTGGAGATGTACATGCATGAGTGCGTGGATGGCGGAATGAGCAGGTGACTAGCTCTGCAGATTCAATATTGAGTCTGCAGAGGGCAGCCAATACTGTGGAGACTGCTGGAGGGTGAACAGCAGAAGTTCTTGTTGGATTCATAACAGGCTGGAGTGCTGGTGGCTATTACACAGCTAGATAAAGGAAAAACAGGTGTCAGCTCCTCTCGTGGCAAGTGGTGTAGCTGTGACAGCAGAACAGACAGGTAGAAAGAGAAAAGAATGGGAAAAACCTGTATTTTTTCTCTTCATGAAGCAGTCTTCCACCGCTCTTCTTTCTTCAGGAGGTAGCAGTAGTGCTACCAACCTCTGGGACATCACATGCTTGTGTGAATAGCTGTGGAAAGGTGTCTGCTCTAGCCTTGTCCATTTGAGCATGTTAGTAGACGTAGTGCTTGAGACCTCACTGAAACATTGCAATAAAAGCTACTACTTTCTCCCCCTTTTCCTTTCAGCCACAAATGCCACAAGGTGGCTCTCATTTTGTGTCTGTGTGTAAAGAGGCCCTGTCTTCCTGGTGCTAACCTTCTTAGTAGAAAGTGTTATCCCATCTGACAATGCACTGCAGAGGTTTTGGAAGAAATTGCACGTCTGAGCAGCATAGCACAGCCCTGGCAGAAGTCCTGTGGCTGGCTGCCTTGCGTATCTGTGTCATTTGAAGTCTGTATCCCAGGAAGGAACGTATTGGAAGACTTTGCTTTTGGCTCCTGTTCTACAGCATGAAAAGCAGAACAATTGGACCACAGCTTTATTTGGGAGCTAAGTTTGAGTAGGGGAGTCAAGCTTGTGCTGTGATGTGCTAGAATTGTTGGCTTTTCAGCACTAGTGGTCTGAGCTCTGATTTTACCAATGATATGGACAAAAGGACTTGAAGAGAGGCCTGCTCAGAAACAGAATAATAGCAAAAACAAAACATCAGAAAAACATGAAAGTTCAAAAACTGTGAAAGTCTTTTGTGGCATTGCAGACTCTTCTATTTGTGTGCAAATTTCAGAGGTACTTTCAATGTGAAAGGTAGCTTGGTTCTCACGTAAAACTGAGAGGCAGAAAAAACAGATGCAGGAGGCATAAAACACTCTTCTAATAAATGGATATAGTTCATTGATGTCAACAAAATGTCATCAAGAGCTGAATGAGGACATGGTATGATTTAGTGACCTGGCACAGGAACAGCCTGCCCAGGGAAGGAGTTGAGTCACCATCCCTGGAGGTGTTTAAGAGAAGGGTAGATGTTGCATTGGGGGTCATGGTTTCCTGGTGATAATAGGACTAGGAAAATGTTGGACTCGATTACCTTGCAGATCTCTTCTAGAAAAACCGTTCAATGTTCATGAGTGCAAGGAATGTTCAATATCCATGAATGCAAGGAATGCCATAACAGATCAAGAAGTAAAACAGAATCACCTTGTAAATGGTAAATTTACAGTATTAATAATTTCATTACAGTAAGTGCAATAATCAGTAAAACCAGTCATTTAATCTAGTGTATAGCTAATACAGAGACAGTGGAGGTTGTTACTGTGGCTCTGAGAGGCTGGTAAATCAACCATATTCATTTTTCAGGTAAGTGTCCAGGGTACAGTCATACAAAGAGTCAGATACTAAACAACCTAGGCAGTGCCTGCATGATAGGTCTCTCAGAGCTGTTATTTTGTCTGTGTGTGTGTGTGTGTGTGTGTGTGTGTGTGTGTGTTGTCCATTTCAGCCCCATGCTGATAGCACTTGAGAGCTCATCTCTGTGCTTTAAGCCACATCCTTTTCTCCTTTATGGAAGAGCAGGAGCTTCATGCAGAAGGGATAGTTATGCTGCAGACACTCTTAAGGGTTGGTACAGGGCAGAGATGACAGCTAGAAGCAGAGCTGCAGGGGTATTGGGATTTCTAGTTGTTCCCTTTTTTAATAAGTAAATTTGTTCTCATCGTATGGTTAGACATTTCTAAGGCTGGGGCAGTTTTCTGCTGTATCTGGCATGGCTGGGTAGCTAATGCAGTGTGTTAGAGAAGACTTGGCTGTGAAACAGTACCAACAAGTGCCTTCCTTTTTCGTCCTTGCAAACTTTTCAAGACAGCATTTGATATTGGAGTGGGGAAAACAGAACTTAAAACATCATCTGAGAAGTTCCTTCTCTTGGGGAGCAACAGAGAAAAGGTAGAACTTTGTGGGGACAGCCTGTGGGGAGTGCAGCTGGCCTCTGATCTTGAGCGACTTCACAGTGTGAGGATTGAGAGCCTCACCAGAGGTAGCATGTGAGTACCTGAGACGCCTTGGCTGATCGCACACTGTTCTCCTTGCTGTGGCTTCTGTTGGCCTTCTAGCTGTTTACTCTTTTCTAGAAGCATGTTCAGAAAGTGTCTTCTCCCCTGTAGAAGAGTGAAGTCAGCCAGTAACTAGAGCTTTTCTGCCTCAGGGATTTAAAAGAGATTGGGGACACTTAACAGTTTGAAGATAGTAGGGCACTGCATCCTTAGATGGTGTAAATCATCATTGGATCAACTAAGCCTGTTTGAGGACTCAGAGTAAGATAATATTGTTATCTTAACCTGCAGTTGGTTTTGCCTTAAATGCATGCAGTCCGATGTGTGTAGGTTGTCTCAGGTTTTGAATGGACACCAGTCCACGCGAATTTCCACCAAATATCAATCTATGTTTCCCTTCCGGCTCCAGCTTCCACATCTTACTGTTTACTACTCTCTGTCCAGCCTTCTGGAGAAGTAGTAGCTCATCAGAAGGTTAAAGTCTTCATGGAGTCTCTTGTTTCATAATGATGTTTTTTCTTTTCCAGAGGGACGGATGCTCATTCAGGACATCCCTTCCATCCCCAGCAGAGGGCACTTGGAGAGCACGTCTGATTTGGTTGTGGAGTCCACCTACTACAGCAGTTTTTATCAGCCACCCCTGTATCCTTACTATAACAATTTGTACAGCTACTCCCAGTACCAAATGGCAATGGCCAGTGAGCCTTCTTCAAGTGAAACAGGGAGTACAATTGTAGGGTCGGCCATGAAAAACAGCCTTCGAAGCCTCCCAGCAACATACGTGCCCAGCCAGACGGGAAAACAGTGGCAGGTATGACGTGACAGGTGTACAGAAGAGTGAGGTGGGCAACAAGCTGTTTCTTGGTCTTGATTCTGACCTCCTGTTTGCTGATTTCATGGCAGTGAAGAAACAGAACCACATTACTATTAGGTCCCTTCCAACCCTGGCAATACTGTGATACTGTGATACAGGCTGTGATTAGGAACCACATTATTGAAGTTAGCCAAAATCGGTGGTTATGATGCAGCACAATGAAAGCAATGATACAGGCTTCCACAAGCATAGATGAAGGACGCCCACTTGATATTTTTTTTTTTTTTCTTCTGAGTTATGTCATAATAGATTATGTGCTGTTTTCTGGAAAAACATCCAGCTGGGAGCTTCAGGTATTATATCTGAGAGGGTCTGTTCTTCGGGAACCTGTTCTACCATCTTTCACATCCATGGTGCTGAAGTGACACAAAGGACTGCTATTGTGTGGTGGGTTGGTATTGGTCAGTTAAACGTGACATTGGGTGTTCCTAATGGTGTGTTCTGTCAGCGTCAGCTCAGGGCTTCTCATTTCAACGTGAGTGGCTCTGGTTACAGGCTGTGCACAAGAGCTCTGGGTACTTCATTAGTTAGGGTATAAAGTCAACCAATACCTCTCACTCTGGGACTTGATAGTTATAGTCTCCAACTCACTATCACTCAGAAACATGGCAAAGTAAGTGGAGCTGTTTCAGTGACTTGAGGCTCTTTCGTGTTGGGCTGCAGTGGTGCTTTTCTCTCAAAGGTTGAGGAGGATACACCCTCAGAGTCTGCATACACTTATGTCCTTTGCCCAAAGGCAGGAGAGGGCAGACCTCTTATGTAAAGGCTTTGTCATGAAATGACTCCTTTCTGAAAAGAACAAATGGGCTGTCCGCTTTGCCCACAGTACTGGCTCTGGGGCCAAGTCTGAAAGGGCATTTTAACTTCTGGTATGAAGGAAATGGAACCAAGACCAGAGTCGTTACTGTATCAGTCCACATCAACTTCAGTGAGGCTCTTCTGTCATTTGATGCTTATTTTCAAGGAAAAGACCTGCAAATTCATAGGCTTTCTTGGGCAACAGCTGGCAGAAATTGAATTTTAGAATCATGATTTTACACCAGTCTGCATTTAGTACTATGCCATCCCTTTTTCACTGCTATATGGTGAAAAAAGCTGTCTCTTTTCTTTTTGCTATGTGAGCCCACACATTGAGAGCTTTCTTCTTTCAGTGTGTTGATTTGTTTCTCCACAATCACTTTTAAATACATGTAGGTACACCTTTTCATTTAGGTTAGTTGATAGCATCCTTTCTAGATGCTGAATTTGATCGTCAGAACTGGGGGACAATTAATTGAGGTAAGCTGGGCATCAGAATTTGTGCCAGGGCTTCTGTACTCTTTCATTTTGGTTGATTGGGTTAAACTGTCAAGTCAGATAAAAAGTTATTTCTTCTGAAGTAACACCTTTAGGGGATTGTGTTGGCAGACCTACAGAGGTTTATTCTCGCCAGTGGAGTAATGTAGCTGTATGTACAGATGGATTTTAGCTGGACTGCCTGTAATGACTGGTTAGGTTTTTTATGTGCACAGGTTTTCTTCATCAGTCTTTTACTACAAGTGAGTCTGCTTATGTGACTGGTAGTGCCATAGCTGTTTTGATCAAGTTTTTTACTTTCTTACCAAAATGATGGCTGTGCAGTGACTGCTGTGACCAAATGGGGATGGCTTGCTAAGCTGTGGGTTCACACAAGTGTTTTTTTGTTGATGTAAGCATCCACTGCTCACTAGAAGGTGGCCTGGATTAAGCAGTGTAGGCAGACAAGAGCCATGTATTGTCCAGGCTCTATTAATGGAGGCTTGCTTGTCCTGGAATAACTGTAACAACACAAGGAGAATTGCATATTTAACTTCTGGATGCAGACAAGGCCTTGAGCAGACCATCTGTCTGCTGTTTCAGAATTTAGGGAGCAGGGTTGAAAAGCTAGGGAGGAAATGTGTGAGTGTGTGTGGGATGGGATGAGGGTTTATGCATCATTGAGCCTTGGCAAATAAACTGAATCACTGAATCTTTAATGTAGATTCATGTCAGATTTCATTAGTCTTTGTTCTGTGCAGAGGCTCACGTACTTGAGTGAATTCATAGAGGTACAAATTTTTTAGATACTTATGTGTGGGTTTTGTTCATTCATATATAATTATCCCTGAAACTGTATCTGTCATGATTTGATAAGCATAATGCAGAGATAGTTCTAGTTGTCATCCCTTCAGTCTGCTTTTGCCAGCTCAGTGGCAGATAATCAGATATGTCTGGTGTTGCACCAGAAGAAAAGACAGTGTGGCATATAGAGTGATTACTGTGCATCTCCTTTCACTCCAGTTCTGTGTGAGTATCTGGACTGTCCCTTAAATTTCTTGTAATTGTTCATTACAACAGGAATTTATATGCATTCAAATAAAATTAACAGTTGAATTAGTTTGCCAACATTAGTACCGTAAGTCAGAGCATGTTGGTAGATAGTGGAAATTGATGCCTCTGAAAAACCAGTCTCACTGTGGGCCACTTAGAGACAGCAACTGGAAAATGATAGGGTGAATGCAGTCGTGTCTAAAACCTAGATGGACATGTCCAAATGTAATAATTTTTAATTCTCCAAAATGGCAATGAAATTGCTGGAGTGTGACCCACAGCACAAGAATAATTGTGATTCCTTGTGAGTTGGCATCCTTCCCAAAAAGTGTTATCGTAGAATCATTATGGCTGCAAATGACTTCCAGGATCATCAAGTCCACTCCTTATCCCAGCATCTCCCTAACAGCTAGACCATGGCCTTGAATGCTACATCTACTAGTTTTTTAAAACACCTCCCTGGGCAGCCTGTTCCAGTGCC
>JAOXOE010000874.1:17383676-17405850 GCA_028565055.1 Phoeniculus purpureus
CACCTCCCTGGGTAGCCTGTTCCAGTGCCCAATCAGTAAATAACTTCTTCCTAATATCCAATTTAAACCTCCCCTCATGCAACTTGAGGCTATTTCCCCTCATCCCATCATTAGTAATTTGGGAGAAGAGACCAGCACCAGCTGGTCTCTTGCAGACTTGTAGCACCAGCGTGACTACAAGTACCTTCTTTCAGATACTTGTAGAGAGCAGTAAGATCTCTTCTCAGCCTCCTCTGCTCTAGACTAAATTACCCCAGTTCCCTCAGCCGCTCTTCAGAAGGGTCTGTTTTCCAGACCTCTCACCAGCTTCATTGCTGGACCCAGGCCAGCATCTCAATATCCTCCTTTTACTGTGGGACCCAAAACTGGACATCGTACTCTAGGTGTGGTCTCATGAGTGCAGAGTACAGAGATACTATTCAAGTTCAAACTTTTATAGTTTGTATAGTCAGACCTCAAAAATCTGCAGCCTGCAGAGTATGCTCTCACACCTAGGAACCAGTGGCTGCATTTTGTGGTGTTGTTACTTTGGAAACTCCAGGGATTCTGCTGTGGAGAAAGGTAAGGCTGGCCGGGAGGTTTTTGACAAATCTCAGAATGTCAAATTTAAATGTTTTACCCTCTGTCCCTTCTTTCCTTAGTTTTTTTTTTCATATTTTTTCTTTAATGAAGCTTGACGAACCAGTATTCTTACTTTGAAAACCTCGAACTAGTTTAGAGCAAAAACTTGAAATAAGTGTGGGTGAGATGCAAACGGAGAAATTATAATTAATTTTCTATTATTTTTACATTATAAAGGAAAATATTTGTCATTTCTGAGGCAGGAAAAAGGTTTTCTTAAAAATTAGCAAATGCATTGAACTGTATTTTACTAAATCCAGAAAAGCATGACAGTAATAGGCATCTAGCAGTCTGAACTTACGAGTAGCTACTGGCTAGGGAAAGAGATGGCCGTTTTCGGCTCACACAGCCTGTTTCTAGGTTGTGATGCAGTTTTTTTATTCTGCAGTAAGCCCAGCCTTCTTAGAGGAAATGAGAGAGGTTCTCCTCCTCCTGTACTCTGCCCTGCTGAGACTGCATGTGGAATATCATGTCTGGTTGTGGGCCCCTCAGTTCAAGAAGGACACAGAACTTCTGGAGAGAGCCTACTGCAGAGCCACAAAGTTGATGGAGTGGAACAGCTCCCCTATGAGGAAAGGCTGAGGGAGCTGGGTCTCTTTAGCCTGGAAAAAAGGAGACTGAGCGGTGACTGCATTAATGTTTATAAAGATGTGAAGTTTGGGGGTCAAGAGGATGGAGTCAGGCTCTTCTCAGTGTCATATAATGGTAGCACAAGGGGCAATGGGTGTAAGCTGGAACACAGGAGGTTCCACATAAATATGAGAAGGAACTTCTTCCCAGTGAGGTTGACAGAGCCCTGCAACAGGCTGCCCAGGGGGGTTGTGGAGTCTCCTTCCCTGGAGACATGTAAAACCGGCCTGGACATGTTCCTATGTGACTTGATCGAGGTGAACCTACTGTGGTAAGGGGATTGGACTGGATGACCTTTCAAGGTCCCTTTCAATCCCTAATGTTCTGTGATTCTGTGAATATGGAGTCTCACTCCCTGGAAGTAGGTGTAAAATGTGTAAAATACAAGTGTGTGTGTGTAAATATGTACACATTGTGTGAATCACCCAACAAACTCCTAATTGTATGTGTAAGCAGTGTATTATGTACTGTATTCAGAACGTACCCTTCACACTGCAGATTTATGCTTAAAGTATCCTAATGTTTCTGACAGCTCATGTGTGACATGAATGCAAGCCATATTTCTTGGAGGAGCTAATCTAAGCGGTTTATTTTCCGATACTGCTGATAGGGCTATATCTCTAGGTGTCACTGCAGTTGAGATTCTGATGGTAACATATTGTTTATGGGTCACTGCCTTTGTCTAAAAGAATAGGTTGGAACAGAATAGCAAAGGTTAATTAAGTTTGTCTATCAAGGAGGGACAGATATAGATGTCTCTTGTATTTCTTGTGCTAGAATCAAAGTTAGTCAAGGCAGGGTATTACAGACTCATTTTTTTCCCTTGTGCTGGGAAATAAGCTTAGCTGATTTGAGGAATGAAACAAAGCCAACCTGGGCAGCATGAGCACATAAGTTCAAAAGAGACAAGGAACTGCTGGAGAGAGTCCAGTGGAGGGCTGAACTCTCCTGAGAGGAAAGGCTGAGAGTACTCTGACTGTTCAGTCTGGACACAAGAAGGCTGAGAGGAGATCTTGCTAGTGTCTATTAATATGTGAAGGGTAGGTGTCAAGAAGGGACCAGTGCTGCCACGTATTAGGACAAGAGGCAATGGGTACAAGTTAGAGCACAGAGGTTCTACCTCAACATCAGGAAAATCTGTTTTACTGTGAGCATGACAGAGCACTGGAACAGGCTGCCCAGAGAGGTTGTAGTCCCCTTTGGAGACTTTCAAAACCTGCCTGGACATGTTCCCGAGTGACCTGCCCTAGGTCATCCTGCTTTTGGCAGGAGGGTTGGATGAGATGATTTCCAGAAGTCACTTTCAACCCCTAACACTCTGTGATTCTGTAACTCAGAAGTAATTGTTAGAGAGGGTTAGGGAGTGGAAGATGTCCTTGCCTATGTAGAGGGGTTGGAAATAGATGACCTTTAACTTCCAACCATAGCCATTCTGTGATTCTATGACTCAGATTATGGGCAGTGGCATTGCAAGATGGGAGGGAGACTTCACAGGAAGCCTGGTTTTCAGCTGAGGAAACCAAGGCAAGGAAATGTTAAATAACTTGCCTATGATTACAGGGCCCACAAGTGAAAGAGCAGAGATTCCTAGTATATGGATATCCACTTCTGTACCTGGCAGATGCCTTCTTACCTCATGCCAGAAACGAACATGTGAATTCTCTTACTGCAAATGGAGAGGTTATGGAGATGATATGAGGAGCTTGGAAGGAGGAGCTGGACCTGGAATTGCTCTTCCAATGGCTGTTGAGAAATTTTTTTAACAGATACAAGAATATTTTTGTAGTGCTTCCCTGGTTTTTGCTACATACGCTGTCACTGCTAGGTACTGCTGTAGTGCTGGAGTCACTGTTGTGCTCAGTGATGGACAAATCCTGCTTTAAGTTTGTCTGTTTGTGGATGAGCTGTACTTGGGTCTTTGATTCCTCATACTGATTTTACAGGAGAACAGGGAAGAAATTTCCAGTATGGGCATGGTCTTGTAATCAGGCCATATGCATTTGTTCATGAGTTGTAAGCATCTCACTGTTGCTTGCAGTAGCTTTAAAAATACAGAGCACTGAGTACACACACTGTGTTGTACAATTTAGGGGAACCAGCAAATGTCAAATAGGCCAAGTGTGCTTCTCTGATTATGTGTTTCCCACTGAAGTTAGTGAAGTACTTGGTGAATTAATCTTGCAGCAGGGGTAGGCCACAATTGACGTGCTGTTGGATCCTAACCCCCCCCAATACTTGGCTGCAGTGTTTAGAATGCTGAAATGCTCTGAATTGGAAATAATCTGAATATTACTGAGCCTCCCTAGGACTGTTTTATCTCTGTATCTGGCACTTAAAACTGTGCAAGGACTCTCCAGCGCTGCAGAAGTTAATACAGAGTAAATGCCCCTTCTCATGAGGTAATGATCTCCTTAGCCCCCTTTTTAAGGCATGGCTAAGGTCAGGAATTTTTGCAACTGTTTGGGGTTTTTTTGTTACTGTAAATAAAGATGTCTAAGCACTATAAAAAAGAAACCTTATGGTTCAGATTTACTGTAGTGTGTATTCTAAACAGTTAATAATAAAAGCCAAAAGCTTTTAGATATTCTTTGCTGGTTATACACAGCATATTCTTTGCAAAGCCAAGCTGCTGGCTGTTGGTCGAACTGTGGTTCACAGACTTGGGGTGGGTAATAAGATTATAAAACATGTCTCTGGCTAGCCAGGTACCACACACTAATAATAATAGTGGTAATAATTCATTGCATATGGAGATTTTCGTCAAGTTGTTTTCTCAAGAAAATAGAGAAAGCCCTTTAAAAAAGGTTTGAAAGGAAACTGCATCCACTCTGCAGGGGAAAGAAATACACACACAATCGTTTCAGTGCCAGGGAGCAATCCCTCCATTTTGTTACAGCTGAAATAGCACTGTCTCCTGCAGATGACCTTGTCTCAGTTGTATGCATGGAGAGTGGAGATGTGTGGACAGAAGGCTGCCCACAGCTGTGTGCCCCACCCAGGGAAGGAAGATGGTGTGTGCAAAATGGCAGAGAGGAGTCTGCTAACGTTTTTGCCCAGTACTTCTTCAGTAAGTAGAGCTTTGAGCTTTGCAGATGTACAGATTCAGAATGGCCTTCAGACTAAACTTTTGGGCTGTTAGTATTTCTGTTCCATAATTTCAGGGCAAAGGCAGCCTGGGTTTTGTGCATGGAGTCTCTGCAAAGGACAGGTGTCTGTTTCCAATAGGAGACTGCCTGTGTTGAGAACACCAGAGGGGATATCAGTGTCTCTTGTTAGTTCAGGCTTCCTGAGGACAGAACAGATTGGGTTGAAAGGGACCTTTAAAGGTCATCTTCCCCAGCTTCCCTGTAGTGACATATTCAGCTAGTTCAATTTGCTCTTAAAAACTGTAATCTGTCATCCTGCTGTTTGTCATGGATGAAACTTAAGTGCCTGTTGAACTTTTTTTTGCATGCATAGGGTGCAGAGGGTAGAAAAATCACCTTTTAAGCATTTCTTTAACTTATAATACAAAACCTCTTACTTTCACGGACTGAAAGTATACCGATGCCTCAGTACATGTGCAAATATGTGTGACTGTGCTGCTGGAAAAGATGGGTAGAGGGCACTTTGCTCTCTGTTAACAACCACCACTGTCCCTTGGGGATTAATCTCACTGCAAACCTAAGTTCCACATGGAAAGTAGGATGTTGCCCTCTGTCTCAGAGCACCAGCAGGGTTTTGTGTGACTCAGGCCATATGTCCAGCTAGGCATACTAAACTTGCATTCTCCGGGTAAATCAGGAAAATATTTTTCTGTTTCACTGGGTTGCAAGAAAAGTAATGTATTTGTGCACACGTTTCACTGCTCAGACATGGTAGAGCATATACCGAGTGAATGTCAGTGACAGTACCCTCCTTAGCCAGCACGTAGGTCCCTGGCTGAGCAGTTACCACCAGTATGAGATGGGTTAGACTCTGGGGAGGTACAGAGACTGGACCCTAGATATGACATTGGATGTGTGTAGATGAAGGGGTCTGGAAATATTCCTGTGGTGGTGTACCTGCTGTAGTCAAGGGACTTGTATGGAAGCAACTTGCAACTGTAGCTTCACTTGAGGTAAGGTAAACCATAGGTACATTGCTGCTGCTAGGTCCTGTGCCAGGCCGGCTCACCTGTAGCTAAGTGGTGTGGGCACACTGTGAACCAACTAAAACAGAAACCCAAGGCCAGCATGTCTGGATTTTACTTCCCATACACCCAACCCTTAACTTCCTTCAAAGCCATGGGTGGCGTCAGCAGGTTGCCTGCATGGTGCTGGAGTCCAGCTTTCACAGGCTACTGTTGTGATTCTCTCTCTGACAGGTGAAGGGCATGGAGAGCCACCACACCGTCAGCCCCCAGTACCGCATGTGCTCCTACTACCCACCAGCTTCTTACCTAGGACAGGGGGTTGGCACTTCCACATGCCTCCCCCAAATCCTGACCTCTGAGGACATCCCCTCCTACTCAGAGTTGAAAGCAAGAGGTAAGTGCACTCACCATGGCTTCTGGGACCGCCTTACCTTGGGGCAGGCACCCTGGAGGTTGAGTTGCTGCTGGGAAGGAAGCTTGGCATCAAAAAGTAGGTGTTTACAACATGGTGGCTGTTTTCTGGAAGGCTTGCAGTACAGTGGCAACATAGAGCTGTTACTGCCCAGTAGTGCAAGCTTATACTTCAGAAGTCTTGTGGTTCAGGAGGGCATTTAGCTATATCTTTCTGCTCTTGTGAATGTCTGTAAGTTGTACAAAGAGTCATAAGGTGCCATCTTTGGTGCTCACCACTTACCTCCCTCACAGGAATAAATAGCTTTCTTTGCCCCAACTGCAGAATTATCTTTTCTTAATTTTCTTCTCCGGAATGTGATTTTTTTTTGCAGACCTCACTGAGCCTTTGCTGTCCTCTTATTTCTGAACCACATAAGAGAACTAGTCCTGCACCCCAACCGAGTAATGAAGCCCTTGCCAGATTTGCTTCCCTGTTTGCTTTCAAACTCATCACACTGTGTTAATTTAAAACTGATGCAGATAAAATTGCCTTTTCATATTCAGTGTTTCTTGACTGCCTTAAGGATCACTATAATCCACAGTAATTTCTGGGAAATCAATGGGGAATGTGGTTTTGACAGTGTTTCCCTTCTTGTTTCCTTGCTCTGTTAGTCACTAAGAATGCAAACACAGGCATAAAAGCATGGTGGTTGAACAGGGGTAGGCCAAGCTGCTCCCCTCATCCTGAAATAATTCAGTAACTTCTCTGAAGAAACAAGAACGCAAAGAAAGAGGTGATACTCCTTTATGCATCAAAAAACCTCACACTTCTACAGTACTACAAGGTGTCCTGAGCTGTTGGTCATCTCTGAACTGTTGCTTTATTTAACAGCAGCAGAGCTGCACTTCTTGAACTGAGCCAGCTTTTTGTAAGCTGTTTCTTTGTAGCAGTCAGTGAATTTGCGGTTTAATTCTGTATGATGTGTGGGAAATACTTACTTTAATTTACTTTACACCTGGCACATTTCTCTGTGGCACTTTTTTTCACACAGACATGCAAGTGGCAACAGTATCCATCCTCATTTACTTCTCTGATGCATTTTAAAATTGAAATTAATCTTATCCTTCCATCAGATATACACAGTATATGTTTACATAGGATCCATAACTGTTTTCAGTTGTGGCCTTTCTGTGGCTGGTGTTCTGATGCCTGTTGCATTTGTGTTGAGGTAAAAAGCATAGTGGGCTGTATCATGACAGGACCTTTAGGACTCAAATGAAGTTTTGGAAGGTGAGGTGTATATAAGGTCATAATGGTGGCTTGTGTAAATCAGCACTGGGCCCTTGAGTTCAGTAGCTTCAGAATGATTTATGTTGAGGAGGTGGCTGCTCTTTCAGAGTGGCAGTTTTCTGAAAGTCTTCCAACTAACTGTGACGTATCAGATAGATGAAGAAACAACACATGGTGTGATGAAACCTTAGACTTTTTCTCCTTCTCCAGTAGTTTTAAATGGCTTAGAAAAATCAGTGATCCTTGGTTCATTTTCCTTCTCTTTTCTTCAGTTTTGTTTTCTTCCCTGTTGTGTGACCACCATTGAACAATGAGGTCTGCCTTTTTGCCCATTGGTCGGATAAGCAGTTGGCTTTATGCTCAACTGCAGTTGACACTTTTTCTTGCATCCATCACTACTAACTCACTAAGAAGTCTTACAGTCGAGTGTTCTTACAAATAGACAAAAGACCTTACAGCCTTTGTTCTCGAATGCACTTCGGTAATTTTTCATCTCTCTGGAAAAAAGTTATGTGTAATGTGCCACTGATTTTTAAACTGCATAAATACTGTATTTTCAATAATCCCTGACTGCTTCTCCATACAGTATTCCACACACAGATATTGTTCCCTAAGTTACACCATCAATCAGAAACCGACAAGCAGTGAGATGTAATTTACTGAGATCAAACAGCATTTTCCAGACTCTGAAAAAGTGCTTTTCCGTATCAGGGAGCTAGTGGGTAAAAAAGGCACCAGCATTTTTGTGAGAAATCTGAACGTGTGAGCAGGACCACACCTATTCAACAGGCTTCTTAAAAGCGTCTTCTGTTTCATTAGGCATGTTCTTGCAGGAGATGGCTGCTTTTACTTTCTCCATCTGCAGACAACATCATGTTCTAAGGCTGCTAGGTGATGATTACACTCCCACGATGTTTTCCTCTGGTGCTTTTCACAATCTTTGAAGGGTTTGAGGGCTTTTTGCCTTTTTATTGTCATGTGTGGATACTCAATCAGCCAGTAAGCTTTGAGTGAAGGGTTTATGTATTAAAGAGGGTGGTCCTTTCACCCAGAGTCCTCACTGCCCATGCTGCAAGTGCTGTTGCATACTAAAGACACATTCTTGTGTATTTCTCTGTTGACTGTTGGGCTGAACTGACAGTTGTGCAATTGACAACTATACAATTCCTGACAACTCTGTATGAAGCATGATGAGATATTTCTACAGGGTGAGTGATTGCTACTTGCTAAAGACAATTTTACTGACTGTTTTAAACAGTTTTTCTCCTGACCTGTCTGCAATTGGAGTGGTAACCATGCTCAGATGATTTGCATTCTCTCTGAGAGTACATGTTATAGATTTTAGGCCTGCTTTATAATGCAGACTGTAAAACACCTTAAAACAACTAATAATTCCTGCAGCAAGTCCTTAACTAATTTTATTTAAGATCTGTATGAAGACTTGGGGTCTTCACAGAATGGGTTTAGAAGGGCCCTCTGGTGAGCACTGTCTTCAGTGTCCTCCTCTCCAGCCTAAACAAGCCCAGGTCTCTCAGCTTCTCTTCATAAGGCAAATACTTCAGACTCCTGATAATCCTAGCAGCTCTATGCTGGACTCTCTCAAGTATTCCCTTCTGCTTGAACTGGGGAGCCCAGAATTGGATGCAGTGTTCCGTATGTGGCATCACCAGAGCAGAGTAGGAGGAGAGCCTCCCTTGACCCCAAGAGACCAGTGGTCTTCTTATCCACAAGGACACTTTGGTGGCTTACGGTCAGCCTGTGGTCCACTAGAACTCACACGTTTTCCCCAGAACTGCTCTTCAGCAGTGCAATAACCAACCTCTACTGATATGTGGCGTTACTCTTTCGAACTACCACACTCTGCGCTTGCTCTTGTTGAACCTCATCAAGTTTCTGCCCACCCAGCTCTCCAGCCTGTTCATGCCACACTGGATGGCAGCGCTGTCCTCAGGCATGTCAGCCACTCCTTCCAGCTTTGTGTTAGCAAACTTGCTGAGGGTACACTCTGTCCCCTTATCCAGGTCATTGAATAATATATTGAATAGAACTGGACCCAGTACCAACCCCTGAGAAGCACCTCTAGACGCAGACTTTCAGCTTGACTCTGCCTCACTGACTACAGCTTTTGGAGTTCTGTCCGTTAACCAGCTGCCAGTCCATCTCACCGTCCAATCATTCAATCCACCCCTCTTAAGACTGGCTGTGAGGATACCATGGGAGACTCTGTTAAAAGCCTTGCTGAAGTTGAGGTAGACTGTGTCCACTGCCCTCCTCTCACCTGTGCCATCATAAAAGATTATCACATTGGTCAAGCAGGACTTCCCCTTGGATAAATCCATATTGACTACTTCTGATAACGCTCTTTTCTTTGACTTGCTTTGAGGTGGTGCCAAGAACAAGCTGTTCCATCACCTCTCCAGAGATCAGGGTGTATTATTCAAAAATTTTACAGGAAGGTAAAAATTCTTACAGAAGAACAGCACATTAAAAAACCTCTGCAGCCAGATTTTCAACATCCAAAACAGGTATCTTAAGCAAATGTGAGGTGGTCTTACAACACATGCAGCCTATCATCCACACTTCATTTGTAACTTCAGCTTTATAGAGGCTTTGCCAGTTCATGTATTATCTCAATATTTCAATCTATTTCATTAACTTTGTTCTGCAAATTTAACTGCCTGTTAGACCAGGGAGGAGAGATAAGTTAGCAGACCCCTGATTTACACTTTCTTTGGTTTTATGAATGATGCACTGTTCTCAGGAAGCCTCTGACATTTGTACATACTGCCTTGCAGAGTCTTACATACACTAATGGGCTGACATTTTCTGAATGGCAAAACACCGTTAGTCAACTTACTTGCAGTTTGAAATGATTCTAAGCAAAATCGTTTTACTTCCAACCAAGCACAGCTGCTGCCTTTCCAGCTGAAAATGAAAAAAAGGGGGAGAAAAAGAAGATAATCAAGCAATAAATAGCAAGAAATGTTTTCAGAGGGCTCCTCTAGATCACCAAGTTGTATATTTTAGATAACACATTTTAAGTAGGAGAGGGATTTTGTAATCTGTACTTCTAAAATACTTTTTTTCTCTCCTTTTTTCTTCAAGATCAACGAGAGGAAAAGATGTGTAAGGTGTTGCTACCAATCCCTGTGCGTGCAAAGCGTGTTTTAAAACAGGTCTTTTGTTCTGGAAGAAGACAAGAAGCACAGGAATTAGACAGTGCCTTATTCCAGTTGATTTCTGTGGGACAGTTGTTTTTATCTTTTCTTTCTCCTTTCATTCTACTTTTTTTTGTTTCCTTTTCTCTTCTCTTTTATTTTTCTTTCATTTTCCCTTTTCCTTGCCCCAGGTTTTTTTAGGATTAGGTCACTGCCTAGATTTGGATAGAATTTTCCACCGCTACTGACTCAGAACCTTCTGACTTAGATTTGTGAAATATCTGCACAAGACCTTGGTTAACAAGAGCACAGAAACAGATGAGTACCTGCTGTGGCGGGGGGATTGGACTAGGTGATCTTTTTAGGTCACTTCCAATCCCTAATGATTCTATGTCTTTGCAGACACTTTTGATTTTAGTTACCTTATCTTACAGCTGGCATGGAATAAAAACTCTGTCAATTACTATGGGAAATGCTGAGGTAATTATTGTCCATGTCTGTGCTGCAGTGAAGGAGACAGCTTGCATTTAAAATGTTGCTCTGGCTGCTGACTGTAGTTGAATTTTTATTTTCCTGCCTTAAGTGTCAGACACATAAGGAACGAAGCACTGGAGCAGCACTGGATTTGCAGCTTGAACTTGAAGCAGAAGCCTGAAACTTCTCCCAGTCACGAATAAGAAAAACTGATATAAAGTGTTCATTCTTACACAGAAAAAAGGTCTGTAGTTCTGTGTAAATCAGCAAACACCATCTTATGAAGGAGAACATTCATGGTAGCAAGTTTTCTGACAGCAGAATAGCTTCCAGCTTTTTCAAAACGTTTTCTTCACAGTCCTTTCTAGGAAAGTCAAGTAAATGGTGTCTTCAGTTTAACAGTTGTGACAATGAATGCAGCACAGCCTTTTCCATGGTATGCACAAGAGGTTGGGTATTTCTTTCAGACTAGCCTCTTGAACAGCAAAGTTAGGTCCCTTTTTGAGGTTTCCTACCTGTAGCATTTTTGTGTGAACCTGTGCCCTTGAAATCCCATCTGAGATAAGTGTAGTGCTCCAGAGCCACAGGTGGCACCTGGCTGTAGGATTAAAGAGTTCAAGGAGTCCTGGTGTGCAGAAGATCTTTGAGACAGTATCCTTGAACCTGAACTGCTTTCTGCAGATGTTCAAGTTACACAGCACTGCAGCAAATTTGTGATGGTTAAGAATTTAAAGCCTCAGATAGATCTGCTCTTTATTTACCAGCCAAGAAAGAAGCACCATCACAAATTCGATAGTAAAGCACTTGGTAAGTGGGGCACAATAGTATAAAATAGCCCAGTTTCTCCTTATCAATGAGCTAGAAACAATGCATAAGCTAAAGAGTAGTTGTTCCAGCCCCAAGGTTTCAGGGTGCTACCAGGTATTTTCTGTGCACCTTTTCACACAGAGCATCAGCAGAAATGCATCTTGAATTGGCGGGCGTTCCACTAGCGGGGTGTGAGGGGAGGATAACATTTTCTTCCTAGAACTGATACACTTCAGCTGTATTTAGCTTAGTGGTGAAAGAACAGTGTTTGCTGAAAACTCAAACTGTAGTTTCCACTAACTATTCATCTCACATTAAACGTCTATTCAGATTCTGAACAGTCAGTTCAAGCAGGTCACATAATCTTTGCACAGCTTTTCCCCTTTTTTTTTGTGCATTGCTCCATGAATTGCTGTTATTGCAGTCTCTGATGGCAAAGCTGTGTGCAGTTTCCATTAGGCAGTGACTACAAGCATGGCAAGCTTGCAGATTTTATACTGCATTTCTGCAAGCCTGGGTTCACACTTCTTGTTGAGCCATATTTTGCAGTCCTCTTTAGGCAGGTGCCCTTTTTTTTAATACAGCACCCTTGTTTTCAAGAAAAAGTTGAATTTTGAGCTTAGGTGACTAGACAGTTGTTTGGCTTGGTTATTTTCTTGTCTTTTAAACCAAGCAAATCTCTAACCCTTACTTTGTGATACTCTTGCTGATGCTTCTTATCATTGGTTGCAACATCAGCTATCAAAATATGTTTGAAAATGTGAGGCATATGCAGTATAATCTTTGGTAACTCATTTGTGTATGTATTTCAGCCTTTCTGTAAATTATTGGTCTGTGTTTTAAATGGAGTTGGATTAATGAAGATTTGACCAATATTGAAATAACCTTGTAAGGTCTGAAGGAAGTTCATGAAAAGAAATTTCCCATTCAGCTTCAGTTTATTCCTGATTAAAAGGCTCATTTTCATAGTGCCTTCTCTAAATGCAACCTTTATGTTACACTCACTCAGACACACACACAAATAAAATACGTGCAGCAGAGCAACTTTACATTAGACAATTGCAGAATTACAGGTTTGATTCCTGAGTTCTGTTGATTAACAAGTTTTGCTGATTCATGCCAGGATGGTTGATGAGCCCTTGCTGTTTGCTCTGGGGGAGGCTGCTGGTCCTGGATGCAGGAGCAGCTGAACAAGCTGTATTTAATATGGTTTTCAACCAAATGTATTTTTGTAAAAATTTAGGTATTTTTAGACTGAGACCTTAGCAATACCTAGGAGGAATGCTAAGCTCTCCTGAAAACTGTATGTGAATGCTCTTACGTGTTAGTGCTCTACCAAGGGAGAGTGGGACAGCCTGGACCCTTAAGAGATGTTGGTGGGACTCCATCCATCCACATCAGCAAAACCACATGTACATATAAGGGGCTAGGCTCAGATGCTTGCTAAGCAGTCAGAAAAGGCTGGGGTATTTTTCCATGGGATGTATTTTTCTGAACTGTAATGTTTTGTGGGAATCAAAGGGTGCAGGGGTTTGAAACTGAAACCAGCATTTTGGTAAGCATTGCAGGTGTTTGGTTGGTAAAACAAGTTTAAGGGAAGTCAAATCAGTGATGTGGTGGGTCAGAACAGGTGCAGATCCAAAACAATACATTTAAACCTACTGCCAGAGTCTCCGCTTTTTTCAGTTTTCTTCTATGAAAAGAAGTTCCCATTGTCCCATCAATCCCAGTCTGAAAACAGCTGGTTTTGACTCCCACCTGTCACTCTTGCTGGCCCTTGCTGAATGAGCAGCAGAGAACAGGCACTGGGGCGAGTGAAGCCACCTTGACAGCACACTGCAGAGTGCACATACCATGCTGGGTCTCTCACTGGGTGTTAGCATCTCTCTACAAGCTCCTGCTGGGGTGCTGTCATGAGATAAGTGATGGCTCTGTTTGCTCTCCCCAGACACCTTCGTTCTATTCCTACACGTTCTCTAACAGAGGGATGTTTTTTCTCAGTCCCTGGTGCAGTTAAGAGCATCTTAGAGCCATGCGTCAGAGATTAGTGTTTTGTACCCCCTGCACCGCATTGTACTGGCCTTATTTTCTGCCTGTTTTCCTCACACTTTAAAGGATATTGGATACTTCACTGAAAAAAATCTACACCATCAGTTGAGCTACTACCTTTTACACATCTGGTGTGGCTTGATCGCTCTGATTTTACTACTTTTGGATACACAATTTTTCTACTACAAGCATAAATTACTAGAAATGTTTAACAGTAAAACAAACTTTACCATAAAGTGCTAAAACAATGAAGGCATCTTGTCAGGGTGGTAGTGATCAGTGTGCTTACCTAGGCATGTTTTTTAATTGCGACAAACAGTGGTACTCTTCACTTTGCTTTAATGTGCAGTTGTATGCTCGTAGGTTGGCTGGTTGAGACACACGTGTTCAGCTGTAGTATTTGTGTTTGAGTGTCTCACAGTTCACAACAGCTTTACAGCTCAGGTGAGAGTCTCCAGATGAACTAAGTTTTCTGCAGCTTCTGCTTATAAAGCAGCCATCTGCAAATTGTGAGAAACTGGCAAAAGAAGCATTTGCTGCTTCTCTAGAGGAAAGGGGAAAGCAAATGTTAGAATTCTCAGGCTCTGTAGTGTGAAGCTGTGCAATGTGGCTTTGCCTTCAGCAGGGAGGTGATGAGCCCAACTGTGACTCTTTACAATAGGTTTTTACAGTTCATGGCACTGCGCCCACCTCAGAACCACCAGGGAAAACAAAGAAGTATAACCTCTCCCCCCACTGCTGTACTTGCATGCCATCAGTAGTTCCCTTTTAGGAAAGTTTACAGCAGAAGTAGGTTTTCTACAAGGAATGGATGAAGGAGTTGGGGTTCGGGCAAGCATCATATGTAACTGCACAATATAGAAGAGTGTCATCCTGTGAGCAGACATCCCATCAGTCACTCTGCCCATTTTATAAATATACATATTTATACTGCATGTGTAAATAATACCAGTATATGTTTCCTGCACGTGATGTATGTCACACTGAGGGACAGGGCAGGGGACAGATAGCAAGGCTACTTAATGGGCTTTCTTAGTTTAGGAATCATTAGCATGCCTGCCCACCAAAAATTTTTAATTCTGTGCTTCAGTGTAACCAGCGAGTTTATTTCCAGTCTTCTCACAGGCACAGCTTAGGCCAAGTACAAGTTGAATAACCTTCAGGAAAGCTGTGCTGTCCTTCTGTTGGCCGCTGTCTTTGAAAATTGCCTGCAGAGTTAGTGAGCAGGAACAGTTAAGATTTACAAACAATGATGAAGCTTGTCATGCATCTTTCACCATTCATCATCTGGGTGCCGTGGCTGGGCGGTGAAGTGTTCTTCATAAAAACCAGCTCAGTGTGAAATACACCTCGCAGCAATGTTTACTGCTCTGAAACTCGTCAGCAGCCCTTTATAGTAAATCCAGATTGCGATGTGACATTACAGTATATCATTGCAGAGCGCGCTGGGGTTTACACTAGGAATGAGTGCAGTTCACACCAGATGAGATGTCGAAATTGAGTTATGTAGGAATTTGGCTGTTATATGGGGATAGCTTTTGTTTTCTCAGGACTGAAATTTAGCTTTATATATATAGTATATATAATATACACATACCTGTGCTTGTGTGTGGGTGCCTATATCGATAGAGAGATATATATACATGGATATATGGATAC
Source organism: Phoeniculus purpureus (assembly GCA_028565055.1). Taxonomy (NCBI): domain Eukaryota; kingdom Metazoa; phylum Chordata; class Aves; order Bucerotiformes; family Phoeniculidae; genus Phoeniculus; species Phoeniculus purpureus. Next base: position 17,398,873 of record JAOXOE010000874.1, read on the forward strand.
ACACATAGTGTGCACGTATTCTATATACAATCACTGCGGATTTCTGTGATGGGACCTTGTCTTATTTTTACGCTATTTGTTAAAAAGTGTTTCAGTATTTTGTTGAAGTGCTGCATTTTAGCATTAGCTTTTCAGTTTTTCCTCTTATTTTCAGAAGATACTTTTGAAACTACAGTTCTTTCAATGTTGTAAATTTATTAAGATTCCTGGCTAGAGTGGGAATTTTCCAAAGGGATTTTTGGGTTAGGTTAACAGGGTTTTTTTGTAGAGTTACTATCATGGATGCTAACATTCAATTTCTGTTTAGCAAAGCCAGAAGACCACTGAGATGAGTGTGTTACATACTGCTGGTATACTGTCTTTGGAAGGGTGGCAGAGTGTAGGTAGAGCCTGCAGGCAGCCTAACTCCAGTGACGCAGAGCTCTGCTGAAACAGCTCAGCTCAGCTGGAGGAGGTTGCTTCTGAAATGCAGAAATGATGCAGCTGGATGACATCCACCAAATGAAGCTAAGGCCCATTGCTGGGTTTTGAATTGGGTATTTTTGTTAAGTATTTTGTGTGACTGTATCTCATTGGTTGTGAGATTAAAGTCTGAGCAAAAGATTTGGGAGAAATTTACAAAAAAAGCCTTAAAATAGAGAAATTGCAAAAGTTACTGGTACACCTAGCTGTGTGCTGAAAGGGTAGATGTTCTTCTCCCTGCTTTAGTTCCCCTCAACTGCAATGTGGATGTTAGGTCAATGAGTAAGTTAAAATGATAGGTATCTTTGTCCAAATACGTAAGTAGCAAGTCACTGCAAAATGCAACATTTTGTGTATTGTGGCTGAGTCTTCAGAGATAAGTCTGCTGTCTTGAGGTAGCTGGTAGTCTGAGATACATCCCTGGAGTTAAACAGTGATAGCTACCAGTAATAGTGCACTATGTTGGCTGGCCTACAGACAAGGATGATGACTTGCATTAAGTGAAAGTTAGGTACTTCTGTGGCAAAAACTGATTAAAAAGAAATTAAAGAAAAGGTTAGAGATAGACCAGCAAAGTCTGTAAGTGCTTCTTGTGATGTTATTTCATCACAGGTAATAACTATCCTGTGCTATCCTGTACAGCCTTGAAATTAAGTTATATTTCACTGTCTTTAGTGCTGTGACTCATTTTTCTTCTGTGTTTGAAACAGTGAAGAGTTCTGAACTCTTCACTGAATTCTTTTGCATTTATTATTGCCTGGCTTTTCATCCAGAGAGAGAGATGGGGTGTCTAAAATACTGTTATATTTAATTTTAGATTTCTGAGACCTGTGCTTGTGTATTAAATATAGTTCAGAAGTGACAAAAAGAGTAGGACTGCAGGTAATACTATGAGAGAGGAGTAGGTAACTATACTTCATTTGTCCTCCTCATCTGTTTGTAGGTGTTTTTGCTTGAAGTGCTAATCCTGCAGTGAAATCATGCTTTTATAGCTCAGAACAGTTTCCACAAACGTGCTTATTGTCTACTGATTTTATTTACTTTGCTCTCTTTTTCTAAAAGGTACAGCATTGTAGGATTTACCTTCTGGTCTACAGTGGGCAGTGTGAAGGTAAAGCATCAGATCCACTAATTATGTAAATACAGAGGCTTCAAGGTATACACATTCTAGACTTGTTCATATATACTTTAATGATACAATATTCATCTCACTTCTTTTCCAGAGGCTTTAAAGGATTATGTTCTGTACAGTTAATGGAATGCTAAGTATTATTTACAAGTGTTTTTTACTCTTTCTATTATAAGAAGAGAAGGTTTGGACATCTACCACTTAGAAGAGTGGAGAGCAAAGCAGTCGCTTACAGCATAGTGGTTTTAGGTGCCAGAATGTTGCATATAAAATCAAAGGTGTGTCTTTCTTCACAACCCTGACTGCTTTATTTACCTGTTTGGTTTCTTGTGCTTTTATTAAACTGCAGTTTTCATAGAGTAAGCAATGCCTCAACATAAGGATACTGTAATAACCTTAGGATGCTCAAGTTCTTTGCAAATACATATTCGCGTCTTGTTGTAGAATTAATTTCCCCATTCTGCTAGGTGGCTCTTCCCTCTTGCAGTGTCTGCTGTACATACTGAAAGAATTTCAGGAGTTAGGGCAGAATTGGGAATAATACCCCAGAAGGGTGCCCCATTTACTGTGGTGGCAGCATCCTGTTGTTGGTGTCCAGATGCCTCCAAATGTGAGTTAAATGCATAAGTGCTGGTTGGGACTAAAGGGGAAAAAAAAAAAAAAAAGACGTGCCAAGTGAATTCACTTAATTTTATGTTATTTCTCAAAGATCTCATGGTAGGGGTAGCATTTCATCAAAGCAAACCTGTCTTAGAGCACTGTGAAAATAGCCCAGGAGAAAATTGCTTTGAATAGGGGTGAAAAAAACCCCACACCGCACATAAGCTAACAGTAGTTGGCTGATTATAATGATTGTCTTGCAGCATCCACCAGTTGTCAATCATACCTTAATGTTTACAGAAGTGAAAAGTCAATGTGTAGTTGTTTAATTTGACATGACTCTCAGGTTGAGGAAGTGTAATCGCTAGAGGGGACAGTTAAGTAGCTATCCTCTGTGTCAGCCTGTCTCGCTCGGACTACTGCACTAAATGCTTTCCTGATGAGCGATAGATTTGGTTAAATACCGGTATAATTGCTAGCTACAGCATCCAGCACTCTTTTAATGCCTTGTACTACATCTGTATTAGCTCTTGCCCGAGGCTGTCTGAGGTTTCGTCAGGGAAGAAGGCATGTTCATTCAATTACACTGTTCTCCTTTGGGTTTTGAAGGGCAATTGTTGCAGAGCTAAATGGGCTACAATAAATTATATTTCCTTGCTTCCTGACCTGTTGAAATACGTCGGATGTGCTAGCATTATAGCTGTTTTCAGCTTGTAAGTGGCATTTTGTTAGTCTGCCTCACTGATAACACACAAGAAACTATTTAAACCAAATGTTTTCACACGAGAAAACAGGAAAAATGCCAGACTTGTCTTGTGGCACTGGTGCAAATCTTCATTAACTTCTTTTCCGTGCTGTAAAGGTATTAGCTTCCCCTTACTGCTTCCACACACGTAACCGTAGTTAGGAGGGTGAATTTTAGTTCACCTTCTAGTGATGCTGGTGTTTTTAAGGAGGCTTGCCAAGGTGTGATGGTTTCTGCCAGGGTGATGGCCCTCTGCTCAGAGTGCGACGCACCTCTGCCATGAAATGGTCTGTGTAACCCTGCTTGGCACTTACTGAGAGTTGGAGAGGACCTAAGGAAAGATGAAAACCATCTCTGCACAGACAGGCATGTTGCAAGGAGCTCTGAAAATGCTTGAGAGGAGTACGTTTTCAAATATCTTCAGAATTAACACCTAAATTGCTGGGTCACTTTTAAGGCCTGACCTGGAAAGAGCGGTCACCAAGTTAAACGCAAGTAGGCCTCCTTGTTGTTCATTTTGAAATAGACTGAACAACCATGATTTTATTTCTTTAACACTGGCATTTACACTGGCACTTAGTTCCCAAGGCTGCTTTTTGGTGACTTTATAGTGCTAGTCTTAAGGCCCGGTTCCTGATGTTCGTGCCAGCGTGTCTGTTAAGTCAGTTAAGTTCCCCCAGAGAAGGCCTGAACCGCGCCCCGTGCGTTGCGGGCGGCGTGTTCACTTACCCGAGCCGTGGCACCAGTACTGTCTCAGACCGCTGAGAGTCAGATGTTGTTTTCAGTCATTTGTCACTCATTTTGTTTCCTTTCTGGACATGAAATAAAAAGAAAAATCAGTGAGCTCTCTCTCCATTTACAGATAATTTTCAAGTTCTGGCTCAGAGCAGTTGCAGTCACTGCAAGGAGTGTTTTATTTTCCCAGTCTGAAACAACTGTTTACACTAGTGATTTTTTTTCTTTATTATTACTATTATTGTTATTGGCTTTTGGCTATATAAAACACATTTTGATAGATTTCAGTTTGAGCCAGATTTGAGCTAGCTGTGTGCCATTAAATGGGATTGAAAGTCTAAATACACTAAATCAAGACTTTGTTCATCTTAGCTTTTGCTGTCCCCTCTCTTGGATTAATACGAATTTCTGATTCATAAAGGTATCATAGAATCATTAGGGGTTGGAAGGGACCTCGAAAGATCATCCAGTCCAATCCCCCTGCCATAGCAGGATCACCTAGACCAAGCCGCACAGGAATACATCCAGGCGGGCTTTAAACTTCTCCACTGTCAAACACTTGCACCAGTTCTTCCCTGGGTCAAAAGTATTTCCAGAGATTTTGTTTTTGTGGATTGAGTCTGTAAATTTTTCCAAGGCATAAATATTACGAGTGAGTTTGTGCAAACAGTCTGGAGAAAAGCAACACTGCCTTGTTGAGAGGCATCTTGTGCTTTCCTGTTGCATAGATAACATAGTGTAATTACCAATCTTCAGCCATGAGGCTGACCTCTCCACTGCTGACTAACCGTCCATCTGCCTTTCTTCTTAATTCAGCTCTGCCTGTGAGCCCCATCCATATATGTAGGAACTCTGCCTCTCCTGTCTTCCAGGAGAGGGGAAAAAAGCAAGTCTTCACCTTGATGCACACCAGGTACTCAATTATTCTGTGTGGTGCAAGCTCCTTGAAAACTTGGCCTTCACCCTGCTTGACCACCCCATCTCCACTCTGGGTTGAAGCAAGGATGTATGATTAAGGAAGAGCTACATGTTTGGCTTCCCAGCTCCTTGTTTGGCTTCCCATCTCCCTGCCTTGCTTCTAGAGAACCTATCTTAACATATTCTCTGTAACAGATGACAGTAATAATATTTTGAGTTTCTATATATTTACTTCATAACTTCTCTGCCACTTAAACATGATTTAAGGCTCACCTTCCTGCCTTCAGACTGTGAAGGGCAAGCAAGGGCAAGGGAAGCACATGTTGAAAATTGGTCAGGTACACTTGAACCTGTTCCAGTAGCCTTAGTAAGGAAAGATGGCTAAAAGCACTGAAGTGGCATAGTGACACTTGTAGGAAGCTAAAATGTCATAGGGTTTTAGGCCCTCTTGACCCTCAGCTTGTAGTCTGTTAACTGATCTTTCTGAACGTTGGCTCTTCCTGGCAAGTGTGCTTCTTGGACCCTGAGAGGGATCAGCACCAAAGGTGCTGTCAGGATTCTAAAGAAAATGTGGGACTCTAGAGGGCTGATTGTTACACCAGGTCTGTATCCACAATGTAGGAACGCAGCAGGACCTCCTGGGCCTGGGAAGGTGACAGCACCAGCAGCATCGTTAGATGCAGTCCATGCCCTCTGTCTGATGGCATATGGTCAGACAGAGGGCATGGACTTTCACCTTGAAGCAGTACCAGCCTCTTTGCCTCACTAGCATTTCTCAGTCCACATTTAATACTGTTGTATTTGTGGTAATAAATATAAATAAAACGTAGCGGGTCTGTCTTAAGCCTAATGTTGTGTGAAACTTCATTTCACTTATTTGACTACCTCCAGAATGTTTTGTGTTCAGTTTTTGTCCCTATTTTCTCAAGTATTGTGACTTACTGCAGCAAGGTTTCTAAACTTTGGAGGGCATAAATCTCACTTTAAAATACGTAGCAACATTTCTGCTCTGTTCATGCATATACCCATCTTGTGCTGCATATTTCAGCAATACTTGTTGAGCCATTTTACTGCAAATCTGCTTGACTTACTTCCAAAGTAAATATTAAAAAGTGGTAATGCCATAGTAATACTAAGTCACTTTGAAGCTGACTGGGATTTTTAAACTGCAGACTCATTTAAATTGTAAGCTGTAAATGATAAGGCTGCGTCTTTCCTCTTGTTCGATTTTGAGCACAGCCATTCGTGAGTGTGGTCTTGCTCATATTGAAGTCAGTGATAAACCTCCTGCTGCTTTACTAGTGTGGTATGAGTTGTAGGCCCTTGTTTTCTCCCTTCCTAGCAGAAAAACTTGCATTATAAGAGCACTGAAAAAAATTAAAATCCATTCTTGCCAGTGAAAAATCTATAATATCCACCATAACAGATCACTTTCATTAGACTTAGCATTTTATGATTGTTTAGTAACCGCTTGATTTACAAAAGCTTGCAAACATGTCCAGAAAAATCTTTTGAGCTGCGTAGTATTTCACTTTTGCACTGAGACAGTATTTTCTAAAATTAAGACCTAAAAGATCTGAAGCCATCGTTACTAGGTGTTTAGTTACTCTTTAAGCGTGAGGACTGATGACAGTGGGCTTGGGTTTCATCCTTGTTTTACAGATGGAAAGTAACATTGGCAACATGAAAAATGGTAAAGAGGGGTGACCAGAATTTATAAGGCTAGTCCTGGTATTGTGCAAACGATGGTGACTCCCTTTTTCCTGATGTGCTAATGAGCATTAATAGCGTTTCTGAACCAGTGACAGAGACATTCAGTTGAAATAGTGATTGGATTTCTGTGCTGAACACCAAAAAGTTAACATGAGATGAATAAGGCTCTTAGGATCCTATTTCCTTCCTTTAGCATAGCTGCACAACAGAGAAACATTGTGCCTTTTTTTTTTCTGTCTACATACTGTGTCTTGATAACTCTATCCTGAGCACACTCTTCCCTTTAAACTTACCACTGCTTTTCAAAAGAAATTCTCTTGCTACAGCGATTGCAATCCATTTTCTAGGTAGGATAACTGATACCTCTAGAGGTAGTTACTTGCAAGGAACTTCTTGTTTGGACAGGTTTTAAGTGTGTATACCAGGCAAAACAAAGGCAACTGCATTGGAAGTAATGCCCAGAAGCAGATGAGGAATCAGGAGTCACTGACTGTCCTCTGGTGTTGCACTACAGAATCACAGAATTATCATGGCTGGAAAGGACCTCCAGGGTCATCGAGTCCAACCTTTATCCTAGTATCTGACTGCTAGACCAGATCCCTAAGCGTTGCGTCCACTCGTTCCTTAAACACATCCAGGGACGGTGACACCACCACCTCCCTGGGCAATCCATTCC
>JAOXOE010000874.1:17405950-17417427 GCA_028565055.1 Phoeniculus purpureus
AGACCAACACCAGCCTTGCTACAACCTCCTTTCAGGTAGTTGTAGAGGGCAATAAGATCTCCTCTCAGTCTTCTCTTTTCCAGACTAAACAGCCCCAGCTCCCTCAGCCTCTCCTCACTAGGACGTAGATGTGCCATGCGAGATCTTTCCTTGAATAGGGACCAGCCCTCACATCTGTTCTTCTGCACCTGGTCCAGTCCCCTCCTCTCACAACCTCCTTTCAGGTATTTGTAGACAGCAGTAAGGCCTCCCCTCAATCTCCTTTTCTCCAGACTAAACAACCCCAGTTCCCTCAGCTGCCCCTTGTAAGACTTGTCCTCCAAGCCCTTCACTCTGCCCTTCTTTGGACACACTCCAGCACCTCAGTTTCCTTCTTGTGTTGAGGTGCCCCAGTACTCAAGATGAGGCTTTGTATGTGGCTGACAAATGCAGCCATGACAAGCCTGCGCAGTGGTCGCAGCGGTGTTGACACTACTTAATAGCAGCCAGGGATGTTCATTTCAGTTATCTCTATGTGGTGTTATCTGTGGGTTGGGTGGCATTGGGGATGTATAGAAAAGCCTATATCATCCGCCCAGGAGAATATGCAGATCCCAAAGGAGATGGACAGTAAGCAGTCATAATAAAATTTACCTGATACTCACGAATTATGCATGAGGGGACTGTAGGCTGCAGAGAGATGATGCTGTATGCTCCACATCTGTGGCTGGAAATTGTTCTGATTAAAACTTTTGCTTTGAAAAAATTTACAGCCTGCCAGTTGTTTTTGCTGAAATCACATGTTCCTGTAAACTCCCAGCAGGACAAGCAGAGGATGCACCTGGATACCTGCTTTCTTTCCTCAGCAGTTTCACATGGATCACTGCGTGCCTTTGTTCAGCCCAGAGAAGAGAAGGCTTTGAGCAAATCTCATTGCAGCCTTTTGATGCTGTCACGGTCCACGCTAGGTGAACTTCTGAAAGTTCTTTTACTGTGATCTTGAAGTGCATAATAAGGAAAGCATGCCAAGGGGTTATGCTTCAATTAATCAACACAGCTTTATTGTTTTGTCATTATAGCAACACATGGTAGAAAGAAAGAGGGGTGGAAAAGAGAAAAAGGTAAGGAAGGGAAAGAGGATAATAGCTGCCACCACAGGGTCCCAGGCATCCCTAGGTCTGATATCTTCTAGCAGTCTTTGGTGGGAAAGCTTCAAAGTTCAGTTGCTAAGAAGCCATTTTTTGTGCTAAAATGACACTCTTTGCTCCTCATCTGTCCTGTGGTGGCCTGCCAGTCTCTGCCTCCTTGAGCCAGGCTTCCACACATGCCCAGAGAGTAGTGTCTGAAGGCAAGCTCCTGCTGGAAGTGGGTAGCTTCTGGCCAGGAAGTGTGTTTTGGTATTGAGCAAAGTTCATCTAGAGTTCACAGTTTCTTGATCGATGTTGGGAACACTTTTGTGATAAATCTTTCTCAATGCAGGTATGCGGATCTTGAGTTAGCGTCCCACCTGGCTTCAAGTGTTTCAGGTAACGGGTCAACGGTGCAGTGCCCTCCGTGCCATGCAGTCTTCCTTTCTCAAGGGTATCCATAGCGACCACGTTCCATTCTGGCACAGCACTTCGCAGTTCCATAGAAACCACTTTCTGTGCAGGTGCAGTATCACACAAACCCATTCTTTGGGCCAGTTTCAGGGTACCTTAATGTTCTTTAGAGTACAAGTCCGTGACGACCATGTTGAGACAATTTCAACCAACTCTTACTTATAAGGACTGGGAGAGACTTTATAGTAGGTTTTGTTGTCACAGGACGGGGGTAATTGTTTTAAACTAGAAGAGGGTAGATCCAGACTAGATAAAAGGAAGAAAACTTTTATGATGAGGGTGGTAAAAATTCTGAAACAGGTTATTCAGAGAGGTGGTAGAACCCTAGAAAAATTCAGGATAAGGTTGGATGGTGCTCTGATCATCCTGATCTAGTTGAAGATGTCCTGGTTCACTGCAGGGAAGGTTACCCTAGAAGACCCTTAAAGATGCTTTTCAATCCAGAACGTTCTATTATTCTGTAATTTCTGCCCCTAGATTTGCAGGATGTAGGCAGACTATTGTGGTTTTTGCCTTGCCACCAGAGGTTACCACCTGTTGATGTGATTGTATGAGCTCTTCTGACCTGCATCTGGAGACTTGTTTTCTTTTTCACAGGAGGAAAAAAAAAAAAAAGACTTATTTAACAACTCTGTCTTTGAAGGTGTATGCACGAGAGGAACATATGAGTCACTGAGATCCCTGCCTTGCTGCTGTGCCCAGTAATGGGAGAGCCCCATAGCACAGCAATTCTGTGCAAACCCAATCCTGGCAGGATAAAATGCCCAGAATAGATGTTTGGGCATGTGCACTTGCAGCTAGCAAGATAATTAGGTATCACAGGATTATTGAGTCTGAAAAAGATCATCAAGTCCAGCCTATGACCTAACATCACCACATTGGCTAGACCATGGCACAAAGTGCCACATCCAGTCTTTTCTTAAACACCTCCAGGGATGGGGACTCCACTGCCTCACTGGGCAGTCCATTTTGATGTCTGGTCGCCCTGGCACAGTTTCAGGCCATGCCCTCTTGTCCTATCACTAGTTGCCTGGGAGAAGAGCTTGACCCCCACCTGTCTACAAATTCCCTTCAGGTAGTTACAGAGAGTTATAAGGTCCCTCCTGAGTCTCTTCTCCAGACTAAACAATCCCAGCTCCCTCAGCCTCTCCTCATAAGACTTTCCATCCAGTCCCTTCACCAGCCTCATTGCTCTCCTCTGGACCTACTCTAGCACCTCAATCTGTTTCTTGAAGCAAGGGGCCCAGAACTGCACACAGTACTTGAGGTGAGGCTTCACCAGTGCTGAGTACAGGGAGAGAATTACATCCCTAGCACTGCTGGTCTCTTTATTCCTGATGCATTGGCCTTTCGTGCTGCCTGAGCACACTGCTGGCTCATGTTCAACCGGATGTCAACCAGGAGGTCCAGGTCCCTCTCTGCCAGGCTGCTTATGGGAAATGATTGATATATGTAAGTTTGCAGACAACAACAATTTGGGTGGAAATGTTAATCAGCTTGAGGGTAGAAGAGCTCTACAAGCCGGATCAGTGGGTTGAGGGCAATTGTATGAGCTTCAACAAGGCCATTGCTGGGTCCTACACTTTGTCCGCAACAACCCACTGTAACAGTATAAGGTTGGGAAGCGTGGCTGAAAAGCTGCCTGGCCGAGAAGGTCCTGGCAGTATTGAGTGACAACCAGCTAAATATGAGCCAGCAGTGTACTTGTGGTCAGGAAGACCAGTGACATCCTGGCTTTTATCAGAAATAGTGTGACCAACAGAAATAGGGAAGTGGTTCTCCCCCTGTACTCAGGCCTAGTGAGGCCACAGTTCAAGTACTCTGTTCAGTTTTGGGCACCTCAGTATGAGGAAGACACTGAAGTCTCCAAAGAAGAGCAACAAGGTTGGTGAAGGATCTGGAGAACAGACTTATGAGGAGTGGCTAAAGTTGCTGGGGATATGAAGAGGAGGAGTCTGAAGGGAGACTGAAAGGACATTGTAGAGAGGTGGGTGTTGGTCTCTTTTCATGAATAGCAAGCAATAGGACAAGAGGAAATGGCCTCAAGTTGTGACAGGGAAAGTTTAGGTTAGACACTAGGAAAAAAATTCTTTAATTAAAGGACCATTGTGCATTGGACAATGCACAGTTGCTGCCCAGCAAGGGCGTTGAATCACTGTCCCTGAGTATATTTGAAAGTTGTGTAAGTATGGTGCTCAAGGGCAGGGTGTAATGATGGGCTTGGTAGTTAGGTTAGTGTTTGTACTCTATGATCTTGAAGGTCTTTTCCAGTATGAACAATTCTGTGTTGTTTTAGTCTATAGTTAGAGCAGTTTTTCATTACTATAGAATAAAAAATTCTTAGAGTGCTCTCTGTCTTCTTGCCAGTCTTCTGCTTGACAAAAGCAGGTCTTCTGCTGGTCATAGCACAGTCACAGGCTGAAGGAAAGGCACATGCATTTTTCTGGTACTGGCAATACAAAACCAAAGGGGCTGCATGTTCAGCATCAGCACGGTTCTTCAGTGTAATTGCCTGTGTTACTGCACAAGCGTGTGTACATAGGAAACAAAGGGTTTGTATAAGTGACTGGAGGATGGTAGAGAATGAAAAGGGAGATACCTTTGGTATTTTGTCATGATGCCTTTTCTTTGTAGTGTTACTATCAACTTAGAAATACCTCAGATCTATGGCCTCAGCTCTTCTGTGATGCTGATCATACAGAATGGTTACACTTAAAAGCTTTATTGGGCCATCGCTACAGAAGTCTGTATTTTACCTTGTTAACAATGGCAGATGTCTGCTTTATGCTGAGATATCCTGTTCCTGGAGAGTATTTAGGTTCATGTCTTCCAAACCAGAAAATACATGTTATTAAAACTATATTTCTTTATTGAGAGAATGAGCCATCAGGGTTCTTGCAGTAGTATATAAACTAGGGAGCTTTTTGCAGAGTTGTACTGTTTTATACCTTGCTGAGACTCAGGCAGAGTGGGGATTTCTGGTGAGTACTTCACACAGGTGAGGTGAGTAACCATTCACTTCTGCCAACCCAAAAGCAAGCTTTTACCAGCTGAATTCCATGTGTTGCTTTTTCAGTTATTCAAAGCAGAGATACTGATCTCAGCACACCTGATCCTCTTAAAGGTTTTCTGAAATGGTTCACTCTCTCCCTTTCCTTTCACTGCTGGCAGCAGTGGCTTAACAACATCAGGTTAACTACAGAATCTTACACTGGTGATAGCAGGGTGTTGGTCCATCAGAACTTCTCAGGATCACATCTGCAAACTTGTAATGTGATTGTTTTGGAATGGGTCAGTGTAGTTGAAAAATTACAGGTAGGTTTGACAGTCTCAGGAAAAAAGCCAGTGCTTCCCGTGTATCGTGTTTGCATCTTTGCTGTCTGAACTGGTGGCTCATGAGAAGTGGAAAGCCTTGTTTGATTGCTTCATATATTGTTGTAAGAGAATTTAAAGCCAGAAGTGAGGTAGTCAAAAGGAGGCTATTTTCCGTTTCCAGTTACGTCAGTTACAGCTCCACCTTCTTGGTAGCCAAAAGTACAAGCACAAACTGGAAAAGAATGATGTAATCTGTGGTAAAGCATGATGAATAAAGATCTTTATTAAGATATTTACTTTTTATCCTGAGTTCCTAATGCCAAGAACTAATGCTGTTTGAAAATACACAATGCCCTTCTATGGACATCCAAGATAATCCTAATTGCTTGAAATGTTAGAGAGAAAGGTAGGTGCTTGGGAGGCCTTTCCTGTGAAATAATATGTCTATGTTAGGAGACAGAGACAGGAAGTGTTTTCAGTTCTAGGTCTTAGGCTTGTTTTTATTTTTGCATGAAAAGCAGCTCTGCTTGTTGCTCTTGAAACTTCTTGTATTGAAAATACCCATGGGTACATACTTCGAACTTATGTTAGTAACATGCAAAGCAGAAAAGGAGCACCATTACCATTTTCTCCTAACTTGGTTTGCATTACAGTCAGCACAGAACATTCCAAAGCATAGCGATCACAAAGAACCACAAAGCTATTTCAAGTAGTGTATGTAAGACATGGAGTTCAGTTTTAAGGCAGATCCATAGCACAGTTTTCATTAGCCCCTTGTAATTATTTAGTGTCAGTTAGCAAAGAGTAAGACAAAAGTCTATGTGTAATACTGCTTTTAAGCAGCCTGCACCTGTGCAATGTTGTGATGACAGTATGCAGAAACCCTTGGCTTCTGAAGATGGTCTTCCCATCACCTTCTTTAGGTCTGTGATAAGACCCTGGGGGATTGGAGAAGGAAGGTAGTCACTGCAGAACATTTTTAGTGCATTTATGCATTTGCAGACCTTGGCAGGAATTCTTAGTCAGTAGGAACTGTTTCATCCCAGCATTCATCCTGAGGAAGAATGATAAAAGGAAGGAAACATCAATGGGTCTTTTTAGCATAGTCACACAAATTAGAAGCAAAAGAACAAAAAGATACAGGGACTTTGCTGCTGAAATATGAGTTACCACAGCTTTGCAAAATACGAATCCTTGCATTCAAAGGAAATACTTAAAATACAGATGGTGAAAGTTTGCATCTTAGTTTTGATAAGATTTTGCAGCTTCTCTGTGACATTCCAGCAAGAACCCATCCAACCGTAGTCTTCTGACTGCTGATGTCTTAGATCTGCACAGAGCAGAATACTGGACCATTAGACTAATCCCCTTGCATGATTGGTTTATGGACAACATCCTGCCCATAACACCAGTTTCTTGACCCTAGTCAGTAGTTCTCCATCTTTTCAAATAATGGGGGGTTTATCTCTTTTTTTTTTTTTATATATTTTCTACTCAGTTGCTGAACCATCAGCTGATTGTAATGATTCTCTGATTCAGCATGCCTAATTTTGCAGCAGTAACATTTTGTTGGTGGTGGTTGATTCGGTTTGTGTTTTTGACCTGATGGTTTGTCAGGCAATTGCCGTGTGTTTTATGGTAGATGCTGTAGCTCAGCAGGCTGTTAGCTGACAGTGGATGGTAGAGGGAGAGCTCCAGGCTCAAGAAGAGCAGTGGATTGGCAGGGTATTTTTTTCAAATTTACTTAAACCCATGGTATTTCCAAGTGACCATCTATCTTCAGAGCACTGTGAGTCACTTCACTCTGCCCTGAAGCTGTGGTGGGCCAGGGTTAGTCACTGAGATAGTAATCTAGGGAGACCACTGATACCATTGTCTCTTATTCCACCCTTCATGGCTTGCTTCTTGGTTGACTGACAGCAGTTTCCCAGGTGTGTTTAGTTTTTTGAGACACTTGATATACAATCAGTGGAGTCTGGAGTGTAAATTACTGCTTGCTTAGACATCATCCATTTTGCAGTGGAATTTACAAATGGAAAATATTTTGGCTTACCCTCACACTGAAGCCCCAGAAACACTGTAGTGATACTCTAGTGCCCTTGAGCCACTAGTGGCAGTTGGGTTCCACTCCCCTTCATCCTGCACACACGGCTGTGCTCACCCATGTATGTATGCACATGAGGAAGACATGCTTGGGCCTTAGCAACAAGTGGGACCAGCATGCTTAGTTACTTTCCTTTTACCTGAAGAAGATGGTGGAAGGATTTTACAAAACGGATTGCACCTCTCAACTTCAAGTCTTTAAAAGCTGCTCCTTACAGAGAGTTTAATACTGAGTTTAAATGTAAACTCAGGAAAATACTTACTTTTCAAACATGAGTATCTTTATGCTTTCTCACATCAATGGAAGTATATTATTCTTTTCAGTCCGTTGAATTCCAGGGGTCACTCATGTTAAAAGTCAATGTGGTCTCCAGTGTCAGAAGATACAAGGTTTTGTGTTTATGGTTGGAATCCCTTCTCGTTCCATTTCCTGTGTGATACCAGCTGAAAATTTTTCACATTCATATGGCTCAAAAGTGTTCAGGTGCTTTCCCAAGGGTAAAAGATAATCAGATCAAGGAATGGTCTTTAAAAACCATTGCAGACCCAATTCTGGTACTGTTATTTACACAAATAAGGGCTGTGTAACAACAGTGGGAGGATCAGCCGCAAACCTCAAATAGATGGAACTCATAGACTTAAATCAAAAAGAACATGGGTTTGTCCCTTTGAACTTGGTATTTCTACATTTTACTGCTGTGTGATTAAAATGCTGGAACAGAATTGCTCATTTCCTTTTTGCTGCCTTTTTATAGCTACAAGTCCCAATCTGAGTATCTTGCTTTTATTATCAGTGTTGCACCTACTCACTGCTCCTTGCTTGACTTTATTAATAGACTCCCACTGACTGCAGTGGAGGTCTGTCCAGTGAAGATGTGGATAGAGGAGCAGCATTCTTGTCTGCTGGAGAGAGATAGTATCTTGGCAATAATAGATTATTTTTAAAATTTGCGTGTCTGTGGTTACATTTCACTATGCATCTTCAGGGACCAATATATATGGCTCAGATCTTCTCACTGTCAAAACTGTGATGAGTCTATTATGTCAGTGCAAAACCAACCCGCATTATGTAGATCAGTGCTTCAGACCCTGAAGCGGTTTGTGAAATCAACCAGTTGGTGACTGTAACTGTTCCTTTGCAATGACACTTTACATTTGAAGCTCAGTGAGGATGTCTGATGCCTCATAAGAAACGTTGGAAGACTGACGAAGCTCCACTGGTCCAGAGGGCTTAGGAATGCTCAGAAACAGATGTGGGTGTCTGTTTACCAAAAACGTTGCCTTTCATGTCATTCCCCAGGTTTATTCTGAATTAATGTAGAGTTGCCAGAAAAATAAATCATACAAACAGAGTGACAGTTTTGCTGTGGTAGGGTTTCTAACATCTATGCTGTAGCATGTTCAATGTTTTTTATTGGATTCTTTCTATTTAGGAAAAAAGTTCCTGTGATTTAGTCCCAGAGATCTGTAGATTTCAGAATTTAAAAATGGGCTTTTCCATCCCTCCAAGCACATGCACACTAAAAATAAGAAACAAATCAGCCTTTTGCCCATTTGGCTACTCGGGAATAAAACAAAAAGTACACTCATTCAACTTCAGTTGCTTCTTTCATACTTCTACCCCCGACCCTGGAAACAGAGATTCCTTACAGCATGTCTTAAATTGTAACATATTGATTGGACTTTGCTAAATCTGAGCTGAATGAGGTTTCAGAGTCAAAGAGCTGAACCCCTGAGCCACCCAGCCCTGCTGAAGCCACACTACTGCTTATTACATAATGCAAGCTACTTCATGGAGAAAAAGATTATTTCTGATTGTGGCCAGATCCAACTAGAGTTTGTGAGGTCCTGAAAGATTATTGAGGAGCTGTTCTCTAGCATGCATCTGAAGAGGCTGTGTTTCCTGTAGGTGATTTCGCCTTTGACATTAGGGTGTGGACCTACAGAGCATTTTGTAGTAGTCACATCGTGGAAGTGTGATGAAGACTGGGCCAGCCACCCAGTGAATGTGTTCGTGCTGCAAGTCAGTCTCACCTTGTGAGCCAGCTTCCCTTACAGAGGAACAGAATTGGTCCTTTATTCCTCCGCTCATTTTCCGTAACTTGCATGCTAGCATCTGATTCAAGTCCTAGGAGCTATTAGTGATGAAATCTCAAAGGTAGACTTAGCAGAGAAAGTTAAGTGGAAGAAAAGTTGCATCCACATCCAGATACTGAGGAGATGTGACTTCTCCTTGTACTCCACCATCAACTCCACTTAAACACTGAAGGGATGTTGGAAAAAGCACCAGGAGTCACCTGATCTCATGGCAGAAGAGAGCTTGGTTCTTGTACCCCACAAGGAACATTTCTGATCCTGCATCATTTTTAGGTTTCAGGATTGATGGACTAGAAAAAGCTAAAATCTACAAAGTTGTTTCAAATTGCAGGTTCCCTGAGTGCTGTTTTGGCCTGCTGTAGGTGCAAATAAATGCCCTCCTCCTTGGGTGGTCCTATAGCTACTCAGGCCCAGGGATGTTGGAGACCTGCTTGGCTCGTTTCTGTTTGACTACACAGCAGACCTAGATTCCTTTTTCTATGTCATTAAACCATTAGCAGCATTTGTGGGACGTCTAAAAACTGCTGGAAGTTGCATTGTCTACGTTGTCACTTGCTTGTATTGAACCCCTGGATTTTATCTTTTAGCTAGGAAGAAATACAGTTTGGGCTTATGCAGTAGCATTTGGTGGGTTAAAAAGGAAAGTTTTGTATTAGATCAGATCTTTGTAAAAGACAACAGCAAAGAGTCTGCTGTGGCAGCAGAGCCTTACTTGTCCCTTGCATGCATTGCAGAAGAAACTTTGCATGAAATCAAGGAGCTGTGTTCTGCCATGTCACAAATGAGCAAAACTCCACAAAAAGTTACAGAAATGGGCATTTTATGTGGTTACAGGGAAAGTAGGTGAAAATGATACATTAAATTTCGAGTTTATACTGTCTTTTCCATGTCTTGGTAACCAGCACCATGCCTAAAATACAGACAAACGAGGAAGCCGAGCTGCAAGTGTAAGTTACTGCAGAAACATACAATACAGAAATGGGATGTTGGGTGTCTTTTCAAGGGACTGTTTCTCAGTTTCCCAGTGATGGGGTAACCCCAGATGGCTGCTGTTCACTTCCCTTGAATCATGTTGGATTTGCTTGGCTGTAAAATTCAAGCTTGACCTTTTCTTTCTCATTGAACTTCAGTGTGCCAGAAGTCTCCCGAGTTTGCAGGCACACACGGGGCTCAGGCACGGAGGAGCTGCTCACTTCAGTACAGCAGCACAGTTCAGGGACAGAGTTTAAGCCTTTGCTCTCCATTCCTTGTTCTTTTGCAGTTGTACCAGATTCATCATGGCTTCTAAAAAACAAGCCACGATTGTAAACAATATTGTCTTTCAAATGATCACAGTCTGATAATACTCTCTGCTAAACAGTAAAGTCCAGAACATAATAAGTATTGATGATTAAGGTGTCAGGGACCCGTGGAGCTCCCTCTATGATTTAGTTCCTTCTGACTGCCTGAACTACCCGAAGCATTTTGCTAATTACATCATAGATTTTCCTATTGATGAACAGAATCTGAATTAACACGGGAAGCACTAATGTTACCCTTTCACTATTGCTGTTGTACAAGAAGCCGTGGCAGATGCTGGCAGTTAGTTACACAAACATTAGTATTAACGATTGGCCATTTGGAATTGGTGACAAACTGCCTCCCGCTGGAAACCTGAGCCTGAAACCAATCAGGAAGTTAATGAGGAGAGAAATTACCACTGCAGCGTCCTCTTAATTATATTCAAGGTAGGCAGGAGTGCTGGGGATGGATCTCAACTCATCTAAGGTTAGGAAGGTCAGAACCCGTTTTACTTGGTTTTTTTTGTATCTACTGCAAATTGCAGTGTTGCAACCATTTGTAGCACGATATTATTTTTAAATTCTCTAGTATTTGTTTGGCCCTAGCCTAGGGCTGCCCAAGCCAAGGCCATAGGCAGGCTGGTTTCAGAAGATGGAGGGTTTGTGGCTCCCAGACCTGGAGTTGTTGCTCCCCCTGTGTTAGCCCTGTGGAGTTCATCTTGGCCGGAGGATAGAGGCCAGAACCCCACCATGGGGGGACATACAAGCCTCTTCCCAAAGAGGAGACCTCTGCAGTGGGTTGCCTCAGCTTTGGGGTGGGGGACTATGTCTCAGGAGCTGTCTTTTTTCTCTCTTCTCCCACCTTGCAGTTTTTTCTCCACCCAGCAGCCAGGACTCAGACCTGGGGTTCCTGTCTAGTAGCGAGAGCACCAAGGGGAATCTGGATTGTGATCCCAACCCGGAGCATGACCCCCACCCGGAGCCTGACACCTTCGCAGTGAGCCCTGGCCTGGAGGGAGCCGAGTAGGGTTGGGGCCGAGTGGCACAGCAGCAGTGTTCACCCTTGGGATTGTTGTGTTTGGGGGTCACGGGGGGAAGGCAG
>JAOXOE010000874.1:17426031-17436035 GCA_028565055.1 Phoeniculus purpureus
ACAGGATGTTTTCTTTCCTTCATAAAAGCACAAACCTGTAATTCTGAAAATTCTACTAATTTTCAAACCACAATAATTGCCCAGGGAGGTGGTGGTGTCACCATCCCTTGGAGGTGTTTAAGGAACAAGTGGACGTGGCGCTTAGGGATATGGTCTAGCAGTCAGATACTAGGATAAAGGCTGGACTCGATGACCCTGGAGGTCCTTTCCAGCCATGATGATTCTGTGATTCTGTGATTCCTCTCAAAAGTTTCCTTGTGGAGACACAGAGTCTGTTCAGTCCCTGCACATGGCTCCATGTCAATAGTTTGTTTAAGGGCCAGTCCCATGCGCCTCCAAGCTAGTCTTCCATTATCAGCATGCTGATTCCTATGAAGTGTGAATAAGGGGAAGACTTTCTCTCCATTTCAGAAAACAATGGATTGCATGCAAAACCATTCCTCTGCTGATCTCTGAAGTTCTGTTCTCTCTTTCTCCATGCACCATATTCCCACGTTCAGCTCAGTGCCATGTGTCTCTCATGGGAAAAACACAAATGTGAAAAAGCTGTAAACTGCAGACAATAAGTTCCAAACCAGTTGTACCTGTTACCAGAGGCATCTATTGGTCAATGCTGAAAATAAGACAGAACTTGGAATCCAAACCTGTTTATCACAGGTTGCCATAGTAACTCCCCATTTCCTCATCATCTTTGTGGCCCTCCTTTAGACCTGCTACAACAGGTTCAGCCAGCCTTTTGTGTTGGGTTTTCCAGGTCTCCACACAGTACTCCAGGCTTCTCACAAGAGCAGAGTAGGAGACACTGGTATTGCCTTTTTCCCTTAGTCATTCGAGACACTTCCATTTTTCCTCAGCTTTTACAACATCTGTTGCCAAACTACTGGTTTTTTTGCTGCTGTGCAATAGTGATAGTGACAGAAAGTCAACTGGTGTCTGATCAGCCCTGAGGTATCCAGCAATGTCAGCAGTCTGTGATATATGTGGGTGGTGTTTATGCCCTTTTAATCCATGCTGGATTGCTAGCTGCTCTTGGAGATGAAGAAGCAAACACTGTTCCTGGTTACCTCCGTCTTAGACATTTCAAGACCTGGTTCCGATGTTTTATTATCTTGAACTCTCTTGGTTATAGCCCACACTAGACTATTTCAGTGTGCTTTACCAGAGGACTAGTTGTAAGTCTTCCCATAAAGTGAGGCTAATATCAGACATAGCATCTTCTTTCACATTCTTAGATTTCCAACATTCTGTAGTCAAAACAAAGTGCCCATGTTAATGCCTAGCGTGGGCAGTGGAATTAAGAATTTCCCTCATTATTTTTCTCTTAACGCCAAACAGTCCATCCTGTCTGTGCAGCAGCCTTCTTAGTAGGCTTGAAATTCATGCTTCATGCCTCAAAAATAGCCTAACTGTGCTGCCATTTGGGACATGCCAAGATCTTGATTTCGAAGTGAGGGTAGTGTTCGTTTGATTTGCTGGTGGGGTATTTCCTGGTTTGTGAAAAGCTATCACGTGGATATGGAGCTTAGGGATACGCTTCAGTGGTGGAATTGATAGACTTAAGTTAGTGGTTGGACTTAATAATCTTGAATGTCTTTCCCACCCTGACTGATTCTTTGAAAAGCTGCTTTTTCTGTTTTCTTCACTACATATACGTAAGGTGCCTGCTTAAAAAAGATTACCTCCCTGCTTGCTGCTTCTTATAGCAGAGCTGAACATGTTAGTATGAAATGGTAAGTCATGCCTTTACATTTGAAATTATGCGTGTATTAATACAAGTTTAGAAATCCAGTTTAGGCACTGCTCCTCTTGGTTGCTGGCTTTTGGTGCTAGATATGCTTGGACTTAAGTAATCATGCCAAGTATCTTGGGTACACAGGAGTAAATGAAGTCATGTTACCCGACAAATACTTTTTACCCAACATGTACAATCAGGTCTGCAAGGTTTAGCATATTCTACAGCTTCCACAAGGGCTGTGAGCCAGGAGGGGACTGAGAAATTGTCAGTAGAAGACATGCAGTTCAGGGCTGGTCTAAAGCTATCATGACAGGAAGAGTTAGGAGCTAGCCTGGACTCTCTGTGATCCTTTTTCCCCTCATAAATTACAGCATCTGGTGAAGTAGGGTGTAAGGAAAATCTGTGGCATCCAGTTATATGCTATACTTTTAACTATCTTTGTGTCTGGAGCAAGTGTAGAGATCACCATGCTGGGAGGCAGGGAGCTCTGAAGGCTGGAGGCATTATAATTTCTTGTACATCTATCTCCAGCCAAGCTTTCCATTCAAAGACCACAGGAATTTCCCCTTGCCAATGGTGTTATATTGGTTCATATTTTACCTATAGATACTTGGAAAAAAAACCCAAACATATGCCAGTTCAGTAATCTTCCTGTAATTATGAGAAGAATACGCATTGGAATATTTTCCCCTCATTGAAGAAATAAATGTCAGGTACATTAACAAATCATTGGTGTGGGGAGAGATACCACCGGTATCTAATACTTCTGGTATAATCTGTTCCTGTGCTTTTTATTTAGAAGGTGGACAGTAGAGCATATTCATCTGTTCTGGACTTGCTGTTATGTTCCAGGGTCTTGACTGACCTCTTTTGTGTGGATGTTCAGGACACCATTGTTTTGGGACACAGTTTCAGTAGAAATGCTGGTTGGCTGTCTCCAGTATGTAAAAATTTTGGGAAAAAATAAGTCGTGGAAGGTTGACTTTCTACTCTTGTATGCAGTTCCTTCTCAGTAGATCTAGACAATATCCTTTTTGCACAGAGTGGCCTTGCTCTGCTTTTCTTTGGGCTTGACTAGGATCTTCATTACACTGAATGACTGCTTTGCATTACATTTGCTTCCTTCTGTGGTCTTTGGCTGACCCAGACATCCATCAAATGTATATTTAATAAAACAGCATTGCATTACAGTGAAGTGAGTTCACCATGTAACACTTTTCAGCGGTGGGCATAAAATGAAGACTAAACAAGAATAGTAATACCTTGGATGTGGCCTCAAGTAGATTTCCTCATGGACTTCACTGGTGAGTGTGGTGTTTTCTGATTTTCCCATTAATAACAACATTTTTTGGAACATACCCTCTTTCTCATTTAGTAGTGATATTGCAGTGAAGCACAACCTAGAATGGAATTTATGTTACCAAAACTCATTCCTTGACATGAGTGTCAGTAGGTTAGTATTGTTGTATGGATTTTATGGACAACTCTAGTACAGATTGTTTTAACACAAGATGCTTTTCTCAAAATTTTCCTTCATGCTGCTTAAAGTATTTGTGTTCACACAAAATAAATCCCCTCACCTCTAAGTAAAATACTTTCTTCATAAAAGGTGGCCTGTTCTTGAGCTCTCTTTCCTGTGCCTTGATTTCTGACTGTCTGTCACTTCCCTGTAATAAAGTTGTTGCTTTATAATGCTCAAGGTACCTTAAAAGGATAGTGCTGTGTTTACAACTGAGCACAGTTTGCACTCATAGAAGTTCTAACTCTGTCACGGGAAACTGAAAATAAAACACTGGAAAATGTAATAAACAGATGTTCTGCCTGCCACAGGAGTTCCCAATTTCTGCAGTATTTATATCCCAGAACTGTCCCTTTCTTCATATGATCAGGATTATTTTTTTTTATTAGAGGTGTGCCAAGCCATAAAGAACATTTCAGCCTTTTTAGCTGTGTCTGTTACCTTTACATGTGAGAAGCAGGAAATTACTGCAGAGCACAGCATCCTGCAGAGGATTATGATTGCTCTTGTCTGCTTGTATTTTGACATTGCTCAGAGGCTGCTGCCAGACTTTAGGTTTGCAATGTGCAAGGTTCAGTACAGAATACAGCTGTTAAGCTTGCATTTCCAGTGTTGCAGAGCTGAAGAATCACGTGCCTGACTGTGCAAAAACGGCTTTGCCTGAGAGCAGACCGTTAAGAAGTCATCATCATACCCCTGGTGTTGATCGTTCTTGTCTGATGTTCTAAAGAGGTGGTGGCAAAGTGATCTGCAGTGCTAAAGTGCCTTGCCACATGCTGATCTGGCTTCTCTGTAACAATAACAAATTGGTCATTCATACTAGCACATCTGGCTTGTCCTGGGTGTGTTATTTATGGTGGTTCAGATGCTGACATGGTCTGACAGCTGAGAGGTAGACCTGCTATGATGATGTGCTGTATATTGAGGCATCTGATATAGACCTGAAAATATTATTTTAGAGGTTGTTTTTTGATTGTCACAAACTGTCTGTTAGCTTTGTACTTGTGGAAACAGCACTGTTAACACTTCTTTCATTCAGTCCTTAAAGCAACGTTGCAGTCAAAAGATGGTTAAATTAATGTATTGCACTCACCAAGGTTGTTATATTTAACTTTCAAGTTAAAATAGCATTTAGTTTTGGCTGCCTGTGTAACAAGATCAGCAAAAACATGCCTGCTTCACCTGATGGTTCAGTATGTGCTGGCCTTGCTTGACATACTAAATTAAACACAGAAGAAAGTGGTTTTGTCCACAGAACAGATTATATGACCAGGAAGAACACAGAAACGAATCCAGGCCATGGGTATGCAACTTAACACAAATTGTCTCAGTCAGATTACAGAGACATAACTCACTATAAAATTACAGTTTGTAGATTGAAAACAATTCAGTTACAGTCTGGAAGTGGTGTTGATGTTTCTTTACTGATTGTAAGCATCCATTTGTGGTCATACTTCTGGGATTTGCAACACATCTGCTTCAACTTGCAAGGCAAATTCAACTCACTGCTACTGCATCAACTGCTACTGTTAAGATGCTTGGCTACACAAGTAGGAGTGTGCAAGGAGGAGAGCTTTTCCTGAGAATTTTCAGGTTACCAGGTGATGAGAGAAGCACGTTGCATGAAAAAAGAAAATAAAGAGACTCTTTTCTTCTGGAAGTCCCTGTGCTTCCCTGAAAAAGGTATCTGGGACAGTGGCTTTCTACCTCACTGCTGAAGGGCAGGAAACCTCACAGAACCTCTCCAGGGAAGCACATGGTCAAGGAGAAGAGCTAAGGTTGTGTTATTTGGTGTGTGAAAGGATGAGTGTGTTTGTTTGATGAAGCTAGGCTGACCACTAAGTGAATGACAGATTCTCTGTTTTAATCCCTCTCCATTCTGAGAAGGGAAAGAGAAAATGAGTAAGAGAGAGAGATGTATGAGTGAACACTACCCCTAAAACAGCTTTAATGAAACAGTAACACTAAAGCCATAATAACATTTATAGGAAAATAATACCTTAGCTTTATACTGAGTGTGATGATGAGTAGTCTGTTGTTCGGATTTTGGTCACCTGTCCTATCTGCTGATCCCTGCAGGTGCAACTTCTTCACTTACTTACACCCCTCTACTCATGCCTTTCCGGTGAGGCCCACAAAACTTGTTTTCTACAGCAGCAATTATAATCAGGAGCCTTTCTGCATACCAACCTTTGTTAGTAACTGTAAACATCAAGTGTCACTTCTAGAAGCAGATGCTGTTTGCACAGGTAAGCCATTAACTTCAGAAAGTGTAGCTGCTCAGAAGAGACTGAACTGAGAACTAAAATCACTGAACAGAAAATTGGTTCTGTTCTAACTCAATCCAGGATCAGTGTTGGGTCTGGCTGTGGAAAAATTCTATCCAGCCTCTCTTGCTGCCGTTGTTGCTTGGACTGTTCAGAAGGGCTGAGGCTTTTTCAGAAGATTGCCCTCTGTGCTGGTTTGCATCTCCAGTTTGCAGAAAGGAGAGTTTATTTGCTGCCTAGTATGATGTTGCCTGGGCAGAGGAGGTTGTTGCGGCCAAGAGAAGGCAACTGCCCTATCTGTTCCTCTGCTTTCTCTTCTGTGCAGTAATTTCACCAAGAAATGCGTCTTACACATCTCTCACCAAACTCCCTGCTCGTGTATTTTCTTCCAGAGAGGTTGTGAATAGAAAGGTCTTGCTTGTACAGGCTGCTGCTTCTCCATTTCTCCCTCCCTTGAGAGATTCCTTGGAGAGACCTTTGAAGTGGGACTCCCTGCATGACCCCAGGCGGCTCTGGAGAGTCTGAACGTGGTGTAGGTGTCCCCCACAGCCCCTATCAGGAATGAATTAGAATGTTTCATTCTTGTAAGTGATACTTTTTTGAGTAAACATCCTTGGGTTCCTGTGATGTGTAACTAATGGAGTGCTAAACTCTCAGGGCTGGTTTAAGACTCAGAACGTACATGTGTTGCCAATCCATCATGTTCCTAATACTAATTAACATAGCAGGGACACAATAAAGCCCCAGAACCTACACACAGTACCCAGCTCACATTACCACCTTATAGCAGTCCCAACAAAAGCATACATTGGAAAAATGAGACAGGGTTTCTTCTGACTCAGCTTGACCTACTCAGCCAAAAAAGAGAGCTGAGGACTCTAATTTATTATTGTCCATTATTGTTCTGGTATATCATGGAACAAAGTTCTCAAATCATATAGAGTGACATTTCTACCTTCCCAGCACTTGTGCATGTTATATGCTGCTGGGAAGGCAACCCTAGTGGAAACAGAGCAGCCACAGACTTGTGGAGAGGTGTGATTTGGTTGGAGGGCACATCCTTTTCCCACACAGGCAGAAGACCTTATTTGTCAACTTACATCCTCATTATTTGCAACTAATTTACAATAAAAATCTGGTTATTCTTAAACATTCATGAACACAATTGTATTTTATTCCCAGGCTTAAACTATTTTATGTGTGAGCAAAGTTAAAAAAGGTAATAATTAGGTTGAAATTCATCCTTGGCTAGATGAAAAGTTATTTTTAGATACCAGAAATGTTTTCCTTGTATTGAAATATATTTATATCCCTGTAATGTGCTAATTTTAATGTGTCTTATGATTTTAAGACATATATGATGCACAGTAAAAGAACTGGAAAGAATCTAGACAACAAGAGATTAGTACATTTATGTTCCAGTGATCACTAACTGGCTTTGCAGAAGCTGGGGGCAAGCCACTGTTTACCTCCACAATTTTGTGTTTAGGGTTTTATGGTGCCTTTGGCTGAAATCAGTAGAGTTCATTCACCAGCACTTGAGGCCGGAATGTACCTCCTGTGGTTGCACATCCTTCACGGGGTTGATTAGGGAGAGCACTATTTTAATCATTACGGCATTAAATTCCGTTCCTTTGTTTAGGTGATGACAAGGTTGGTTGTCACCGTATCACTACAGGCAGGTAGGTCCATGGGCACATGCTTGTGTTACTCTCTTGGTTAAAAATTTGGATGGTTTTTTTGCCTGAACCAGCTGCTTGCATATGCCTTGCCGTCATGCAAGTGTTTTGAAAAATTTCCTCATGGCTGTTTAGAAAGGGGAAGTAGTCATTTATAGCTTTATGATACCCAAATTGTGCATCACCCGTGTTTATTGTACGTGGTTAAGCCAGATATTACCAACTGATTGGACATTTTGTTAAAGAATTGGTGTTTAAAGAATTCTGTGCAGCAGTCCAGTACAGGATAGAAAACATCCCCTATAGATTAGGAAAGCAGGCCTTAAAGATCTTTCAGGTTGTGATGTGCAGTCTCAGACCAATGTCAACAAAGCAGCACTGTCCCAGCCCTGTGGCACAGCAGCTTCTCTCACCTCCTCTCTGAGGTAAACAATTGAAGAACCAGCAAGAAGCTCTTCAAGCTCAGGGTTTTATGAGTCATACTGACAGTGATCTGGTCATGCAGGGGAGACTGAAGCTCTGAACTGTGTGTTGTCTTTTCTTTCAAGTCAAAGCAACTTAAATATTGGCCTTACTCATTTTCCCCCCACAGTCAACACTGGAGGCTTTCTCCTGACCTACAGTAGAGCTAATTAGAGCCCTCTACTCCTAGAATCAGTTAATTTTCTTCACTGAGTAGTTTAACACTTTGTGTAGTTGGTGTCATATTGGATGGCCAAAGACCATGAATTACTGAAGTGTCACAGATGTTAAATCATGAGGTAGATGACAATGTGCTCACGAGCCATATGATCTTAGCACAGTTTGTGGAATAGTCTTTTTTATTATTGCAAGTAATTGTAAGTGCTGAAAAAATACTGTAAGTAAAATAGCATTTATGAGTACAATGCATGCAATGTTCTTAATACATATACACATCTGCAATATGTTAAACTCAAACTTATGCCCATTTAATCTCAAGTATTTCAATGGGGTGTCTGTGTGGGATGAAGGGAAAAGTTTGATCCCAGAATACAGAACTATTTCACCTTTCAGAAAGGCTTTATGCCTTAGACTGTCATCTAGATGTGTGTATATTTATTATTGTATAATAATAAACACAACATTTATGAAATATATTATACATTCCATGCAAGCAACGATCTGTCTAATGTAGGAGTAATTTAATGTTTTGTATTGTTTGTTTACACCTTTTCTTTGTTATTTCAGGAAGCAGTGTATTCAGATAAACCAGATGCATGGCCATATATTGAGCCACATTACTAAATGCCTGGCCAAGATGGGATCTTCCAACAGACACGATCAAGATGTTTATTCCAAGAGTTGAATTCAAGACAGTTAATGAGCAGGTGCACTTGTGAGACAAAAAAGGTTTGAGGCAGTTACATTTCACAGAAGAAAGTCAGAACACAACCAGACAATTCAGTCCGGTTCCCTTCTGCTACGGTATGAATACACAAGGTGGAGCAGAGACACCTCTGTCCAGTGTTCGAAAACAGGTGCTTAGCACTGCAGCCAGGAGTGCACCAAAGGCAAGGCAACAGGAAGAGCAAAGGAGGTGCTCTAAAATGTTCCTTACCACATAAGTGCTGTGTCCAGGCAGGGTACCATCTTCTCTCCATGGTGGCAATGCCATCTCTTCAGAATGTGACCCTGTTTTCATTTATCGTATTATCAGTAATCATGGAATTACAGAATCATTCAGGTTGGAAAAGGCATTCGAGATCATTGAGTCCAAGAAATAACTGAACACTACCAAGCTCACTGCTAAGCCACGTCCCTATCTACATGACTTTTAGACACAACCAGGGATGATGGTTCAATGGCCTCTCTGAGCAGCCTGTTTGATGGCTGATGGCCATTTCAATGAAGAAGATTTCCCAAACGTCTAAACTTCCCCTGGTGCAACTTGAGGCCATTCCTTTCTGTTGTGTCACTTGTTACTTGTCAGAAGAGACCAACACCCATCTCTCCACAATCTTCTTTCAGCTAGACCTTCAGCGATAAGTCCTCCACTGGGCCTCTGCTTCATCATATTGAATAGTCCAGCTAACCCAGCCACTCCACATAAGGGTTATTCTCCAGAATCTGGAAGTAACTCAGATAGAAAATTTTTTTCCCAGAATTCTTGTATTACTTAAAATAGCTCAAAACAAGGTTTCTTCTTCTTCCAGAGTCCTAAATACAGTTATTTCCACTTCTGTACACCATGTACTTTTTTATCCTCCCCATGTTGTCTTTGAATCTAGCCTTAACAAAGCAAAACAGATAAGTAGAAGTAATGGCTAACAAAGAAAAAAACCAGCCCCAAAACCCACAAACAAGATGGATAGCTGCAGAAACCTCTTTCACCTGCAACATCATCTACAATCTTCGGGAATGGGGCCCAAAGTTATAAGTTATTCCTTTCAAGTTTGAGATAAGTTTGAGATGCATTAGCGTAACACCTGCTATATTACAGAATCACAGAATCATCATGGCTGTAAAGGACCTCCAGGGTCATCGAGCCCAACCTTTATCCTATTAGTTCGCTGCTAGACCAGATCCCTAAGCATCGCGTCCACTCGTTCCTTAAACACCTCCAGGGATGGTGACACCATCACCTCCCTGGGCAATCCATTCCAGTACCTAACCACCCTCTTAGTAAAGAACTTCTTTCTAACATCCCGTATAAACGTCCCCCGACGCAACTTGAGGCCATTTCCCCTCGTCCTACCATCACTGATTTGAGAGAAGAGACCAACATCAGCCTTGCTACAACCTCCTTTCAGGTAGTTGTAGAGGGCAATAAGGTCTCCTCTCAG
>JAOXOE010000874.1:17436135-17449470 GCA_028565055.1 Phoeniculus purpureus
GACCAAAACTGGACACAGTACTCGAGGTGCGGTCTCACGAGTGCTGAGTACAGGGGCACAATCACCTTCCTACTCCTCCTGGTCACGCCGTTTCTGATACAGGCCAGGAGGCCATTTGCCTTCTTGGCCACCTGAGCACACTGCTGGCTCATGTTCAGCCATATATTGGGAGTTTGTCCTTTGCTTTCCTTTTTCATCAGCTGATGTCCAAGAACAAGGAGTTCACAGTACTTGCACATGCCACAGATCTCCTGATCCATGGGGTAACAGGAAAGTTTACCTTATTTTCTGGATAAATTCTCAGCAGGGTAGATAGCAAAATCATTCAGGAAGCTGCAGTGGAAGTGTCACACGTGGGGATGCGCAATGCTGTGTTCCTGTACAATTTCTGGAGAACTAATGGTCTTGCATTCACTCTGATATACTGCGAGTATTGAGCAGGTCCTGCCCAAATTTTCTACCTCCACCACTTCAGACCCTGGCCCTCCATAGTGGGCCAGAGTCCAATACCTTTATTTGAATAGTGTAAAGTCACACTGTGTAAATGGTTCTACAAACTTTCTTGCTAGTGGGAGTATAACAAGCAGTCTGTAGTGTGGCCTAGATACCTGCATATATTGATACGATCTGAGTCTGTCTGGCTTGTTTTAACTGATACATTGCCAGATTCTGATCCTATTTTTCATGTTGACTAATACCTCAGGTCATCCCATTAGTTTTACTGAGGCTACTCAGACACTGTAATGCTACCTAGTAAATGAGAACACAATCTGTCTAGTTCAGGTTATGTGATTGAATTTTTTCTGCTAAGCACAGCATATCCTACCCCACTTACTTGATTTAGCAGGTGTTTTATTGGCATCTTGAATATTTTGTGTATAATTCTACAAAAATAATACGTATATATGAGTATGCATTGCATACTGAGCAGGAGTATGGTACGTGTGGGCTAAAACCTACCACAAAACATTTTATTAGTAAGACTTCTGCTGTACAGCTAAAATATGGCAGTCAAAGGGACAGTTGATGTTGCAGAGGCTTGGCCTTTGTTTTCCAGAACTGTAAAATAAAACCCCAAAGCCCACACTTTCTGCATCTGGTTGACATTTGAATAAAACTGCCAGAGTGCAAACAAGTTTTCAGACAACATCTCCAGCAAACTCTGCAGTGACTTAAGAAATATTCTTGGCTAAGTTACTTTTTAAGGTCATATGTTGAAAAAAAAAACAAACCCAAAACTTCACTAGGATTTATTGCAACAAGAGGTTTGCCAAACTACTTAAGATGTTTGGGAAGATCATAGTGAAGTAACATTAGCTGCTGACTTGACAACTTGCTATACTTGTTGCTTATGTAGTGGGATTCTTAATATTCATGCTGAGAGGTGATCCAACTTTCTAGTACATTTTAGTAAGAGATCTGCCAAATATCTGCTAGTTTATTAAATACTGGCAAACCAGAGGTCAGCCTTGTATATGAGCCACAGCGAAGCCACGGAGGATGGCACACAAGCCCTTCTCATGGCATTTTTCTTGTTTAAATTCAAAATTCTGGCACAGGATTTGGTAAGGACTGGTTTGTCCTGGCTTTGAATTGGAATTTCTCTAAGTCTGCCCTGATGTCCTCTGGCCATGAGGGAATTCTAGTTAAACTGAGCCTTGTCTCTTCCTTACTCTGACTAGTGATCACCGTTCCTGTGCAGGCACATGTGTAGATACATGGGCCATAATGTGTCTCTCTGGTGCAAACCTAATGAGCAGGCAAAGCCCCCAGCTGTGGAGGGCAAACGTGCCCTTCCTTCATGGCCCACCCCTTCCTCTTCTCAGGGAGCTGCTGCAATGAAAAATACTGTAGATGGGAATCCCTGCTGCATCCTGCGCTTAATCCAAAGCTGCCTATGGAAAACTCTATTGATGCCTCTACTATTCCCATCAGAATTTCCTTAACTGTGCCCAAAGTGGCAATTCTGCTCTGCTCGCTGTTAACTGCTTTTGACATCAATCCAGTTTTACACGATTGAAGATTATCCTGGTATGATACAGAAGTGTCCCTGTAAAGGCTAACCCTTGCCCTTATTGCCAAAGCAAACATTCCTACCAAGGCAGTGAAATCGCTGTCACAGTCAATAAAATTTACTTCTCTATCGTGCTGTAGTGAACACGTTACCTCAACATTTCTTACGTTCCTATTACATGTGTTACATGTATTTATTTGACTAACATGCAGGAATAATAAAAAACTCCTCCCTGTGCCTATCTGCTTCACAAATAAATCCCACAGCAATGTATTGAAAGTATAAACAACCACTCTTGCTTAAAACACAATCATAAAAAAATGCTTTGTTGTTTAAACAGTTTTAAGCTGCAATCAGTTTAGAAAGGTCTGTGTCATAGACAAAAAACATATCCAGGTTTATTACAGCGTAAGTGCTGTTTACAAGAGACAGAGGGAGTTTGTTGTAGAAAAAAGAAGTCCCACATTTTTATGGAAGCACACTGCAAAAGAAATCATGATTTTTACTGTTGGGTTGTATTGGAAAAGGCAATTTTCTTCTTTTGTCCCCCCACCTCTCTACACAATTAAAATCACCAGGGAAACTTTGGCTTCTTCGGAGAGTAAATAACTAACTTCATGTTCCGTGGAGGGGAAGCCTGTCTTACAGGGCAGGGATCCCGGGATAAAGCGAGTGGTTGTGGGTGCGTGATACCTTCGCTCCGGCACGGCCCAAGCCCCGGTCTACAGGCCAGGCGAGCGGGGGTAGGAGCAATTTGTTTCAGATTAACTGGAAACATCTCTGATCAAACAAGCGGCGGGGATGTCCCGCGTTTGGCTATGTAATCTGTTCCCAATGGCGCGGAAGCAAGTTCAAAGCATTCGTCCCGGGTATACTGCACCCGGGGTTGCCGTTTGGTTAGCCTGCCTTAACCTCCCTAATAAATTTCCCGTGAGGAAAAGAGGACTGGGGAGGCGAAGAACAACGCGGCACCTGCAGCTTCACGCCCGCCATCCCCGCCGCACCGGAGAGCGATGCAAAGCAAGGCGCAGCGCCGGCTGCTATTAAGGGTGACTCGTTTCTAGCATGTACGAAGCCCCATAGCTACCCTTCATCCCCACTTTTAGCCGTCCGGGACTGCTGCAGCACCCGCCTGCCCTCCCGGCCTGTGGACCTACCCTCTGGCCGTGCAGCTCTCGGAGTGGGGCGCTGAAGAGGACCCAGGAGCATCCCGTCAGCTCCGAGCACCCGGACCCACAGGAATCTGGGTTAGCTGGGTGGCGGGGGCCTCCAGAGTTACAGCGGAGCAGGTGGATGCGCAACCGCTGCACGTCGCGGGCTTCGCTGCCTTTCCTGGTGTGGAAACACGCGCCTTTGCCAGAGCGGCACAAGCCCGTGTCCCTCACTGCGAGCACAAATGACACCACAGGCCACAGCGAGAGCTGAGCGGGCGCAGGGGCCCCTGCAGTACAGGGGGGCCGAGTGGAGGGGCCCGGGCACCATTCTCTGCCCTCTTGTCCCACTGGAGGACGAAACAGACACAGCTCCTTCCCGAGGAGAAAGGGAGGTGGCAAGGAGCGCAAACGCGCTGCGGAGCCGAGCACAAACGAGGGGAGCAGAAGAAAGTTACACAAATACGCTTTAAAATCGTGGCTGGGTTTCACAGCTCCCTGTGGATAAACCAAACAGGAGGCGAACTGTTTTGTAATTTACTCCCGCGGCCCGCAGAACCGTGTTTTGTAATTTGGTGTCGGCTTACAAGCAAAAGGGACTTCTGTTTCCCAACCTAGCAGGTCCTTTGTCATGCGTGTGCCTTTTAAGAGGGACCCCAAGGGGGAAAGTGGAATTCCTTGGGTATTTGCCTTTTAGTCATGCTTGTAAGTCAAACAGTAGCCAGGCTCTCTTTTGGGATGAGTTATACCTGCCGTCGGGGGATGTGCCTCGCTTCAGCTCTCTGGCAGGTTACTCACACTCGGACGCGGCTCGGCCCGGGGATGGCAAACACTTGGGGACAAACACCCTCCACCTCCTCACAACAGGTGCTCTCAGCGACGGCAAGGGCCAGTACCGGTCCGGGTGTCGGAGGCAGAGCCCACGTTCGTCCCCGCTCCTCAGCGGCTCCACTGGCCCCTGTCCCGAGGGCTGCGAGACCAAGGTTTTTGCACGCTGAACCAGTGGCCGGCAGCCGGTCCGTGTGCTCTTCGTGAGTGGGTGCCCGTGTTTATTGTGTACATGCAAGTTACCAGTATTTATGACACACCTGCGCGGCTTTGGGAAAGGGCAAAATATTTTCCCTTTTCCGGGAGCAGTTTCGATGTTTACATTTTCTGCAGGTCGTTTGTTTTCGATCAGCACACTGGTGGGAACGTGGTGCCCTCCCACCCACAAGCCCTTTTCGCATGACTTTTTCGTTCGGTGGGATTTTTTCTTTTCTTTTTTCCCCCCTTTCCTTTCTGTTTAAATTCTCTAGTTTTAATCCCGCTCGGTGCTGATCAGGGCCAAGGTGTATTTTGCCCGCTTCTGTCTCGCAGGAATTCCCGTTCGCACCGACGGAAGCACGTCGCTGTTTTGATCGCTCCCTGTTTTGTGAGACCTGGGACATGCCCGCGTTCTGAAGGGCAGCCTTCGTCAGGCGGTGGAAGTGGGACAGATTTACTCATCAGCAGCTCAGTGCTCGGTGGAAAACGCCAGTGAGGGAACGGAGTGATTAAAAAAAGCAGGATTTTTTTTTTCCCCGCATTAATTCGCAGAGAGGCAGGGGCACATCGCCGGTTCCATTGCATTGTTAGACTCGGAAAAAGACGTGGCCGCGGGCCCCGGCAGTGTTGGAACTAGCCACAACAACGACCGCCAAGGAGAAACCCGGAGAGTTCTGAAATTTTCGACTACTGACACCGCGCCCCGGCCGCTCCCAGCGGAGGTGGACGCGGTTGCCCGCGGCGCTGGTCTCTTGGCCGCCACTGTCACGCGTGTTATCATCTTTCTCCCCTTTCTCCCTCATTTTTTTACCCCCTCAAATCAGAGATCACCACCCGCTCCCGATTCCCGCCCTCCGGGCGGGACGTGCACCCACGGGCGAGAGGCTGGGGGGGGGCACCGGCGGGGGGGGGGTGGGGTGGGCGGGGAGGTGGCACCGCGGGCCAATCAGAGCGGCGGCCGCGCGGCGCGGGCTCAATGGGCGGTGCGGGCGTCGGCGGCCGTCGCTAAAAGTGCGGCTGGGCTAGGGCAGCGGGCACTGGGTTGCGGGAGGGCGCGGCGTGCGACGGCGCGAGACGGCACGGGACAGAGCGAGAGCGCGCCCGTAGGCACGCTCGGCTCCGCCCGGCCCGGCCCGACCTGCGACGCGGAGACAGCCCGACGGCGCGACACCTCGGCTGCCCGGGAGCCTCGCGCCCCGCGGTACGGGTGCCAGGAACCTGCGCGTTGCCGCAACCCGCCGTTCCCGGGCGCTGAACTTGGGTAAGTGCGAAGTGTGGGAGGAAGGATGAATGAGGTCGGGCAGGAGGTGCTGCAGGTCCCGAGGTGCTGCGAGTCCCAAGGTGCTGCGGGTGCGCAGAGTGCCGGCAGCCCGCTGAGCCCTCGGTTCCCAGAGTGGAGCGCGGGGGTGTGTGGAGCCCAGGTGTTCCCCTCAAGTCCCCTGGTTCTGAAGGCAGCGGGCAGGACAATTGTAGGGATCCCGAAATAAATAGGTCCTGGTGACGGCTTGGCAGCCCTGCGGCGCCCAGCATCGCCCTCGCCCGGTTCCTTCCACATTCTCCGCCTCTGGAGACGCGCCGATGCCTGCGACGGACGAGCACCGTTCCTCGGCAAACTGGGGAAAGCGGTGGTGGGAAGCGCCCGTCGAGGTGAAGCTAAACCTTGCGTGCCGCATAGGGAAGCGAAACGGGCAGCAGGAAACGACAGCTCAAGCGAGTTCTGCGATAAATTTACTACAGTCGCGCATCCCGGCTGCAGGGAGCCGGCGCGCACGGCGGAAGCCTGGTGTGCCACGGCTGCCATCCCGCCGTAGGGGCGGGCGGCCTGACTCCTCTGTTTGCAGGCGCCTCGAAGAGGAGGCATGGCTGAAGAACGCGCTGCCGCCGACTGGGATATCGACGTGGAGAATGTGGACGGAGAGAAGACCGAAGTGTCCGTCACGCAGCGCAGCAGCGCCGGCCCAGAGGAGGAAGAAGAGGAGGAGAAAAGCGAAGAGGTGGCGGCGGCGGCTCCGCGTCGGGGCGAGCCGCGGAAGCTGAGTCGCACGCCGAAGTGCGCCCGGTGCCGCAACCACGGTGTGGTGTCGTGCCTGAAGGGACACAAGCGGTTCTGCCGCTGGCGCGACTGCCAGTGCGCCAATTGCCTGCTGGTGGTGGAGCGGCAGCGCGTCATGGCTGCCCAGGTGGCACTCCGACGGCAGCAGGCCACCGAGGTGAGACGGGACAAGACCCACGAAGGGAACGGGGTGGGGCAGAATAAGGTGGACGGATCAGGTCGGGACGGGGCGGGACTGGGCGGGCGGCTCCCAGGTCTGACGGCTCTGCCTGATTCCTTCCCTAGGACAAGAAGGGAGTGTCGGGGAAGCAGGCGAACCTGGAGCGCAAAGCCATTTACCAGAGGCACGCACGGACGCCCAGCCTCCTAGCCAAGAGCATCTTGGAAGGTAAGCGCATCCTCCGTCCCCCTACGGCCCACCCTCAGCATCGGCCATCAGCGGAGAAACCCCGCCGTGCCCCAGGAAAACCCATACGTCCCGTCCGTGGCGCGGTGGCTCACGGCAAGCACGAATCTCTGTTATTTCCCAAAACACTCGTGGAACGGCGTTAAAGCGCATTACGCTGCTGGCACCGGCCACCGAGGCTCTTCAAAGGGTATCGCCAGCCGCACCCGAACGGGTACCGGGTGCCCTCAGAGTCCCCGCCCGCGGCTCTTGCCTCTTGTGACTGGATTTGATGTGGCACAATTTCAGTTCACAACCGCACTCTTCGCCCAAAATAATGCCTGAAATGCTGGCAACGGTGGTTTGAAATTTGAGAGTTACTGTTACAAGCTGACATTCTTTTTACATGACTACCCAGCCGCGTTTGGCAGAGTAGGGTAATTTATTTGCGCTTTTTAAAATCAGTGAATTTGTAAATAAATTAATTTGGTTTTTTATTGTTTTCTTTTTTTTAACCTTTTCTTTTGGATCTGAATGCCTAACACGGCGGCACCATTAGCTGTCAGCGCCAATATCAATAGTAAGATACGTATAATAAACTGCCCTTTATTTTTTTCTGTTGAAAATATTAACTGTCAAAGACCGACATTTTAAAGACTGAAATTTGCATAGAATCGTGAAATTTTAGTGAGAGGGTTTTTTTTTTTTGTTCCAAAACTCCTTTTTTAGGTCATGCCCAAATTACTTTCCATACTGTAAAGCACTACAGTTCTCAAATACAACTTTTTCCACCATAATCCTTACCCCCTTTCAAATAGAAAACCTTACCTGTTAGAAGTGCAATTAAAATGTTGACTCAGAAAACTCTAATTTCTATAGCTCTCTATTGTCTATAGCTCGCTCTTTAAAAAAGTCTTCTGTATCCTTTCTTCTGATTTACGTTTACATTTGTTTTTTCTTCTCCTTGTTCTCCTTGGAATTTTTTACCCTCTGTAGCAATGTGTACATAGAGATTATTCTTAAGATGATAATAGAAAAGGCATCAACTATAGGCATAGATATATTCTCTGGCAATGGGAAAACCCATGAGAATAAGTAGAAATGAAAATGATAAAAACCCGGTTCTTGTCATTTGTGTAAGTAATTGCATGAATTCAATGGGTAGATAAAGCTAATGGAATTGATCCATATATATCATATTAAAATAATCCAATTAGCTTGGTAATTAAATACACTGGAGAGTGCATTTTAAAGTTTTATCAAAGATCTGTTTTAATTCAGAATAAAGTATTTTAATATGTTGTGCACTTGTTAAAAATGACTCTTTCTTCCCATAAGTTACATGATGGACTATCAGTCATATCTGACAACAGAGTTTTGATTATCTGCATTGAGAAACTTGTAGTGAATATAACTGATAGCACAGGCAGCCAAGCCTCTGTGACGTGATGTCTTCTGTAGGAGCTGATGGTATCCAGAGTTTGTAGAAAGTGTTCGGTGCCTGGTGGGTCTGGCTCTAAACTGAGCCCTTTTGCAGGCACAGCTTTAATATTGTTCCTGTGCAGCTTCATTCTTAATGCTGCTTTGCTCTTTTAGGCTACCGTCCTGTTCCAACAGATCCTTACCTGGGAGGGAATTCACCCTTGCCTCCCCCTGTAAGCGACAGGATGAGAAAGAGACGCGCTTTTGCTGATAAGGAGTTGGAGAACATTATGCTAGAAAGAGAGTATAAAGAGAGAGAGGTGATGGAAGCTACACAAGCAGCTGCCCTTTTTCTTCCTAACCGCATGGTGCATGGAGCTGAATACAATACATATAAAACAGCCTTCAACACTACTCAAGCTGATACTCCAAACAAGGAGTTTTGCAATTTTTTACCAGCCTGCCTTGATCTAACTATGCAATATTCAGGATCCAGCAACATGGAACTAATTTCTTCAAATGTCAGCGTAGCTACTACTTACAGGCAGTATCCCCTGTCTTCTAGATTCTTAGTATGGCCAAAATGTGGGCCCATTAGTGATGCTCTCTTCTATCAGCAATGCTTGTTGAATGCTACTACTGTCCAAGCTCTCAAACCCGGGGTGGGCTGGGATGCCAAGTTCTCACAAAGTCAGGACTGTCCAAACACTGAGCACAGCATCATGTCTCCAAAACAGGAAAATTCAGTTGTTCTCACTCATACACAAGATATTCAGCAGTCATGTAACGAGATACTGTGCCATCCTCAGGAAGCTCGTGAGAGGTCAGCTTTCTATCCTCCAAAAAGGAGTTTATCTCAGATTTCTGACAAGGGTTCTTTGGCTCCTCAGGAACAGGTACTAAGCAAGATCAGCAAAGACAGTTCCAAGCCCCCTCCACTTCTGAAATGCAATCCATTTCAGTCACTCTTCCAGCAAACGTTTCCTGACAGATCAGGAGCAGAGTTGAGAGCTCTGTCTGTTAAAGAGACTTTTGAAGACCATCCTAAGAAATACAGAGAAACGATTAAAACCATTAAAGAGAACCAAAAATACAAGTCTACAACTGACAAATGCATGAAAGATTTCTTTGGGGATAAACAGGCCACAGTAAAACTTTCAACAACAGAGCCACTGTCATTTTCAGTTGAATCCATTCTGAAGTCACCTTCTTCTGCAATTCCTAGTATCTCTCAATGAATGAACTCTATCTTCAGTGTAGATAGAATTTTTATGCTTTACATTCTGCATAATTGCTACTGCCTGCCTTGCCTCTTGAAAGATTAGTAAAGAGAAATTTCTGCTGTAAATGGTAATTCTTCTATCTCAAAATTATGTGTATAGATATGAATATTTTCTTTTCTGAAAAAAAGATATTATTTTTTTGGAATTGAAACTGTATGTACAGACTGTAAAGTGTTTTTTGAAGTGCTTCTTAAAACAACCATCCAATAAAATGTGGTTGCCTACGATCATAGATATATTTCTGATTTCTGCTTTTTCTGTAGTATCTCACTGGCAAGGATGCCCTACTTTCAGAACATACTTACTCTTTAATCTGCTATTTCAATGTGTTTGCAAGTTATTTCTGCCTTGAACCTCCAGACTGAGAGAGGAAGTAACAATGATGCACGTAGGCTGTTGTGAATTTGCAGGACTTTTATATTATTAACTTAAGTGAAGTTTGGATAAAACTATTCTGAAGGGGATGTGCATGCTACTGTAAAAGACTGTTTTATTCCACACTTCCTTATAAAAGCTTCTGCTGCTAGAGTTACTAGACTGGGTTTGAGGAAAATGGCTTTGATAAGTTCTTGGATAAATGTCAGTGTTTTAGAAAATAAAGTTGTAAAACAAAAAGTCTGGTAGTATTTTGGTTGTCTTTTTTTCTTTTTCTTTTTTTGGATGTTCAGATGAATTTATTATGGATTTCTACTCCCAACATTTCACTTCTGGAAACATTTCACATTTGACCAGCAAAAAGCTTGAGGTTTTTGTGTTGTGGTAATTGAAATGACCGTTCGGCTGTAAAAATGATGCACAGAATCATCACTGCTAATGAGAAATCAAATAGTGATCTGTCAGTTTTGTGATTCTATGCCTTTTTGCAGGGATAGCAGAAATAAATATTAACTAGTATAATTTGCCTGGGAACCTGGAATGCCCTCAAGGCTTTAGAAAAAATTATTACCAGCTCTCTTGACTGAGGTTGAAGCTTTCTAAATATGATCATTAACATTTCTCCCATATGTTACTGCTAGCGTATCTAGTCCTAACCAGTAATTCTCCCCGTTAATTTCATTTGTTAATATTTTTATCCTG
The DNA here is from genome assembly GCA_028565055.1 of Phoeniculus purpureus. NCBI lineage: Eukaryota > Metazoa > Chordata > Aves > Bucerotiformes > Phoeniculidae > Phoeniculus > Phoeniculus purpureus. Next base: position 17,446,547 of record JAOXOE010000874.1, read on the forward strand.
TAAACAGTGCTCAGCCAGTCAACCGGAGCTCTGTTATTTTTCTTAATTTTTATTATTTTTAAGGACAATTTCTGCTTCATATTTGTGAGCAGAATTTAGTATTTTCTGATTTTATTATACATTGCTGCAAGTTAAATTCTTATTTTTCTTTGAATTAATTTGCCTGTGAATTTATGATTCTTGAAGTATTTCTGACAATGTCTAGAATTTCTCTTGTGAGTGGTGGTGTCACTCATGGGTGGGAATTGCCTGTTTCTGTGGGTGCTTTGTTAAAGCAACAAACACATCGGGGAAAGCACGGTTTGCACTACATTTGTACATAACTCACCTTGTGAAGCACATGCAAATTTTATGTCAAGAACATACACAAGTCTGTAGCAATTTAAAAAATCTTGGGCACTAATTAAACATCCATTTTTTCAAAATCATTCACTTTAATGTGATTTTTTCCTAGCTGAAAATGCTTTTCATAGCCTTTCCTTTTTTTTTTTTTTTTTGAGCTCTGTCCTTTATCCAGCTGCCAATAGAGGGAGTTTTAACTTACTTGAGAGAAGAGTTTGCTTGCAAATCATTCCAGCAGTCAGGCCAAGACAAGTTTATTTTACACAGAGTAAATGCAGTCAAATCCTTCATTTTCTGTGTTTCTTTGCTTTCACTACATCTTCTTTCTTTGGTTTAGTTGAACATTAAATGTTAACAAGGGATTTTAATTTAAGTAGGGTTTATTTCATGTTTAAAAATACAATTTGTTTTTCAATCTACTGGCATAAACTAGGGTGACAGATGAAAGACAGTTCAGCAGTCTATGTAGTGCACCAGTACTATGTATTTGAGTTAGTTCTGCATGAATATTTTTTGCCTCACGACGTGTGTATCTAATGTAGTTAAATTTCACAACTGAAACATTTTCCCAGGAAGTAATTTGTCTTTATTTATCTCTTAAAAAAAATCCTCCAGAAACCCAACAGACTGGTACCTCTTGACCTTTCAAGGAGCAGTTGCACTGAACAAATTAAAACTCCGAAGATGTACCAAACACTAATATATACACACACATATATACGTACATACTATACTTTTATGTATACATATATAATACATGTATGCTCCAGATAGCTTTATTCAAATCCCAATCAATAGAAAAGAGGTGATATTTCTATTAGTACTAAAAAAAAACCAAAAGCCCTCGCTCATGGCTTTCTTCAGTACCATTAGCTATTTCCCTCTTCAATTTCATAGACCCTGAACTTTGTCTCTTATGCATCTTGAAAGATTACTACACTCAGATCCTTTTTTCTGTTCCTTTATTAAAAATGTGTATAAAATCTGTTTGTGGAGAGGATGATTAGTAGCTGGAGCAAGAAAGTGTGTTATCTTCCTCGCACAGCTTTGCAGTGGGTGTGTAACGCTCTGGATTCTTTCAACCATGCGTGTGCTTCTCTGGAGCAGAAGTAGCAACTTGCCTGCGTGTGCTGGTGAGTCTGGTTGTGTAAACTTGTAAAGTCATTGCTCTGAAATTGTTCAGCACTTACTGCTAGGTGGGGTCTCCCTGGCTATGCATCAGCTGTTAAAAACATAGATCACAGAATGTATTGGTTTGGAAGGTCAACCCCTCTGCAACAAGCAGGGACCTCTCTAACTAGAACACATTGTCCCTGCTTGTTAAATCCAGTTTTTTGTGTAATATATTTGATGTGTATACACCTGTATTGTCTGTTCAGCATGGCAAGTTTTCTCTTTGTATGAGTGCTGTATTCATAGATGACAGCTGGCATTACCCTTCCGATCCTCTTCTGAGCTCAGATTTTCTTATGTGATGGTGGAAAATGCTTGTTGAGAAAATCAGCTTTAGAACCTGTGCCGGCTGTGGAGCACATCATGGTCATGGAAAGGAGTACAAAGAACAACTACTCACTTGGTGTGCAAAATAGATGGCTTGGCTGATGATGATGTCAGAGACAACTAACTTCTTGTTGGAAGTGCAAGCCCTCCATGTGAATGGTGAGACAAATATTTTTCTGGGTGTAGAAAAGAATCAGGGAATCAACAGTAGCTTAGACAGTCCCTGGCTTACTACATGCCTGATAACAAGGAGTGGGCAGTGGTGGGTACACTTGAAGAAGGCATAGGTTATTGGTAGCTGCTGCAGTGACAGTGCTTCTCCCTCATGTGGCACAGGTGCTGTGGTGGGTGGGGGGAAAGCTGCTGCTGAATAGGTGTGGATTGCTGACTTTCTCTCAGGTGCTGGTTTCCCAGGGGTGACTGCTCCAGCACTGGGGCTTGTTACAAAGCCTGCCCTGAACTGTATTGTGTCTTTGAGCTGCTGGTCCTGAGACAGGTCAAGGCAGAGAGATTCATGAAGTAGCTGAGTAACTGGACATGAGTAATTCAGCTGATGTCAAAACTGAAATGCCTATGAAATCATCACCTGAATGCCTTAGACTGAAATACCTATGAAATCATCACCTGAATGCCTTTTGTGCTGAGAATGATACTTGGCACTCTGTTGTCTGCTTCTCCTTCAGGTATGACAAAGTTGTCTCTGAATTTTGCAGTTTGAACACCTCATCTTCCTGAGATCATACAAGCAAATAAATTTTTGGCCAGCTGTGATAACATAAGTCCCTGCAGATTTAATGGCTCTGAAGGCTGAACATTAACCAGCTACTAGTTGCTGTTGTTCTGGAACGAGAGTATTTGAAATACCTCAGTTTTTCTAAGTGTAGAACAGGGAGATGTGTTCTCATTTTTATTTGGCAGCTTGTTTGCATGATCAAGCCTTTTAGTTCCTGTACCTAATACTTTGCATTCAGCTGACCTCAATATAAAATCTGGCACCCTGTAACTGGTTGAAACTAAGAGACTGCTTTGCTCCCAGGTTTTAAGGGGAAAGGAAACCAAAGCAGTCAGGTCTCAGTGAGATC
>JAOXOE010000874.1:17459313-17494911 GCA_028565055.1 Phoeniculus purpureus
AAAGCAAAGTTATCTGATAATAGATGACCCATTAGTTTGCTCATAATTCTGTCAGAGTTATTACAGTCTTTAGGTTCTGAATGACTGTAATTCACTGTAATTGGTATGCAGGACAAGAGATAAATTTGACTTGCTCAATTGCAGACTCACTAAAATAATTCCGAACACTAAAATGATTTTGGAACACAACAGTCATGACAAAAAAAATCTAACAAAACAAAGAATATTAATAGAAGAAATGTTAACAGTTTCATTTTTAAAAGCAGATTGATTACTGAAAATTACCAGTCTACCTCAAAGTTTAGTCCTAATGTTGCATAGGTTTTGTCTTGTACATAAATCTTTCCAGAACCAGTCTCTACACTGACGTTTACAAGGAAAGAGTGTCTGAGGAAAAAGGAAGTACCTCAGACAACCCTACACACGCTGCATGGGTATGAAGCTTTGCTGCACATTTAACTTTCTTCCCAATTACTTATGTTAGACACTAAAACATCAATACAATAAAGGAAATTGAGAAAGGTGAAGTTTGCTTGGAAACTTCTAAAAGCTATTTTCTATCTTGTTAGGCTGCAACTTTTATCCGAGTTTCCAACAGTTTAGAATGTTCCCAAGCTTTGAAATTGGAATTGATTTCGTTTTTATTGTTTGTTGGTCCTAATGCAAACTATGAAATTGAAAGTGATGAGACAATGACTGTGGCACAGAGATTAAGAAGTGTTTTAGAAAACTTTTCCTTAAATTTTATTTTGCACCTCCAAAAAGACCAAATCCAAACTGGTGCAAAACGTGGTAACATCTTTGCTCTGTGTTACCGTAGGAGGAATTAGAGCACAGAAGTTGAAGTGCCTCTGAAAGAAAGATAAACGTTGAGACTACGCTGCTTTTCCTTTTTTTTTTGATCCACAAGCACACAGAAGGGAGCTCAAGGCAGCAAACAGCTATCCTGCATTTACATATAGTAGCCTTTTTCTTAGGTGGAACACCTACAGTTCTAGACTTGACTCCTGTGTAGTGCCCTCAACAACAGAATCTAGTTTAAGAAACACTCAACAAAGCAAGCGTACCAAGTGGCAACCTCAGTCTTTTCCAGATGAACAGTGATAAGGTTAAAACTAAGTTTCAGGTCAAAAATTATTGCTGCTTTCATGGATAATTACAGTCTGCTGAAAACCTAAAAGATCCATTCTTACTGCACTAGGTTTTGGTTCAGAGTGGATAAGGTCAGTATTAAGAGTCCACAATACCTCGAACAGCACGTCTGAAAAGGCAAATCTGTAGCTGGAGCTAAACGGCCTTGGTTAAATGCCTTTGTCCTCCCGTCATACTCTAAAGCTCAACCACCCAAAGATACATTTTAAAAGGAGAGTTTTTATTTCCAACAGCTGAGCACTTTCAAAATAAGGACAAGGTGCCAAACTATTTGCGCAGAGGAAGCTGTAAAAGATCTTCAGTATTTAATCCAACCATTAACCTAACCCTGCTATAGTCCTAGACCATGACCTAGAAAAGATATGATGGTTTAAGAGAGGTTATCATGTGAATTTAATATAGAATAATAAACTTGCCTTCTCTCCATAAAGAGCTAAGGTACATAAAATCAGTATAAAACTACCAAATGAGAAGTCTTTCAACAGCTATAAAACAGCTCTACAGGAAAATTAAAAATCAGGGTCTACAGTACATGTGTCACAGAGAAAAATGACACACATTCCTTTATCACCCCAGGAACACCATCAGAGATGATTGCATTAATGAGAATACAGATGCTTGAAAAACTCCAGATGGAAGTGCTTGTGCCAGCACAGGACTGCTGTGCCACCAACTTCACAGGCACCAGAGGTGATCTGCACATACATGATGCCCAGAGCTTCTAGCTACCTGAACTTTGATGGAACTGAAAAAAACAACCACCAACAGAATTACAAACCAACTGAATTACAAGAAAAGCTTGAGAATTCGCTCTTATACAAACAACTTTTTCCAGCAAAAGCACAGAAACTCTCAAGGCAGACTTTTTTCATTTGCATATTCAGCAAAGCACGTAAACCTATCACTGTTTGGTGAGGTAGGGGAGGAAATAGGGGAATCCTATGCAAAACTACAGCCCCTTTCCCTAGAATCCACTCAATTTAGAAAAACACAACAGTCCCTAAGTTTACTCCTTTCAGTGTCCCCAACTTGTAACCAGGATGGGGTGAACACTAACTGTTGATAGCCATTCATCACTCGACAGCTTGGTCTAGGTGGTCCTGCTCTGGCAAGGGGATTGGACTAGATTATCTTTCAAGGTCCCTTCCAATCCCTAGTGTACTGTGATACTGTGTGACAACAGTATTAGCACTTTAAAACAACGCAAGTGATTCAGAAGGCAACTGAAACAGCCTAAAAACAGTAATGATGAAAAAAGAATTCTTTACAGAAAGTGAAAGTCAGCTTTTTTTTGATCCTCAAGCATTCTAAACCCCTTAATAATTGAGCAATTAGAGTTTGTGTAAACATTTTAAAATTGACATTCCTTTTTATTGTTTTTTTTTATTATGAATCTGCTGTTGTCTACCCACTAATAAAATTGTCAAGGAAAACAGATAAATCAGAAGTTAAATTTTTAGAAAAACATGAGTGCAGTAAGAAGGAAGAAAGAATGGAAATACAATCTTATTTACTTTTGCTCTTAATTATGACAAAAAGGAAAAAGAGCACAATTACATGACAATTTCACAACTTTATTAAAGACTTTGTTAAGTAGGGAAAAAAAAAAAAATGTTGTTCTTCACTCAAGTCCATCCCTCTCCCCTGAAACGCTAAAAGTCACGGACGAGGAGGGGAGTAAAAAGGAAAGACTGGGAATCTCCTAGGCAAAACTGAAATATTCAATTCAAGCATTTTCCTACGCTGCAGTCTGAAATTGCAGGAAAAAAATGAAGATAAGAGATAAGGAAGATAAGACGAAGTGAGGGGGGGAGTGGTGGTGAAGCAGAAGAGGGATAGAGAGCCGCAGAGGGACAGAGAGGCTGCAGTGTGCTACGGGCCAAACAAAACTGAAAGCAGACTCCCAAGACATTCAAACAGGGATGGCGGTATGAATAAGAGTGGAAAAGGAAAACCCTGTCCCCAAACAAGGACCCCAAAATTTGTCTGGATTACTACACCTGCTCAACCTGTCCCCTGCAGCAACAACCTCTCCACTTCACTTCCATACCCCACTGACCTCCACTCCCCTGCAGTGGGGTGCCCATGCCAGAGGGAAAAGTCAACACTCCCACAGTCAAGATGAATTAACTCCTTATATGCTGGAAGACAATTTGATGCAGGAATACCATGAGCAAACACAATTTCAACAAATCCATAACATTGGTGATTAAGAAAATATTGCTAGACAAGTGCTTTTGTGAAGATGAGTTCAGAGAGCTCCAAGAGCATATCTGGTTAGTCACACTTCTCCACGAGCTAATAAAAAGGGAAAAAAAAATGTCACCCTGGCTGCTTTACACAGACCATTTCACAAAATGTGTAGTTCACTGTACACCCTGTTTTTTCATTCTCCGTCATGCTAGGGGTAACAGTCAAGTAACCAATAGATTTGGTTCAGCCAATATCAGACACAGGTTACTAGAAAGTGGTTTTTGTCCTCATTTTGCATGGACATCACTTTATTCCAGAGCAACAAATATCCTAAAGTTGCAAAACCCCAGTGTGATTGATTCATGTTAAGAAACCTGGGCTCAAAATTCTCCAGAAGTAGAATGGTGCTAACAGTGCTTCTGGATTTCTACACCAAACATCCTGCCAGAAAATCACAACTACTACAAAATGCCAAGGGGATTTTTTGACACCTACTTTCACTGCATAAATATAACTCTTTATTATGCAAATGTGAAGCAGTTGACATCTAAGCCTGCTAACACTGACAAGACCAGTCAGTCTCATCTATCCTACTTTAATACCACTCTAGTAGCCCTGCTTATTTCACTTAAGGTATTATACAACCATGAAAAAGCCTCTATTAAATTACCCAGTGAATGGAGCCTTAACCAGGTGGTGATCAAAGTCTAATATCTGTTTTCCATTCCATTCTACTGGGTTTGTATGAAAAATGAGCTCACGGAGAGTGAGATGGACCAGCCTTGAACAACACTAGGTACAGTACTCTCCTGGTACTTCCTCCAAATTGATGGGAGGATAAAAATGTACCGACACAGTCCTGGTTTTGATACATCTTGGGCTTCTTCCTTTCTGAAACAGGATAGTGATTCTTCAGTGTCACCTAAGTTTCAGACTGATCCCCAGCACAACGCAGCTCTGCCTGAAGCCATGAGTTCTGAGTGTTTTCTTTCCGTCAGGTTTCCAGCAAGCTAACTTAAGTCTACCTTCTCATCGTACTGTTGTCTGAACAAGGCACCTTTAAATATTTAGCCACTTGCACAAGACAAGAGTACTGTTGTGAGAGATGCCTTATCCACATACACAAAAAGCTGGTTTAAGCAACTTTAAAATTATAAGCCACAAGAACTGAAATAGTCAGTGCTCTACTGTGGTTTGCATGGGAAGACCGTAATTTTTCTTCTCCATTTATCTGCTTCACTCACTACAAGACTTTCAATTTCTGCCCCAAGTCATAGCAGAAACCCTAGAGACAGCAGCTTCATTAACTGCAAAACTCTCATTCATTCTCCAAATACCATCCATCCTATGCATTAGCCAGGGTGCGAATCCAGTCAAAGACAGCGTTAACGTGTAATTAAAGACAATTATCATACATACTCACAGGGAGGAAAGGGGAGGGCAAATGAAAAACGAACTAGCACGGATTCTTGCACTCTTAACTGATACAAGACTATAATCTAAGCCGGCCGTTTGAACCGTCAAGAGAGAAATGCGACAAGCATTTTCTGTTCATGGATTTCATGTCTGATTACCAACATCTAAGGGCATCTGAGACTCAGGAATTCTGGATTCCAGACTCTTCAAGCAGTTCAAAACCTCTTTTGCACATGCCTCTGCTAATGAAGCTTATCATTCCCAATTAATCATCTTGTAGTAGTCATCCTAGTAGTCAGCGCTCTTCTACACTGTATTTTCTACCTCCTCCTTTAGCTCCTGTGCATTCTTCAACCATATCCAGTCACGCTAAGCTACCTACTGTCGCCTAACTTGTTTTCAAATACCAGAGCAGATGTTACACAGTTCCACTTCAGGATCAAATATGAGTGGATTCCTTCTGAGCAAGTAAACGTGGCATCTTTTAGGAATCTCAGTACTTTTAAAACACTTAGGACAAGTGAAAAAAAAAAAAAGAGCCCCAAAAAACAAGAACATTTAGGAAAATAAGACACAACCTTCAGCAATTTATATCACATCTTATGCAACCCAGAAAATGGAGAGGAGTATTTGATTTTATAATTTAAAAAATGAAAACCAACCAACAAAACACAACCCTCCCTGAAAGCCCACTGGCATAAGAGATTTAGTAGAACCTGTTGTGGTTTGCCTTGGAGCAAGTCTCTTGCCTGAGGTATTGGCAAGTTGCTATGGAATCTTGTGATTCCAAGCCAAATTTTTGTGACTCTGCAAACTGGCTGGGAACACACTGAGCTGACACTGAGGGACTTATGCTGGATTGAATGGACTACACATTACCACAGGGAGCAAGAGCTGCTCAAAGTCTCTTTCCCTTGACAGAGTGGGGATAGCAAGTTGGCCCAGTTATGTAAGATGAGATTACTCTGTATACCTTCGTGTAGGGGTTTTTATGGGGGGTGAATTAAAGGAGTCTTAGGGGTTTTTTTTCCCCCCCAAACTGAGCTAGTTTTTTGTTTTGCCCACAATTTATAAGTGTTCTATTTGTAAGTGGTTTTGAGCCCTCCCTGTCTCCTGTTGGCCCATTTAACAAAATTAATTGGTTAATCTCAGCTGATCAACCAACATCAAGAACCTCACTCTTCAGATTACAAGCAGCATCATTATCTATGTGTGGCACTACAGACAGACTTGTGCTACGTTTACCAGCAGCTCTTTTCTGTGTAAGACACTTTACTTACCTGTTTTAGTGAAGTTCATAAAATACAGACTTACGCACTTACGATGTCTTCATAATTAACAAATATCCATTAAAAGAAACCCCACGTCTGAGTAATGAATAAAGAAAAAGAAACAGCAGGTCAAGCTTGAAAGGTCAAGCTGACGTTTCAGTGTAATTTCAGAGAGGCTGAATGAAGATATAATGACAAGACTTTTTCCAGGAGTCACTGACAAAGGATAGCAAGTTTCAGGTCATTAAACTTTTCTAACACATCCAAAAGACAAAATTATTCCTGAGCTATAAGAAGATGTAGTACATGGCTTTGCTAGTTCTCTCTTTTGGAAATGAGTACAGCAGTTGTCCAAAACACATTCTTTGTTAAAGCAAAAGCCTGACAAAGCCCTCATCTCATGATGACTATGGCTGTCTGTAGGGCCTGATCCAAGTTAGCACAGAGAGCAGCAACTCTGTTAAAAACACAGCCAAGTGCAACCTTACGTAATATTATTTAGACAACTTTCAACCTGACAAAGTCTAAACCTATTTTCCTTACACATTCAAGTATAAGGTCTACTTATGTCTTCTTGACTACATCAGAATATTGTGTAGGTTTCTCTGAAGAAAGTGGAAGATATAAGTATTCCATGACAATAAATCTCTTAAGTCAAAGGTCTGTTTAAAAACTCCCGCTTCCATCTGCTAATTAAAGGTAGCTGAGGACCCCCAGATCCCTTTCTCCCACACTGCTCTCCAACAGGTCAGTCCCCAACCTATACTGGTACCTGGGGTTGTTCTTGCCCAGATACAAGACTCTACACTTGCCCTTGTTATGGTTCATTACAAGGCGGCAGAGTTCACAGTCCTTAGTGCAGTGAGGAGTTGCTACACTGGACATCAGGAAAGAAGACTTTGGCCTCTTCAGCAACTTTCTTAGTGGAGGGTATTGCAATAGGGTTCTGTAGGAAGTGGGAGCCTGTTAAAGTTGGTTAATGTTTAAAGACCATCATCTCCAAGACCAACAGCACCACATCCTTACAAAAAGAAAATTAAGCAAAAATACCAGGAGGCCTGTGTGGACGAGCAAGGAACTCCTAGACAAACTTAGACACAAGAATCACAGAAAAGCCGGCTTACAGTTGACGCAATCAAGGACAGGTAGCTTGGGAGGTATCGTCTGTGCAGACAGGGTTTGGGTTAGGGTAGACAAAGCCAGGATAGAATTCAGTCTGGCCAGGGACATCAAGGGAAATAAGAAAATCTTCTATATGAACATAGGTGAAAAAATGAAAACTGGGGAAAATATGGGCCCTCTGCTGAAGGAAACAGGTGACCTGGTTAGCTATGATCTAGAGATGACTGAGGTGTTCAGTGATTTTCTGCCTCAGTCTTCACTAGAAAGCTCTCAGACCATGCCGCCCAAGTCACAGAATTCAAAGTCTGGGACAGGGAGAAGGAAGAATCACCTGTGGTAGGGGCAGATCAGGTTTGCAAATACATAAAGAGTTTGAAGGTTGACAAGTCTATGAGACCTGTCGGGATTCACTCGAGGATCCAGAGGGAACTGCTGGGTGATGTTGCTAGGCTACTCTCTGTTATAACTGAGAAGTCATTGCAGTCTGGTGAAGTTCCTGCTGACTGGGAAAGAGGAAACAAAATCCTCATTTTTAAAAAGGGTAAAAAAGATGACCCAGGAGACTACAGTCCAGTCATCCTGTCTTCTGTGCCTGGCAAAGACATGGAAACTGCTAAGGCACATGAAAGATAAAGAGGTGATTATTGACAGCCACCACAGCTTCACTAAGGGCAGTTTGTGCCTGACTAACCTGGTGGTCTTCTATGAAAGGGTTACAGTGTTGGTGGATGAGGGTAGAGCAACTGACACCATCTACAAGGACTTGTGCGAGGTGTTCAACGCTACCCTGCACGATATCCTTGTCTCTTAAATACAGAAACACGATTTTGACAGATGGACAATATTGTGGATAAGGAATTGGCTGGGTGGTTGCATTCAAAACGTTGTAATAAACATTTCAATTTCCAAGTGAATATTAGTTATGAGTGGTTTTCCTCATGGATCTGTTTTGGACCCAGTACTGTTTAACATCTTCACCAGCAACATGGAAAGTAGCATTTAGTTCTCCTTCAGCTAATTTTCTGATGACACCAAGCTGTGAGGTACGGCTGACAATTTGGAGGATCTTGACAGACTTGAGAACTAGGACCGTGCATGCTGCATGTGATTCATTAAGTCCAAGTGCAGGGTCCTCCCTTTGGGTTGGGGTAATCCCAAGCACAAATACTTGCTGGGAGGTGGATGGATTTGGCACAATCCAGAAGAGAAGAGAAGAGAAGAGAAGAGAAGAGAAGAGAAGAGAAGAGAAGAGAAGAGAAGAGAAGGTCTTGTGGGTGTTTGTACATGAGAACCTCAGCATGAGCTGACAGTGTGTGAGTGCAGCCCAGAAAGCCAACAGTATCCTTGTATCCTTGGCTGTATCAAAAGAAATGCCACCAGTAGTCAAGGGAAATGATTCTCCCCCTCTATTCTGCTCTTGTGAGACCTCATCTGGAGTACTGCATCCAGTTCTGGAGTCCCCGAAACAAAAAGGACATAGAGCTGTTGGAGCGAGTCCAGAGAGCCACAAGGGTGGTTAGAAGGCTGGAGCACTTCTGTGAGGACAGGCTGAGGGAATCAGAGCTGTCCCCCCCAGAGATGAGAAGGCTCTGGGGAAACCTTATAGCAACCTTCCAGTATCTGAAGAGGGCCTGAAGGAAAGATGGAAAGGGAGATTTAGTGAGGTGCTCTAGTAACAGGATAATCTCTGAGGTTGCTTCCAATCCAAGCCATTCTACAAGTGAGTCAAAAACTGAGTATGGTGTTGCAATGTCTGCAAACCAGAAAGTTGACCACATCCTGGACTACATAAAAAGAAGCATGGCAAACAGGTTGAAGAAGTCTGAGAACTGAGGTTCACAAATGGATGACTCCTGTTGTCCTATGAGAAACCACAAATTGCAGGTTCTTGTGGGAGAGTGTGGAGAAAAATACTCTCCTGGCTTGCTTTCCCAGAATCAAGCAACCTTGAGAGAGTGTGGATTGGATGGTGACAAGTGTCTGCTTCAGAGGGGAGGTTGCTGAAGCAGCACCACAGTATAAAAGAGAGGCTGTTTGCAGAGATTCCCTGGTGAGATAGAGTCGTGCTGTCTGTGTGGGACTCCTCTTCTTCCTCTCTGCAGACAGGCTGCTGCAGAAGGAATGGACCTGATTTGGCTAATGACCTGGACTGTAAGTTGAATGGACATTTTCTATGATAGGTTTGGATGCATTTTTCTTTTGTCATGGACTGTCACTACCTTTGGGTATTCTGTCAGGGTGCTTTTGGCTAGAGGTGTTCTCCTTTATTTTGATGGCGATAGGTCATGCAGTCTTATTCTTACACTACACAAAAACTGACAATAAACTGTGCTTACTGCTGATGGCTGTGCTCCTTGGACTGGGCTACAGAATTGTCAAAACAGTCAAGAAAAGTGATTCTCCCTCTCTACTTTGCTCTGGTAAGAACCCATACGAGTACTGTGTCTAGCTCTGTGGCCCACAAAATAAGAACATGGAGCTGTTGAAGCAGATCCATAGAGGGGCCACAAAAATGATTGGAGGATTGGAGCATATCTTCTGTGAAGATAGGCTGAGAGAGTTCGAGTTGTTTAGCCTGGAGAAAAGAAAGCTCTGGGCAGACCTTAAAGCAACCAGACCTACAAGATAGCTGAAGAAAGACTTTTGAAGAGAGTGTGTAGTGATAGGATAAGAATTAATGGCTTTAAACTGAAAGAAAGTGGGTTTAGACTAGATGTAAGGAAAATGTCCTTCACTGAGAGGATGTTGAGGCAGTGGAACAGATTGTCCAGGGAAATTGTGGACACGTCATCCCTGGAAATGTTCGAGATCAGGTTGGAAGGGGATGTGAGCAACCTGGTCTAGAGGGAGGTGTCCCTACACGTGGCAGGGTACTTGAAACTATATTATGGTTTTTTTTCCATGAGGGTAATGGAGCACTGGACTGCATTGCCCAAGGAGGTGAAAACTTTCAAAACTCATCTGGATGTATTCCTGTGTGGTCTTCTCTAGGTGATCCTAGTCTAGTGGGGAGGTTTGTTTAGATCATCTCCAGAGGTCCCTTCCAAACCTACTCCAATGATTCTATGATTTTATGATTCTCTGATCTGTGAGATGCCTTCCAACCCAAAGCATGCTATGATCCTGTGATTCTATGAATTTGTTCAGGAAAGGATCTCCAGACCACACTTCTGTAAAGTCTTTATTTCATTCTCATAACCTTCTTTGACCCTGTATATTTGTCTCTGCCTGATATTTCTTCCACCATGCTTTTGCCTTTAAAGATGTTTGTGGTGTGGTAAAAATGGAAAGCAAATTGAGATCTTTCTCTGTTGAGATGCAAAACTATCCTCAGAAGAATAGCTGGGTCCTGTGGAATTTGCTTGCTGCAGAAATCAGTAATTTTTATGCAGTTTGGCAATGCACGAGACTATGATTTTGGAAAACATGGTTATAACTGTTGAAAAGTAACCTCCTGAAAACAGAATTGTTCTGTGTTTAGAATGTCTCCAGACTTCTTCAGGGAAATAATTGATTTCTTCTAGCTAGCTGCTGTAGAACACTGTTGCTGTGGTGGCCTGTGTACATTATGGTTAAGATGCTCTTCTTTGGATTTCTCTCTTGTCCAAGCAACCAATGATTTTGCACACGTTTTGGTGCAACCTAAAGAACAGGAACCAGTGCAAAGATTTGTTTTAATTTTGCATCTTTTTCCCTCACTGCCTTCAGTTTCTGGTTTCACCAGCAAAAATGAACCTGCTTCAAACTCCATGTGCAGCTCTGAGACTGCATATAGACAGGGCCAACTGAGTGTATGGCAGAGATTTCTCTCCTTTGCCCTGTGTATCCTGTCCTCTCTAATGAGGGGAACAGCGTTTCAGGATCCCTCACCATTACTACACGAATATGACTGATTGTAAGGCTTTAAGGTGGAGATGTGCACAGTTACAAGTATAATCAAACTAAAAAACAACAGTAAAAGAAGTAATTATGGAAAAGTTAAGTTTTTCTGGTGTTGATCAGCAACACCAACAGTTTTTTTCACAACTGAACAAAAAATGGGTTTGGTTACATCACCATAGCTTCCAAGGAGCAGGTACCCATGCACTATTAGCTGTAGTTTATATGTCCCAGGCAGCCCAAGGAGAGCTAGGGTTAGATACAGAGTGACAGAGCTCTGCATTTCCCTATGGAACTGGTTCAAGTCAGCTCCAGATGAAGATCCAAGGTAGGGCAAATTCTAACAGACATGTGCCATGTTGGAAGAAGATGCTTTCCTACACTGCTAGTTCACGGCCGGACAGCACGCCTCAATTCACAAGCCTGGTGGGAACCCTTTTGGAGTAGTACAATATGCCCCGAAACTTGAGGCTTCGTTATACTTCTGTTTCAACGTTAGAATCGCCTCTTTGAGAAAAGGTCTTCAGATTTTGTTGAATTTAATTTCTACTTAAAAATAAAATAAAAAGTAATCCACTGACTGTTATCCTGTGGTAAGTTATAGGCGTGACTATTTAAATATTTTTTCTGTAATTCTTAAGTATTTAATCAAAAGAGATTACTTTTCTCCTGAATGGATTGGAGTCTAACCAGGATAGCTTTTATGAAAAAAATCAGGCTAGACTGGAGTCCTTGTAACAGGAACTGGTTCTACATTTTAGAGGTTAATACTCCTTCGCTAAAGCCTGCAATTTGTTTGCAAAGTTTTCTGAATATCCCAATGCCAAAGCTGTTACAACAGCTTCTCAGGAGAGCTGCTTGCCACCCCAGACCACTCTGCTCAGATGTTCTCGCTATTCTCCCACAGAAATGTCATCTATGCACTGGGGGAAGCTCAAGAAGCATGGTGAACATGCTGCACCTTATGATGGGGACTGTTCTCCTGCTGTCTTGTCTGAGTACAGATCTGTGCCCTGAATGCAAAAGAATGAGAAGGTAGAAGGCAACAAATCTCTTTAAAGGGCAGCTGACTGTACTAAAGTATCGTACACTGATGCCTCTGAAAATTATGTTGGCAGCTGAGGTACTGCCTATTTCCTTCTCAAAGACCTCAGCTTCTTTTCGTGTACTATGGACTGAGCTGTCAGCTGCAGTATTTAAGCCACTCCAGGGGAAAACATGAAGCCAAATCCAGGACCTGGTGATATTATCTGAATTATATACCTCAGTAGACTATCCTGATGCTGCAGTCAGTCTCTGGGTCTTCTTTGACATGTGTCAGCTCAGGAGAACAGTTTACAGTATCTTCTGACACCACTTCTCCTGTCACATCATGGTTGTTAATGCAGGGACATGGCAGAGGAATATCCTTCTTGAGAGGGGCTCTCACAGAGGGTGAAAACTTAACTTATCCTTCAGAACCTGCTTCGCAGAACCCTTTTCACCTAGAAATACATTACACACATCATACGCTAACAAATAATTCAAGAACACTTCAATGATTTCCACCTGTGGCTTGAAGGGAGTGACTGATGGTGAAGTGTAGAACAGAGGAGAAAAAAGGGATGTGGGTTTTGTATGCCTTCTGTCAGGGATGACGGATGCTGTAGGAAAATTTTGCCTCTTGTTGCACATACTTATCTGATGGTTCTGCTTTTCATTGCAGAGTGTGCTGAGAAGTGAAGTCTTGCATGTAACTTTAAAAGCTGCCTTTTTTTCTCTTAAAGCTGCCTGTGTTTTGTCTGCAGGCAAGGCTCTGCTGCCCAGAAAAAGGAAAGTGACTTGTTTTTCTTCAGAAGCCATTGCACTCAGTTTCAGTAGTTATGACAGTAGGGGGACTAATTGTGTTCATTGGAGTGAAATGCAAATATGCAGTGCCTAAGGACTGATTCTGAGTTGCAAATACTATCTGTGACGATCTTTTTCTGCCCTTAACTGTGACACTGTCCCATTTGAAGGAGAGCAAGTGCTCTGGAAACAAAAAACATGATTTACTTAGACTCTGACTTCTTTCCCAGTTATTTGTGTGCACACACAAAAAAGTCAATAATCTTTGAAGGGTAAACACCTACATCAGCGGTAGGAGAAGAGTATATGAGACTATTATCTTGTCAAGGTGTTAAACGAGACAGCTTCTTGGCATTCTGGGAACGTATTGTTGACAAAGAGCTATGGTGTGACATATAGTCCTGTGGGACTGAACCCAATATTCTGAAATGTAAGATCATGGTTAATATGCTAATGGAAACCTGGATAAGGAAACCATTTATTCTTCAGTGAGATCATATTTTGCTGTTCCTCATACACCTTACAGAGAAGATATGTGGGCAAACGAATCGCTGCTAGTAGACGTGTATATTTTGTTCAAGGTTTCTGCATTCCATGCTTAGGCTGAGATTTTTTATTATAATCACAATTATATCTAAAACATCACACAAACAGAGTTTGCCACTGCTCCTACTCCTCTGTAACATCTTCTCAAAGCATGTGCTCTCTACACAGATAAAGCTACTCCTTTAAAAGTTGAGCAATAGGCTTGTAAGTGAAAATAAGAAGTAAAACACTATTTGGCTGTGAATAACGCATTGATCTTTTGTATTTCATCTGTGGCCGTTATAAGACTCCCTTGGGATTACTCCAGTCCTTAAAATACAGTTTTCTTATCCTATTCAAGACAACTTACTAGATTGCTTGTTAAATGGAGAGATTGAATTTCATTGGGATTCTCAGTCTACTCTGACCTTTTTAAGTGAAGGATAATAAAAAGCAGGAGGAGAATCTGATACCACAAGGGTACTCCGTACTTGGGCCAGCAGGTGATATTCTTTGGTATTTGTGGTGACCATCAATCTGTCATTTCTTTGCATTGTGTACGCCAATGTCGGAGACAATAGGCAAACAAAACCAATCCCAAACTCTCAGAAATCTTTGTAAAGTTTCATACTTCCCCCTGACAAAAAAAAAATTACTTTATTTCTAAGGATCAAAGACCTTGTGTGGGCCTGGCACAGAATCCTGCATCTCCTCAAACTGTTAAATATTTATTTGCTGCTTTTCAACTGCCAGACATGATTAACTGGACGTTCTTACAGACTTTGGTGTCTGTAGAGGGTATCTGTGAAAATGATATCTCTTCCAGGTTATGACTAGGTTGCCATATGTGACGTAATTTCATAGGTTTATTTTGGGTTTTGTCCTGCTGGTGCTGAAGTTTGTTAGAGTTTTGGCAGGGTTTTAATAAAAACAAAACAAGCCATTTTTCGTATTTCACGACAAGACTGATAAAAGAAATGCACTTCTGAACGCAAAGACCAAAGCATTTAATGGTAAATGATAGCAGATTCATCACCAGGTTAGACACTTGAAATATGGCAGTCCACTTTGAAAAGTTACAAAACCCATTTCCTACCATCATTCTCCGCAGAGGATCTATTGCATCTGCCTGCCAGTTTGTATGTAACTCGAATCTCTTGACACAGAAAGAAGGTAAAATAAAACGCTGTGTAAAAACTGCTGTGGACTTGCAATGTACTCAAATACGATACTCTAGTTCAAAGAATGGTGTTTGAACTAGACTACAGTTACTGACAAACATGTTATTAATGATCAGCCATCAAATGCTTTTGATTAAAGAGAAGAATCCTGTAGCTCTAGAGAAGGCTGTGTCTCTTTTTTCCTTATCCTACAGTGGAGGCACTTAGAGCGAGGTGACCTGCTTTTAGAAAAGATTAATTGCTCTTGCACTATATTTTTATCCTCTTTGGATGTCAAGAAAAAAGAAAAGCTAACTTGACTTGATAGTACTTTGTCTGTGAATGACACAGAAACCCTTCAGTTACAGAAGCTGAGTGAATAGTACTTAATGCTACACTGAGAATTTCACTGAGAATACCAGCTACGTTCCAGCCATTTTTAGGACAATTTAAGGAAAAAAAAAAACAAACCCAACCAGAAAAGAAAGGTTTGGTGTTGTTTGTAAGTGCCAGCTTTTCAAAATTACTCAGACATCTTAGGAGACAGACAGATGCCTTCGAACTTCTCAGATACACCAAGACAAATTAGACGTTGTCCTCCTAGGATAATTTGATCACATACATCAATCGTGCTTAGAATTTTTGAAAATCTCTGTCTGTCTGTCACGTGATGACATCCCTAGACCCATGTATAAGACTGCTCCAGTATTGCCAGTCTTGGCCCAAATCTCATGCCATGAAGCTTTATTTTCACAGATACATGTACCATTCCTCTTGTTCTTGAGCAAACTGTTTGCTTTCATCTCTGGTATTTTGGGTTTGTGATGCTGGGTCTAGTTCTTTCTATCTTGTGTATTCCAGGACATATCTTGAGTCCTCTAGCTGGAGATCTCTCCCAGTATGTTTCTATATATGAAATTCGTTCTCCTCAGCCAGCAGGCAAGGCAGACCTCAGTGCAGGACACCAGGTGTGAGGAAAAAATTAAGGGGAGAAGGTTTGTCTTACGAAGACCTGCTGACTTAGGCCTGGCATTGAACCTGCTACGGATATGCAATTGGTTTGTACGTGCTGATGTGGCTGAGGTCCACCAGGGCTGTTAGGCTGTGACACACGGACTGATAAACCGTACACATTCTGCAGCCTCTGGACAGAGTCTTCCATTTTTGTGGCATGAGAAGTGGACGGATTGCCAGTGATCAAACGCACCACAGGCTGGAAATTCCCCACACTGCTGGGGATGATAAGGTAGAGATGAAGGTCATGCTCCTGTTCTCCTTATGCCTGTAATCAGGCAGATAAGGATCAGAAGGCATCAGACTCAATAAAGATGCTAGTCGTGCATGAAGAACCATTAATTGCAGACCTCTGCGCCTGCACAGAATTCAGTCCTACTTTTACTCTTCAAAAATTATGCTGGCAGAGATCTAACAACGTGTCGGAGAAGAAATAAATGTCACCTTTTCTTGTAGCTGCTGGTTGTGGCGGCAGTGCTCTGGAGATAAATGTATTAGGTGAGGTTGTTTTTTCCATACGAACTAGAGGGTTTTTTCTTGAGTTACACTTCTTTGGCTGAGTCAAGCATTTCCTGTGAAGACTGGATGTGTTCGTGTTTGGGCCCTGATCCTGCAATCTGATCTAACTGGGGGAGTTGTGTCTTGTGCAAAGATGAAAAGCCCTCACAGGATCTCTGCCTAGATGAAAAGGTCTGCCAGGATAGAACTGATTGCAGAACTGGAACCAGCAGCTGAAAACCAAAACTGACTCGGAATAGAAGCCTTAGGTGCAAAAACAACAGCTCAGTCTTCAGAGGACTTTGAAAACCCACTGCGTTCGCAGGGAAATTAGTTCTCAGTGGTTTGTTCCAGCGAACTTCTTTCAGTCCTCTGCTTCTCTTCAGGCTGATTTAATGCTTTTTATTACAACTTCTTCTGTCTTTAACTTGGGCAGTACTCCTCAAACTGCACGCAAAGCTGCAACTGGAGAGGATTTTTTTCCCTCTGCAAAATGTTTTGCAATTTTTCATCGTGTAAGGAGCCGAAGGCAACCCTGAGGTGGCTTGTGGAGAATATGATAAATTTGAGAGCATGTTGTACTTAGAGAGAAAAGATGGAAAAGTTCCTCCACGCTTATTTTCTCCCCCATTTATAATCATTAGACTTTAAATGCCCCATACATCTCTGTCATTTAGATAAGAGGCATTGATCGCTTAACTGCTGCGCAGACATTTCATACACCTGGTTTTAGATGACATTTCAGGGGTAGAAAGAGAAGGAAGTACTGTAAAAAGTGTTCACAGTTTACAATGTCAAACTTTATTACACGAAGCCATAAACAACCCCAATTAGCAGTAAGCGTGTTCGCAGCCGGGGCTTTAAGCCAGTCCTGGCTTCATTAAATGTTTCCTGAAATCAAGCAAGGCTGCGCGCTGCTGTGTAAGCTGCACGCTGATTTGTGGTAAAACAGGAGAGTTTTGAAAAAGCTTCGCTTCTTCTGCTGATTGATTTCTTGACAAGGTCCAGCAAAGCCTGAGGAAGGGGTTAAGTAGAGGTCTTGAAAAACCACTTGACATCTGCTACACTTGTGACTTTTTGATCTTTTTTTTTTTGAGGGATGCCCTACAGTAAAGGCCATGTGTGCCTGTGCGTGTTTCCCAGATATGGCCCGGGCTGGGAGGAGCACAGTGGCCAGGGGAGCAAAGAAAACAGCTCCTTGATGACAGATCAAATGAAGGAAAAAAAAAACCAAGAAGAAGAGAAGGAGGATTACATGCTCTGTAATCATGATAATGGGAAGGAAAACACTGGGGGTCTCAAGTGTGAAAGCCTTTGTCCAGAGGAATGTGTCAAGGATGTTTTGATATTATAAACTGAAACTTCACCTGAGCACCCAGGAGAGCAGCGTTTGCGTTGCGTGTTCCTCCATGTGCCAGTCCTGGGACTTATGGTGCAGTTTCCCCTTCCTGGGCACGAAGGTATCCAGGGAAAAGGCCATGGCCCTTCTGCTGCCCTGAGGTGCTGAACCGACCTCCTGTGCTGGTCATTTTGGAGGGTGACATCTACCTTCTCTTGTGCTTTTCCAGCCTGTTTTATTTCAAAACTTCACCACTGCCCCCACCAACTTGTGGTTAGTTAAAAAAGGTTGTCTATGAGAAGCCATTTCAGCTGCTAGGTAAGTGGGCATTGTCACGGTGGCTGCCTCTCGTAACATCGAGAAGTGTACCTTGGAGGTATCTGTTTTGCAGCTTGGGCACTGGGGTCTCTGAGACTCGTGAGGAGGCTTCAGCGCATGGGACAGCCTTGTCCAGCCATGGCCTCTGGGCAACACAGCAGCAGTCTTTCTCCGGGAAGTCTTGTAGGTCCTCAATTACTACTGAAGAGAACTGGTGCTGGGCAGCCATTGAACTTCCATGGCCAACCACACCAGGAGGAAGGTGATGTTTTTCTCACTGAGGCTCCAAAATTTTTCTGGTCTGTTTTTAATCTTGTGCACTTCTCTTTGGGAATAGGACTGATAACTTACTTCTTCAGGCAAGTTCACTGTTTGTTGTGTCATTTTGTGAATGAACAGCCAGTTAAAGTCTTAATTTAATAATTTCTCTTAAAGGCTTTTTCTCCTTCTTTCTTTTCCAATTTCTTTAGCTGATGCCCTCTAGACCCCTACAAATATGGGTGTTTGAAATTGCACTCAGGTTTTAACCCAACAGTGTAACTCCTTCTCTGGATCTGACCCCAGGATTTACAAAATAAGGGCAATACGGTCACCTTTGAGTAAGGGTTGATTTCCTTCTGGTGACCCCATTTTTCTGAAACAGCAGTTTTGCAGGAATGGATGCACTAAAATTTTGTTTAAGGGGAAATTTCCCCAGCCCTTATTGTTGCAGCTGTGACAAATAGCTGTGTAAAGGCTGTGGGATGATGTGCAGGCATCTGGAAGTTGCACAGGGACAAGCTTGAATGAGAAGTCATCTTGCTTTCATGTGCCATGATTTCTGCAAATCTGGGGTCTCCAGTGAGGACTTAAACAAATATCACATATTTTATGAGTGAAAATCCATTTACAATGAGAAGAGAATGACCCCTGGTTTAAACCAAAAGTTTAAACAAATGCCCACCAAATGCATTTCCTACAGTGGAGATCAAGTTCCATACATGTGATGTAAGCAGACCTCAAGCAAGACTCTCACCTACACACGGAATAGGAATTATTTGCAAAGAAAAATGAAATGCAGCCATATGCATGGGAGATTTTATATGCTATGGTCAGGCTTGCAGACCCCAAGTAGGAGGACCTTCTGATCTGAAGATACAATTGAAAACAGGTGCCTGACAGGCTGCATATGAAGGAGTATACAGGCAATCTGGGAGCTCTCTGGAGATTCTTTCAACTTCTGAAAATATGGAGACAGCTTTCCAGCCCCCAATCCTGTGCTTCCCCTCTAACTCCCCTCTTCCCCCTCCTCCCAGAAACAGGGGAAGCTGCCAGGCCGTTGTGATGCTGCCCTATTTAGTAAGAGAAAATGTGAAAAAGATTAAGGAGGATCCATCAAAATGTCAGCCTGATCTTGAACTGCTGGAAAAGAAGCTTTTTTTTAATTCAAGTGTCTGTCACAAAGAACTGAGTGACCTTGTTTTGCGAGTGAAACCCTTTGACTGTGACCCAGTCCTGCTTCCCACGTCCAACTCCTATTTAGCAAATAAACTAAAAGTACTGCCCATGTTTATAGTAAACACCTGATTAGGTTATACTACAAAAAAAAAAAGAAATTATAGCTGGACAGCAGAGGACCAGATTAGGTTTCATTTTTATTTGTTGTTACCAAAAGCTGCCAATCTTTTTGAGCTCTAAGGCTTGTTAAGTGGATGTTTTAAAATGGTGCAACAGACAACGCAGCTGTATTTCATTTGTAGATAATTGATGCAATACATGTAATAACCCAAATAGATACGCTGACTCATGAGCTAATTTAGATGTAGATGTTACAGCACTTGTGTAGCTGGAAATGTTGCCATCACACAAATCAGTTGCAGATTAATAGTCAGGTCCTTGTCTGCACTAGGAAGAGATAAAAGGCCACAGGCAAATATAAAAACAAGTTCAGTGGAGTTATTGTAGTTTTAAACAGCATTTGAAAATATTTTCCCAACCGCAATGTATACTGTAATGTGAATCTGGAATGACTTAACTGTGTGGTGATTTGGCAGTTTTACATATAGAGGATTCATAAAGCCAAGGAGATGGATAAGGAGAAAGCAGCATGGCGTAATGTTTGGAAAGTGAGGCAGAACTCAGCATTTCCACTCCTGGTTTTTGCTTTGATGCTGAGTATCATCAATAAAACCATTCAGGTTGCTGTTTCCTGGTGTGGCTTCTGGAGTGATAGTTATTTACTAACTACTTACTCCAGGACTTGTTGTCATTTGGTGACGTAATCAAATAGTCAGAAGAATGCCAGAGGCTCTGGGGCCAGAGGAATCTGGTTTCTCTTTTCAGCTCTACATATTACTTCCACTCTTTGCCCCATTTGCCTAATTGAATCATAGAATCACAGAATCATTAGGGGTTGGAAGGGACCCCGAAAGATCATCTAGTCCAATCCCCCTGCCACAGTAGGATCACCTAGACCAAGTCACACAGGAACACCTCCAGGCAGGTCTTAAACATATCCAGTGAAGGAGACACCACAACTACCCTAGGCAGCCTGTTCCAGACCTCTGTCACCCTCACTGTGAAGAAGTTCCTTCTCATATTTATGTGGAACCTCCTATGTTCTAGCTTACAACCATTGCTCCTTGTCATAGGGGTCCTTGTCCTATCACTAGACGACACTGAGAAGAGCCCATGAAGAAGAAGTAAAAATGTAGCGGAAAACAGAGAAATATGCTATTCTGAAGTACATTGTGAATATATGCTATTCTGAAGTACATTGTGAATATTATTTCCACTGACTTCACAGCAGCAGTTAAATATTTACTGCATACGTGTGGGTTTGACAGGACAAGAGGTAATGTTTTTTAACTAAAAGAGAGCAGGTTCAGACTGAATCTATGGAAGAAATTTTTTACAGTGAGGGTGGTGAAACACTGCAGTAGGGTTTCCAGAAATGTGGTGCAGACTCCAAACGTGGTGACATTCAACATTAGGTTGGGCAGAGCTCTGGGAAACCCGGTCTAGCTAAAGATGTCCCTGCTCACTGCACACGGGGTTGGACTACCTGACCCTTCCAGCCCAAATCATTCTATGATTCTGTCAATCTGTTTGCAACCATTAACTAGTGAGTCACTTTGTATACGCCTCTATGTGTGTTACAGTGAACTTGCTAGTGATCAACACTCCTAACAATAATTGATTAACAGATATATCAATAACTACTTCCATGAAAAATAGGGAAAACAGGATGTGGCTTCCTGAGAATTTATGCTTTAAAGCTGGGTTGTCTGATACTTTCTGAGGTGTGACCACTGACCAAGGCTTTTCCTTTCTTTGGGATGTTAATGATGTCTTTCACACATGTGGACTTCCTAAGGAGAGATCAGGATTTGGTGTAGCCTGGAGTCATTGCCTAAATTGCCTTCTCCCCTCTATTTGACTGTGTCTTTCCAGGAAATGCACAAAAGTATTTTGCACTACATCCTCTGCCTATTGGTTAAAACTGACAAGCAATGACAGAATATCAGGACTCTGATGTACAAACAGGCAGATGCATGTACAAGTATATGTTCTGATAACCATTTCCTTGACTTGTTTGTACCGATTTAGTTATCTCTGGTGTATTTGCTTTATCCCTAATGCTGCTTGTATCAATAACCATTTGGAAGGACTAAATTTGAAACAGAAGTGGACTCGAGAACCTTATTAATTTATTTACATCTCTATTTGGTTACATATTTATGTATTTACTTGTTTATTTATCTAGTTATCTATTTAACTGTGTATCTGTCTATCTAAGCCCATTACAAGACGTACTTTGGGATGTTTTTTGGCATGAGACAAAGTCACAGCTTTGAAAGTATTGGTTCAGATTGAGTATTTGTAAACTGTCAAGAAAATGTTAGCCAGAATTTTTTCTTGTGAAAACATTTCTAGGACTGGTATCTGATTCAGAAATTTCACAGCAATAGATCTAATGCTGTGAAATCCATGGTTTTAGGTCATCCAGTTTCAGGCACTCCTAAAGAATGCCATCACAAGTTTATTATGCAGTTGATAATATTTTCTCTGTGCATATAAGGAAAAGGACCTCTTTTGGTTGAAAAGGAAGTATTGGAAACTAGAATTAGTGTTAGAATCCACAGAATGATACACATAAATGTATATATATATATATAAACATGTATTTAGACTACATTGCTTGCTTTATTAGTATAGACTTTTGTTCGAGTTAGTGGAATGATTACTGACTAAATACATGTGTTTAATTGCTGGTTGCTAGTAGAATGAGCAGAAAACCGGTGGACGTAAGACACCTTGAGATTAAACACTTCTAA
Organism: Phoeniculus purpureus; assembly: GCA_028565055.1. Taxonomy (NCBI): domain Eukaryota; kingdom Metazoa; phylum Chordata; class Aves; order Bucerotiformes; family Phoeniculidae; genus Phoeniculus; species Phoeniculus purpureus. The sequence continues at coordinate 17,481,344 of JAOXOE010000874.1, forward strand.
AGTGTAAATGGCTATACATGAGCTATTATTTAAGGAAATCTTGCTTCTTTGACTATTACCAAATGTGGTGTTTTGAGAAGTAACATAGGGAAAGGACAACAGATGCTAAAACCTTCCCATTCCATCCACAGAACTGCTGTGGAATTGGTTATATTTCATAGTATCATAGTATTACCAGGGTTGGAAGGGACCTAATAGATCATCAAGTCCAACCCCCACCACACAGCTCAAGGCTAGACCATGGCACCAAGTGCCATGTCCAATCCTGCCTTGAACAGCTCCAGGGACGGCGACTCCACCACCCCCCTGGGCATTTCCTATTGTTTTCGTATTTCTTTGCAATATGAAGAAACCTGGCTTTTGCTTGGATCACCTATCTCAGTTTAAGATTGACATGGATACATAAATATGTATTCTTGCTTTTTTTATAACCTTCTTTTTCTTCTGTCTATTTCCTCCCGGTCAATAGTAGCAACACTGACTGAAGTGTGTTGCCTAGTTGTTTTATTTTTCTGTTTGTATGTTCTGGGAAGGAAAAGCAACATTTGCTGAAGTCCGTCTGTGCATACTGAGAGCATGTAGCTGACCAACAAGATCAAGCACAAGAGTAGAGACTGGAAAGGACTCTCTCCAAGGAGGTCAAAAAGTTGGATAAAACTGTGAGTTATAGATATGCAGTGACTGGCCTTAACCTGAAACCGTGTTAGGATGAGTGGTGTGTGCAGAATAACGTCAGTTCCAGAATGTGGAGTTCTACTCTATGATGCCTCAAAGCAATGGTTTCTATTTCAATGCAAATTTGACAATGATAGATATTAATCACACTGCTTAAGAAAGAACCAGAGGCATAAAAGTGAGTAGTGTGGCATATGAACCCTATAAAATAGAAAAGAACCACATGCCGTAGATATACTTAACCACTCAGGAAGCCAATCAGCACCTCTAAAATGTGGCCACATGGTAGCATATAATACTTGAAAACTAGCAGAGATTGCAGCAAAGAATGAAGATGTGTGTTTTACAAAAATTCCACTAAGGAATTTTATAACTGCAGGAAAAATAGAGCAGAATTTGTCTCTGAACTGAGATAGACATACTGACAACAAAAATGTCAAGGAATGAAAACCCTTGTTCTGAAAAATTATTACCCACTCTTGAGGGTAAAAAGTGTTTGCTTGAACCCTGATCCTGTAACAGTTTAATTATTTGCACGATCTTGGACATTTGTGGTCTCACTGACTTCAGACAAAGGATAGGCCTTCTGAGATCAGTGGGGGTACTCACACGTGTAACGTTGAGCGCATTCATGTGTCTTTTCAGCACCAAGGCTTCAACTGCCTACTGGAGAAATGCATACATCTGGAAATAAGCATCAAAGTGCAAAGATACTTTATTTTTCCCGTCCTGAGAGGAGCGTTCAGAAAACGCACACAATAGCTCATTGGTGAAACATTTTGTCACTTCTGCAGTGTGTAAGTTGAATCTCTTGTGGAAAATGATGTTAGACTACAGTTTGAGTTTGGGGAAATCACAGCCTACGAGTCTCCCTCTCTCCCAGTCACATATTAGCTGGGATCATTAGATATCCCCAATGTCTTTGTCAGTGAGACTGTAGGTGAACATTTATAGGTTCAGAAATTTGTCCAAGGTTCTCTCTTTATTTCAAAATGAACTCACGTTACATCTGTTGAAAATTCTACTGACAGTCACATACATGTAATTTATGACAATTCCTATCAAGACGTTTAGCTGAATTAGAAACACTTGTGAAGAAACCCGTCTGCAGCTAGTTAAAAAGCGTTTTTGTAGCAGAGGTGAGGGCTGTTGAAGTAACAAAGGCGGGCACATCTTACTTTAATTCTGAAAGCTGTTGATTGGGCAATTGCACCATAAACAGTTTACAGCTGCTGCTTTTGTTACGGTGACAAAGAATGTGTTTAAGGGTAGACAGAAAGCTATGTTTTATGTTCAAAATGATCATGCACTATACACACCAAACTTTCCCAAACATATTTATGCAACATTCAGGCTTCTTGATGAAGTGGCACTGATTTGTTCTCTATTTTTCATAGTTGTTTTACTAGCTATCTCTATGTCTGTCCTATTTTCACAGTTTAACACCATCAAGACCATGGTGATGATATGCCTGCTAGCTCACAGACTTCATTTCAGGCAAGTGAGCTGTTCTGTTTAAACATATAAGACTAAAATTAAGGATACCCATACGTTAGAAGGGCATTTACTCAGTGCAGGGAATGTTATTATTCCTTCTGTCACAAGAAAGAAGAGAATTTTAGTTGCTAAAATACATCTACCTGAGCCTTCTTTAAGATGAAACAACTTATTTAGCTGCACAGTCCAGAAATACAGCTATCTTTTTGCATGGTTTTTCACAGTCTTGTTCCATACTCTTCTTCAGAGACAGGATAATTTCAGAATAAATTGGTACGAGCCGACTTACTTGGATTGCTCAATCATTGCTTGCCTTTTAGTTGTCCTTGCCTTTGTGCAAAAGCCAAACTGTGGACACTCACGTGGAAACAGCCCTTTTGCCTCTTCCGTGTATATGCACACACAATGGGACACAAGCTGAATTTGTTTCACGTTTAGCTGTCTAAAACGTAGCTATCTGTTGTAAGTCAGTAGTCCATTCTGCCATGGTTAGTACTTAAGCAGCTCCAGAGGTTGCCTGTCCTCAGACGAGATTTACTGCCCTCTCGAGGTATTTATCCTTCTCCTTCAAGAACAAAGGGAGCTTAAAAGACTTGTGCCCTCACGTAGGAAGTTTGTATCAAGAACAGCCAGATGGCGTATGTCACTCTATGGAATATGGGTTGCTTCCCTCAGAAAAATAACAATTTCTCAATAGATACTTATGAAGCTGTTGGAAGAAATTGGCAAAATTAGCCCAGATTAGCCTGTTTTACTGCTGTTATGGTGTGGTTATATGGCATTCCCTAATGTCATCATGCACCACCTCGTGGTAGGAAGCTCAAACTCTTTTTCCAAAAAATTGTTCAGGTTGCATAAAATTCATGACCATCCTTACTGACCACCTGATCATCACCACTGACTTGCACTGCCTCTGCAGATGTTAGAAGCCAGGTCTCCTGGCAGCCAAATACAGTGAGCTGGAATAAGTGGGCTCCTAGTCAAATTTACTTGTAACGTTACTAATTTCAGTGTTCCCAGAATTGGCCAGTTTTGCTTTAGAGTGGCTCTTGTGTTTTGTTGTGCTGGCTTACTGCCTGAGAACATTACTTTGAATATTTGCTGGTTGGTGTGACCTTGGTTTATTCCGCCTGGATTATAAAACCAGCAGTTTGACTGGATTCCCAGAACTCAGCTCTCTGATGGTCCACAACATTTAATCTGAAAGTCTCAAAAGCGTATTGAAAATCATATGGCTGCTTTGATGGTAGTAAACTGTCTGAGGTGAGTTGTCATGTCACTCTGCAGTAGTGTCTTTTGTCTTTGACACTTCTGCTCTTGATTTCCTGCTTTTTTTAAAGTTTATTTCAAAGTTTATTTTCAGATTAAATATTCCTTACCAAAAAAAGAAATGAACAAAATTGAGAATGTAATTGGCTAAAAAACCCAACTAGGATCCTTAATTAGCAGCCTTTAGATAAAATTAATGCCTACATATAAATACAGAAGAAAGACACCGTGAGATAAAGATATCATGGAGGCATTACACTGATCAAAATCTTCTGTGACTGCCTTGTTAAGATACTTGCTTTTAGAACAAAACACATGGTAGAAGCCTCAAGGAGATAGGCTTCTACCAACAGTAGTGTAAAATCCTCCCAATTCCTTGAAGGGTTTAAGTTATGCTTGCTTAGGGTGTTTCACTCACTGGAAAAGGGTGATTTGTGAAGCACGACTAATGTGTCCCTGGAAAGTTCCAGCATGAAATAAGACTAGGTGTGAAAGCCTATCAGAGTCCAAAGAGATATGATTTAAGGGGAAGCACTCCCTGAAAATGTGAGGATGAGTGTTGCTAACTTAATCCATATGATATCTTCCCCTGCCCTGTAGTAGAATGTAGGGCAGAAACACTTGAAACAGGCATTACTCATTGTCTATAGATGATATTTCTTCCATGAGTTTACCAGCAAGAGTTAACACGCTGTGTTTAAACACTTGTACAATGGATTAGTGTGTGAGAATGAAAAGTAAAGGAGCTTCCCTATGTTTACTTGCAGATGAAAGCACACTTGGAAAATGTAGAAAAGGACTTGTTATACTACAATATACTACAGTATAACAAGCAGCCCCGCAGTCCTACACAGTAATAGGAAGAACTGAAAGCTAAGTGTAGGGGCAGATACACAGGGACAGAATAGTAGCTTTCAGATACCTACGTAATTACATGAGTAAGTTGATGCATGATATAGTTTTCTGTTGTTTTTCACTTTATTTTGAAACCCGAGGATTGTCAGAAGCCGGGCGTAGCCTGGTCTGTTTTTCTTGGATTATTCTAGATTTTCTATGATCAGCACAAAAAAAAAAGTATGTAGCACGTACAGCTTAATCTAACATTAAGCTCTGTAAGCCATATCTATGCAAGCACAGAATTAAGAAAAGACTTTCTCCACTCAGAATGCTGTCTTGGAAGGCAGCTAGAGCTGGGAAAATGGTTTTGTTAGCAATCTTGTTAATTCTTCTAGTTAGGTGCAGGATCACCCTGAAGGTAAACTGAAGGACACAACTGAAGGCATTAGTCTTCTTTTTCTGGGACGTAGCATAGGATGTGCTAGGGAAGTTTCTGGAGTTTAAGGTTGCCATTGCACCTGGGGCAGAAGTACATGAAAAATGGATAGAGAAGAGCAAGAGGAAGCTTTAATTCTACTGCCTAAGTTCCTGTCTACTCCCCACTATGTTTGTCTGACAGTGTGTAAAGGCAGGTTGGAGAAGATGGGCGAGGAGCAGCCACTCACTGTACCAGCCTGGTGCCACTGTGATAAGGCACATCAAGTGATACTACTGTGTGCATGATGAAAATGTTAGCCCAGCCAGTCAACCATTACTCCAGCCAGTACTGTTTACCCAAGTCACAAATCTTGAGAAACACAGGTAGGTACTGGGGAATCTTTACGGATAGTGTCAAGTGATTTGTTCCTGTGTTCTAGCTAACACAAAAAGCTCGAAGAAAGCTCCAAGTTAAGCCACAAATGCAATAGTCAAACAGTTCCTGGTTTTAACAAGCTGATGTCTCACACAGTTTTTAGAGTTAGCACAAGTTATCTTGGATTGGAATAGAATAACAAACAATACAAACCTCCAGCATTTCAAAGTAAATGTAACATCTTTCTATCACTACTCTTCTTCTCGTGATCTGCCAAATTCTAACACAGCGCAGGTTTCTCCAGAATAGCACAGTCAAACTCAAGTAAAGTATCTAAAATCACTGAAGTGTGTAAAGTCCTAGATGTCTCTATCAGAAACCTTTCTAATCTAACTGTGCATAGTGAAAAAGGGAATAGCACATTCACAGCCCTGCTTCCACCTCTCTTCCGTGGGCTGTTTTTCTTCTGAGATTGTAATTTGGTTTGTTTTAACATAAAGAATATCTGAAACAAAACATACAGCGCTATCTCAACTGTCCACAGGCTCTCAGATCTCAGAGCAAAGAACAGAAGTTTTATGAATTTAGGAATGTGCCATGCTGATATTATTTTCTTGCTGTCTGCACGGTGAAACAGGGACATAGGTAACACCTGCTTCCTCATCCACTGATACTTTTTGTGTAGCAATAATGTCACTTAAAATAATCAGTTGGGCTGCTATGTCGAGTCAAGCGGTAACTGTGCCACGTTTTAACAGTTTTGTGGTTCAGCGTGGGCACGCGGATTCTGGTAAAATGTGAGGGAAAAGATGTAATATATTTATTGCAGAAATCAAAACTTTGGGACTTGTGGAGAATATTAATAACACATTGAAATGGGGGAATGAGGGGTACATATTGTCAGGTTATACCTTGATATCTGTTTTCCATTGAAAATAACTCATCTTGAAGATTTTTCTGAATTGAAAAGCTGTCACACTAAAAACACTGTTTCTCTCAGGCAACCACAGGCTCCTTACTTTCCATTGAGTTATGGAAAACACTGAAAATAATGGAAAAGATTTTTATAAAAGCAAGAATCTGTAAAGAGCTGCTTCTGAAACCGGACTATTGGGGCGATAATATATTAGAAACGTTAAATACAGGAGTAACATGTCCCAGAGATTCAAAAGTTAATATCTTTTCCTGTGAATAATACTTCTGCCTGTGCAAGAAGCATTGCACAGGTTAAGGTGCCAGCTATGAGATTTATTCTTTGTGACCATGATGGCCATACAGTATTCCCTCAAAAGAGAAGGCTGTAGTAGTGTCTCACTGGAGTACAAACACTGGAGTACAGGCACTGTGCTAATGCAGCCGCCTTCTCCTTTTTAGTTCTATTTCTCATCTTTACTACATCTTGTGACAGTGAGGTCTACAGAATAATTATGTGATGGCTGAAAAAATATTTGACTTTGTTTGCTTTAGAACCAGTAGCTTTATCCTGTGCTATGCAAAAACCCAGTAGATAATTGTTACCCGATAATTTTGCCAAGCTATTCACAATATTTATTGTTGGACCTGGGCCATCTCCTCTCTTCAGCATTCCCTGCTTTCCACCAAGGAGTCTGGGCATATTTAGTTTCTTCTCATATGGAAGCTGTCCCACACCTTTGATCATGTGTGCTGGTGTTGTCAGGCTCTACATCTTGGGGCACGAGCCGCCAGTTAAACAAAAGGACATCTTCCATGAGGGGCTTCTCTTCTCTTCCTCAGCAGGTGAATAACATCAAGTCACAACAAACTGCTAATAGGTTCCACCTTGGCTCTGACCGAGCCCTGATGGGTTTTGATTTCCTCCCATCTACATGCTGGACCAAATGAACAGTGTTCCTTGTGTGGGGTTAGTGTGTGAGACCTCAGTGTGTACATGGCCTTGAAAGATATATTTTTATAGGTAAGCACCTCATAAAATATTTTTCTGAAGACATTTATCAAGAAATACATTGAAAAACCATAAGGAGAAGGGAAAGAGAAAGCGGGGAAATCACAACACATGCTTTTCAGCTGCCATGAAACCCCACAGCAGCAGTGTTCATGTGAGAGGCAACACTGTGCACATTACAACAGGGAATCAAAAGATTTATACTCAGGACTCCATATATATGACTCTCTATGGCATAATTTTGAAAGGGTGATTATTGGTTTGACATGAGGGAATATTTTACATTAGATGCTGAAAGTTCTTTATGTACATAGCAATAATCACCCGAAACTGCTTTTTCTTTCTGCATTGCTTTTACTAATAAATAATCACAATCATGATAGTGAGGATATCCAAAACCATCCCATTTATTTGCCAAGAACCCCCAGGGGCTGGTATTTATTACTTGATGTTAATGCTCTGTGCTCCTCTCCCTTTGCTTACACAGGCATTTAAAGAAGTGCAGACATATAGGAAATGCCTTAATAATAAACAGAGCTCCCATCAAATTAAGTATCTCCCCGAGCTGTGGTAATTGTAATTCAGTTGTTGAGAAATCATTAAACCAGAAGCTGTATGTCCTCAGTTAGGTTCCTCACTGGGATTTCCCGTTTTGTGCCCACAAATATCTAATGTGTTCAAAGGCAATATATTTACTGCAGAAAAGATGACAACGCCTCTTAAACTCTTGTACAAATCAAGAGTTGGAGCACATATAGAGTCTAGGGTAGGACCTTTTAGTAAATATGTTCTTTATACTTGTATTTACATGGCATGATGTCCTAATTAAAGTCTTACAGCACAGACAAAGTGAGAAGAAAGGGAGAATCATGGCCACAGAAAGACTAGACAAGGACTTAATATAGTGAAACAGATCTGATTTGGGGCTGTATTGCAGCTGACACCTGTGAAGTGTAGTCTTTGTTCATATCTGTTTTCTGCAAAAACATTGTCTTATTCTGCTAATTTGAGATACACACAAGAGAATAGTTTAATGTCTTGCTCTCCTCTTCCTATTCTCCTAAACTTATGGGCAAATGAGCTGATTTTGGATTAAAATAGGACTAAGCTCAGTTGGAGATATTTTGTGAATTAGTGGTCTTAGTAATAATCTTTCCTAAACATTCACAGTTTCTGCTTTTTATCCTTTCATCTTATTGTTCAAAAGAAAAGAAGTCAGCAGTTCTGAAATGCCACCTGAAAGATGAAGCGCAGAAGTACATGTAAGCAAGGATCTAATTTTGCCAGAAACTGACAATAGTAGATTAAAACCTGCCCAGTTTTCTGCAGCTATGTCTGTAAAAACCTGACTAGTAAAGCCCAGATGTAGAGAGGAAATTGTATGTGCCCCAGCTGTGACCAGATTTTTACTGAGTGAAGTCCTGGTTGTGCAAGGCTTCTGCTGTGGTGGCTGCTGTACCCCTCCCCCCACCAATGCAGCTCACAGTAGTATTTCATAACCCCAGTAAGCAGAGATCAAAGTCTTTTGACTTGCTTTTCCCCATCCCATGATCTGATTATTTTAGTTCTTACAGGATTTGGGACTTGCCTTGACCCTGCCTAGGCCATTGGAGATCGGCCTCACCTGACAGCAGCTGTTAAAGCATTTTTCTTCTCCTCCTTTCTTCACCAAGAATAATCTAGACTGTAAATCACTCTTGTTCAAAACCCAGAGAGCTTTTCTGGAAGCCCACTGGCACAAGCATGAAGTACAAGGGAGTTATAACCTGTTACTTGTGTTTCCCTCAGGTCAATAACAAAATCAACTCTGAAGTGCTTCTTCCTGTGTACCAGGTACAAATAAAATAAAGTATAAGAGCTTTCCCACCTCCATTCCCCTCCATGCACCTTTCTATTCTTGGAAGCTTTTTTTCTCTATATGTATTTCCGTTCTTAAATTTTCCTCTTGCTTTTCCTTCTTCATAACTTCATAATTGCAGTTTTGTCTAGAGCTGCATTTCATGAGGTTACTGTGTTCTCCTGCTTTGCAGTCAGTCTTTTGTCTTTTGTTTGAGAGCTCCCACTACTAACACAGTCTTACCATGCTGCTGCTTTTTGGCGGGTGTGTTTTCATGCTTTCAGGGGGTAAGCAGTCTACTGTTGCATCTATTCTTCATTTTTCTCTGCCAAATCAGCTGGGTGGCTTTGGTACTATCTATAATCTTGTTGTAGGATGTTAATGAGTTAATAAGCCAAGCAGCAGAGACAATCCTGTTCAGAACACAGTATTCCTGTGATCCTCCAGGTTTTGTTAACCATCCTATATCTCACAGGTAAAACTGACACTGAGGGTAGAGGCCAGCAGCACTCTTCACGCAAACAATTATGCACTTGACCGGCCAGCTAAAGAGTGAGTTATGAGCAGTGCTGGCCACAGCAAGTGCTTTTCAGGGCAAGATGCTGAACACAGCAGTCTCAGCAGATCGTTTTGGGTATATGCTGACATAGCTGAGTTCAGATGATCCAGGAGCCGTGATGTACGAGCCTTTTTGCACAAGGCTGTAGCCCAACAGCACATGCTTGGAGGCAACTTTGAACTCAAACGTTGCGCCTTGCTATGTTCCCCTGCTGACTAATTTATGTAGCAGACTGCAGGTAACAGAGAAACAGTTTCTATTTTCCAGCTGGACCAGCGGTAACCTCTCTCTGAAACGACAGTGAATCCTTCCAGGACATCCTTCCAAAGTACTGAGCTTTTTGAATATTCTGTTCCTTGAAAGAACAAAGCAGTTGGAATAGAAACCTTTCACTAACACCAAAGCACCTTGAATTTCAGACAGCTCCACTCTGTCAGAAATTGCTGCGTTCCCAAACCCATCGACGCTCTGGCACTTATGAAAATCTACTCTTGTGCAAACTAGCATTAACTTTAAAAACAGGTTTTCTTTTTTGTCTTAAACTATGAGAAATCCACAAAAGCTATGAATCAGATCCTTCTATGAATGCAGATGCTTCTGAATTCAAAGTCTTATTAGCTTTTCTCCTTACTAAAGGTGTGCTGTTGCTTTCACCACTAATATGGACATGGTTTCCAGGACTACAGACAAGTCATTTCACCTGCTGATTTGCAGGTGATGGCACTTAGTTTCTGCTCCCATCTCACAAATACATTAAAGCCAGATGAGAAGGAAGTAACTTATAGGGAATAAGGTCTTTTTCCCTCTGCTGTCAGACCACTTTTAGTTATTGTGTTGTGAGAACAGAATTTGCAACGATCATGAACGTAACTCTGCAATAAAAAACCCATCCAGTTTGGACTGTGACCTTTGTGAGGACTTGTCTGTGTTAGTTCTGAGCTTTGTAGGGCAGTCCCACAGAACTTAAAATTTTCATTCTTGTTGATGTGATCCTCTAGGGAGAGATAAATGCTGCTCTCTGAGCTGCCATATTTGATTTTCAATGCACTGAGACTTGTCCAAATAAAGAAAGGGCACTGTGTTAGAACTGTAATTGCTTACTTAAGAGAAGCTTCACATTGAAAGGCATCTGTAAGCATTATCCAACTAGGCATAAATGCAGCCACTCAAAGTCCCACGTTCTTGCTCCAGCAGAAGGCACCGCAGATATGCCTTACACTTGAGCATATGTGGCTGAAGTTGTCAACAACAAACAGCAAAGAGTTAACTCAGGTCTTGGCTAGTGAAGAAAAAGATATGGTGTGGGATTTCCATTAGTTTGCTGTATTTTCCGAGGTCACACATGTATAATCTGATAAAAAAACCAGTTTCAGATGATCTTTTAAAGTTTTGCTTCTGCTGGAGAAAGACCTACTGAACCTTACACGATCTGTTGCTAGGCAGGAGGAAGGTTGCTTGTGAATATATTTTAACGCATTTTTCTACTCTGAAAAAGAGCTCTGGGTGTAGCACTGCAACCCCATTAATATTACATGCACTTTGGCTCGTTACTACTTATATAGTACCTTAGTAATTTTTTTCCCTTTTGCAACATAGAGGCTCAGATTAATCTATTTTATAAGCTGCTTTTCTTTTCTTCCTGATGTTTTAGGGTTTTTTTTTTTAATTAAAAAACCCTACGACATTTTGGCATTTAATTATATTTATTTTGTAAAAGTTTAGGGCAGCAGCTCTGATTACGACCAGCATGACATGATACAAAACCGTTGTTCCTTACAAAAAAGAGAGAAAAACGAAAAAGGGTGAGAAGCAAAGAGAGAGGCCAGGACCTCTTTCCTCTGGTCAGGCACAGACCATCACAGGACTCTGTCTGAGCCCTGTGGGGGGCTGGCAGGAAAGAATTTGTAGCCACAGGGACGTGTTATCCAGAACGAGGGGTTGAATTTAATTGTAAGCAGATTTTGCCCACCTTTTTTGGATGAATGATGGCCTACTGGCATGTGATCTGTCTTGGCAATTTCTCTACAACATCCAGGCTACCATAAGGAGATACGTAATGTCTAAAGAGTTAGGAAGCTCTTTACTGCAGATGGCACAGCACTGCCTCATAAAATGACTCAATGTGAATCTTCACAGAAATCTCAGCTATAAAAATGATAATGGAAAAAGCACAAGAAAAAGCAAAATATCTTCAGAATGATTTGTTCTGCCTCACATCTTTGTTTTAGATTAAGAAAAAAGAAAAAGATGTGTTCTACAAGCAAAACAACAGCTTTTCCTCCTTCATTATTTTTGACAGGTCAAGATCAATAGGAGAGGACTAGAATTGTGGAGGGAGCTCTTGGAGAAAGCAAAGTGGCAGTCTGCAATGCTCTGACCGCTCCTTAAGGAAGACACCAACTTCTTGGGAAATGCTATGTGCACACAAGCTACTCTCTCCCATTTACACTCCCCTTGTCCCTCCAATAATAGGAGGAAACTCTTAATTTTGGAAAAACAGTGCCTGTGGTTTTCCCAAGAGTACTAATTCAGAAATAGATTCAGAATGCCTGTGGGTGAGGTTTCTCCTCTGATCCCTGAAGTGATCAAGAGCATGTGTGTTAGTAGATAACGTACCATCAAAGTCACATTTTCAGTTCTTTCCTTCTTTCCTTTGAATTGTCACACAATTCTCCTCCATTTTAGTATAATTTTTTTGCTTTTTGTGGAGTTTATCCCTTATCTAATGCAACATAACTGCAGCGCTTCAGCTTGACTGTGACTTTTATTCAATTTATTGTGTTCAGTAGGGAGACGGAGTAACACAAGACCATGAATAACAAAAGAGTCTGAGAAGAGGGGAGATTTTCTGTTAAGAAAACAACCCCAAAGTTCAGGTCTATGAATTCAACAAGTTCTCTCCCATTCCTTGCATGGGAAGCAGGATCAAACAAAATATCTAGTCCTCTGTGCAACGGCAAAAAAGAAAAGTACTTGGACCACTTGGTCCAAGGAATCACAATAAATCTAGTCCAAGCCAGGATTTCATAGAATATCAGGGGAGTGGTTTCAATGCAAATTGTCCTCTTAACTGGTGTGAATTGCTTCTCTTGCTCAGCCTTACTTTACTCTTTATTGGCTGTCTCTATACAAGACCATGTAGCAACACAGACTTAAAATTTAACTTTCAAGGACCACGGAACAGTGTTCCTTCCTCCTCTCTCCCTCCTGCCACTGCAAACACTGTGGACATTAACCCTGAGATCAAGAACTTACCTCCTCAAAACAGAAGATCCTTCAACTAATCCTTCACCATATCTATTGTCTATGCACACATCTCCCTAAACCAAACAGATGATCCCAGCCGCTTTAGCCTTCATGTCTAATGCCAGAAACCCTGTGAAGCCATTACTGTAGAGCTGTCTCCAGCTGACAGCTCTACATTTGGTACGACACAGCTATCATTCCATGCAGATAAACAGAAGTTGAGTGGAAGAACAAGTGTCTTGGTCTTTTCCTGCCTGTTAATGATATCAAGCTACCTGTTTTCCATCTGATGTGTACACTGAGTGTATGAAATCTCAAGTGTCCTTTTGGCCATAGGATGCTGTTGGGATAAGGCTATAAAAATCCTGAGATCTATGCAAAAACGAAAAGACCCTCTTTGGCCAATGGGACTCCTACAGAGACAAATTTCAGAGAGAGCCCACCCACCTCTCTGGAGTAAAGCAAATGAGGCAGAGGACATGTCTTCTTCAGGAGAGTGAATGCAAACATAGTAATCTGTGGGGATATGGGTTAATGCATGCAGAAGACTCAGTTGTACCGGCAGGAATTGAGACAAAATTATCTCAGCGTCAATAACATGTCCACTTTTTTAACACTTTGGAGAGATGCTTCTCTGATACACTCAGACTTCAGACTGACTTTCAAAGTCATGATCTGTGCAGGGTAGGGTGGTCCTCATAATACAGTAGAACAGTTGCAGGGGAGCATATCGGGACAGCAAAGTTTCTATTTTGGCAATGCAGATTTTTTAGACACCACAACTCTGATCTATAAACATGTTTAAGACTTACTGTTCAGTATAACACCAAACTTGCTAAAGATATGCCTGGGGGTGATACATCAATGTTTGTGGGATAGTGTTCTACTAAGGTCCTTCAGTCTTATCGCCGTGGAGGTAAGTGGTGGAGTG
>JAOXOE010000874.1:17495011-17509221 GCA_028565055.1 Phoeniculus purpureus
AATGCAGTACAGTGGAAATGAAACAGTCCAGGAGGTTCCTGGAGTGTAAAGGTAATTCCTGAATGGAGCTTGTAGGACAGCCAGATAAGGAAGGCTCTCTACTAGACCTGCTGGTTGTGTACAAAGGATTTGGGGGTGATCTGAAGGTTGAAGGCCATCTTGGGCATACTGATTGTGAAATGGTAGAGTTTTTAATTTGAGGGGAAGTAGGGAGGAGGTATTGATAGAATGGCCCACTCTGATCTTTTAGAGGGCAGACTTTGGCCTGATAAGGAGACTGGTTGACAGAGACTCTGGGGGGACAGCCTTGAAGGAGGAAGGAGTCCAGAAAGGCTGGATATTTTTTAAGTAGAAAGTCTTAAAGTTGTAGGAATGACCCATCCTGTGTCCTATAAGACAAGCCTGTGGGGTGGAAGAATCTCCCGGCGAAACAGAGCTTTGGCTGGAGCTCAGGAAGAAAAAGAGAACCTATGTCTATGGAAGACATAGTCAGGCAACAAAGAAGGAGATGCAGAAACTACACAGGGAGAGAATTGGAAGTCCTAAACCCAACTGGAGCGTAATCTGGCTGGTATCATGGAAGATAGTAAAAGGTGTTTCTATAAACACATTAACAACAAAAGAAGGACTACAGAGAATCTCCATCCTTTATTCGTTATTGGAGGACACAGCGATGAAGGATGAGGAAAATGCTGCAATAGTTAAGGCTTTCTCTGCCTCATTCTTTAATACTAAGACAACTGTTCTCTGTGTACCCAATCTTGAGCTGGACAGGAGAGAGTAGCAGAACAAAACCCCCATAACTTGAGAGGAAGGGATCTGTGACCTATTACACCATGTAGATGCACACAAGACTATGGGGCCAGATGAGATCTACTCAAGACTACTGAGGGAGCTGAGAGAATTGCTCAGTAAACCTTTTTTCCATTATTTGCCAGCAGTCCTGTCTAACAGGGAACATCCTAGCGGACTGGAAGTTAAGCAAATGTGATGCCCATCTGCAGAAAGGGCAGGAAGGAGGTCTATCAGTAGTTGGCCTTGTTGTGCTGGGGCAGGTTATGCAGTAGACACCATCACATGGCATCACACCCAGGTGATTAGGCCCAGTCAGCATGGGTTCGTCAAAGGCAGATCCTGCTTGACTAACCTGATCTTCTACGCCAGCATGGCCTGCTCAGTGAATGAGAAAAAGGCAAGGCTATAGATGTTGTTTATCTGGACTTTAGTAAAGTCTTTAACACTATTTCACACAGTATCCTCCTTTAGAAACTGGATGGTCATGGCTTGGATGAGAATACTGTTCACTGGATAAAAAATTGTGTGTCCAAGCCCAAAGAGTGGTGGTGAATGGAGTTCGATCCAGTCGGTGGTTGTTCACAAATAGTGTCCTCCAAGACTAAGTACTGGGGCTTGTTCTCTTTAATACCTTTGTCATGATCTAGAGAAGGAGATCAAGTGTACTTTTAGCAAGTTTGCAGGTGACATGAAATTAGATTAAGTATGTTGATACATTTGAGGCTAAGAAATCTCTACAGAGAGATCTGGATAGGCTGAACCAGTGGGTCATGGGCAACAGTATGAACTTCAACGAGGCCAAGTGCTGTACTGTGCAATGGCACAGACTTGGGTATGAGTGTCTATAAAATTGCACGTAAAGACCTGGGGTTTGGTTGACAGCCAGTTAAATATGCATCAGCAGTGTGCCCAGGCCAATGGCCAGGCACCAGTTGTGCCCTGGCTTTGTTAGAAATAGTGTGGGCAGCAAGAGCAGAGAAATGTTTTCTTCCCCTGTAGCTGCTACTGATGAGGCCACCCCTCAAATTCTATGTTCCTCACTACAAGAAGGATACTGAGGACCTGGAGTGTGTCCAACAAAGCTGTTGATAAGTCCAGAGCACAAGTCCTGTGCAGAGTGGCTGAGGGAACTGATGGTGTTTAGCCTGGAGAAAAGAAGTTCAGGGGAGACCTTCTTGCTCTTCTGCAACTACATGAAAGAAGGTTGCAGCAGGGTGTGGTTTAGTCTCTTGCACAATTAACAAGCAATAGGATGAGAGGCAATTGTCTTAACTGTGCCAAGGGAGGATTAGGTGAGATATTGGTAAGCACTTCATCACTGGACAGATTGTAATTTGCACTGGAACGGACTGCTGAGGAGAATGGTAGAGTCACCAACCCTGGAGGTATTTAAAAGATGTGTGGTGCTGAGGTATGTGATTTAGTGGTGACTTGGCAGTGCTGGATTACCATTTGGAATTAATGATCTTAAAGTTTTCTTCCATAAAAATTATTCTATTATTCTACAATTTCCCCCTGTAATTCAGGTGAAGCTGCCCCCAAGTGTCAAACTGAGACTCATCGTAGACATGAGATTCATACTACACAGGAAAACAATTAATTCTGCTCTCGTGTATGCATGTGCTACTCTGCTTTTGCACCGCGCTGCGTAACTCGATATACCGGCTGCAAGAGGTTGACTCAGGAAGGTTAAGGGGAGAAAAGTCAGAAACGCAATCCCGAATCTTTCCCTGCCATGCTATAAAAAGTATTTTTTGTCTGTATAAACAATTTTGTTTTAGAACCAGACCCCAGGAATGTGGACCTGTGATAAAAGTATATAATTCAATTTGAAGCTGAATATTTGGTGATAAAAGCACTCCCAGGAATAATATTTGAAGAAGGATTACATTCTTCTGTACTGTAGTTGCTTGCTTTCTTCCGGTAAAGTAAACAAAGACGTTGGTAAATCTAACTCCCTATGTCAGGAATGGTAACTTACGAGGCTTACTGAGTATTTCTTTATAGGTACACATACACTTGCACAATGTGAAATGTCCATAATGTTATTTGTTATTTTATTTCAGATTTGTTAAACTAAAATCACTGACTTTTAGTGTGAGATCTTCATCATGTTTGTTAATTAGCTGACAGTTCTGCAAGAATCCTGGTCAGCATCCAAAACACACTAATGTGCGTGGCTTTGTACTAGTAAGTGTTAGAATACTGTGGCAATTGCAAGTTTGTTATTGGATTATGCAATATCACACTCTGTGCTTTGCACACACTTTCATTTTTTGGAATAGTCTGCATAACCGAACACTTTGTGCGCCATCCTTCTGGTACTGCTTAAAACCGTGATCTTAAATGGAATTAGTGGAAGAAAGCTCTTTCCCCCATTTCAGCCAATAAACTTATCCAAAAAGAAAACTAATTTTTTTTTTCCTACAGAAATGGCTCATTTGTACAGGATGTCTCAATACGGCTGCATTTTGCTGGGGGGAACAAAAACCGCTGAACAAATCACTGTGAATTTCCTGCACTGCAATCCTACAAACCTTCTAAGGAAGCCAGTGTGAGTAATGGTGCAGCTCCGTGCTCTTTAAAGTTCTTCATCTCAAATCCAGACTTTGTCTCAACAGGCATGGGTGCAGGCTGTAAAATTTGGATTCAGGGTTTCTAACGAGCATTTTGAAAGTTCAGAAGTGTGTATAACTGAGTTGGTTTTTTTCCCCAGACTGTTAGATGGAAAAGGTTCTGCTGTGAGGTTTGGATCAAACCTGGGGTTTTGATTCAGTTCTATTTTTGTTTCTAATGTACTCAAGTTCGCAGTGTTCACAGACTGCCATAAACCCCTGCTGTTAAACATGTGCATTGTTAAAACATGAAGAAGACTTGGCTCAAACTGAGTGTCGCCTAATGGAAGCCAGCAGAACTGTGGGCTGGAATGAATGCCTAGCTGCAGTGTATGACTGTAGTGAACACCTGGACTTGCTGGGAGAGGCAAAATAAATGGCATTTTCACAGGGACACAGTCTGAGAATTGCTTAAACACTCAACACCCTACCTTAGGTAAGATCAGCTCCTCTGAAATGCTTCTAGTGCCCCAGGAGAGGCCATCCCAGGCACTGCTAAACTCCTGAAAGGAATTATGTTTCTAGACATGTTGCTTGTGAAATGACTGTATTTCTATAGCTGAAAACAAGGCTTGCTCTTGACCCATCAATAAAACACGGCTGGCTTTTCCAGCTGCTTTGAGTGCTCTGTCTTCTGGTGCTACAACCAGAGTCAGGAGGAGTTGCTCCCTGGCACAGCTGAAGAAGTGTCTTTTCTGACTGGTCTCACATGAAGCCTTGAACTCCTTGGCTCCCAACAAAAAAGTCTAATCCCCATTTTGCGAACAGCTTATTTAATTTTATCCCCCGTCACACCTTCTTTTCACTACCCTCCTTTTGCACATAAGGAGGTGAGGGCAGGGAGAGGTAAAACAAGACAGCAAATGTTTTGGGGGAAGTTTGTTGCTCAGATGCGAGTCCTCTCCTTCATGTGCTGCTGTCTTTTTTCCGAAAGCGGGATGCCTTTGATAATGGTGGTGTAAACCCAAGTAGACCATGATTAGTTCACTGTGATTCCTTGGGAGAAGTTACGCTGTACAACGTACCTGCGAGAGCTCACTTCCGTCTTTGAGTTGTCACTGCACGACAGTGAGAAGGGCTTCATGTGCCAGCTGGAGGAGTTTGGCTTAGGGGAAGACTGTTGAGAAACGTCAGAAACAAAATCTCACATTTTTATCCCTGCCATGCCATAAAATCAAGTGTTTTTTTCTGCATAAACAATTTTATTTTGCAACCAAGTCCCAGGAATGTGGACCTGCGATGGAAAACTCAATTTGCAGCAGAATATTTGTTGATAAAAGTATTCCCAGGAATAATATTTAAAAAAGGATTGCATTCTTCTATACCTTAGTTGCCTTCTTCCTCTGACACAATAAATTAAGGCTCTGTGCACCTTTCACCCCAAATACCTCAGCTGATACTTGATGAAGTTCACTTGAAATTTCTGTACATGCTTTTAGAATGGCTACCACATTATTTGCTTTTGCATAAAATAAATGCAAAGCTTTACGATTTGCAGCCTCCTCTGTCATACAGGATCCACAAATCTGTGGACTTTGACAGGGTGGTAGGTCTAAACTTATTCAGGAGACAGCTGCTGACAACTGTGAAGTCTATTTTGTCTGAACAGCAACACTTAGAAATACCTTTGATTTCCTTTGTGGAAACAAAAAAAAGTGTCTTACCCATGCCATAAATACTTTCAAACCACTAAGATTCATGTGAACAGCAGTTGGAGATGATTATGTCTGACCCATATGTGGTTAAGGAGACTACTGAGGGTATCAGTATCCTGAATATTTTGCAGGTCCTTTGGCAAGAAGAAGGGAAAGGACTCTGCATTTACCACTGCCAGCAGTGACCCTCTGCCGCGGTGGTGGACACGGAAAAAATTCTGGATGGTATACCTTCATGCTTCTAGTGTCAGTCCACACTCACTTAGTACACCATTAGGAGAAAAGTGCTTCAGCGCTGTGGCAGCCTTAGCAAACCAGAGCAACCCAGGGATCCTCCAGTCTCTACGGAGTCGCCGACTTGGAGCCCCTGTGTCTCCAGTACAGGAGGAGCCTGGGGGCAGCCCGGCATCCCCACCTCTCTTGAACTGCCCAGGGCATCTTGGCATAGGCTGAAAAGCTGGGTGAACCTACTCAGCAAAATTTCTCCGTGGAGTAATGTTAAAGATTACTACAAATCTATCAAAGTCTGATGGAAATGTCGTTCTGACTTGTGTCCCTCTTCTGCCTCCTTATTAACATGGTAGCGAAAAATATCTCTGAGAACTTGGTGTGCTCAATTTAGTGAACAGCACATTTTTTACGGCACTACGGGAATGCTAAACTGGGACTCTTTTGATATTTAGAGCCTCTTGGCTTGGAGACTTTTTGCCTTAAAATGTACTCATCCAAAGTTTAAGTGAACCTCTGAGATTTTGAAGCTGTAACCATAAGAAACATGGCTTAAAGAGGGTAAAAGTATTTTGTCAGTGTCGCTCCAGCTCTAAATGGTGCAATCTTTATTTCTCTGAGATACACTGCTCTTTTTAGTCTCAAAGCAGATATGGGTGATATCACGGAATTCCAGTAGACTATTCCAGTTAAGGAGAGAAAATTAATTTTGATACATGATAATGGCAGAACGACCTCCAAAGAAAGTGTCAGTCTCCATAAACATCCAGCACAGCTGTGATACCAACCCCCTTTCTTGGAATCTTGGGTACTGCAAAACCTTTTAAGAGTGGAAGGTATTTGTTTTTTGGCTCAGCTTGAATTATTTCTATATTACGTTTTATTGATATATATGTGACTATTTTATGGCTCTTTAACGTTTATGTTGTATTTATTATCATTCCTAAGTTTCCATGTAGCTGTGTTGAAGAAGGACTATCTAAAGAATGTGAAGCTATTTGTAATTGCACCTTTAAACTACAGTCGTGCCATATTTTTCATTTGAAGAGTTCAGCAGTGTAACTGACATTAATTGTCACTATGCCCATTTGAATTCATAGTCCCATATATAATTTAAGTGTGGGTAAACTGAGTCCAGGGGCAATCTGAGCAGTGAAACAAATTTATGACAGAGTCTGGGAAGAAACCTGCAGATGGGAGATCCCTGTTGCCAATACCAAGCTGTAAATTGTGTCACTAAGGACATCAAAATCCTTGCTTTGTTGCTCAAAAAAATTTCACTCAACATTAGAGGAGTAATAGCGAAACCAAGTCTATTTCCTGCTGAGGAGTGTTAGCTGGCAGCAAAGGGACTTTGATTTGACCCCTGAAGCACATGCTTCTGGCCCAGCCAGAGTTACGAGGCAGTGGTGGAGCCATATGAGGGAAGAGCATGTGTACTGTGCCCGACAGCTCTAGTACTCTCTCAGCTGCCCCTATATCTCAGCATAGGCTGGGTATCCATGTATGCTCATGTGAAGATATCTACACCATCACTGTGCCCCTGGAGAGTCACCCTGACCAAAGTCCACATTCTTGTCACTAACCACCTTTATTTCTATTGGCCAGCTCTGACTTCTGAGACTCCTCTTTTGATTGCTGAATTACATACAAAAAGCAGTTTTGTCCTTTCCTTTTACCCTACTAATTTTCTGTCTCCTTTTATAGATACAACTCATACTAACATCACACTATCACAGGAAAACCCAGATGGAAAGGGATCTCAGGAAGCCACCTAGCCTTCGTTTGCTGTCTTCCGTAGTGTCTTTTGTTCAATAAGTAACAGGTAAACCTCGACTCAGTTTGAAGGAGCTAAAATAGCAGAGGACTAAGGGGCTTTGAAGAAGAAAAGCTGGTGACTTAATACTACCCTCAGCTTGCTTCCACACCAAAATGGTTTTCTTACGTTCACATTTAAATGATTGCTTGGTTGGTTTTATTGCCAGTGCTGGGAATAAATTTGGTCAGAACCTGTCTGTGCTATCCTGTGAAACTTCTGCACCAATGTATTCTCAGCTTTTATGATGTTCTGTGAACTGGATCTCAAACTCATAAAAGAAAACACATAGCAGCTGTGTGGACATGATGCCTGATTGTAACAGGGGGATTTCCCTGTTTTCAGTGACTCCTCCATAGAAATTGGGAAAATTGGCAAAGGTCCTGAACGCTGTGCAGAGCCTGACCCCGACATGATGAAGAAAAAAAGACTTTCACAGCAAAGTTATACTACTTCACAGAATCACAGAATGACAGAACATTAGGGATTGGAAGGGTCATCCAGTCCAATCCCACTGCAGGATCACCTAGACCAAGTTACCCAGGAACACATCCAGGCGGGTCCAGAGAAGGAGACTCCACAAACCCCGTGGGCAGCCTGTTCCAGTGCTCCGTCACTCTCACTGTGAAGAAGTTCCTTTTCATATTTATATGGAACGTCCTGTGTTCCAGCTTACATTTATTGCCCCGTGTCCTATCACTAGATGACACTGAGAAGAGCCTGGCTCCATCCTCCTGACACCCATCCTTCACATATTTATAGACATTAATGAGGTCATCCCTCAGTCTCCATTTCTCCAAGCTAAAGAGACCCAGCTCCCTCAGCCTTTCGTCATAAAGCAGGTGCTCATCTTCCTTCATCATCCTTGTTGCTCTATGCTGGACTCCTTCCAACAGCTCCATGTCCTTCATGAACTGAGGGGCACAGAACTGGACTTCAGATGTGGTCGCACCAAGGCAGAGTAGAGGGGGAGAAGAACCTCTCTCAATCTGCTAACCACCCCCCTTCTGACCCACCCCAGGATGCTGTTGGCCCTCTTGGCCACAAGAGCACATTGCTGGCTCATGGCCACCAGCACACCCAGGTGCCAAACCTACAAGTTCTCCATGATCACTGTTTTATTCCAGACAACCAGCACCAGAGCAAATAGCCAGAGCTGGTGCCATAGAGTCTGAGGCCATAAAGTCTCCTTGGCTTCCTTTAACATTTTATCAGCTGACATGAACATGAAGCTTTGGCCAAAGTTCCAGAGTGTCAGAATGTGATTTTTCTCTACAAGAAAATTGAACCATTTTGGAAAATTCTTTTCTTGTCACTCCTTACATGTTTCTTATTAGCACCTAATAGGTGGCACCAGGAATTTACAGAATTTTGGGGATTTGAAGAGCAGGGATGGCATCTGAGCCAAGGATATGAAGATGCTGGCCAAGGTCACTGGTCTGCAATAGTAATTCCTGTCCCCAGTCCTTCAGAACGCACAGAAATTATCTGTAGAGTTTTGCTTCAGCTGAATGTCCCGTCCATCCCCTGCCCCGACAGCTATTTTCAGAGCAGCCCCGCTGTGATAGTGTCGGATTTTCTGTCCGTCGCCTACCTCCCCACACTTCAATTATCATGTTCCACAGGACAGCAGCAGTGAACAAGCTCAAGCAGCTTTTCCCAGCACCGTTCTGTGGGCAATATGATGACATCTCGTTCGCCGTTCACACTACTGCCGTGTGCAGCGAGAAACGCACCTCGAGGGGACTCGACACGAGAGGCACACGCTTTAATTGTGATCTGCACCCCTCCAAAGAACTGAACGTTCTTCAGACAGAAACAGCTCTGACAGAAGAGCCATATTGCTATTATATTCAGCGTTAAAATCTGACTGCTACTGGCACATTCTAGTTGACTATTTCGATCCACTCTGCTCACAAACCTCTTCCACTCGCACGTCTCACGTTTTCACCGAATCGCTCTCCTTCCCATTGCCAAAAGGTTTTTTGGATACCTTCTTCTAAACAAGAGGACGGGAGGACGTCCAAGCAGCAAGTCCCTCCCGAAACTGGTCCCTAACTCGCTCTTATTTGCAAGGTGTAGTGTGTGCTCGGCTTCCGATCTCATCGTAAACCCTCATAACAAATTAAGTCTGACTTTTTAGATGGACTAGATGATCTCTTGAGGTCCCTTCCAATCCCTAATGATCCTATGATTCTGTGACATTCCTCTCTCATAAAGCACTCTGTCCGTGGAACACACAGTGCTCCCTTTGCAATAAGAAAACAATCCATCATTAAAAAGCTGATGATAGTTTCCATTGCGACACGTTTTGGTCGCAGCCAGAAATCCTGTGTTCAAAAACAAGCCCCCAGTGCCCACCTCCCTGTCCTTGGGCTACAATTCATTGTCCTGCTTGCGTCGTGATCACAGGCTCTCGGGACGCAAACTCACATGGGTTCTTCACTAGGAAAAGACAGCGATCTCTCTAGGGGCACAAGACTGAAATCCCAAAGCACCAGCAAAGCCCTTGCTCTTCTCAGATCCAGACTAGGAGATTTTGCCTGGAAACTACATTATTCAGTCCCGAGTCAGACAGGAACACATCCAGGAGGATTTTAAACATCTCCAGAGAAGGAGACTCCACAAGCCCCCTGGGCAGCCCCTTCCAGTGCTCTTACTAAGGTCCTTACTGTGTGACTGCATCTAGGTGATCCTGCTGTGGCAGTGGGATTGGACTAGGTGATCTTTCGAGGTCCCTTCCAATCCCTAATGATTCTGTGATTGCAGCCTTTCTGCCAGATAAACTATTTGGCCCAAAAATGATATAATGTGCGGCTGCTCTGGTCATCAATGTGTGTGACTGTGTCCTACTGCTTGCAGATCACTTACTGTCCTCTCTCCCCAAAGCTCCTCCCCAGGAGCAGAGCCCTGCAGGCAGTTAGGGCCACAGATGGGCAGCAGTGACGTGAATAAACCCTTCTTTCCAGCAATCTCAGCCCCGAGCAGTGCCCTGCGGTTTTACTGCTCTGTCTGGCACTCTTTGGAGGCACTGGATTGATCAGTAAGAACAGAATCAACAACGCCTTGAGGAACACGGCCCACAGCCAAGTCTGTGCTTTACCAAGTAGTTAAAAGCATCCCCTACCCTTTTCCCATGTGCTGCATCCCCACACACACGCTGTCCTGTCCGTGCTGCATCCCCACACACGCTGTCCTGTCCACATGCTGCATCCCCACACGTTGTCCTGTCCACATGCTGCATCCCCACACACACGCTGACCTGTCCACAGCAAGAAGTGGCTCTGCCACTGTCCTCCCCGCCACAGGGATTACCTGTCCCACTGCACATGGACAGGAATCACAGCTTTCTAGACTCAGACATTGATTAACATCTCACTATGCTGCACCCAAAACTGCACCCATGGCACCAGCCTCTGAGACACTGGTCTCACTCGCTCACTCAGGTGAGTGTTCTTGTCCCTTTCAGTGTTTTTCCCTGACACTTAAAACACTACCTGTGCTTTAGATTCTTCAACCAGTTTCTCTCCGTGACCTCCTCACTGCAACCTGCTTAACCAGTAGCAGGTACTAATGGGAGCACGGTACCAGACCAGGCTGTTTCCCAGTAACATCTGTAGTGGGGGAGCCCCAGGGAGGCAGCAAACTTCCCTGTGGGATGGGTCAGGTCAGCATTTGGGGCTCTCTGTTCCCCTCAGAGAGGAATCACCTATGAAAATTACCCCCCTATAATTTCTGAGTAGAGGTAATTGTAGTGTCTGGTGTTGGGGTCCTCACCCTGGATGGATCTTCATTCTCATTCGCCTGGGCCTTAGGTTCCAGAGCTCCACACATGTTGTGTAAGGGCAACCAGGAAGGTTGGGGAGACCATGAGGGAATTAATCTGCTGCCCTGAGCAGAGACATGTTACTGTCTCTAGGTCTCCTTCTTCTCTACCTGGTGGTTGAAGCAGTTGGCTGGGGAGCCTCTGCAGAAGCAGAGTGGAGCATCTGCTGCCTTTACCCTACCAGGGATGGTAGGGAGTGACTCCACTGCACTGCACTTACACTGAGGTTTAAACTGCTGCCGTCACTCCTCTTCCCATCCAGGCTGGGGGTCAGAGCCAAGTCTCTTCAGGAGCTCCCTCTTCCCATTTTGGAGGTCCTGGGACACCTTTCCCTCCTTCTCTCTCCCCCTGCACTTTTGCCTTCACATTTTAGCTGTGGTTTTGCTGCCTCTGGGGCCAGTGACCACTCTCCTATCAGCAAAGCAAAGGAGATGTTTGGTTGCGTGAACAAGAAGAACAGAATTTAAAGCCACAGAGAACTGGATTCTTTAAAAAATGATATCAATCCGTAAGGAGCAGCGTCTAGCAGCTCCGTGATGTTCGTGTGACTAATAAAAGCAATACAAAAAGGAACGCGGTGTAGAGCACTTCATCATTGTTCCATAGAGGCAAGAGAAGACATCCTAAGCTAATTTAATAATAATGCAGTTGTAAACTATCCGAGTCTGGGTCTGCAAAGGGATCACAAAGCTCAAAGTGACGGGAAAGCAAGGATTCAGCAGGACATTCTAACACGGGCAAGGAGCAGCATCTTCCTTCCACAGCGGTGCTTTCTGGTTCACTGGGCTGCCACACTCTGAAGCAGATCGGTTTTTGTGACACTCAGTAGGAATCATCTCACGTGTAAACAATTCTGCTGAGATAAATCGGCCCCTGTGTGGCTCAGTGGTTTGTATTTTTAGCTGTGGATAAGAGGATGCCCTGGAAAGTCAGTACCAGTTTAGTACATCTACATAGAGGGGGGGAAACCCTGTTCTGGGGCTCCTGAACTATGCTACTTTCGTGTGATGTGTGTGTTCTAAGCCCATGTTCCTGTGCGACTGGGTCTAGGGGATCCTGTTGTGGCAGGGGGATTGGACTGGATGATCTTTCGAGGTCCCTTCCAATCCCTAATGATTGTTTGATTCACGCTTGCCCTACTTGCTTGTCAGAGGAGACCAATAGCAGCAAAACCACAGAGCCACAAAGATGATGAAGGGAGTGGAGCATCTCCCTGATGAGGAAAGGCTGAGGAAGCTGGGTCTCTTCAGATCATCCTTCTGATGAGGAGGGCTGAGGGATCACCTCATTAAGGTTTATAAATATGTGAAGGGTGGGTATCAGGAGGATGGAGTCAGGCTCTGCTCAGTATCATGCAATGTCCTATCTAATGATATGTCCTGTCTAATGACAAGACAAAGGGCATGAGCTGGAACAGAGGAGGTTCCACATAAATATCAGAAGGAACTTCTTCACAATGAGGGTGACAGAGCCCTGGAAGGGGCTGCCCAGGGGGTTGTGGAGTCTCCTTCTTTGGAGATGCTTAAAACTCACCTGGCCATGTTCCTGTGCGACATGGTCTAGGTGATCTTGCTGTGGCAGGGGAATCGGACTAGATGATCTTTCAAGGTCCTTCCAATCCCTGATGTTCTGTGAAACTCGGAACTGCAAGGCGCTGGGCATGCGGGTTTTACCAAGTGGCAGCAAACAAGAAGCTCTCGCTCGGGAGTAAAGCAGCGACGTGAGCACAAAACAGAGCAACTCCATTTCCACCCCGCCAAGCGTCATCACACCTGCCACTCAGTGGGATAGGAAACATTTGGTCAGGGCTTGATTGCCAAGACAAGCCAAGAGACACATCCTTCTCCTTCCCTTAAAGCTGTGGAGCTTGCTGTAAAGCATCAGAAAGAAGAATATGAAAGGGAGGATGTGGGTCCACACTGGTCTTAAAAGGGAGGTCATCTGGGAAATAAAGTTCCTGAGACACCTGGGGCAGATGCGTTTAGCTCATGTAAGTAGAGGCATCACTGAGCACAACAAGCAGACACACAGAAGATTGAGCTCCCCATAACGACGCAGCCTTCTCCCTTCCTTCCATTTTGCTCTTCATAAGGATCATTTTATATTGCCTGCTTGGAAAACAGTTGAGAAATTATGTGTAATAAATATTTCCTTAAATTGAGTTGGCAGAATCTATTTCTTCTCTTAAAATAGATTGCTCCCAGTTTACTTATTACCCTGCGCTGGGACTTGCCTCTTAAAGAGAAATATTGCTTGAGGGACCACTCCTCATTTAAACAAATGCTATTAGCCGGAGTGTGAAGATAGCACAGAAGCTACCGAAAGGCTTCCCTGGCTGCACTAAATCAAACCTAATGGCTTGATATAAAGTAAGTAGGGTTGTTCTCCTGTTCTTTGTCAGTATTAATACTTCAGGCTACAGCTTCTCGCTAGACTCTCCCTTCTTCTCTGCCCCTTTCATTTGGGCCAGCAGTTCCAGAAGGCTCCTCTTATGCGCGGCTCATGCTTTCAGTGCTTCACAGAGGGTAATAATATAAGGGATGAAGGGCTTTCAGGAGCTGCTGCTGTTGAACTACAAATGATTTTCTGACCTTTAACTATGTTTTTGCCTTTTTCTACCTCTGTAACCTAAACCTTTCTCTCGATCGCACCCCAGAGTTAAGTATTCTCATGACTCTTTCCCACCCCTCTTTAACTAGAAAAATCTCTTCAGAGTTTCTTTACTGAAAGCATTCGATGGCCTTTTGGGCTGTTTCTGAATGAAGGACTTCTCAAAGACCACAGAAACTTTCCCTCATATATTATACTGCATCAGCCACCTCCAACAATGCAATTAAATCAGGGCGCAGTTTCTCCAGAAAGCAGTAAAACCATTAGAGACTGGGGCTCCAGGGGCACAGAGACACCCATAAATTCAGGTCCAGTTCAGGGAACAGATCTGGCCAAACTGAACGCCAGGAGACGGTTTTAGAAAAGTCGCCCACTTTGGCAGCCATCACACAGTGGTTGCCTGTGACTAGCTCTCAACTCTTGGATGGAGGGGAGAGGGAGAAGGTAGCAGCTTAATCGAAATAACCACAAGAGAAGGACAAGCAGGGCAGTTTAAGAATAAGGGCTGAGGGAGCTGGGTCTCTTGAGCTTGGAGAAACAGAGACCGAGGGTGACCTCATTAGTGTTGATAACTATGGAAAGGGAGGCTGTCAGGAGGATGGAGCCAGGCTCTGCTCAGTGGCATCTAATGACAGGACAAGGGGCAATGGGTGTGAGCTGGAACA
>JAOXOE010000874.1:17509321-17572482 GCA_028565055.1 Phoeniculus purpureus
TACATTGCCTCTAGTTTTAGTTTTACCTGCAATGTATTTGAAGAAGCCCTTTTTGTTGCCCTTGACCTCTCTTGCAAAGTTTAATTCCAAAGAGGCCTTGACTTTCCTAGTTGTGTCCCTACATTCTTTCACCGGAGCCTTATAATCACTCCAAATGGCCATCCCCTCCTTCCATGACCTATAGACTTTCTTCTTCCTCTTCAGTTTGCCCAGCAGCTCCCTTTTTAACCATGCAGGTCTTCTGGCTCCCTTCCTTGACTTCCTTTCTGTTGGAGTGCTCTTGTCTTGGGCTTCAAAGAAGCGCTCTTTGAATGTTAACCAGCTATCTTGGGCCCCTTTACTTCCCAGTGCCCTGTCCCATGGGATTTCTCCAACCATTGCTTGAAAAGGCTGAAGTTGGCCCTACTGAAGTCCGGGGTTGTGATTCTGCTAGGTATTCTGTTCCTGCCACCTGAGATTTTGATCTCCACCATCTCATGGTCACTGCATCCAAGGCTGCCCTCAACTGCTTCAACAAGACCTCCTTGTTGGTGAGTACAAGATCCAGCAGCATTCCTCTCCTAGTGGGCTCCTCCACCATTTGTGTCAGGAAATTGTCACCAATGCACTGGAGGAACATTCTGGACTGTGGATGAGTAGGTTTTCCAGTAAATATCAGGGTAGTTAAAATCCCCCATGAGAACCAGGGCCTGTAGCTGTGAGGCTGCTGTCAGCTCCCTGTAGAAGACCTCATTAACTTCCTCACTCTAATATGGTGGCCTGTAATAGACACCCATGACAGTGTCACGCATGCCAGCCTGCCCCTTAATCTGCACCCACAGACTCTCAACTCTCTCTTCATCCACCCCTGGACAGAACTCAACACATTCCAGTTGCTGTCTCACTTCCAGGGTGGTACCTTTCTCAGGTGACTCTGGATAGTCCAATGTGCAGTATAAAGGGATCCTTATTTCTCTTCCTTCACTGTCTGTGGGTTCCTCTAGGGTGATGTTCTACTGCATTAAAGAGATGCTTTTGTATTGCAGTGGATATACTACAAGATGAGTTCTCTTTTGCACCTGCACGTCAGAATGTCACACACCTGGTGCTTGGATGCTGTTTTCATATCTGAGAGACAGTTTGTTTCCTTGCTGTTATTCCAAACTGGAATGCCTTATGAGTAAAGATAATATGCAAAGGATATTATGGTTCTGTGATGCTTATAGCATTTCTTTGTGAAACTTATAACTGAATTTGAATTATCTTCTTTCTATCCCTCCTCATCTCTTTCAGTCTCTCACATATCATACTAACACACAGGTCCTACATTAAGTGATGTTCTAAGATCAGTCTCCCCTGCTTTGCTGCTTTGCATCCTGTCGGTAGTTTGTAGACTAAGACACGGTAAACAGAACTGGTCTTAGAAATATAACGGCTTGATAAAAGCATATACTTTTGAAACCACTCAGCAAAATGCTCATCAGGAAAGATCTCATGCTATTGCTTCCCACATGCAGTCAATATATCACTTTAACTACAGTGAATTTACCCTCCATTTATCATCCCTTCTGAAGCCATGTGGAATACTCATCTTTAATCCCTGTCTATACTATTTCCAAAGTACTTTACAAGCTTGGAGTAATGCACTTTAATGCCTTGCAGCAGCTGAGCTGGTAGCATATATGATACTTTAAATGCAACAATCAAAGGAGCATGAAAGATTTTGGTATTTCTGCTGGCTTGCAGATGTGCAGCATCCAGGTCCAGGAACTGTAATGTCAAGTTTAGACTAAAAGTGTCAACACACCTATAATGTGAGAGTCTATTCTTTGGTAGAGCACCAGTATTAAGTATCGGTTATTTCTTCAGTAGTTTCTTTTTGTGTGTGTGTGTGTGTCCATGAATAACTTTGCTCAGGATTTATGTAAGAGAGTGTATTGTTTACAAAGCATACATACCAGAGCATGCGGTATTCTCCAGGTGCTAAGCTTTGATCTCCTTGACCTTCTATCTATTACATTTTCTGGTTTTCACTGACACTGATGCTCTTGATATAAGGTAATCCTCTCATTGTTTGGGACAATAAAGAAATGCAAGTGAACTCTGCAGTGAACCTGGAATATTTCTCCTTTGTTTCATCTAAGATCTGATCGAATCTCCATTAAATTCAGTTCAGCAGAATCCAGCCACTGCTTTTGGGAGTAAAAGTACATCTTTCTGCAACATTTTATGTCTTGGATTGCCATTTATGGCACACTATATTACAGTTTTAAATGCTAGCAGTCACTAACTAGAGGAGCTGTGGGTTTATATTAAAACAACTGAGCGGTTTAGAAATACCCAAAGAGCAAGAAGGCAGTTTTCCATGTCCCTTGGCTGGTAACAGAGGGTCAGATTAAAACTGTGAGTGCATGTGGAGCAGAAGGCACGGGGCAGAGGAAGAGAGAATGGGACCATGAAAAAAACCTCCATGATCAAGGCTTTTTCCAAGTGGGTCAGAGAGAACATAGGCTGTAGATGAGAGAACAGGCTGACAGTGCCACTCAGCCAACTTCTGAGGTACCACATAAGAAACAGCTGCTTCTTCTCATAGTTTCTGCTACAGCTGGCACTGTCTCTTCATTTCTCACTCTGCTCCAGCATTTTTCTCAGCTGCCTTGACAACTTATTTTGCATGGGTATATTGGCTTGAGGCAGCTCAGATCTGGGAATGGGAGCTGCTGGGATGGGGTTGGTGGGCTGAGCTTGCACAGGAGAGAATGGCACGCCTGACGTGATGCCAGTGATGTCTACAGCACTGTCCAAACATAGACTTGCCTTGGGGCCAGCATGATGATCTGGAAGGAACACTCTGGGCTCTGAAATCAGGGATTGAAAGGTGGGTGGAAACATCCATTAAGATAACTAAATCACTTAAGCTGTCACTTTATGGGACATTGATTTCATCTGCAGTACAGAAGAACTCAAAAGGATCATCTAGTCCATCTCCATGGCTCAGCCCAGCATCTTGTTTCAGCAGATAGGTTTCTGTTCTGTACTTAGTGAACAACTATGTGGTAGATAACTTATTCTCTCCAAGGAAGACCTCTCAGCATTTCTCTGCTATTGCCATTAAAAAGATTTTGCTAATATTTAACCTCACTCTTTGCTGAAAATTATGTCCATTTACATTTTTTCTTATCTTCAGTGGACACAGATAAGAGGTTATTTCATCTCTTTTTGCTGGTTCCCTCAATGGAGCTTAAGGCTACTGATCTCTGTGGTCGTTCCTTCTCCATTCTAAACAATAAAGTACTTCAGTCTTTCCCAGAATATAAATTTTTTCTAATCATTCTTATGAGAACTTCAAGCAGAGTCAAGCCTTTCTTGAGCTGGGGGCTTATCAGAGTCAAATGGAATAGAAGAATAAACTTCTGCACTGCATGTGAGTTCGTACAACCTCCAGATCTTTTCTGCAGTGCTACTGCAGAATCTCTGTCAAGGCCTTGCTCAATATTTAATTGTTAATTAATTTAATGAAAACACTGTCTGTTCTACATAATCAGTGAAAATACCAAGTAGTGACAGACCTGACACAGTTGCTACTGGTATCTTCCAGCTGAGAGGGAGAAATGAAATTTCAGGTGTGATGATGAACCAGACAGACCTCTGACACATTGATAAGAGTGAATCTTCCACCTTGCAGTGATATACCTGGTGCTGAGCATCTCCAAAGAGTGGGTTTGAGCCAGTTGGACATTTCCTTATTACCATCCTAGTATGAAGAACAATTTGGAGGACTATTTGTCATGGGTATTGCTCTGAAACAAACAGTTTGATTTGGAAACATCCAGCTTTTATTTTACCCAATATTTTAAATGTAGTATTTACTGTTCTCTGGATCTGCACCTGTATCGAAGGAGCACGGATAGGGGAAAGGAGGGTCTTGGCTGCAGAGGTGTCTTTTTTCCACCGACTACCAAAGGAGCTTGGATGACCGGACTATAATGTGGAGATACCTGTTGTCTAGGATGCACCTTACGTGCCTTTCTAAATTGATAAAAGCTTCTGCATCGCAACTACACGGAGGTGCCACCACTCCGAGGCCAAACCTCATGTCCTGGTGCTTCACCAGCTATCCTCTCCATGCTGTGAAAGTGTGATCTAAAATCTGTAGGAGGAGAAAGCTTTGAGCACTTCCTAGAGCTCACAGAGTTCGATTCCTTCATGTTTCCTCGACACACGTGCTCACACAACGAGTGCTGGTCTGAGCAGAGAGGTTTCACCTACACTCGGAAATGTAGCTCCCGCCGAAGGGAGCTGGGAGTAAAGAGCTTAATCTGAGGAGTCTGGAGGCAGCTGAGTTAGTTTATGGACAGATCACACAGGAGGATACACAGCTTCAAAAGTGTTGTTAGTTTCTGCAATACGCAAGGACGACAGTGTAAAGGAGTGTGTCTGTATGGTAATAGCACAAATGTTTCGCCAGCCTCCTTAGGGTATTGGAAAAATATTTCCGTTCTACTAGTTGAATTGTCATGAGGGATTTTCAAGGGTCGAGTTCCATATTGCAAGGAGGATATGAAACTTTTAGTCCACTTATTGCATGGACATGTGAAGCAAAGATTGAGCATGCTTGGAGGTTGTAAAAACAATTGGCTCTTTTATGTTTGAAAAGAGGCTTTGTGTCATGGGCCGTATTGCATCACTGAGTCTTAATCTCTTGAAAGGCATGATTGAGAAGATGGTGCTGTGCATGCTGAAGGAGTATGGCAGGGTCATTAGAGGGTCTACAATGAACCCTCACAACAAGTGGCATAGTAGAAGCTGCACGCCACGTGACTCGTGCAGATTGCAAAAATATGGGACTTGGCACGGAGCACGACAAACCCTTCTACAGGGGCCCAGCACGCTGGAAAAACGTAAAAGTCCTGGGTAGGCCCTTCCCATGCTGTGACCTCAAAGAGTTCTGAACAGAAAACGTTTTGCCTCCATGGCATACTTTTGCAGTATTTTTCCACTATTCTCTAAACTTTGAGTCACTTTGTCATCGTTGTGAGGAAAAAGAACCGCACACGGTCCTCCCCTGTTTCAAGTGCAGTTTGGGGGCTGCCCTCTGGGTTACCTAGGCAGTCTTTCAGACATCGGACAACATTAAACGTTTATTGGGTGTGGAGTGTTGGTCCAGATGTTTGCATAGGACATTGGCACACCGAAAAAGAAAAGCACTGATGAGCCACTGAAGTGTTCGATAGTTCTGATATTGCCAGTGTGCAGAAAGTCACAAGCCAGACTTTTTTGGGGCTTTTTAACAGGTCCAGCTTTTCATAATTTGCTACCACGATGCTTTCTGTTATCTCTATTTTATCACTAAACCCTTGTGGATATCTCAAAAGATATTTTATTTTTAGGACTTTTTATGGTTCAAAGTCTCGTGGGCAGTTTTGTTGTTTTTTTCTACCTTGACCATTGTTACGTTTCCTACCAGCTACAGCTTGGTAACGTAACACAGCACACGACCTAAAACTTCCTTGCGACCAGCAAATTATTACTTTATTTTACATCCCAACTAGATACTAAAATAATCTGTGAAAGATTTTACTAGCAGTTGATGCGGCAGACAAAAATAAATTGCTTTTTATTTTATGCTTAATAGGAAGACATATGTACAAGAGAGACAGTAGCAACCAGCAATCTGCGCGCTACTATACGTGATTAAAAAAATATGAACTAATAGTATCCAGATGAGAGACTGCATGCAGTGTTTCAACATCTTCCTCTAATTTTCTGTTCTACAGCAACAATGAAGGAAACTTTATGCATCCTTTCATTCTTTTCATGGCAGATCTTAATATTTCTTTAAAACTGCACATGCCACAGGGCAAACCATCAAGAAATGGCACTTTGTGAGGCAGGTGGTCTGCCCGTTGTTCTGTTCAGTGGCTGGCAGTGGGTTTTTCAGCTCAGAAAGGAGCGGTTTCATTGAGTAATTTTAGAGACATATAATGAGATTCCTCAGGCTGATAAAGAGTGTTAATGGAATGAGAAGAAAAGTGTCTAAAATACAAATATTTAACTTATCTGCCCTTTCCTTCTGTTAATACGTGTTGTGTAATCAGTGTTCTTGGATTTCCTTCACTACTCCGGTGTGCAGCTGAAACTACAGTGACATCTGGGGTTTTTCCTTCTGCAGCAAAACTTTTCCTAGTGCTTAGGCTTTTCTTGACTGTGGATGAGCTGCCTCGTATCAAAGATTCAACCAGTCCAATTATGTTTTATTTTGTGAAGCATTTCACCACCTCTTCTTTACTGACCATAGGCGAGGCTGAGCTGCTTTAATGCTATCAGTAATAACCTGAATCGCTAAGCATGATCCCAGAGTTTGTAATAAGGGGAAATCACACTGGGAAGAGAAAAAGTAGCAACCCTTGCCTTTGGCCAGCTTGTAGGTTTCTTTGTTATGTTCTCAGCTGCTCCCCAAAGGCTGGCATTGTAAAGACAGAAGATCAAACAACAAATAATTTACAGTGAGTTCGTATGAAAGTGTGGTTCTACTCAGAAAAAGGGACTGTAAAACTAGCACCTTTTAACTCAACAGACTCCACCAGTATTAAATTGTATGAACTTATTTTATTGACAAAAATGAGCTTTTACTGTTCTTAAACACCTGTTCAGCAGAGTCATGCTTGAGCAAATTGAACTTTATTCAGCTATTTATTCTACTTTGTCTGTAGAGTCACACACTCATTAACCTCTGCATAATTATTTGGACCAAAGGAACTTCACTGGTTTTACTGTAGGGGTATTTGATTCCAGGGTGTTACTGCTTTGGGAGCTGATACTGGGTCTGCAGCACAGTCAGAAGGAGCTATGTGGGTCTCAGGTAGAAAAGATACAGCTTAGCTGCCAAAACCTGGGGTGAAAATATGGGTTAGTGAAAGCTCAGCCTGAAAATTAGGAGCATTTACAACATCAGTCAACTATAAGAAGTGACCGTACCGGAGCCTTAACATTCAGAAAGTCACTGAAGGAGCAAACCTGTAATCAATAGCTAAATACAAGCCTGGCTCATACTTCAGGCAGTCCCTCTGCAGGCTACTTGTGGGTTTAAATGGTGCTGATTTCAGGAGGAGTAATCGTATAATTTCCAATAGAGTTTCTGAAGCAATTCCAAAGGCGATCCAGGCCTTCCAAAAACCTTTGTGATTTGAACTAATGATGAAAACTTGCTTTGAAATGTCACAATCTCCTGAAACAGAGGAACTAGACTCTCTTAAGTAGAGTATGAATAAACTCTGGAGCATGTACTACTTGCTGTGGCTAATTGCTTGCTATTTGCTTTGTAGACAGAGATCACAGCTATTCCAGGCTTCCTCAGGCATCAATGGTCCTAAGTTCTAGGTGTTTCTGTTAGAATTGAGAAACTGAATGTTCTTATCACCCTGGGTTGGTGATAAGAGTTTGTGAGTGCCAAGCCTGCTGGTTAAAGGAGGGTAAGATGATGACGAGGTCCCAGACAGTGGGTCACAGGAGTGTTGGCATCACCATGCTCAATAGTTGTCAGGTACTTGGGTACCCTCTCCCACATACCTTGTCTTATTAAAGAGTTGAACTGCTCCTCCCCATTGCCATCTAGATAGTTCTGCTAGTAAAAGGGGTTTCTATTTGGCCTTTTCTCTTTCTTGTGAAATGAGGAAAGAAGTTTTCAGTACATAAAGGTGAAGGTTCATGCTTCTCTGTCATGGAGGTACGTGCTGAAAGGTAATAGTCTCAACACTGCAAAGGCGTGAAAAACATGATACACTTTACATAGGCTTATACAAAAATAAAAGGAATGACTTCCAACAGTTGGGACTGACCTGGTGACTTCACGGTCTTTCAGCAGTGCCCTGGATTATCTTCTTTTCCAGAGCATCAAACATTTCTGTCTTAATTTACCTCAATGCATCCATAGAAATGGAAGAAATGAGGGTCAGTGCTTTCTTGGCATGGACACACTTGTTATGGTCTCTGCCAAGTCTGCACTTCCTATTTCTTTGTCTTTCATTTTGCATAAGGAAGGGAAAGCCACATGCCTCCCTTCTGTAAACTAACTCTGCTGTAAAGTAACCAAGTACCTATCAGCCAGTGACATCTGATTTTGCATTTAAACTGAACACTGTCCCCTGCAGTGGACTGAGGACCTTCTCACAAGGGGTTGGAAGGGTGGGAAAAGGAGAAACTTCTACAAGTTTGTCTTTATTAAAATAAATAGATCACCATATGAATAGTTCACAATTCATAGGGGAAAAATCAGTACAGAAGAAAGAGTTTTTCCACTACAGTTTATTGGAGAGAAAACCTTATATGCTTAAGTACCACGAGGGAAGCCAACTACACCTCCAAATATTTCAAGTAAAATCAGAATTTCTAAACACTGGCAGTGATTTTCTTTGTAAATAGGTTTAACCTTGGACCTTCTGTCATCTTGTATTGTTACACAGGAAATTAATTTTCTACATCCTCTGTGTGGATAGAGAAGACAGAAAGTAGAAAAACTCCAAGGGATTTCCAAAAAAGCCTCCATATAAATTTTAAAATTAAACAGATGTTATATGATTACCACTAAATCTGAGCCATGGGTTCCTAGGTTATAAACTATACATGATGTTCTGAAGCAAAAGATGAAATAGATTTTTTTCAATTACTGAAGGTTTTCCAGATCAAAAAGATGAGGATTTAGGTAAATCCACATAGGCCTTGTGTTCCAACAAAAGTTTATAAACATCCAAAATAAGTAAATGTGCTCACAATAGCTAGCGAATGCCATCAGTGGAGATGATCTGTGACTGTCTAGCTGGGCTAGGAACAAAGTTATGCGCTGTCAAAATCCTGTCCATTGGCATCACTGTCCCAAATGGGCACTGGAGTGGGTCCCAGGTGAGCTAAGGGTGAACTTCTTTGCTCACCTGGTTACTTGCTTCAACCCTTGTTCCACGTCTGTAATTCCAGAAGAAACAACCACATCCTATGTTTTCTAGTTCAAAATTGCTACATTACAAGATTTTGTGCTGGATGAAGGATTTTGAGAAAGGAAAGAACTGTTTCCACCTGCTAGTGCCGTGGGACTGGCTTCCCATTGCCCTCTGCTACCATCTGCTGCTACAAAGCCACTCAAAGTATATAGGATGGAATATAGAGGGAAGCAAGAAGACCATCTCCTCTCCTCCCATCTCACTCTGCCTTCAATGGTTCTGAACCATTCTTTGACACAGTGTTCCTCTCCGACACCCAGCTCTGGTTGCATCACTTTGCATTTGTTCCTTTTAATCATTCTATTGTCACCTTCTTTGCCTGGAGTATTCTGAAGTTTTTAAGGAACTGTCATATTCAGTCACTATTATTGTGGCTGTTTTCTTTAGCTCTCACCTGACCTCCACATGTTGAGGAGGCTTCCTGGAACCAAACCAGAGCAATTACCCATTACACCTGAACATTTTATATTAATACAAACCAGAAATTATCTTTGCTCATGTTCCCTGTGTGTCCTGGAATGCAGTTTCAGCCACTCAGTATTGGTCATGTAAAAGCAAGACATCTAGTTTAAACTGTTCAACAACACCATTTTATGCTGTATAGAGAACAAGAGAGGATCTTTCATCACACCCTAAAACAGGCTTTTAATCCTACTGTAGACTAGGTGGCTAATAGTAGACGAGACAAAACCAATCCAGCCACACATGTAGCCTTTCTGTTACTTTTCTCTTTCTATGTACCAAGTTACACCACACGTTCAGCTCCAGCTGTAGAATTACACCGACAATCAGCACTACATGCTGGGCCCTGGTGTCGTTTCAGAAACCCTAGGGAGTCAGTCATGAAATCATGGGAATCATGTGACAGGGAACACTGTGTTCCACAGAGATGGGTGTCACATAGGGGAGCAGGGTGGTGGGGGCAGTGGTCTTGCAGAAAAGTATGTGTTTAGCAGGCTGAGATTAGAGAGGTAAATATGCATTGCATGTGTCTTCTGCGTGGCACTTCACCTGACTTCACTCTTAGAAAAACTCCATTGGTCTTCTGGACCCATGCTTGTAGACATCACGCTTCTGCATGATGGGGAAGTAGTGTAAGACAGACTGAAAACGAAAACACAAAGACAAGAATAAAATACTTAGTGTTCAACAGGGAAGAGTGGCAGACTTGACATTGCCTGGCAAAGGACTCAGAGCTGTGATGAGAAACATTTCTCTGTAGACCTCCTGTGTGCAAGAGAAGTAGAGGAGAACAAGCTAGTTCACACGAGTTTTTCCTTGCGTTTGGAAAACTAATCGGTGGAGACATTATTAGTGGGCTGCCCAAGCACCACAGGAATAACAAATCTTTCACAGTATCACCTGATCTTATACGCCAGGAACACCAGGCAGGAATTATCCACTCTTTTTTCATGTAACAAAAGCTCAGTGGATGTAAAAATACATCCTTTTTAACCTGTTGGCATTAGATTCTATCTCCAAGCCACACAGCATCTTGTCACTGCAGTGTTGCAGATTGTCACTAGCTCACTGAAAGGTGACTTTCCATGCTACCTTTTATCTTTCCAAATACATCCCTGTTCAGCTTTATTTTCCTCTTGATTTCCTCCATCTGGTTTTCATCTGACCCTGAGCAGCTGTCCAAGGTTTGTATATATATCCTTTTGCTTGTTTCATCTTTGTGAGATGCCTTTCTGCTGAATATCTGCTTAATATGACTTTTACTTGGATGCATTTCATTTTTAATCTTACTTCTGGCTTTCATGACAGCGTTCCTCTGTCAACTTCCTGTTGTTTAAGAGCTTCAAGTGTGTGCACAGCAATTCAGTCGCTCTTAAAAATAATAATGATAAAAAAGAAGTAACTTAACTTGGCTTACAGTGTTGAGTAGTTAATTCCATTAATGTTATATCTTTTCCTCCCAGATGCTGTTCAGCTAAAGCTTGTCTTGCCCAGTGTGAGGTTGTCTGTGAAAGCAGGACGGCTGTTTCTTCTGTGTGTACTTTATCCCTCGGAATCGTCAGATGATGCATTGTGAGATTTCTACTTTGTGGCCTGGATAGGGAAAATATTAGGAACATTTAAGGGGCTATGAAAACATGCCACATTGCCCAAAAGCTCAGATGAAATAATACAAGATTCCACAGAAATCTGTACTGCCTTCTCACTGCTCTAAAAATCATGAGGCAGTTGCCTTTTTCGGAGTGACTGCCAAGCACTAATGGAAGATCCAGAGCTGGCCTCCAAGTCATCAGTTATTGATCATACTCTTGTTGTGCTCCCTAGCTTCACCTCATGTCTTCCCTGACTTGTCTTCTTAATCTCTACCACATCTGCACGCAGGAATCAAATCCATATTATTTGTTTTTACTGTTGTGCTTTGTTTTGTGAGTACTTTTGGCTTCTTTCTGTTGCTGTTTTTTGTTGTTTGTTTGTTTGTTTGTTTAAATTTTCCTGTAAAAGCAATGCTTTCTAAGTATTCAATTGTGCAATTGTTGTGGGGAAGATGGAAGTCTGTCATGTTGTTTTGAGAAACTCTTCATAAAATGTGTGATTTTGGGTTTTTACCCCAAACCTAGTAACTGTTTTCCTCACCCAGAGATTACTGGCCTCCAGGATAAGTCCCAGTACCTGGTACAAAATGCATAGATGATTGTGACTTGCTAGACTGGCTACTGCTTTGGACAAGACACAGATGGATATAGAAAGCATCTCTGGGCGGGTCCAACGCAGAAATGAGCAATGGTTTAAGGATCAGATTGGCTCTGCAGAAGTGCGGAGACGTTAGGAATGCATTGCTGTAATACCATTGGATGCTTCTGAAAGAACAACAAAACAAGTGGGTAAGAGGGAGGCAGAACAGCAGCACAAGCGTGCATAGTTAGTGGGATGGAAAAGTGGAAACAGCACAGACCAGAAAAAATGCCAGGGAGGGGCTTCTCTGTACTTAGACGTGTACAGGTACCTTTGTGGTGGTTTTGAGCTCATACGTGTACTTTGATGTGTACTGTGCGTACTTTTATCTGATTCGTCTTTCAGAGAGATAAATCAGATACGTTCTGGACACATCTGAATTTTTTTTAGAAGCTTCAAGAGAATTTATCTTCATTCAAAAGGATATAAGCTTAACTTTTTCCCTATTTAAAAAAAAATAAAATCACCTGATACCAATTAGAATTCCTTTACTGCTGGGCTGATTTATAGTCCTGTAATTCAGCACTGAAAATATGAAAGCAGAGAAGCAATATTTCAAAATGCAGTATAAAATCAACAATAAAAATGTATATTT
The DNA here is from genome assembly GCA_028565055.1 of Phoeniculus purpureus. Taxonomy (NCBI): domain Eukaryota; kingdom Metazoa; phylum Chordata; class Aves; order Bucerotiformes; family Phoeniculidae; genus Phoeniculus; species Phoeniculus purpureus. Next base: position 17,521,583 of record JAOXOE010000874.1, read on the forward strand.
ATAACCTGAAAAGTATGATTTCATCTTGGAGAATTACCAAGCTAATAGCAGTAATAATCATGATTTTAGATGTACCATATTGTACCTATTAAACACTTCAGGAGACTTGTGAATAAATCAAATCACAAGATCATTTCTGGATATTTGAACATATTTTTAGATATTATAAAAATGTGGAAAACTATCACAACTGGTTATCATTTGCTCATGTTTTCCAAAAATGGTTTTAATCATAAACCTCATTGCTACATCTTTCAAGACACTGGTCTGATGCCTGCAGGCTCAAAAAGTAACTCCGTTTAATAAACGTAGTTTTAATATCTTGTGGAGATAAAATTAAAGCAGAAAAAATATGTGCAATAATCTGAACTGTATCCACGATCCCAGGAAATCTTACTTGGTGTAAAGAACATGTTTCAGAGGAAGGAAAAGAAATGTTTTTATACTAAAGACGGGCCATAACCAAAACCCTGGAGCCAAGCTCATGAGATACGATATGGAAAGTTTGCTCTCAAACTCATACTTTATGGATTTATCATGGGCTGGACTTCAGCCTTGAGGGATCACATTTTTCTTGTGGAACTGAATGAGTGAGTGAAGGAACACAGATTTTTGTTGTCCACTACTACTGTGGTTATCTGTAGCTGACATTGTCTCCAGGCACATCAAGGACAAGAAGGTCATCAGGAACAGTCATCATGGCTTTATCAAGGGAAAGTCATGCTTGACCAACCTGATAGCCTTTTATGAAGGTATAGTCAGGTAGATAGATGGTGGGAAAGCAGTGGACTTGACTTCATTAAGGTATTTGACACAGTCTCCCACAGCATCCTTGCATCCAGTAGTGTGGACTGGATTGGGTAGTGAGGTGGATCATGAACTGACTGCAGGATAGAAGCCAGAGGATGGTGGTCAAGACACCACTCTAGTGTCTAGTAGGAGTCCTGTACCTAGTGGAGTCCCCCAAGCGTAGGTGCTGGGACCAGCCCTATTCAATCTATTCAGTAATGACTTGGGTGAGGGATTAGGGTGCACTGTCAGGAAGTTTTCTGATGACACAAAGCTGGGATGAGTGGCCAACACACCAGCAGACTGTGCTGCCATTCAACGAGACCTGGAGAGGCTGGAAAGCTGGGCAGGGAGAAACTTAATGAGCTATAACAAGGGTAAGTGTAGAGTCTTGCATCTGGGCGAGAACAATCCCAGGTACCAGTATAGGCTGGGGACTGACCAGTAAGAGAGCAGTATAGGAGAAAGGGACCTGGGGGTCCTGTTGGACAGCAGGATGACCATGAGCCAGCAATGTGCTCTTGTGGCCAAGAAGGCAAATGGCATCTGGGGTGGATCAGAATGGGGGTGGTTAGCAGATTGAGAGACGTTCTTCTCCTCCTCTACTCTGAAGCGGTGAGACCACATCTGGAGTATTGTGTCCAGTTCTGCACCCCTCAGTTCAAGAAGGATAAGGAACTACTTTAGAGTCCAACACAGAGCTACAAAGATGATGGAGTGAAACATCCTCCTGATGAGGAAAGGCTGAGGAAGTTGGGTCTCTTTAGCTTGGAAAAAAGATGACTAAGGAGTGACCTCATTAAGATTTCTAAATACATGAAGGGTGGGAGTCAGGAGGATGGAGTCAGGTTCTGCTCAGTGTCATCTAATGATAGGACAAGGGGCGATGGGTGCAAGCTGGAACACAGGAGGTTCCATATAAATATGAGAAGAAACTTCTTCACAGTGAGGGTGACGGAGCACTGGAGCAGACTACCCAGGAAGGTTGTTGAGTCTCCTTCTCTGGACATGTTCTGACTGGGTATGTTCCTGTGTGACTTGATCTAGGTGATTCTGCGATACAGTAGAGTCCAGAGGACTCAGGTAGAGCTGATAGTTCATTGTGATAGGTGCTGTAAAAGCAGACAGTAGAAGAAAAGTCTAGTTCTAAGAACGCTACACAGGTAACTAATATAATATCTGGAAGTGATGCTGATGCAGGAGAGTGAGAACACACCATTCAGTTGCAAAGAAGCTAATGGAAGTTGAAATTTACAGATGAGAAGAGCTTACTCATGCAGTCAAAACAGCACTTCACAGTGCTCCAACTGCACCTGCAGGATAACAAATGAATGGGAGATTCTTTTAGGAACTAGAGCCCTAAGTAATTTGGTGTTGCATGAACTCTACAAAAGCGAATTTTTATATCAGTTCACAATTAGGAATTCACAGCACCTGAGAAATGGAACCCATGTCTTCTGTTTTGCTACTGGTGGCACAGTGCGACCAACTGGAAATATGCACATGTGGAAAATGTAGGTTTGAAGTCCACAAGGCAGAAAAGCTTCTTCCGTGCTGGCCTCTTTTGAGATGGCAGGCTTTCTTTGTAACAGTAATTTTAAAAGGTATGTTAGTTCTTTTGTATTTTATCTCGTGTCTAATATTTGCTTAAAAACAAAAGTAAATGTTCCTTTGGTATTGTTTTCAGTAGGTCAGAACAGTAGAGTTGTGGGAAACCACTGCCTTCTACCAGCCTGTTTTACAGCTTCAAAATACATTGTGCTATTATTTTTCAAAGTTTATGAAGAAACAAATTCCTTCATGGTGTGAACACCATGAAATGACAGCCCATAGTGAGTTGTTCTGGCTGAATTAAAAACCTTTGAAAACGAAGATTGTAATACAAATACTAGTGGAAGCCTTTATGATAGTAGCATTAACAAAGCTCTGCTGTAATGTTTTCTGAAACACCACCATAGTAATTTGTTCAGGAATCCTTTCATATCTCTTCATAAAACGAAAAGTGTTCCGTTCAAATTTAATCCCAGATCTCCTATATAACCCTGTGAATATTTCCAACAGGCACTTTCATTAGACAAACAGCATTTAGGAAATACTTTTTATTCTGTAGAACCCAGAATGAAGAATGAAGGAAAAAGGCGAGAGTCACTACGTTCTTCAGAAATAGCAGAACAAGAAAAGTACAATGAATTGCTGCAGTGTGAATTGCAGTAGGAAATAAAGACATTATTATTACTACTGACAGGTTTTGCGCTGTCCTGGCAATGTGCTTTGAGATATTCTCTTGTGTAAAAGAACTGATTGGCTTGGTGGACTGCCAATATGTTCTCAATAGAGGTACAAATACACACATATATATATATATTGCTATGTAGAACACATGAGTTTGCTTTCAGCAGCTACTGGTTATAGAGAAGCAGCCTGGGAAAAAACAGACTGAAAGCAGTTAACCTAAGATGCAAGTACACAGCACAACTGTATATGGTACAGAAGCACAGCAGATAGCTCTGGATCTTAAATGAGTCAATGGAATGAAAGGGATGAGCTGTAAATTTAGGAAATAATAACTTATTTGAAATGAATTTCTGTATCTATCTTTTCACAGTCTGAACTGCACAGCGCAGATGTGCCTTGAGAGACCAAGTCCAGATAATACAAACCAAAGATATTCTCATGAGACCACTCATAGGAGGGTGAGTTTAAAAACAGAAGTGAGTTTGTAACCACACCTAAGAATACGGGTGTGGGAGAGTGTTTATTCAAGAGAACCTGCAAACTTTGTTGTGTCTCCCTGACGAACTTGACAAAATGAGACTACTTATGATACCTAAACTCCTGCCACACTCCATGACAGGAAAGGTGCATACAAGGATCACAGCCAATAATATACAGCAGCTGAGTTCATAAAATAAACGTAAAAATTTATCTGACCTTAATGCCGTGATGTATTTCCCTCTTTCTCTCTGTTTAACTATCTCTGTATCTCCAATTTTCAGTACAAAAATAGATTGTGATGTCAGCCAGTGATGTGCTACAGAGGAACTCTAGTCCAAGAAAACAAAACATTATTTTTTGTAGCTGGAGACTGGCCAGGACTGCTACGGTGCATGTGTGATATAGGGGGAAGATGGGTCAATTTTGTTGCTGCTGTTCCTTCACGACCTAAGAGATTCATCGGTGCTCATTAACTGAGTTAAACCCATTTCTTCAGCCTTCCTCTGCTGTCAGGACCAACATGTGAAGACAGTAAGGGCAGAATTGCCACGTGTAGTTTGTCTTTTGAACATTAACCTTTATTACACATGATAAAGCAGGCTTGCAACTGGAGTTGCATGTATTGTCTTCCCATTAAAAAGTTCTGAAGTGTATATATACACTTGTGTGTGTGTGTGTGTGTGTGTTTACAATGGACTTGAGCAAAAAAAAAAAGTTGAAACGTGCTGGCCAGTAAAAATGGGACCACTGATTTTAACACACAGTACAGCATTCTGATACAGTTCACAACATATCACGTGAAGCGGTTAGCCCTCCTGTAAAGTCTTCACTGCATAGTTAGCTAGAACGAGCTGAAATGGGTAGAAACTTAAACCATGTATTTCCGCAGCCACTGCAGGATTGTACAAGGACCATCTCTATTAGTTTTTTAAAAATGTAAATTCTTTTCAGTTTTATGGGGGGGGATAATATTTCACTGAACATTATTTGGCTTTTCTCATCTTTCCCTCCGAGCAATTAAATGAAAGCAAAACCCTGGGATCTGTGAGAGAAGGCACAGGGCATTTATCCCAGAGGTCTCTTCTGTGGTGCATTTTTCTGGTCGATAAATAGGAAAGAAACCCCAAATAGATGAATCTGGGCTGAGAACTGTGTGCCTGTCTCAGTTCTCGATTTCGTTTAGTGTTAATCTAAACATCTCTCTCATGAAGGGTCCTCGGGGATGACAAACTCCCTGTGTGCACGTTTGTGCTTGCCTTTATGGAAAACATAAACACAAAACATGAAGCCTGAAGCTTACTAAATGTGAGCTGCTTTTGGACAAAGAGAATTCTTCACCTGTTACCTCAAAATGCTCTTACTGTTTTCCTGCTCAAGGGGACAGGCCCTTAAACTATTCACTAAAGCTGACCGAAGTGCTCAAGTTCTCAAAGATTTCAGCTGTACCCTTCATATCTTTATTGAAATTGATGTGACAAAGAGAGGAGGAAGAGGAGAGAAGTCAAAATCCAGATCACACGTCTCACAATATGGCAAGCAAAGGAAAGACCAGCAGTGAACTAAGGGTACTTCTTGCTCAGTATGAAATATTTTCTTCCTCCTACCAAAGTAACTGCTAAAGTCAAAATAATTACAGTTCCCTTCATATATCTGTAGGTCTGCAATCAATCAGTTTTCAAATGTGTTTAGAAACAGATAAAGGAGGAATAAATTTAACCAGGAAAAAAGAAAAGGAAGCCACCAGTAAGAGAGAACACTGAACTGGTTCAAGGAAGAAAGAGACTTTATGATCAAACTGGTGTATTGAGGTTCCTCACAAACATATAGAAAAAGGAGAAGTGAGTGTCCGAGATAGATTAAATCCAAGTTTGGTGGCCAGATTAACCATGCAAGAAGAAACGCACTGGATATCAGTGTTTACTGCTCTGACAGAGACCTGGCAAGATTTGACTGTAGCCTGTGGGACCTACCAAACAGGGGATTGTAAGTGGTGGGCACTCTAAAGAAGATATATTGTACACGAGTTGGTTCTTGAAATTATGCCTGTTGTTTCTTCTTTATTTTTCTGAATTTATGTACTGCATTGGAAGGATTACAAAAACCTGTCATTTAGGCAAAGATTCCATTGGTTTTGAGTAGATTCTAGGATTTGGCTTTTTCCATATTTATTTTTTTGCATCTCTAGTTTAATTCTTTCTTGTGTATTCCCTGATGTGATCAAAACTGTCCACCATTTGTCATAAGCATTGGAAGGTTTGTACTTTTGCAAAGGAAGGCAAAAAAAGGTTTATCAGGAGGCTGGGTACAGTTACAGTTTAATAGTTAAACTCTGTGATCTTGAAGGTTTTTTTCCAACCAAAATATTTCTATGATTCTAAAAACACATTCTACAGCAGCTTGTCTCGTAGACAGGCACTGGTATTTGCCACCATAGTATGCTCAAAATCACTTTGCTACTTTTCAAAATCACTCTGCTACTTTCTTTCCTCTTGTATTTTTCTTTTACATCCACAGAACACAGTCCTACACTCCTGTGCTCTCCCTTGACACTGACATCACCCATCAAGGCACTTTGCAAAGACTCCCATACACAAGTGAGAAACACTACTTTGTAAATTTCATGATTACTCTGATTTCATCTCATAGTATCACTTTTTATTAATGTCCCTGGTGGCTTTTACTCCAGAAAATAATGTGACTCATTATTTTGCTATATAGTATTTCAAGCCAGCACCCACCTCTGTAAACCCTTTCCTACTCACTTCTCTGGTGTACAACAACATATGTGGATGCATTCCTACACTTAGAGAGCGAGTTGTTGAAAAAAAAAAGAAGCCCCTGTAGCTGGAAAACTGGGGCACGACGAGATAAACTGTTGACTGGGGTTATGTATTGATTTCAAGAACCAGATAAGTACAGCAGGAGAGGAGTTTTTGGATTTCCTGTAAGGAGTTGATGTCGGCTACACTGCTAGTTGCCCAGAATACAGCATTGTCTAGCCTGTGGAATCCAATGCAAACCTGCCAAGTCACAGTCCAGTATCCTCTCTCAGGGTTTTATTGCAGACATGTAGCACTAGACATTTTTCTTAAGGTCTTGTTTCTTGGAGATCTCTGTTTACGCTAGAGTCAGCTTTCCTCTAAAGCAGCATGTTTCTAGCTTTGTGGATGCTGAGAGAATTATGAAAACCTCAAGTGAGTCAGTCAAACAAAACACATACACAAAATAGATCACTTTTTGTAAGCTGGTCTGGTAACATTTGGGGCCCTAACGCACACCTTCTGGGTGTTTAGGGTTGGCAGTATCATGAGCTGCAATACCATCCGTTCCCTGACCCCTTCCTACATCGCACCTGGGAACAGATATATTGTTTTGTTCCAGGGAGTTTAAAGAAAGAAAGAAAGTTAAGAAATACATGTTCTCAGATGTGTTCATGTGTGACCCCTTTTTGGCACTATTCCCCTTGCACCATTTCTGAGAAATTCTTTCTTTGGAAGGGAAATGTGCAGCACGTTTATGCCTCCTGTTAGTTGTTCCAGCTACAATTACCTCTCTTCAGACATTTTCTGGAATGGACTGAAACATAATGAGGTTTATACCATAAACAGCATCAAGTGTCTGCTCTATTTATGCTAGCAGGCTCCTGTTAACCTTTAATCCTCCCAAATCTTTCGCAAAACAATGAAAGAGTCTATTCTTCCCTATTGTCTGATGATAGTTAATGTCGTAAGGAAGGTTTTCCCAACTTCAGAAACAATTCAAATCTTCTTACCCTGTCCCCACTTTTCCAGCATCTACAATAGGTGAAGCCAAGTGTGGCAAATGATTTCTGGGGTGCAGTGGGCAACCAATTTGTTTCAGTGAGTGCCACAGGTTTCCCAAATGCCATTGTGGGTGATGTTCCTCTCAAGCCTAGCAGCAAGTCCTTCAGGAGGTGAAGGGACACCAACTGTCTGAGCATCCATTCCCTGCTGACTCTGACCCTGTTGGGATCTGACAGCTGTAAAAGACATAGGAAGCAATTAAAGCACACTGTATTAGTCACAAAGGCTGATGGGCATGGCTCTCTTAAAGGTGCATGTCTGCAAAATAGATAAACCCAGGAACCTCAAGTGCTGTAACACACTGCTCGGAGGCTTTGTGCAAATCTATCCTCCTGAAGCCACCTGGGGTTATTTATTTACTTAAACTTCGTTTGAAAACTGGAAGTTTCAGGCTACTTACCCAATTAACCTTAACACCTGTTTGGCTGGAAACACTTGGGAACAGTGTGAACAAGCCATGGCAAGGCTTTTTTTTCCCCCTTTTGTTTTTAAGTGAAGGGAGCAGACAAAGTATATTCCTGGCACAAATTTTATCCCAGTCCTCTCTCAGGTCTGAGCTGCTGGGGTTTGCTCCTGGTAATGATTTAAGTGGAAGCTCCTGCTAGCAGGGACAATCGTGATATCTAAATCAATAGATTGTAGTGAATGGCTGTTTTTTTAACTTTTGCCTGCTTCTGTTTTATTGCCTGATGGATTTTAGCTCTCAGTTTCCCCCTCTTCAGAGTCCTACAATCTGCACCAAATGTTTCACATTACTCAGTGTGAAAAACTTCCTATTCTTTCATATTTTTTACAAGTTCATACATCTATGGAAACATGATATTTCATATTTCATTCTGCTTTGTGAATGTCATTGTGAGGGATGCTGGTTCACATGCAATAGGCCTCTTCTGTCTTTGATCAGCTTGACCGCAACTAATTGTAAATGGAGAACAAATGAAAGAAATATTTATAAATTTCATGGGAATTCAAGCAGGGACTAAGCCTTTCCTAATGCCTCCATTCACAGTAGATGTTTATTGAATACTTTTAGTCTACTGTGTACTTCAGTATTTATATGCTCTTAGGTTTTAGCTTGTTCTGAGTAGGTAGAGCAAAAGATCTCTCTTTCAGCTTTTCCTTCCCTTCCTCCCTGCCTCCCTTCTCGCCTTCCTTCCCTCTTTCCTTCCTTCTCTCCTGTCTGTCTTCTTTGTCTTTTGTTTCCCTCCCAAACATAAACCAGGCTGATGGTGGGGTTGATGTTCAACATAGTTGTTTGGTTCCAGAGCCTACAGCTGTAAAAAGGGTAAGAAGGAGGAAAAATACTATAATAAAAGTTAAAATAAATTTTGAGGCAAAAAGCCAAGTTGGGAAACATCAAATGAAAATCTTAATGATTCGTCCAAAATAAAGCCGTAAACGCCTAGAGCCAAGTGAAGCAGCTGTCAGGTCACGCAGGCTAAATCTGAAAAGGTAACAAAACAAAAAGTTTAATATTATGAAGCTAACCAGAAGCTGACAGGCTAAAAAAATCCCCAAGCATTCCTGGGTTTACTTCTCAATCTTTCCTTACACAGTTGTAGTCTTACAACTTTTCCTGGCTTTATCACACGTTACTTTTACAACGGGAAACTTAACACATCCAAAATCTTTTTTTGGGACTTCCCTGCTTGTTCTGTCCCACAGTGTGTGACCGTACAAAGCAAATCGCAGAAACTGTCTCCTTTGGCCAGACATGTACAGTGTGGAGAGCCTCACACGTTTGTCACAGATGCCATGCATGCTGCTGGTCCCGCTTGCATGTGCTGCTGGCAGGGACAGACCGTGGCAGCAGGCACGGAACAGGACAGATGCTGCGCTGCTGCAAATCAGTGCTGCTCTGCTGAAGTCGATGGAAACTTTGGAGTGAAACGTGAGATGTGCCAGGCAGAAAAGAGAGCAAAACTGTTTGTTTCAGCCTCTTGTGAATGACCATGTCTTCTACCCACCTATCAACACCCTTTTTAACTGTTTCATTCATGTGGAAAATAAGGATGTGCAAGTGTGGAGTTTGACACTGGTGTGAGGCAAGGATGGCTAGTTGTTTTGGGCAATGTAATGACATAATTCGTTCCTTTCGAATATGAGAAACAAAACCTAACCAAACAGATCAACGCTGAGGCTCAGAATTCATTACAACTGCCACAATTTGCCCCTGGAGCACATTCTTTCTTCCCCATGATTTATTTTGTATTTATATTTTTGTTTGTGTTTCTCATCTGTAAGACAACTGAGGCCAGGAAAATCACTCTTTTGCCTTTGGAGAATGCAGGGAGATGGTTAAGAGGCCTGGAGCTTGTACAAGAGCAAAATTTAAACCTAAAATAATCAGGGGCAATGGATTTCTGATAAAAGGGGTTTTTTTAATATTGTTTCTTTCAAACACCACTGTATTTAAGAAGTAAAGTAGGGTGAGAACTTGGGAGAAGGTGAAACTCAGACAACATAATACTGCATTTTCCTTGAATATGAAGACTTTCAACATTTCAGTTTTCCTCTTTGAGAAGGAAGTAACATCTTAAAAGCATAATTAAGCTGTGATATGCAATCCAGTACGCTAGGTTTGCCTAATTCCTGAGTCCCTGGCAAGTAGCACATGTATCTGGCAGCCAATCACTGCACGAATTGTTAAAAATAAAACACTTGATAATCAGTATTAAATTAAATTGCAGAACAGAGATGGATGATGATTGTGATCAAGGCTTTAAGTATTATTTACCCTCCTACAAAGAGCTTGTCTGGTCTTTCACAAACAGGGTATATAAAGCACTTACTCAGCATGTAACTTGAGCTGTGAAGATTGTACTACAGCGAGGTGTTCTTAAAGCCACAGGCTTTTTATCACAATTAAGAAAGCAAGGAAGAATGTGGGTGAGGAAAACAGAAATAGCTTAGGCATCACCCTTCTTTCAGGTCAACAACTGCATGAATGGCATTACTACACAGAGGCATGAAGAATCTCCACCACCCTGTGTTGCTGGAGCCACCTTGGGCAGTGTTCTGCTGGTATCATGCTGGGGCACTGCCTGGAAGTCACTCGCTACTCTGGGCAACTTGCACCCCTGCTTTATTTGCTCCAGATTACGTGCATTTAACAGCTCTCTTACTTATCTGAAGGGAGATGATGTACAGATCAGCAGGAGGAGAAAGGATAACAGTCTTACAAGACAGGCACTTTTGTCTTTCTCACGTTAGTATCATGACTTTTCCCGAACCACTTTGTTAATTGACTTACGAAAACAGACGTCTGTGGTTGTAGATTTTACGCGACAGTGCATTCCCCACCCGGTCTTCTAGATTCCAAAGCTGGGAAACAATCTCTCAGTTCTGACGAGAAGAAAAGGAAGAAACGTGGACTGTGAACTAAGTAATTGAAAGTTACACATGCTCTCTCAGAATCACAGAACATAGAAGATCACGTTTGTCTAAGCAAATTCATTTTACATGTGTTTTAAAAGGATTAAGATTGTGTGCATGTGTGATCAGCCCATGTCTCATCGGACTGATGGTAAATCTCACTTAAGGAGACACAAATTCTTATGCCATCCTCACCTGACTGACAGAGATTTTCTCTCCACATCCTTCAGGACTGCAAAAATTTCCTGAGCAGTGTAGGAGAAAGGGACTTGTGGTTCCTGGTGGACAGTAGGATGACTATGAGCCATAAATGTGCTCTCGTGGCCAAGAGGGCCAATGACATCCTGGGGTGGATCAGAATGGGAGTGGTTAACAGATTGAGAGAGGTCCTTCTCCCCCTCCACTCTGCACTAGGGAGACCACATCTGGAGTATTGTGTCCAGTTCTGGGCCCCTCAGTTCAAGAAGGACACAGAACTGCTGGAGGGTGTCCAGTGCAGAGCCACAAAGATGATGGAGTCAAATATCTCCCTGATGAGGAAAGGCTGAGGGAGCTGGTTCTCCTTAGCTTGGAGAAACGGAGACTGAGTGACTTTATGAATGTTTATAAATATGTGAAGGATGGGTGTCAGGAAGATGGAGCCAGGCTCCTCGGTGTGTTTGAACACATCAGCTCAAGTGCCATTGCTCTTCACATACAGAACATACAGGCTGTGGATATTGTTTACCTGCACTTTCCAAAAGCCTTTTACACTGTTCCCCATAGAATTCTCCTTGATCAGCTGGCTGCTCTTGGCTTGGACAAGCACACGATCTGCTGGATAAAACACTGGTTGAAGGGCCGGGCCCAAACAGTGGTGGTTAATGGAGTTAAATCCAGCTGGCAGCCTGTCACCAGTGGTGTGCCTCAGGGCTCGATGTTGGGACCATCTCTGTTTAACATCTTTACTGATGCTCTTGTTAAGGACACAGGGTGTATCATTAGTAAGTTTGCAGATGACACCAAGTTAGGTGGGAGTGTTCATCTGCCAGATGGTAGGGAGGCTCTTCAGAGAAACTTGGATAGATTGGAGCAGTGGGCCAAAGTTAATGGTATGAGCTTCAGTAAGGCCAAGTCTCAGGTCCTGCACTTGGGCCACAGCAACCCCCTGCAAGGCTACAGGCTTGGGGAGGTGTGGCTGGAGAGCCATCTGGCAGAGAGGGGCCTGGGGATTCTAATTGACAGGAAGATGCATATGAGCCAGCAGTGTGCCCAGGTGGCCAAGACAGCCAATGGCATCCTGGCTTGTACTACAAAGTGTGGCCGGCAGGAGTAGGGAGGTTATCATCTCCCTGTATTCGGCACTGGTGAGGCCACATCTTGAGTACTGTGTCCAGTTTTGGCACCTCAGTACAAGAGACATGTGGAGGTGATTGAGCAGGTGCAGAGGAGGCAACAAAGCTGGTGAAGAGCCTAGAGAATAAATCTTATGAGGAAAGACTGAAAGAGATGGGGCTCTTTAATTTGAAGAAGAGGAGGCTGAGAGGAGACCTCATCACTTTCTGCAACTACTTGAAGGGATGTTGTGGAGAGGTTGGTGCTGGTCTTTTCTCACAAGCAATTAGTGATAGAACAAGAGGGAAGGTTTAGACTAGATATTAGGAAGTTTTTCACAGAAAGGGTGGTCAAGCACTGGGAATAGGCTTCCCAGGGAGGTGGTTGAGTCACCATCCCTGATGTGTTTAGAGATCGTTTGGATGAGGTGTTGAGGGATCTATTTTAGGGGTGAACTTGTAAGGTAGGATAGATGGTTGGACTTGATGATCCCAGGGGTCTTTTCCAACCAGAGTGATTCTGTGATTCTGTATCCTAAAGGGACAATAGATGTGAACTGGAACATAGAAGGTTCCACAGAAAAATGAGAAGGAACTTCTTCCCATTGGGGGTGACAGAGCACTGGAACGGGCTGCCCCAGGGGGGTTGTGGAGCCTCCTTCTCTGGAGACTTTCCCACCTGGATGTATTCCTGTGTGACTTGATCTAGGGGATTCTTCTGAGGCGGGGGGATTGGACTAGCTGATCTTTCGAAGTCCATCCCAATCTCTACTGTTCTATGAGAAAGTTTTTAATTTTGTAGTGGGATTTCAAAATTCTAGATACACTGCCTTTTTGTGAACCTGCTCAGTCTGGGTATCTGACTTGTCTTTTAGTTATTATGTAAAATGTAGGCTAAAATGCCACAAAAAGTCTTTCATATGGAACACATTAAAAAAGAAAACAATAAAATAAAATATGTTTTGGTTCTGTGTGCTCAGGAGTAAGCACGTTAAGAATAACATCTTTTAGGCTGGAGAAGGAAAAAATTTGAGATCGTGCCAAGCTTCAGTAAAGTAACATGCTCAATCATTTTCTTGTGGTTACAGCCTAAGTAGATAGAGTTTAAAACAGTTGACTCTGTTCAGTTTTCCAAGTTCTAGCTGATTTTATTTACTTTAAAGTACATTATGCTAAATATGAAAATAAGTTAAAAGCAAACATGTTGGAATAGAACTCTTGCCAATATAACATTTCTTACCTTTCAGACTATGCCAAGGCTTGGAGTGGATGACCTCTCATATTGGAGTGAGATAGCGTTCTTTTATTACAAACAGAGAGACTTGTATTTATCCTGTGAACATGTACATTTGTCGGCACTTCTGGCTGCTGAGACAGTGATGTGTTTGATTTGTATCAGCCAACTTCCAAGCTGTACTTGAACCAAGTGCGGTCGAACTGAAATGAAAAGTATTTTCCTACCTTTTTTTAATACACTAATCCTCAACTGGATGCACCTATGTGAATGTGTTTTTAAGTACTGAAATTCCTCTGAATATGTATTCTAACATTTTCAATGATAGCTTTTTAAAATCCGTTTTGTCATTGTCAGTATTTCATAACTCCCTCTAAATAGTTTGTGTAACTTACTAATGTGAATTAGTGCTCTTTGATAATAAAACAAGTAGTGAGTAGATTGACTTTGCTCAGGCCCAGCTTTAGCCTCTTATCTCCAACTGGATTTCCTGGAACATCTGTAGAGTTCTAGCTGGCATAGAAGTTATGAATGCAAATTTTTATATGCCGAACGAGTTAGTAAATATTGTGGTGTCTTTTAACCTGCTGTGTAATTGAACTTATGCCTTAACAGAAATCTTTCATTCTGTTTCTCTGATTAGCAGTTCTACGATAGAACTTGAAAATACATATCTGTACAACGGATAAAGGCTAGTTTAGCCATTTAGAACTTGAATACCTTTTTAAAAGTAAGCCTTTTGACAGTTGAATTTGGAATCACAGCAGCCAGTGTTATGAGTAGGCCTCTGCTATAAGCTGTTGAAGCCTTAAATACTGTGTACGTGAGCCTTTGTCGTCATTCAGTGAGTGCTATTTTCTAAACTAATGCAAAATTGATAAGCCAGATTTATAAACAAAATCGTGGTGCTGTATTCAAGACTTCAAAATGAAGGTAATCTCAACGTTTATCTACTATAATTTTTTTATTTTATTACAGAGAATAGTAAGCCTTGATTTTTGTTTTTAGTCTTATTTGCGGGAGTATTTTGATCGTGTTAGGCTCATTCATCTGACAATTAGAAACTGAAAGTTTAAAAAAGTAGAGAGCTTTCACTTTGAAAAACCAGTGTTGAAAGATTAGACATAGTGACTCTTAATTCATTTTGAAGGAGATGGAGATAAACCTGTAAAGAGAATCTAAAACTGTGGCTGAAATTAGCTGGGAATATTAGATTACAAAAAACCCACAACTACTAAATGCCCCAAAAAGCTTTGAGGGGAGGAAAAAGTAAAGATAGCAAAAAGAAGTAGATGTCTAATTCCTAATGAAGTCCTAGTGACAGTCAAAGACCTAACCTAGATAAATGCTTGTTGGGCTTTCCGAAAGTGCCATTTTAGGCTTACGCTTGCCTCAGAACTGTGTGGAGTCTGGTTACTTGAACTATTATGCTAGTTGACAAGAGTTTTTTTAATGACAACATGTTTTTGACAAATACTGTTTTGATAAACACTGAGTTTTCTTTAATAAAATTTTAAGTTTTGTAAATTTCAATTTTACTCTGTTTTTATTTGGACAAAGCTTAAACTTTAAAAGTATCAGCCATTGTGTTGTCATGTTACAAAGAATCTGAATGCGTGTGGCATCAGTGATTGGTTGAATAAAATTAAACGTCGGTGCTGATTGGAAAAAGTCACATTTAAGAGGACTGTGAGTCTCAAATCAAAATACACAGAAAATAATCCATGTCAGTGAGAAGTAGTTCTTAAAGTAAAAAGGGGAAAGCACAGCAACATTCAAATCTTGATATTAAAGCTTCTTGTTCTGGTGTTCATGCTAACAACTGTTACAGTGTGTGAAAATAAGATTTGTTCTTAGTGAACCAAGAACAAGGGAAAAAATAAAATCATGCTGCAAGGTTTCATGTAAAGTAATTGTTGCTACTAAGCAGATTCAGTAATAATTGTAATGTTTCCCCTCCTTCTTAATAAATTTAAGGCTGAATAAAGCCTTCTACATAAATACTAGAAAAAACAAGCTGGTTAATTAAGTAGTGACTGTAGTGTCCTTCCTGTCATTTTTGTATGGCTAATTCTTAATATATGGTGAGTGAATTTTTTTTCCCCTCAGTAAATGTTTTGTGATCATAAGTTGCTTTTCCTTTTGTGTGTTAAATTTGGTCTCGTCATTGGGAAGGAAATTATTTCTTTTCTTTACAGTTCACAGTTACTGTAGCTTGCAAATACTTGAGTGTTCTCTCATTTGCTCTTCATAAACTGAAAATCCCCCTGTAAAACATGCAATTTGAGTTTTTTCAGCTTTGTAAAGGCAATTTTAGTCAAATCTGTAACGTTTTACCATGTAAATATTGTAACAGACATGGTTCTGCTGAAACATTATGAAAGTGTTTTGTGGTGGATTCAAGACCACAATTTAAGATAAGGGAAAAGGAAAACAAAGCAGTCAGGTCTCGATGGATAAATTTGCCAGACAATGGATAGCTTAGGGGAACTGAAAAAAAGGGTTTATTAGCTCTTTAACTACATACAGAAAAGAAGAAAATGTCAAGCAAGTTAGTGCAACAAACTAGAAACTGTGTCACAAATGCCATCACTGAGAAAAATACAATGGGAGATCACTGTCATATTAGTCCTTGGGTCTTTTTTCACATCGGAGATCTGCAGGAAAAAAAGAGCATGTCAGTCATGTAGAGACGAGTACCACCACCCTCTCTATTATTCATGTATCACCCCATCTGCACTACAGCGGCACCCCAAGCTGTTTGCAGACTCCTGGTGAATTCTTCAATTCTTCAGCGTAGCCTCTCCAGCTCAACGCTCTCGGGACGGCCTGATTCCTCAGCGCCTGAACTGCATCCCTCAGTGCAGGAGACCTGCTTTCAAACAAAGAACCCAGACTCTGTCTTTCATGCCCAAGGTTTTAAGGATTCTCAAGTCCTTCTGCTTTCTTCAGCTAAACACGGACAAATTCTCCCCAATACCAAGCACCCTCCAGTCTTTCTCAGCGGCAGAAGTGACCAACAGTCTCTCTTCCTGCTTATCAGGGCTCACTAAAATGGCTACGGGCGCATGGCCCTGGCCACGCGCAGGACCCAAGATGGAGACTGACTGCATGGCTGCGTCAGCAGGGCCCCCCCACACACACTCTCTGCATGTGGCGGAGAGGGTTTTCCAGAACCCTCTCCTCTCTCTCTCTCTGTGTCTCTCTCTCTCCTCCTGTCTCATCTCCAGGAGGAAGAAAGAGGAGTTCCTTAGCTCACTGTGAGGCTGAAGGTCTGCTCCATGGAGGGGGATGGTGGTAGATCTGCACCAAAGTCTTGCTTCTCCGGTTCGTGGTATCAGGTCTGGACTGGGGCTCTACCTTCTGCGCCGGGCCATGGCTGTCAAGGTCCGGGCCAGGGCTCTCCTGCTTGTGCCAGGCTGTGGCTGCCTAGGTCCGGACTGGGGCTCTCTGCTGGTTACAGGAGTGGAGTGGACCTGACCCGGTGAGCCCACTCCATCCTGGGGCAGGGAGCCGCTGGAAGCTGTATTCCCCCGCCACCACCCCAGGAAGTGGGGTGGGGGTTAGCACAGGGCTGCAGCCTCTGTGCTGGGCTGGAAGCCCTCAGTCAAAAAGAGGCAGGACCAAGATAACTGTTACCTTTTAACTGCTCACCTAGCAACACCCCTTAAGGGCAGGTACTTGGGACGGTGTCACCTCCCCCCAGGACAGGTCACTGGAGGGAGGGGGGTCCTCTCAAAGCAACAGAATGTTTTCTTTTCTTCATGAAAGCACAAACCTGTGCATCTGAAAAGTCTGGTCATTTTCAAACTACAACAAGACACAAGACCCCACATATATTTGGTCCATATTCTTCTCTCACACTGCAAATAGCCTCAATAGATCAAATACCCATAAAAATTAAAGCATGTCTAGGATGATTCACCGGAGTGGGAACAACTTTTCAGTATATTCTCGCACAAATCAATAAGCATTTTCACCATGGTCCATGTGATTTTGACAGTTGTAGCTGCAGTAACATTTACCTCTTGAAATGATGATGAGAAACATCTCTAACACATCGTAACTGGGTTTAGCACAAGTATGACTGAACTAAAGTCCATCCTGCCAAATTATAGCTTCAATTCAAGCTACGGGGAAGATGAAAAGTTCTTTTCTTTCATGACGTGCTAATTAACTAAGCCAACAGATATGTACCTCAGTGAAGAGGGTGTCTGGCTAGCCACTTATTCTTGACAAACATAAATGTTTCTCACTCTTATTTTTCTTTTTCATTTTTCTTTTCATAGCTTTTAACAGAGATGAGATTTCTGGTCAGAACAACAACTAAACAATGTAGTTTTCAGCAGATAGTGAATAAAAGTTCATGCTAATGTCTTTGCCATGGTCTAATTACTCATGTAGGTGTTAATGATGAGTTACATGACTCTTAACTCAAGATCACTAGATCACTGGGTTCATGTATTTCGTACTCTCTTCCTCAGACTGTCAGCAAAAGTGTGATCTTGTACCACAATCATTACTGCCCATTACACTGAGTGTTGCTACTCCTCATTATACTTTGTAATGGGCATGAGTGTAATCTCATTGTCTCATCTACACAGCTACCAGGTATTTTTCCTCTTGCTTTAAGCATCATTGACCAGTTTAGGTCACTCTATGGTTTCCTGAAGCTGGTTGACCTCATCTGTAACATCTGTGTGCACCAAGCTTAGTAAAGTACAAACCAGAGTTAAGAAAACACTACAAAGGATCCAGTTTCAAATTAAGTTCTTTAAATTAGGGTGTTTTCTCATATATGTCTGTATGCCTATGCTCTGATCATAGTTGGGAGAGATCTAGCTCTCCTTTCAGTTGCTTGCACTTGGGTACATGGTGTTATTTGAAATCCTTGAGAGTGCAAAACCCCTCTAATAAGGGCTGTCAGATGTGACAGCAATGCTGTGCTCCTTTGGAGTGGCATCTTCAAATAACACCTTATACCATCTCTAATGAAATTAATCACATCTGCTTTAACAGATGAATTTGGCTCAGTTTTACTGCAGTCAAGGGATCCTGGATAGAGCAGTTAATTTTACCCTAAAGCAGGGTACCTAGTGGCTAGTCATTCCTTAGGACTTCAAGTCAGTTGTGTGAGGATAGCTCACCTGCTTTGAGTATCCAAGGCATCCTGCACTGCTGTCACTGTGTCCAGAAGGACACAGCTTCTTTTAGGTTCTGTGTTGCACTAACCCCATAGAGGTGTCCTAAACACCATTGGATATCTGTAACACCATTAAAGCTTCGTGTTTAGAGAAAAATCTTCAGCCGCGGGAGCCCTAAGACCGTGACAAAGCTTACTGTTTTTGAGACAGGCACACAAGTGTCTGTGATTGGAACATAATCCTCAAATACTAAGCTTTCATCATTTAGGAACGTTGCAAACATAGGCAAGGAGGACTATTTGAGATGCCTCTATGTCTCAGGTATGAGTATGTGGGACTGGCAGGATGCACTTCAAACTCTCACATGGCACTAGATGCTTGTTTAGCCAGGTTATTAGTTGTCTCCAAAATCTCTGCAATACTGTTGCTTTACTCTGTTGGTAACTTCCATGTCTAACTCTGTTCTCATCACTAATCCTAAAAAGCTTTATCTCCCTCCAGAAGTATGGGTTACAAGCACAAGCCCTTTTTTGGTGAGTGTTGTCCCTCATTTGGGATTTAGGTTCATGCCCAATGTAGAGAAGCCAAGGAGCACACAGAGTTGATATCCATCTTCTAACCTTTGATGCAGTTCTATACAGAAAGGAGCGCCAAGCAATATTTCACAAAGCCAGCAGACCTCCTCAGAGCAGCAACAGAGTTTTATACAGAAAGGGTCCTGGTGGACAGCAGGATGACCACGAGCCAGCAGTGTGCGCTTGTGGCCAAGAGGGCAAACAGCATCCTGGGGTGGATCAGAAGGGGAGTGGTTAGCAGATCAAGAGAGATTATTCTCCTTTTCTGCTCTGCCATAGTGAGACCACATCTGGAGTATTGTGTCCAGTTCTGGGCCCTCAGTTCAAGAAGGACACAGAGCTGCTGGAGAGTGTCCAGCGTAGAGCAACAAGGATGATGAAGGAAGTGGAGCACCTCCTTTATGAGGAGAGACTGAGGGAGCTGTGTCTTTTTAGCTTGGAGAAGAGGAGACTGAGGGGTGACCTCATTAATGTCTATAAATATGGGAGGGGTGGGTGTCAGGAGAATGGAGCCAGGCTCTTCTCAATGTCATCTAGTGATAGGACGAGAGGCAATGGGTGTAAGCTGGAACATAGGAGATTCCATATAAATATCAGAAGGAACTTCTTCCCAGTGAGGGTGACAGAGCACTGGAACAGGCTGCCCAGGGGGGTTGTGGAGTCTCCTTCTCTGGAGATGTGTAAAACCCGCCTGGATGTGTTCTGGTGTGACTTGGTCTAGGTCATCCTGCTGTGGCAGGGGGATTGGACTAGATGATCTTTTGAGGTCTCTTCCAATCCCTGATGTTCCGTGATTCTGTAATTCTGTGATTCTGTGATACAGGTTACAGCAAGGAAAGTTGCACAACATTTGTTCATTGCTCACCTTTGGATTGTATAAATAATGCCCTTCTATGCAAGCTCCCACTAGTGACTAGCTCATTATAGAAACACAGCGTGACATTAGCATGTTAGATCTCCTCCTAGGAGTGTGATTTTCACTATGTTAGTTAGCTGTAGGTTACTTTAGTCACCTTCAGATAATCCCACTTACCCCTCTCCCATCCCCCTGGTCAGTAGGTGATGGATCTTTAATTGATATTAGCTCATCGCTGATTTATCTTCTTGTGATTCTTTAATTTGAGGACTGTTGGAGTGTGGCATTCCCTACACTTAGCTTGTGATTATAGAGCAATCACAGTGAATAGAAAGATTCTGGGAGAAGCAATGACAGGCAGAGGAACCCTAGTAACCTAATAATGAAGAAGATCACCTCAAACTGGCTGCACCTAGAATCATTGAAGGAGCATGATCAGCTTTACATACTGCCAGCCAAGGCAGCCAAAGGAAAAGTCTCCTCAGAAGGCTGTGCAGAGGTGGATTATTGCCTACAGGGGTATAGATTCATTATGAGGTAGAGGCAGAACAGTGCAAAACTTATGAGATATTCCAAAGGAATTTGTAAGTTTGTGAAACATTTAAGAGATGCTTAGGGGAAGAATCCAATGCAAGGAAAGGGAGGGCTCAAGATGGACTGGAGCAGAAAAAGCATGAGGAAAGAGAGAACAAGATGCTGAAAGTTTGGATGTGACCAGAGGCTGGTCAACATGACTGTCTGATTGAGCCATGTGCTTGGTCACTGCAGTGTTCCCTAGAGTCTTCTAAAATCCTCTTTCTATTTTCTTGATGAAGAAGGAAGCTTTCTCTTCTTGACTGGTGTGCGTGAGCATGACATCTCGGTGCTTGTAAAGGGGAAGTGTCAAGGACCCACAGGACCTCAAAGTCCAGGGGTAAATTGCCAGAAGAGAGAAGGTCTGAGAGCAGCTTCTAGTCACACCAGGAGTCTCAGACTGCATCCTGGAGAGACCTATGTGTGTTTGTCCAATTGTGGTACTTAGAGATCTGGTTTAGTGGTGAACTAGGTTGAGTAGGGTTATTGGCTGAACCTGATGATCTCAAGGGTCTTTTCTAAACTGAATTATTCTATGATTCTGTGAGAAGGAGGCTGAGGGGAGACCCTATCATCCTTCACAACTACCTGAAAGGAGGTTGTAGAAAGGTGGTGGTTGGTCTTTTCTCCCAAGTAACAAGCAAGAGGATGAGTGGAAATGTCCTCAAGTTGCACCAGAGGTTTAGGCTGGGTATTAGAAAAACTTTCTTCCCCCAAAAGGGTTGTAAAGGCTACTCAGAGGAGTGGTAGAGTCACCATACCTAGAGGTATTTTAGGTATTAAATATGTAGATGTGATGCTGAGGTGATGTACTGGTGACCTGGCAGTGCTCAGTTAGCAGTTGGGCTTGATCTTAAAGCCCTCTTCCAACCAAAATTGTTCTGTGATTAGTATGTGTGTGTGATATGTGGACACAGAACTTCAGCAAGCTCCATCAATACCTCCGGGACAGGAGGAAGCCCCTGGAGCTGGCCACCTCTAATGGTTAGAGGCCTCTGGGTGACTGTGGTGCTCTAGTTTTATCCACACCTGTGCTGCTTCCTGCAATCCATCAACGCACACATTGATGAGAAAGCAATCCCAAGGATGCACACCTCATACAATCTGGATGATAATGTTCTCATAGCACTCCAAGTTTCATATTGTTTCCTGCTGTTAAAAGGGATCTTGCTTCCTTTATACTTGTTTTCATGCTGATTTTTTATTGCAAAATTCTTAGTTACTAGATAAATCAGCTGATGGCTGCTTTTCTCTTTAAAATCATAGAATGATTTAGGTTGGAAGGGACCTTTAAAGATCATCTATGCCAACCCCCCTGCCATGCGTAAGGACATCTCTCAGTAGACCAGGCTGCTTAAAGACCCATCCAGCCTGGCCTTTAACACTCCCAGGTAATGAGTATCCACAACTGCTCTGGCCACCTTTAGCCTAAACTAAAGATGTATCCAATGTCTCAGCACCCTCACAGCAAAGGGGCTCTTCCCAAGATCTAATCTAAACCTGCCCTCTTTTACAGAATCACAGAATCACAGAATCACAGAATTACCAAGGTTGGAAGAGACCTCACAGATCATCAAGTCCAACCCCTTGTCCTATCACTACACTCCCTGATAAAGTCCCTCCCCATCTTTAACATAAACCCCTTTTAAGTACTGGAAGGCTGCTCTGTTTGGGGTGTACCATTCATGCACGCTGGTTTTACGTTCACTTTCCTCTTTTATCAAACACTCTTATGCTGTCCACTTTGATAAGGCTGTGCCTTGCAGCCACCCCAATATTCGGATGTGGAGAAACTGACCCAAGTCTACAAACAGCTTCTGTCTCTTAAGCCAGTGCTGAAACCGATGGAGTCATGAACATTGCACGCCTGTTTTGAACACCATTGTCTTTCCCCCCTTCTGGGGGTTTCAGGAATGCTCTCTACAGGAATGCCATTCCTCAGCTTTGCTAGACCTAACGCTACTTCAGCTTCCCTTGTCTGCAGCACAGTGATGCTGAATATTTGCTGTGCCATCAAGTCAGGTCATGCTAGGAGAGCAAAGCAAAGGTTTATTTTTTTCAGTACTTTTTCTCTCAGGCACCTCCTGTTTGTATAATAGTGCATTGCTCAAGGATCAGTAAAATAAATGTTACAAATCTTTCCTTAAGGTCACTCTTAACTTTTAAAATATCCTAATGACAGTAGGAAAAAACGTATTAGCTAAAATCAATCAGATTGACTGGATATTTAGCATAATTAGTCACTGGAGTTTTTTTACTGTTGATTTGATTACACTAAGTGCTTTGAGGTATCAACAACATTTTTGTTTCCTAGAACACAAAAACTAATTCTGACTTCAAAAACCAAGAACTGCAGCAAGTCATATAAAGTCTCCATAGATTGACAGATGTTTTAACCCTGGTTTTAAAATTGCTATGTTTATTTGCTGCTATTCTTGACGGATTTATTCTTAAAATTCAAATTATCACAACCAGCGTTTTTTCCAAGAGAGGGTGTTGGAAGGCGCTTGTCAAAGGGATCCAATGGGAGATTACTTTTAGCAATTAATCTACCAACAATCCTCTAAAATGACAATTACCATCTATGAGGCAAGAAACACTAATAAATTGTGTGTGGGTACTTGGTAGGTTTTTTTAGACTCTTCGGTACTATGAAAATCCACTGTGTTGCAGAGGTTTTAAAGATGTTTAACACTTAGCATTTAAAACAGCAGGAGCTGCTCTTAACTTGTAAGACTCAGAGCTAGGAGATGATCCTGTCAGGAAGAACGGTAGATCCTCTGTTGACGTAAAATGTTGTGGCCAAATTGACTTATACACCAGCTGGTGATTTGCTCAACATTTTTAGTTTGCAGTTCTTAGGATCAGATGTCTCTAATTTCTTGACAACTTGAATAAACAGAAGTATGGCATAAGCTTACAGTCTCTACTGGTTTCTCTAGGATCTGTCCACAATGACTTTTGTTCATATTCAAGCCATTACATTTTTTGCATTCTAGGTCTCTTTTCTGTGCTAAGTTATGCCCAAATCTTTCATTTTACTAAAGGATTTGTGGAGGAAGTTCAATCAGTTAATGGATTAGGGAATTTACTAAGGTTACTAGCTTACCTAAGCACTAAAGGTAACCAGGTGTCGTGTGCTCTGGACCCCATATGGGGAGCTCAAGATGCTTTTTAGTGCCATCGTTTAATCTGTTTTGAGATCATTAAATGAATATTCCTCATAGAAACGTTGGATCATGTAAAATCAGACCAGAGCAGGATGCATATATGGTGGTAAGTTCTTTAGTTTAGGCTAAAGCTTGGACTCCTTAGGAGTAAATTAGCATCTTGTTCCTGATAAAGTTTAAAACAGAGGTTAGTGTGAGCATTGGGAAAAAATATGGCCAATACAGAACTTCCCAAAACTCAAGGGAAACTAAAGCACAGAGGTTTGGTATTAGTTCATTCTTCATTAAACCGTAGTGTATCTGCTACTCTTTTAGAACCTGCAGGCCTACAGAAAATGATATTAACCAGCTTTCATAACTGGCAAGGGAACATCTTTTTCATAAAATATCTTCAAATTCAATATTAAGGCCTCCCTTATATGAAAATTGTGTTCAGTAGGAGGTTTTTTTCCCCCATAGGTTGCTTTTAATCAGGCCTCAAGTTATGAGTAATACTGCATGGCTGATTCTTCACTTCTGTGGTTCCATCATTGTCAAGCACTACCAGCTTATGCAAGAATAGCTCAGACAGCCAGACTTCCAGATTTTTTTCTAAATGGTGGGTCTGTCATTTATGTGAGGGTCCTTTTCCTTTTTGTAACGTAAGTACCCTTTTTGCTCCTCTCCTCTTCTCAGGAAAAATTGGTTCAAAGATGACAGGCGCTGCATAATTTTGGTGTGAACTTAATTGGGCTTTGCTGACTGAAATTCATCACTTAATGTGTCCCTTCTGCATTCTAAACCGCTGTCTGATTGCCTTGTTGAAGTTCGCATGAATCATTAGTAAGCTTTTTTTTTACCAGGCAAAAACCTAAGAATTTGCTGAATACTTCAGTCTTCTCTGCATCATCTAATATTTGCTCTGCAAATAATACCAGGTCTTACTAGACCTGTGCTCTCCTTTGTTTTTCTTATTTCAAACTTATTTGTAAGAATCCTCTTTTTTATTGCTTTTATATAACCCACCAAGTGAAACTTTCTTCCAGCTTCCTGGGGTTTTTTATTCATATAAACTTACGGCATTCTTTATCCCTTGACATATTCATGCAGCTCCCTAGTTACCATTTCATATGATTCTCTATTGATTTTCCAGTCTTTAAAGACCTCTGATGCAATCACAACTGTCTCATAAAAAAAATCATGAAGATTTTTCTTCTTTAGTGGGATGGTTTGCTGTAGTACATCTATTTCAGTAGCTTCCAGACCTTCTGCTCTCATATATCTTCCGGATTATTCCAGGAAATTATACCTCATAGCTCCCTGAGTTTGACACAGACCAAAGTTCTTTGGCGATTGGAAGAAAACAGGACAGCAGCAAATAAACCTCAAAAATAATGCTGGTTGGGAGGGACTTCAGAAAATCTCTAGTCCACCCTCTTCCTCAGCCAGCTAGGAGACCAGACTAAGTTTTTAAAGTTATTCAGGGTTTTGTCCAGTTGGATCTTGAAAAAATCTTCAAAGAGATTCCTCAGCCTTAATGGGCCACTTTTTCCATTACCTGCTGTCCAAATGTTGACAAAGTTCATGTCCAATTGAAACTTTTCTTCTGAAAGATTTTCACTATTGCTTCTTGTCCTCATGTCATGCACAACTGTGAAGAGCATGGCTCTGTCTTCTCAAGAACATACCCATGGGTACTGGCAGGCTGCTTTTACTGTTCAGCTTCTTTTCCATGCTGAACAAGCTTCCCCAGCTTCCTCAGCCTCTCCTCACATGTTCCATCTCCTGACCATTCTGTTGTTCTTATGCTGGACTTGATCCAGTTTATCTGCTTCTCTATTTAGAGAGCTGATAGCACCTCAGAGCATCTTTTCTGTGCTCTGTACTCTGTTCCTTGCTTTCCTCAGTCCCTGCAAGCCCTTGAAATCTCTTCTTCATTGCCACTGCGGGCGGGATTGGCACCAAGTATCACGTCCCCAACCAGTTCTTCCTTGCTGGTGAACAGCAGAACCAGCTGCACATCACTGTGGTTGACTCAGCCAGAGACTTGACATCCTCCAGACATCTTTTGGATTACTTGCATCCTATTGCGTTGCTCTTCCAGCAGATGTCACAAAGATTAAAACTCTCATTAAAAAAAAAAGGATTCAGAGACTTCTGTTAGTTTCATAGTTCTCCCAGGGTTCTAACAGTACTGACAGAAAACATATTTCTTTCTCCTATTTGATGCTAAAAAGCCAGAAGAACATTTCACTTTCTGCTAGGTACATTACAGTTTATATGCTCTCCTGAGAAGCATTGTTTGCCCAAGTGTTTAAAAATAAAGCTTACAGATTATAGCTCGTCTAACTGCACATGTCATTTTGTTGTGCTTAAATAAATGAAGGCATTTGCATCTTGGCTGGTTACTGCAACCAAAAGATAAATCACTGTGTTAAAGATCCATCATATTGCCGAGTTACTTGGGGAAATGTAAATAATATATGAGTACAGAGAAATACAGAGCAGCTTCATAGAACAGCATGTGTTTCCTTTCTTAAACAAATCAATGCAGCCATACTTTAGAGTAGATTTAGTGGAAGCACACCTCAGGAGAGACCTAGGTTACTTGAGATTGTGTTTGACATCGGGCTTTCTGGACATCCCCTTTCATGTTTCTCTACTCTGGATAACCACAGTGTCGTTTTTGACAGGGTAACATATGGCCATTCTGAAGAATTCCTGGAAAGAGACATCTAGAAAGATGATGACTAAGTATGGGCTTTCCCAGATGCTCATGTGTGAAACCCTGTAAAAAGGGACAGCACCAGACAGTTCCGTTTGCCTACACAAATGTACAAGCGCCGTAAGCCAATGCAGCTAAATCAGAAAGCTCACTCATAGAGGCAGCTGCACTTCACTAGTGACTTGTCCTCTATAAATACCCCAGGGTGCATGTGAAGTTAATCTTACTGCAGACAGTCTTTTGCAGACAGTCTTTGATGACTGTCAAAGTCATTATGCAATATGGGATCTTGCAAACAGGGTCATAGACTAACTCTGGTTGGAAGGGAGCTCGGGAACAGTTTGTGCAGTAATATCAGCACAAAAATGTATTTTAGAGCAGCACAGAAATCCATCATCAAACAATGCACAATCCATGCATTCAGGCTTAAGAGCTGAGAGGGAGAGCAGATGCCTCCTTGACTTATGAACAGAAAAGCTGCGACATCTGGAAGACCTGAGGCAAATGAGTACTCTCTCTTCTCCAGTGAAATGTCCTTGGGTTGACACTTTCTATATTCCAACAATTAACTTCAATCAAAGACTTCTTTCCATCTTTAGAGCAACACGTAGGATTTTCTGTGTTTGTCAAAATCTGAGTTCTGAATCTTGTTTTGATAACTGCTTCATTACATAGATTTATTATAAAGCAGAGGGGTAGTTGCAGACAAGATCTGTAACGTAGTTATGGCTTTCTCATATGTAAATGGAAGAGCAACAGTCTGATCAAAGTTAGTGCAGATTTACTTGGAAGATTTAGAGCTGAAAGGGTTTTCTGATTCTTTACACCTGGTTGGAATGACTAGTGCAGAATAGCATCAGACTCTGTGTATACCTTTCCAGATAAAAACATACCCTTTAAGGGAAACCTTGGTGGAGGTGAGATAAACAGTCCTAGACATATGTTCCTCTTTGGTAGAACTGTCTTCTATGAGGAAATGGACTTTACTGATCTCTGCAAATCATCAATGATAATGTTAAAAAAAACAAACCCAACCTGAGCAGCTAAGCAAAGAGTAAAGACAACTAAACCCAAATGTCTGTGAGTTGTTTTACACTATTCACAACCTTGTTGCTGTATTCTTGTCCATCATCAGGAAACGGTCATATATACTCTATCTGTCAAAATATGGATGAACATTTTTGCCCTAACATGTACAAGGCAGATGAAAGGAGATGCAATGGCATCCAGAATCTTCTGCCCCTCCAGTCTGTCACGCTTAATGGACAAGCCATTAGTCAAAAAGTCGTTGCAAAGGAAGTACAGAGAGGAATGGGGGGTTTTTGCCAGATATTCCCTGCAGTTACTTTATTTTCAGAGTCCTGTCACTGGAAAGTTCCTAACACCTTTTTACATAAAATACGTTCAGGCCAATTAGTAAAGTTGAAAAGACAAGCTGTCTTCAAACATGATTATTCTTCTGCATTCTTTTGAGGCTGAATTCTTATTTCAATGTCTTTTGCCTCTGCCAGCAGAGTTACTGACAGATCCTAGAGGCAGTCTACTAGAGGGGTAGTCTACAGCAAACTCCTACCCCAGTCACATTTCTGTTGGTGGTTTAAGAAAACCAATGGCTAATGATTCTCTTTATGTCTTCAGCAATTTTGTAAGACCTGGTAAGTCAAGAAGTGATGGTACCTCTAAATTCTTTCTCTCCCAGTAGCCATTCATCAGAATAAATAAGGACCCAGAAGATTTGTGCTATATGTAGCTCTGAAGATTTCTGGTTTTCTGTGGGGATACACTGCTGTTGTGCTTTCTTTGAAGCTCTAATTAAAAGGGATTACTCAGTTTCCCACCTTCCTGTTTCCGTCACAGGATCATTCAGTCCATGGTTGCCTCTAGAACATGACATTCTGTAAGAATTCCTTATTCCTACTGTAATTCTTGTTACTACACCTGAAATATCTCATGCTATCAGACAGTGGCATGAATTTTAGTTTGTCTAGATCTAATGATATACATGCAGAAATCCAAACACATAACCAGACAGACATAGAGTCCTGAAGGGTCTGACATAATCAGGCTTCTGATATTTTGATCTTTTATCTGTCTTCAGTCAAAACAGATAATAAGGCTGGCAGTAACATACCATATGTAAGATGTAACTGAAGTGTAAAAGGTATATTAATACTATCTTTTCCTTACCCTCAAAGTCCGACTGACATGTTTATCTGATGGCTCTTCCATCAGACCAGTCTTGGTTTTGAGCTTCCAAAGAGGATCCTGCAAACCAAGGGCAGGACCACTGCGCTATTGTAGCAAAACCCACCCAGAGGCGAACAACGTGCTTTGCGACATAGTTGGAACTTAGGTTAAGAATAGGTCAATTTTGCCCTCATGTGGGTATTTTAAGGAGCAGTAAGAGATTACAAACCAACAATGAGGTTACTGACCCGTTCCGTTGTGTGACTACTTTAATCATACTCATAACAACACAATCTCCAGCCATGCAAGTAGCTTGCTGAATCTCTGGGGTTTTGTGACTCTTTTCAGAAGCAGCAGAACAAGGGCTGGTATCACCGAGGTGAGCAAACTCTGTGGTGACTTTCTCACATCTGATCTGTCACATTCCTGGCTGCACTTAAAGATCATTGAGTTCTGCCAAAAGATTTGAGGCCTTGGGTGAAAAAGGCGTCACCAGATTTCACCAACACACCATTAATTAAGCCCAGAACAGGAACTTCTTTTCCAATATTTTTCACTGGAAGAATGTTGAGTATTACTCAGAGAAACACCTCCATCATCCTTAGTATTCTCAAAGTATTTATCAAATCAGAGTTGCATATAAAAAGGGGGAGAAGTAATCTGATGCTGAGTGGACTGGTGCCCTTACGCAAGAACACAGAATCATAGAAGTGTTTCGGTTGAAAAAGACCTTTAAGATCATTGAGTCCAGCTGTTAGCTAATTCTACCAAGCCCACTGCTAAGCCCTGTCCCTAAGCTCCACACCTACACAACTTTTAAGCACCTCCAGGGATGATGATTCAACCCTGGGCAGCCCAGTTCATGTTGACCCTTTCAATAAAGTTTTTTGTAATATCTAAGCTAAACTTTTTCCAGTGCAACTTGAGGTCGTTTCCTCTTGTCCTGTCACTTGTGAGAAGAGATTTAGGTAGTTGCAGACAGCAATAAGATCTCCCCTGATCTTCCCTTTAATCAGTGTATCTGTTTGCTGGCTTAAGGATGCATACGAATGATATCTGCCCTGGTCTTCATCAGGGTTTCTCTGCTGTCCAGATGTCACAGGTAATTCAGAGATCCCTTCAACTTCAAGGTAGCAGAGCAAACACTTGATGAACTTTGCCAGTGACCTGCAGATCATTTTATCCTTACTTTGTGAAACAAAAGGAAGCATATTAGAGAATAATATAAAGTTTACAAGGAATAAACAAGCTTCAGGCTCAAGGCCCTTGTCCAATGGACTACAATCATTAACTTACATACAGCTTTCTAAATCGTATAAGCTGTCTATGTGTTTATATTTTATATAGATGTAATTGTTTATATTCTTTTTGTTGAATCTATGTGAGCTGTTCTCCCAAAGTTGGCTGTTTTGGGAAGTAGAAAAGAGTTGAAATTTTAACTTTAGAAATTGCATACTGTCCTTGCACCTTCCCTTAGTTTGGGCTATCTTGCTCTCTTAGTCCTAGATTGTTTGGTTGGGGCAAGAAACTTCTTTAATGACACTGTAATGGTTTAACCCCAGTCGGCAACTGAGCACTGTGCAGCCTCTCGTGTGCTCATCCACCTGCCCAGTGGCAAACAAAAAATATGTGTAGCTCATAGTTTTATACTTGAAACACTAATACAGTATAGTACACTAAAGTAAAATGTACCAAAGTATAATATAATACAAAATAATACCATTAATGCTTTAAAAGTAGATAAGAGGGTGAAATAAAACCCAAGAAAGGAACATGATGCATAATGCAATTGCTTGCTACCATTTATTGATGTTTAGCCAGTGCCTGAGCAGCAACCTGCCCATGCAGGTGAACTTTTTGCTGTCTATATACTGGGCATAAGATCATACAGTATGGAGTATTATGGGTCAGCTGTCCCAGCTGTGTACCCTCCCAACTTCTTGTGCCACTCCAGCCTCCTCACTGGCAGGACGTGAGGAGCCGATAAACAGTTGATTTAGTGTAAGCATTACTTAGCAACAACCAGTAATATCAGTGTTTTACCAACTTTATTCTTATACTACATACAAAAAAACCAAAGCACTATACCAGCTACTAGGAAAAAAAAAATTAACTCTGTCTCAGCCAAAACCAGGACAGATACCTACACTGTGGAGGAGCAGAATATAAATGGCGGTCCATGAGCTACTGTATTGGAAAGAAATAGATTGAAACCAGCTTGACTCCAAACCAAAAAACTGTATGGACATTCTGCAGCACAAAAATATTTCCTGATAACCAAGATGCAGCCAGAAGATGAGGTTGTATGAGAATATTTGTTTACAGAGCTGGTGCATTGTGCAGTCATCATTATTTGTTTAATTGTATGGCAAGGTGTTAGATCCAGAAAATGGCATTGTGAAATGCTCAGTTCTGGAATAGAGGCAGTTTGTGACCACCGCATCCTAGGAAGTGTAGAATACTTATGAGGTTCAGTAAAACCAGAGCAGAGATAAAAATACATTAGTAAGGGTAGTATACTTTCTTAAACCAATATCTATAGCTTTACAATCTATAGCGTTAAGTTACTACTTACTTGAGGAAGTAGTAACTCAAGGGCTAAAGAGGATCTCAGTTGTGTTTGGCCTTTCTATGGTCAAAATAACTAGTTCTTCTAAATCCTGAGATGCTTGTATGTTACTGGTAAAACTATGGCATTTTCCAGGAAAGTAGCTAAAACCAGTAATTATCCTGTCAGAAATAAAGGTTTCAGATAAACGGGTGCCAGTACATATTGATTCTGATGAGAGATATCCAAAGTCTACTGTGCAATTGCTACGAAAATAGGCAGTTCGGAAGTGAGGCATCACCAGCTTATGACTCATTGGTGTCCTTTGAGAGGTCAGTGTGTGGGACAGAGTTATCTGTGGGTTTTGTTTCTTGTTGGCAGGGATGGAGCCACAGGACATGATCAGCTGACGCAACAACACAAGTAATCCCCCGGACTTCATTAACAATTGCATACTACAAAGGGACAATGTCAGAACAGATGAAAACCTACTGAAACCTCGAAGAGGCAGATGATCAAAGCTGACACACAAATGCCATTGTAACTTTCTGTTTCAGCTTTATTTGCTGTATTTCAAACAGCTGGGCTGCAAAGCAGCCTTTCTGACTCTGTTGATATGCTAATATAGGACAGAAATGCCAAGAAAGTAAAAAGTGATGATGAACATTTACCACTTGCCTAAAACTACGCATGCAGCCGAACTGTGGTCTGATACAATTTAGACATAGGATGTAATCTGCACATTTATTAGGTGTGAGAACATCATTGGTGACATCAACTAGCTGACCAAATACCCTTTGAAAGCTTTTGGCTTCAAGGAACAGTTAATTATTTTCCACAGTATCACTTTACTGAGTGCAATGAGTCTATCAGGAACACCCTATTTGAACATGGCATGATTTGTATCCTCTAAAAGTCTTTCACACATTACTGCTCTAGAATGAGAAGATCACAAACCAAGCATCAGTAGTGATCCCCTTTTCCTTCATTCAAATAACCCTCTGAAATACAGGAGATTCACGTGAATAGACTTGTAAGGTCACGAAATAACTTTGGGTGATTAATATTACAGAATGTTTCTGCAGTTATCATCTGTGACCTCTAGTGATAAAGCCACTAGGACTGATCTGAACATTTGACAGCTATGCTAAGATTAATTTGTCACGTTTACTATATGATTAATAAATTTATAAAGTGAACAGAAATACTGAGCATGTTGCAAACCAGCTGGTTTTATGTCATGTGTGCAAGATCAGAATTTCCTGTATGGAGCCAGGCTGTGAACATTTAGAATTACATACTGGGAAGCGTGGTAAGAAGTGCTGTAATTATCTGGAATATTGTGTTGAGTTCTGGGCTCCTCAGCTCAAGAAGGACGCAGAACTGCTGGAGAGAGTCCGGTGCAGAGCCACAAATATGATGAAGGGAGTAGAACACCTTCCTTATGAGGAAAGGCTGAGGGAGCTGTGTCTCTTTAGCTTGGAGAAACAGAGACTGAGGGGTGACCTCATTAATGTTTATAAATATGTAAAAAGTAGGTTCAGGAGGATGGAAGAAGGCTCTTCTCAGTGTTATCTGATGATAGGACAAGGGTCAATGGATGTAAGCTGGAATTTAGGAGGTTCCACATCGATACGAGAAGGAACTTCTTCACAGTGAGGATGACAGGGTACTGGAAGGGGCTGCCCACGGGGGTTGTGGAGTCTCCTTCTCTGGAGATGTTTAAAACCCGCCTGGATGTGTTCCGGTGTGACTTGGTCTAGGTGATCCTGCTGTGGCAGGCGGATTGGACTAGATGATCTTTCGAGGTCCCTTCCAATCCCTAATGTTCCGTGATCAAATGTGTTCTATTAATGGGGTGGTAATGTGCAATAGCAAGGAAACACGTAGAATTTTTGAGAATAAATTTTGATGCTGAAGAAGGACCTCCAACGTTTTAGTATCATGACATAGACTTCCTTAGCCTACACAAAAGATTGGCATGCACAATAAGAATAAATTTTGAAGGAAAATGTTCATTAATATTAAGAATATCTCAGAAAGATGCAGAGTAAAATAATATTTCTTTGCCTTTATATTCTGGATAATCCAGGATCTATGTATTTTTGAAGGATGTGTGCCTGTTATCATTATTATGTTGTTTCACCTATGATGTGAGCAGATGATGTGAGCCCTCGAGTACAAAAGTAGTGAAGGATTGCAAAGTTTGCCAAAAAAACCTTAAGTCCTCAATCTCAATTCGGTCTGGCATTTCAGTGCTACAATGGCAAACAACTTATTCTTACTGAGTATTACTGAGTATCTTCTTTACCTGTATGCGCTTAAATACTCAATTTGAACAGAAAATGTTCTTCGTGCTTCGTTGATGACGGCGCACAAATATTACTGAGTTACCTGCCGCTGCAGTGACTGCTTTCCAAGGTTTTGAAACACATGACAAGCTTTCTCTGAGCAAACAGGAGAACAGAAGAAAGCAAGTTCTGTTCTTTGAAGTCTAACACTCTAACGCTTGAGCACGTTGAAGTTCTTGGGCATATGGCATTTGTGCAGTAGAACTCTTCAAGGCAAGTCCACTTTGCCCCTTGTAGTCTGTGGTTCTATAGCACTTAAGGCAAATGAATGTCTCCCACTGTGGACAAACCATAGAATGGGTGAAGAGCTCCATCTGCCTTATTTAAATGCCTTAAGGTGCGTTTAAGGATAATCTCCCCTGCTCTTCTTAAAGCTGCTGTAGTAATGATTATCAAATATATTGAGCTAAAAAAAAACAAGCAGTGTGTTACTCCAAAAGGTTACCAGGCAATATTATTCTCTTCCTTCTGGCATATATTTTAGTGACACTCGGTGAACTCACCCTGAAGCTCCTAAATCAGAAAAGTTGTCAAAATATTCGTAATGCAAAAATGTTGGTAGATGTTTCTGTCGTTGATCAGCATGCAAGACAGCACAGGTAACAAAGGGAGAAGTTGAGCAGAGTAAGTTCAATACAGTTCATTATGGAGGTCTTGCTTCTCTCTTAAAGGTAATTACAAACAGTTTTAGTATGTAGATAATAAACAACAAGAACTTACTCAGGGTATGGAACTAAATAGAACATCCATCATTAACTGAACTATATTTAGGATAGAGGCAAATAAAAAGGAATTCTGTCACGGAAGTGCAGTAAAAAAGTCTCGTAATCAGTTAATGGTTCAGCCTAGGAAC
The DNA here is from genome assembly GCA_028565055.1 of Phoeniculus purpureus. Taxonomy (NCBI): domain Eukaryota; kingdom Metazoa; phylum Chordata; class Aves; order Bucerotiformes; family Phoeniculidae; genus Phoeniculus; species Phoeniculus purpureus. The sequence goes on from JAOXOE010000874.1 coordinate 17,555,794, forward strand.
AAAAACTTTTTGAGTACAAACAGAAAGTATCCGTCATGCTTTAGCTCTGTTAGTAGCAACAGTTTTACTGTCCCTCTAAGATCCATATATCTAATTTCATCATGTATGGCTTTTCACTGGGTTTGTCCATGTGTCAGCTTGCTCAAAATGGGAGCACTGGAAAAAATTCCCTGTTGTTATTGATCTATGACCTTATTGAAAACAGCATGGAGCCCCTTTTTAGAGCAGAGTTATTCTATACAGATGTCTGTGGCATGAGTTAGGAATAGAATAGCTGGGCCATGAAGCAGGATATCTGGGGCAACAACCTCAGGAGAAAAATCTCTATAAAGAGAACCTGCACGATAAAGCCCTTTAGCCAGTAAGTCTCAGGAATAAACGTGTAATGTTAGCAATAAGATTTCCAGCCTCAGGCTTGGTCCCTTTGATCCCTTTACAAAGGAAGGGACAAACTTGCTGATGCAGTCTCTAACAGCCCAGAGACCCTGAGGTTAGTGAGGGATAGCTATAAAGCAGTTTTACCCTTTCCAGCTTCTAGCTGACATAAGTTCTAGGTACAGTGTCATGAGCAGGATCATACGAGAATGCAAAGCTGTGGTGTGGATCAGCTCTCTACCAGGACATACCTGATGGGAGGAGTCTTTCCCACACGTTGTCCTTATTCACACCAGGATGTTGATATGATGAGCTCTAAATTTCCCTCCAATTTCATTCTGACCTTGATTTCTTTCTCCTTTTTGTCATTCAATTTGCAGACACTGAAACTCCACCGTCCCCACCTCACTGTATCCTGTGTGGCCACAGCTGTGGCGTCCACAGTACTACTGGTTTTCTCCGTACAGTCTTGCCCTCTCCTGATGCTGTGTTTTAACACTTTTCCCGCAAGTCAGTCTGTTTCCAGCCCTGCTGAGATGTGTCTTATATGGCATATGGCACATTTCTTTCTACCACATCCTCACTGATGATGAGTGGACTATCAACCGAACCTTTGTTCAGAGAGTGCTTTCTGCAGCACTTCCTGTGTTCCTGCTCTGGATTCCTGTCCTTCTACAGCTTCCTTTTGCGCTGTTCCACACTCATATCCTATTGCCCTTCACTTAACCTCCCACAAAATTTGTGCCCAGTATTTTCCAATGGACTACACAAAGCTCTGTCTCTGGAATACTTGACTTTTTGCACAAACATCTGTAAGAGAAATTTAGAGAAGCTGACCCAAATTCTCGGTGTGAAACAATGTCATTCCACTGGTATCACTAGTCCATATCTTCATTTGCTCCTCTTAAGTAAAAGGTCTTTCTTTTCAGGAAGAATATTCTTTTACCGTGCTCTCACTTGTCTTTTATAATCCACACTGACCAACAGAAGCCAGGAAGACAGACTTCCAAAGAACTAATTTCCTTTTCAAGAACTTCATTTTCTTTTCCATGTGTATTCCTAGAATGTCACGCTAAACTACAAATCAGCAGTTCTTTACACATTTGATCCACACTGAGGCAGCAAACATGGCCTATTGACCACTACTACTGTAACTCTACAGAGGAGGAACAGAAAAGAGTTGTTTTTAAGTAAGTACTAGATTCACTTCATTCTTCACAGGGTGAATTTCACACAGTGTTCTTATGGCTGTGGCAACAGGATTTTGGTAGAAAAAACATCTGGACAATCGTAAGTTCTTTGCAGACAGAAACTGGTGCTAAACTAATGCAATAATTATACTGACATGGGTTTTTCTAATGTCTAGAAGTCAATATTAATGTATGCAGAGAAGAAAAAAGCACTAAGAGTTGCCTAGGAAATAAGTAAATTAGCCACTGAGAATGCTAAATGCTCTCTCCTGTTCAGAGTCTATTAATGTTAAAGCTGTGAGCTTTGCTAGTAAATCTGCTCTTCATCATTTATATAGAATATTCATATATCACAACAAATGCAAATAGCTTCTCACAAACAGGGCTCTAGATATGTTACTCACCTTGAAGACTGGTAACGAACCAAACTCAAAGAATCACAGAATCACTCTGGCTGAAAAAGACCCCTGGGATCATAGAGTCCAACCATCCACCCTACCTTACAAGTTCACCACTAAACCACATCCCTCAACACCTCATCCAAATGATCTTTAAACACATCCAGGGATGGTGACACAACCACCTATCTGGGAAGCCTATTCCAGTGGCAACTCAAACCTGACAGAATATTGGCCAACCTAGTAGTTGAATTTAAGAGTCTTGGAGAAGAAAGAAAACAGAGACGAGATTACTAGCTGAGATTGAGACTGGAAAGAATACAAAGAAGTTTTCTGAGCAGGTGAGAAAAAATAAAGCCCACATAGAATTAAATCTAGGCAGAAATGTCAAGAGAAACAAGAAAAATGTCTATGAGTCAATTAGCAACAAAAGGAATGCTAAGGAAGATGTGGGCCATCTCTGGAAGGAAGCAAAAGACTTAGTCATGAAGGATATGGAGAAGGTAGAGGTGCTCACTGGCTTCTTTGCCTCAGTGTTTGCTGACAAGGCCTCTGGCAACACTGCTCGATTTATGAAAGGCAAATGCAGGGACTGGAAGAAGGAAAATCTGCCTATTACAAGTGAAGATCATGTTCAAGACCATCTAAAGAACCTGAAGGTGCACATGGGACTTGACAAGACCCAGTCATGAGTCCATGAGGAAGTTAAGTGACCAAGCAGTTCTCCATTATATTTGAAAGTTCATGCAAGTGTGGTGAAGTTCCCAGTGATGGAAAAGTTTGAAACATAAACTTTGTTTTCACAACAAAAGAAAAGGAAGACTACAGGCCAGTCAGTCTCACATCTATTCCCAGCAGTATAATCACACACACTGAATCACAGAATTACCAAGGTCGGAAGAGACCTCATAGATCATCAAGTCCAACCTGTTACCACAGAGCTCAAGGCTAGACCATGGCACCAAGTGCCACATCCAATAATGGAGTAGATCCTTCTAAAGCCACCTCTAGATCACTTTGAGGACATTGGTGGCCATCAGTATGACATCACCAAGGGGAAACTGTGTGACAAATACCTTTTATGATGGAGTTACAGAGTTGGTGAGTAAGAGGAGAGCACTTGATGTCATCTCTCTGGATTTGTGCAGTGCGTTTGACACTGTCCAACAAAACATCCTAGTAATAAAACTGGAAAAACATGGGTTTAAAGGATGGACCACCTGTTGGGTAAGGAACCGACTGAATAATCGCACCCAAAGAGTTGTGGTCAGTGGCTCAGTGTCTAAGTGGAAAACAGTGATGAACAGTGTTACTCAGGGATTGGTTCTGTTTAACATCTCCGTTGGAGACAAGGACAGTGGAATTTAGTGCACCGTCAGAAAGTTTGAGGATCTTGTTATGATCCAGGAAACCTCTCTGTTGTCACCATCCATCCAAGTTCTTTAATCAAGCCAGAGTATTACTAATTACAATCCTATTTATTGCCATAGTACCTTGAATATTAAGCAGTGACAAGTTACTTGTTATAATCACTACACAAATGAAGGACAAGATGGTGAAACAGATGTTTGCAGGAAGAAAAGTAACATTACTCACCATGTGGAAAAGGAGCAGTGTTCTCTTCCAATTCCATGAAGCAGACAAGTTGCAGAAACAAAAAGAACTGACACAAACCTTAGTCTCTTGGAGAGTTTACAATGGCTGTAGTTTAGCAGTGGACAGTGGCTGGATTACAAAACACTTTAGTCATCAAGTGTGTTGGACAAACTACACTGCGGGTTGCCATGTGTTTCCATACCCCAATCTCTTGCAGAAGTTGTCAGTCATTGGCATCTTTCTTTCATTGACTGAAGCTTAGACTCAAGTATGTGACCTCCTCCATTGTCACCAGCAAGTGTAATATATGGATGCTGTGTCGAAAGTGACCCGAAGTTTCATTTGAGCATGAATAAAGAAAATGCCGTTAGATGAATCTATGAACGCCTAGTGTATTCTTAGCATGAAGAGAGTCCTTCAGTGATACCCAAATCATATGCACAAGCAGAGAATACAAATAGTCCGAGGAAATAGAGCAACACCTTTTTTTTTTCCAGATTACTTTATGTGCTTTATTATGTTAGAAATCTTGTGAAAAGTTTTATGTGATTTATGATATCTCGGGTTACTAGAATCAGCACCCAAAGTTCAATGAGACTAAACGCTCTGGTTTGTTTTAATACTGCCAAAATCTGGATGTGTAGGCTTGAAGACCCCTGAAATCCTTGGGAAATGCTGTCACTGGTTAAGAATGGGAAAAGGTAAAGAAGGAAGTCTATTAAAGAACATTGCTCAAAAGGGTGGAGAAGAAGCTTTCAGGATGAATACTTGTTCTAATATTTTTTTTACAGCTTCCTGCTGGTTTTCTTACCCAGTGCTTAGAGTGAGAAATCCTCTGGTCCATTGAGACAGAACTCATCTGACCACCTCCAAGTGTCTGCATTTTATTTTGTCACACCAGTTTACCTATAGTCAATACTGAGGCAATTCTAGTGCCTGCAGAAGTGGCGAAAGCCCCATTCCTGGTGACAATTAAGTTGAAGCAGGGTGAGGTTCTGGGTAACCTGATCAAGTTGGAGATGTCCCTGCTCACTATAGGGGCGTCAGAATAGATCCTTAAATGTCCCTTCCAACCCAGTGATATGCTGTATGATTCTATGATTAATTCTAATTTGATGTCTAAAATAGGTCCCACGAATAGCTTCCTGATAACACCTGGAAAAACCTCTCTGTTGCCTAACTAAGATGTGGATCATAGAATCATTGAATGGCTAGGGTTGGAAGGGACCTTAAAAATCATCTACTTCCAAACCCACTGCAGAGGCAGGGACACCTTCACTCAGGGATTCATCCTGCCTGACCTTCAACAGTTCCTGGAACGGGGCAGCCAGAACTTCCTTGGGCAAACCATTGCAGCATCTCACAATCCTCACAGGAAAGAATTTGTTCCTCCATGTCTAACATAAATATCCCCTCTTCAAGTCTGTAACCCTTGTCCTCTTGCTACCACCCATGTCAAAAGCCCTACCCCAGCTTTCTTGTAGATCAGTTACCTGTATTTCAGCTTTCTGTACTTCAGCTACTGGAAAGCTGCTCAATCTTTCCAATTAGCTGGAGGAGACCTGGGAGTCTCCTCCAGGCTGAACAACCCCAACTTGCTCAGCCTGTCCTCAGAGGGGAGATGCTACAGCCCTCTGATCATTTGAATTGCTCTGGTCTGGATGTGTTCCAGGAGCTCTCTGTCCTTCTTACTTTGAGGACTCCAGACCTGGACACAGTACTGTAGGAGAGGATCTTATCCCTTGACAAACTGTCACTGCCTCTTTTGATGCAGCCCAGGACACGGTTGGCTTTGTGGGATGCGAGTGCACACTGATGGCTCCTATTTAACTTCTGGTCCACCACCACCCTCAAGTCCTTCTCCTCAGAGCTGTCCTCAAACCTTTCTCCTCCCGATCTGTATTCGTGCATGGGATTGCTTTGTCTCTACCTGAGTGAGATTTTACACAAATAAGATTTAGATACAGACACTGTGCTGCATCAGATCCAGGACCAGGAGGCCTAAACTATTGCACATTAGTTATCAGACCTATACTTTATTCCTAAGAAGTTTGCTCTGATTTTAATGCTTGAGGTAGTGGTTGAGTATTTCTTCCAGATACAGGCAGTACTGGGTCATGACCAGAGTCTCTGGGTTTTTTGCTGATCACACATAGCAAAACTCTCTGCTTATACCTATAAAGGTGTTAGGAAGAGATTCCAGACGTACTTGCTCTCAGAGCAGTTCATTTTCTATTTAACTCTGTTCTTCCTTCATAAAAAGACCCCATTTGAGTAAAAAAGTCTGCTAATTGCAAATACCTACTGCAAGGCAGCAGCCTCTTTTCAAGCTTAAATCCAAAACCACCGTGCCACCTGTAGGAAGCTACACGGTCGCAGTCCAGCTAGATAACACACGGACACATCTTCGTGTGTGTGTGCATTTGCTACTTACTCAGCCTTGTAATGTGAACTCTGCTCTAGTGAGACTGCCTCCAAGTTTGAAGTCCTTTAACACAGGAAAGACTGTTGGAGGTGGTCCAGAGGAGAGCAACAAAAATGATAAGAGGGCTAGAGCAAGCACCTCTGCTATGAGGACAGGCTAAGAGTAGCGTGGTTGTCCAGCCTAGAGAAGAGAAGGCTATTGGGAGATGGTATTGTGATCTTTTAGTACTTCATAGCAGCCCACGATAAAGAAGGGGACAAACTTTAGCACGGCCTATTGTGACAAGACAAGTGGCAATGGTTTTAAACTACAAGAGGGGAGATTCAGACTGGATATGAGGAAGAAGTTTTTTACATTGAGGGTGCTCTGGCAGAAGGGCTTGGATTTGGATGATGATCTTTCAAGGTCACTTCCAACCTGTAACATCATGTGATTCTGTGGTGAAAAACTGGAATAGTTTGCCCAGAGAGATCAGAGAAGCCTCATCCCTGGAAACATTCAGTGTCAGGTTGACAGGGCTCTGAGCAACCTGATCTGTTTGAAGACGTTCCTGCTCATTGCAGTGGGAGTTGAACTAGGTAACCTTTGAAGGTCTCTTCCAACCCAAACTATCTTATGATGCTATGCATGTTAACAGTTTTGTCCTCATTGAATGAAAAAACAATTTTCAGGCTGTATGACTCTATCTGTCATGGGTTTTCTCTCTTTTTATTTGTTATTTCTGAGCAGAAAAAAGCCTAAAAAATATCAGCAGATTGCCTGAGAGCCAGGCTAATAAAATTGTGTTATTTCAATAATGTGAGAAAACAAGAGTCTTTCAGCACAAGGTGACAGAAGGAAAGTTCTTAATCTTCCCCTTACACAATTTTTTCACGTTCTATTTCCTCCGGAATGATTACATCGTGATAGAACTAGATAATCTTTTAGCAAAGAACCATATTGAATATTTTATTCACCATGTGACCTGAACAAAGAGAAAACGTCTATACTTCACGTTTAGAAAAACCAGGAAAAATTCTGTCAAGCTGCTTGTTGTGACCACACGGGAAGCGAGTCATGACTGTCCCCACCATAGGACACCCTTCCACGAGTCAGGTGGCCAGTGCCTGTAGATTCCCAGAAATTGGAATTGGAATTGGAATACTGAATCTGATCCACTGCTATTCTCATCCAGTCCCAAGAGATGAGTTTCAGTGACTCACGTAGGTTACAGGCATTTGCATCACCCTGTTAAAGCCATGTGCAGTGTTCCACAGAGAGCCTGTTTTACACAAGCTCTTTGGCTGCTGATGGCACTGCCCCGATAGTACCATAGCAGAGACACTTTTTACGTGCTAAAGCATGTTTCTCACAGTGCCACGGAGTAGCTATTGCTGCCCTCCTTTGTATTTGGGGAAATGCAGCACAGAAACTAAGCAAGCTGCACTTCCAGAGGCAGAGATCTAAATGCAGTTGTCTAGCAATGAGCTAAGTGTCTGTGCTTCTGTGGCAATCAAAGAAACTCAGAGAGCGGTCGAGCTCACCCTGTAGTCCATATTTAGTCTACTGTTCTTTAAATTATTATTATTAGCTCATAAATTGGTTATAATGGGAAATTAAACACTGACAATTATTCAGTTATTTCAACACAAATGTTGAGGGCCGTCTGAGATCACCTCAGAACTCCAGCTGCTTTGCCAAAACCATGTGAGTCCTATATCACAGAATCACAGAATGTTGCAGGTTGGAAGGGACCTCAAAATATCATCTAAGTCCAAACTCCGTTGCTGGAGCAGGGTAAGCCTACAGCACCTGGTATACCATCTCCCATCCAAGCCCAAACCAGGACCGACCACTGCTTAGCTAATCCAACATTCCATCTGTGTGTCTCTTCACCTACTCCTCTGGGCTATGTGCCAATTCTGTGCAAATCATAGACTCATAGAATCATTCAGGTTGGAAAAGACCCCTGGGATCATTGAGTCCAACCATCAACACTACTCTACATGTTCACCCCATATCCACCAACACCACATCTAAGCATCTTTTAAAGTCATCCAGTGACTCAACCACCACCCTGGGCCTAACAACGCTTTCCATGAAGAATTTTTTCCTGATGTCTAATCTAAACCAACCTTGTTGAAGTTTGAAATTATTCCCTCTGGTTCTGTTGTTAATTACCATTGAGAAGAGTTCAGCACCAACATCTCTACAATGTCCTTTCAAATAATTGTAGAGAGCAATAAGGTCTCCCCTAAGCCTCCTCTTCCTCAAACTAAACAGCCCCAACTTTCTCAATCTCTCCTAAAACCTGTGTTGGATCACCTAGACAGGTCATCTGAAGAAGTATCCTACACTGGGAGTACAATGCTCGGACATAAGAGACGGATAAGGGCATGTAATCTGGGCTTGACAAACAATTATTGCAAAGCAGTGTATTTGTTTATAGCAGGAGACTCCGCTTTCCGTTAGGAGTCATTTTAGCTCCTTAAATACCAGCAACTAGTAGCATGTGAGATGCTGCCAAGTCTTCAGCCTGACTGCTGGTTATAGGCTTTTTCCAGGTCCTGTGCAGTCCTTAGCTAATTGCACCAGACACCCTGTCACATCTTTCGAGTTCCCTTCCAATCGCTAATGTCCTGTGATTCTGTGATCTTAAATGACTTTAGATGTTTCTGTGTGGAAAATCGAATCAAGCCTTTCTTGTTGAGTAAGACAGTGGTTTGTCTTCTTTGTTGACAAGCAACCACATACTGTGTTTGCTTATGTCTGGATCCCTGAGGTTCTGCTGCACTCTGCATTCTCATTAAATATCTTAAATATTAAATAATAACTCATTTGAATTGGTAATGGTTTTAAGCAAAGGCATTTCAATCAGAAGCAGCAACAATGAACTTTTTATTTTCTCTGGCTGATGCATTTATTCATAACTGAGCTGGCTAAGAAGAACAAAAGTAGCTTCCACCTGTTTGTGAAATGTCAGTGTGACATCCTGGACATGGGGTATTGGAGTCTCAGGAGAGCTAAGTGCAGTGAGTAACATTATTTTGTCCAGAAGTGGAGCTACGCCCATTGGCTAGATGTGTCTGACGCACTCCCTACATGCCTTATGTGCGTGCTTGTGTTGGTGATAGGGCAAAAATGACTCACTACCGTGTGGGCTGGCTATCAGCTCAGCTGAGCCTTCTAACTTCAACGCAGCTCCTTAATTGACTCTGACAAGTCCATATCTATCTTTTATATAATATTTTATGATGCCCTAAGGTCAAAATAAAGTTCTGCTCCTCTTGCTTAACCTTCTCTTACAGAACATTAAAAAATGGACTAAACAAGCTGGAATTAAGTAGTATTTAGAAGAATAGACTGCAAGGTACATTTTTATTTCTTTGCTGGTGAAAAACCCTCTGTAACAAATGAGATAACAAACTCTGTAAATATCAGAAGACCTGCTTCGCATTTTAGGGGATGTAAAGCCGGTCCAATCTTCTTCCAAGTGAATGGCAGGTGCTTTTATTATTGGCTAGAGAAGTCACTAGGTGTATGCAGGGAAATCAACAAAAGAAGAAAAGAAGATGTGCAGGAGTGCTGTACATCATGGAGTACTGCAGCTACAAAGAATTCTAATGCTCTTAGTCAGGGAACAAACAAACGGATAATTAGTTTAAAATGAAATCTTCTTTATTAAAATGACACTCTTCAGGAGCTGAACAAACTCATTTACTAGAAATACTGTTTACTAGGAGCTCCTCTAGTTTGTTTTGTTTGGTTCCTCAAACAATGGGAAGAAAGGTGAGAGTTTACATGAGTACTCTGACTTTGTACCCAATTACAGATGTAACTTTATGCAAATAATAACCAGTGAATCCCAAGGGCACTGGCCGCCAGACTCTTGTGAGTTATTAGATGACTCTGTTCATCTGATGTTACCCATGTTTTGTCTTACACAGGCTTGTCATCACCTACTATTCATGAGGAAAGAGAATGACCCATGTTGTACCTCACAGTTGATTCATCTCTGCTTAAACATCTCTTTCACAATGGGATGAACTGTCCACTGGAGAAGCTAGTCTCTCTCTTGCTAGCTTTGTTTGAGGTGCATCCTTTAGATGACTAAAGTTAGAAAAGATGAATCCCACCCATCCTTGGATTTTATTTTGAGGATGCCAGTAGTACCTTTTTCCTGTATTCGTGAAGTGAGTGTCTACCAGTTTTGAAAAGCAGGCCATGGTTTATGGTAGCAACTTTCAAGCTACCATAAAAATTGTACTAATGTCATTGGATATGTTTATGGTTCAGTTGTCTGGGTTGATTGAGTTCTGTCCAGCCACAAATGTAGATAGAATGCTGGAAAGATCAGAAATGTTTTTATCAACTGAAACAATGATGAAGCATGAATGTTATACACTGCAGCACAGCTACATTGATAACTAGGCAGAAATTTGTTGTTGAGGTTTGAGACAGGTGAGGGTCTGGTAAATAGGAGTAGGAGCTAAAACGGTGCCTGTCAGAAGTTTCCAGAAACAAGAAGAAAACTCTTCCCAGCTGCAGGCAGAAACTCGCCTGGGCTCAGCCAGTCAGCACCTCTGCAGATGAATATGTTTGGGATGTTTCATTCATTTCCTTTGGGGGTTTTGTTTTTTCTTTTGGGGAAATCTTGGGGTTTCTAGGGAATGGGGGGAGAAAGCAGCCGTGTTGCAGCCCCAGCTCTGAAAAAGAAGAAGGAGGAGGTAAAGGTCCATGTGTACTAGCCCTCACTTCAGAATGTAGTGCATAGAGGTGGTCCAAACCCGAGAGAGAGCCAACATGGAGCAGAGCAGGCATGGCAAAGACACCAAAGCTCTTAAAGAGACGCCTTAACTTCAAGAGACCAGCACTGAAAACCGGTTTGGTAGTGGCTTGGATGCGGGAAGCCCTACATCTCACCATGACTAGACATGGTGAAATGTCTGGGGAAGAGTTGAGGGTGGTCACTACATTACATCTTGGATGGGTGGTTCTGTTACTTATTCCCTGAGGACGGAGGGGTTAGACTAGATGACCTTTGGAGATCCCTTTCAACTCCAGCCATTCCATGATTCTATGACATGAGTTGGGGCTTTTGAAAGGGCTCATTATCTCTCCCACTTGTTTTTGTAAGGCTGTTGTGTATTGGGGTCTCTGTTGATGGGTAATGGGTTCTCTGTTATCGAGAGTAAATGTCTTTCTCTGAATTTCCATGCCATTTTTCATCTGCAAACTCATAAGGGGCCAGTCAGGCACTCCTTGCCTTTTGTTTCAGTTTAGTAGCACTCTGCTAATTAAGCCAGTTAGTCCCGGACTTGGCCACTCTGGCAACTGGTGACAGTTTGAGAATAATGAAGAGCAAAAAAGGCAACTTTTGTGTTATCTGTGCATATTCATCATATGCTTCAGTTGCCGCAGCTCAAAAGATGAAACCACTTACTTTAAAAGTAATGTGGCAATATCAGAAAATTGCATCTGGAGAAAATGAAGCTCAAATTAGATTCAGTTAGACCACAGTGGCTTGTATGTTTGGCTGAGGAGAAGGAAACAGATCTGCTTTCTTAGGAGTCCCCCAGTGGCTTAGCTGCAGTCTAATACAATGCCACACAGGCACCTAAATCATAAAGAGAATTTATAATGTCTGTGCACCTAAAGTAATAGCAAGCTTGAAACTGAGCTTGATAAACAGCTGGATAAAGACTGAGGTGCCTGCTGCTCATTAAAGAACCAAAGAAAGACTGAAGTCTGCCACAAGGTTTCTGCAGCCTGACATAGATGAGGTGGAGAAGACAGAAAGTTATCCAGAGCAAGCTTTAGCAGATAACTAGGAAAAATTGAACACATGGATCTTGCGTGCATACACAGCCTGGGGCTGAAGATATTCACCAATTAAAAATTGTATGATGAAAGAAGGTTAGAGAAAATGGCAAATGCATGAGATAATTACAGGGAGTGATTGAAGTGTCTGGGAATGTGTCAAAGATCATGCAAAATTATTGCACTTGCATTAGTGGGACTAGGACTAGGATGGTGGTAGTAGAGCAGTTCGAAAGAGCAAATATTGAGGGAGTGGAATGGGGAGTATGGATTTTAGTAAAGCAGAGGTGATCTGGACTGTGAAATGAACAGCCATGTGCACTAGAGAGTTTATCAGTCTTGGGGCTTCTGTACCATCCTGTCTGTACAGCATCATCGCTGTAGATTGGACGTCTAATTCAGCTAACAGCCAGCATGACCAAAGAGTATAGGAAGGAGCGTAGTAAACAACATGGAAGAGTTGGTGATACTCATGAGTCAACTGGAGATTTGCCTGCTGCTAGTGGTATGTCTCTGTTTTCCTGGCCTTTGGTTCCCATGAGGAAATTATGAGCTTCAGCTACAAGATTGTCATGGAATATCCTTTTTGCTACTCCAGGCCAGCTGCCCCAGCCATGCTCCCTCACAGCTTCTTGCAGAGCACCTGCTCACTTGCAGAGCACGGAAAAAAAATGACTGATTTAGGAAAAGCACCACTTAGCAAAAACTAAACTCAAGCATTAATGTGTTATCAACATTACCCTCATGTTAAATCCAAAATATACCACCATACCAGCTACCAGGAAGAAAATTAACTCTGTCTCAGCTGATACTGGGACAAGGGTAATAAGGAGGCAGGGGACAGTTCTGATAAAAACCCTAAATCCTGATGTGAGTGGGGGAGACTGAATGAATGAGTGCAGTCCACAAGATCAACAATGATAGGGCGTGTGACGGGGAGCATGAAGAAGCTGATCGCGTGACTACAAGCTGCTTGCCCTCCCCCATCCACTTATTATCTTGACTTATTTGCTTTGTCTAAACACAGGTAGATTTTATTCTTAACTGTGTGGGAAGACTTCTCTAACCATATAACCCTGTGTCAGAGTTTACGAGGTTACCTAGTTTAAAGTGATAATTAGCTGGCCACAGTGCTTCAACCCATTTCCCATGGAGAATGATGATTCCTGGCTACTTCTTAGTGCCCTTAAGAGAGCCCCTCAGGGCTTTCAATACTCCCAAAGGCCTGTGACATGTGCTGATACCAACGAAGAGCATAAGACAGGCTTGGAAATGATTCTGCTTAGAGCCACCACCAAAACAGGACCTTAAACAGCAAAGCACCTAACGCTGTAATTCTGCATGTGATATGTATGAAAGTGAGAAAACCCATTGGCCACACTGTTCTGATCTCGGGTTTACTTTTTGGTGTGTTTGGGGTTTTTTTATATCTGTGTTAAAAGGGTGTGAAGGCAAATCCATGATAGATAAAGTTTCTGGCTCAGGACACTCCTTTAATATGTATCTGACTGCCCTTAACTTACTGCTCCATTTCGGGGCAAACATGTTGCTCTTGGTTAAAACCTACAATGTTCTCAATTTAACAGAGTTCCAACTACAGACAGAGATTTTTAACAGTCTCTCAGGACCTGTTTCATAACACAGGCTGTCTTTCCGCAGTGATGGACACAAAACGCCTGCAATTTGCATATCTGATATCACAGAGCTGGTTTTTGAATAATTTTAAAACTCCCGTTGATGACAGTCATCCTTCCCATCAGGCAACAAAAGAGCTGCTCCACTTTTTAATGCATCTGGTAATCAAACATTAAAAATTCCCTCCCAGCTAAGCGGTGAGACCCAAGAGAACACAAGAGTAGGCAGTCCAAGAGGTATTTAAAACTTCAAATGACTGTATGAGACAAGAGAGCTTGTGTGGGCTCACAAGCTTAATCAGCTCTGCAATATGTAGTAAGTCTCCACGCTTAATAGCAGATTCTTTATAGGAATAAGATACCCAGCAAAGTCTGTCACTACTCCGAGGGACGCAGTTATTTTAATCTGCTTCCACCCAATTGTGTGTTCTACTCGGAGTGCTCTGGAAACCCGCTCAGACCATGCCTCTTCTGAAGGTCTCTGACCGTTGCACCTTCAGCATCTTCATCCCGACAGCTTATGGTCTACTATAGCACCAAAGCTGTTTCTAATCTTGGCAGAAGTTAGGCTGGGTTTTTTTATACACATTGGCAAATAAGCCTGCATGGACTTGACTGTTTTACAGTTCCTAAAAAACAGCAAAAACCTCCTGGCACTTTTCTATTTGTTTTAAATGATAATGGCTATTCAGCAAAAAGCGTAAGACCTCACCTCAACGTTGTCTGCGGTCCAATTTCAGAGTAACTACAGCAGATAAGAGGAAAAACTAACGAATCCCAGAGATGCTTTTCCTTATTCTTCATTCAGGACATAAACTTACATGTTGCAAGAATGAATAGGTGGTGGAATAATTTGCATTATGTGTGTAGCTTGCAGAAGAAATAGTCTGAAAGAGGGACGTGTGCACCCACCCCAAAATCTGATATAAATTTTTAGAATTAAAATGTACATTAAACTGACAAGGCGTCCTTGTGTCTTCTGCTGTTTAGCCGGTCCTTGGAAAACAAGTTAGTCAGTGATGGATGAAATAAATATTTGGAACTATTACAGTGATTTTGATAATAAAATTTCATCCAGACTGCCATAAAAAAGAGGGGCAGTGTTGGCAGATCATGAGTGCAGCCCTGCACTTTGTAATTTCAGGATGAAAGTTGATGCTACGTAATGCCGTTAGGGTGTCAAACCAGTAACGGCAGAGATCACCGTCAGCCATCCTTACATGATGTTATCTAAGAATGGTGAGTGACACAGATAAGTGACACGCTTTTTCATGCTTTCATTCGTGACGTGATTGTGCTGAAGTGCTAAGTTACTTCGTTGTACTCCGCACCATAAAATAGTGTGGACTTCAGATTTCAGCGACTTACTGAGCGTTTTCTGACCAGAATGATGATGGAAGAAATAGAAGGGACTAAGTAAAGGGTATGAAAAGTGCCCATAGCCAGGAACATGCCTCAGCCATTCATCATCATGTGAAAAGGAGCTAACTGTCCCTTGTCAATGCCTTGGTTCACTAACCAAACAAAAGTCCACGGGTCCCCACCAGTGTTGGCCGGCACTGGAGACAAGAATATGGGCTTGGCACAATGTTCATCCTTATGATCCCAATTTACTGGATCTCAGGTCTTTGCTTCTGTCTTCCTTCCTCACTTTGATTCAAGGCAGGGATGGAGCTTGTGGTAACTAGTCTTTGGGCTATTCCTAGTGAAGAAAAGGGAAGAATGTGGCTAATTTTATATCCTATAAGGCATTAGAATGCACAGCAAAAACAACCGGCTTGCAAGGAGGAAGGTAAAGGTAGGACCTGGCATTTCATCTTTTCCTTGCCTCTATTAACACACAAAATGTTTATGAGCAAAAAGTAATCACAGTTCATATAAAGATGTACCTTCAGTAATTTATTTTTTGCACGCTTTTAGTCTTCTCACTCGAATAATTGATATTCCAGATAAAATTACTACAGAAAAACAAAGGATAATAATGCAGTTACAAGTGAACCTACACCTGGGCCCACAAGACACAGCATCCACACCTGGTAGCTTTTCTGTCACTTCATGTCTGTCAGTGAAAGTTGCATAATCTAAAAATCTTCTGCAGGAAGGAAGCAAAACGAAGGATGACAAGGTAAAATGATGTAAGTTTCATTCTGCATGGTGGCAAACAAAATTGTCTGTCTATCAAAACGCTGTTTTCCAAAGCAGGAGAAGCTGTTTGGCATCAGTGATGAGAGGATGGTGTCCTCAGTTACTCCCTGGGGAGGATCCCTAGACAGAGATGAGATGGGACAGGTAAATAGAGCCTTACAGACAGCTTTAATTTCCTTATGTCTCCCTTAAAAAGCAAATGTTCCTGAAGATTCATGTCGTGAGTGGCCACTCTCTCTCACCTCCAACCCAAGCTCCAGTTTCATCTCTAACTTCTTTGTTTCTGTATCTTTCAGGCAATGAACCCTCCACTCCTATCTCAAATGTTATTACCCTCTCTACCCAAACAGCTGAGATCTCTGCCACAGCTGGAGCAAAAGACTCTTCTGCTGGGTGGAGATTCTTCCCTAGCAGCTTTCCAGAGGTAGGGCTCCCTTCTTAACGTGAGAAGAACAATTTCTTTCTGTCATATGAAGCTTGCATGAAGCCCTGGATACTGCTTTTTGCCACTGCTACTGATATTTAGAGAGGTCCCATATGTCTGCTTGCACCGTCACAGCTTTCAAAGTGTCTGATCATACCCGCATGGGTCTGTCACACTGTCGGCTTTGAAACCATGAGGCAGCGGGAGAGGTCGCGTAATGTTCTGGTTCAGTTGTAACCTGCTTCTGCAGATGCCCAGATCAAACTTGTCAGATGGTGTTTTTAGAAATTCAGTCTATTTAAAAAAAAATAAATGAAAACTAGCACCCCAGAGCCCAATTTCTGGTAATATCCTGGATGGAATCAGGGAAGTCATTTCTTAAATCTAAGATTGCTCTGAAATGCGTGAAGGGAAAGGAGCTTGTTGGATACCAGCATGACAAATAAAAACATGTGACACAGTTTTTGCACTGAAAAAAGACAAATTCTAGTTCCAGTAAAAAAGAGGCGATTGACACAGGTGTGCTGGGACCAGTCCTGTTCAATCTATTCATTGATGACTTGGATGAGGGATTGGCGTGCACTGTCAGCAGGTTTGCTGATGACACAAAGCTGGGTGGTGTCGCCGACACACCTGCAGACTGTGCTGCCATTCAGCGGGATCTGGACAGGCTGGAGAGCTGGGCTGAGAAAAACTTAATGAG
>JAOXOE010000874.1:17572582-17593820 GCA_028565055.1 Phoeniculus purpureus
AAGGGACCTCGAAAGATCATCTAGTCCAATCCCCCCACCACAGCAGGATCCCCTAGATCCAGTCACACAGGAACATGTCCAGGAGGGTTTTAAATGTCTCCACAGAAGGAGACTCTACAATCCCCCTAGGCAGCCCCTTCCAGTGCTCTGTCACCCAGAAGTTCCTTCTCAGATTGATGTGGAACCTCCTGTGTTCCAGCTCACACTGTTGCCTCTTGTCCTATCATTGGATGACAATGACCAGTGCCTGGCTCCATCCTCCTGACACCCACCTTTCACATATTTATAGACATTAATGAGGTCACCGCTCAGTCTCCATCAGCCCTATTGTTTCTTTTTATTCTTCGCTCCCATTCAGTTGGTCTTTTTTTGGTCTCTCGATACTCCATAGATGCTGGAAATAAATCTTTTCCCTCCTGCTTTCGCCCTGTTTGACAGAAGCTGAGGTGGTGGTTCATCAATATAGTAAATCTGGCGCTAAGGCTCCTTGTATCAGATCCAAACTGCCACAGGCAAGTGGTGCAAAGTGCTGATTCAATACAAACTGACTCTCATAGTTCAAATGTATTTGAAATTTTTGTGATAGATTATAGCAGAAGGTTTTCTGCTGAATCAGGTATTGTCTGTACTCCCACTGCTGCAGGGAACTTGGCATAAAACCAGCATGAACTTCAACTCATCTGCTTCGGCTCCTTCAACAGAAACGCGATCGTGTGCCCACTCCTCTCACAGATCAAATGCGTGTGCTAGGAAGCTCAAGGCTGTGTGGTCTGTGTGTTACTGGCAGCAGAACCTCCCTGGGAAAGGAAACCTGTCACAGAGAAAAGAGAGGGTGGAAGTATTTGAGGTGCCATATCCAGTGTCAGAGACTTCTCCATGGGGCAGTTGTTCCTGTATAGCCCCTCTGGGCTGCAGGTGCTGTCACATTGGCTCTGGGTTGAGCTATTTTGGTGATTGGCCCTTCTCACTGTCCAGTCTTTCCTTAGTAATTTTCACAGTCATCAGTGGATTTGCTAGTTGACCTGCACTCACACTAATCCATAGCCTGGTGCAGCACCCATGTTTGCTTGGAGTTGTTGATGGTATAATGGTCTTCCACATGCACCCGACAGTGCTCCAGCCATTACCTTCGGCTGCCCAGCAGTGAAATATCTGTCCCTGGAGAGAACTTACTAGCTCTGTGGAGAATCAAGTGATGCTCCCACCTTTCCTGCTCACAGCAGTGTGCACCTCCTCAGTATCCTAAGCAGCACCACCTGCACTGGCTTCCTTGCCTTGCTCCTTGTCACAAAGTTAGGTTAATGTCTAGCTCTATCTCTAGCTATGTCTGATTTAGATATAGATGAGAGACCTCCTGAAAGTTTCAGAGGGAACCAGACCATCCTTTGCTGCACGCGGTGGCTTCCTACCCCTCCAGTCTTACTTTATTAGCAGAAGTGTCCTTCACTGCTCTTTCACTTGCAGTCAGCCTCTGCAGCCATGATCAAAGTGGCAGGTTGTCTCTGTAGGCAAGCTTGCTGAGCACTTCTAGTGTCCTGCCTGCAGGCAGAGTGGTCCCACAAAGAGCCCTCTAGACTGAGCTCAAGGTCACAGGTCCTAAGAACTTCCTTAGCACTGCTGCATACGCTCTCACAAATTCACTTGCAACCTGGTCTTGCTGCAGAATTAAATCCCACTCATCTCTAGCACTGGTGGAAGACGCCCAAACCAGACTATCATATATAAAGCACTCACCTACAGGTTTCTCTGGAGCTCTGGTGCTTCTCTACGTGGAGTAGGTTCTGGCATCAGGGAAGTTTCTGAAGTGCATATTGCCATGTCCTGTGAGGCAGTCATTCTGGAATGGTAAATTAGTGCTGTCTCCATTCTGTTCATGGCATCTGAATGTCACCAGATCAACTAATTCACTTCTGGAGAATCAACCTTTCTTTGGAGAAACACACAGAGTTTTAAAAATAGGAAACATTTAAATGTCTTATACATCTCAGAGAGGAGTAGAAGATCAAAGCATGGTACAGATTTGTCAGTGATCTACATAAGGATGAAGTAACCAGAGCACTGGAAGGGGCTGCCCAGGGGGGTTGTGGAGTCTCCTTCTCTGGAGATGTTTAAAACCTGCCTGGACATGTTCCTGTGCAACTTGGTGACCCAGCTGTGGCAGGGGGATTGGACTAGATGATCTCTTGAGGTCCCTTCCAATCGTCAATGTTCTGTGATTCTGTATGTCACCGCAATTTGCTGAGGACACCCCTTAGGCATGAAGCCTGGTTCATAGACAGAAGTGCTTGCTTTAACAGGATAATATTTCATTCTGAAATCTGAAGTGAAAACAACGCCGGTGGTGTTTACTTTTTGTGTTCAATACAACTCTTTCCTCATCTGCATGCATTTTATGGTTGCAATAAAAGACCAAAGAAATTAATAACACAGAAATAAATCAGATTTCAGAGTGAAGAAATTGAAATTAAACATTCTGTTCTATTTTCGAATAAAGGGAACCAGAACGTTCAAATCCAGAGTGTACCAGCTATGGCTACAATGGAAAATTACAACTAGACTTTTATTATGTCAAACTTCCACTTGCTTTACTAACTAGAAAATTACAATATCAGCCTTTCTCCCGAAAATAGCTGCTGCGTGGTAGCAGAAACTGCATAAAGGGATATAACAGGGTCCCTCTGACTTTTAAGATCAGATAACAGGCTCTAATCATTACAGGCTTTATAAGAGTAGGTTTGTTTTGCTTTGACATTCTTGCTACCAGCCTCCGTCTCAACATCGTAACAGAAAATAATGGCATTAGCAGTCACCTTCCTATTTCTGATTCCTCACAATAATGTCAGCCAAACTCTACCGCCTTTTTGTCATCCCTAATCAGACAGAACTCGGTGGAAATGAGTAAGATAAGAGGGTTTTGTTATGTTTTCTTGTCCCAGTTCTCACAAGCCAGCTGGTATTTTTGCTGGGGATATGAAGCAAGTGGATCGTTTCCCTAACCTCAGCTGTCAGAGCCCAGAAGCTAGCCATTGATTTTCAGCAGATCTCTTGACAGGAACACTCGGTCTCACTTTCGCACTTTAGAACCCGGGTTCTTCTGGCAGATGTGTCCTGCTGTAGTGGTGGGATTCTGGAGTAACCTGGAGCTTCAGTGAAAGTTGTGATGCTAAAAACTTCTCACATGCTGGCGTAGAATCCATAGGGGATCAACAGTTTTTTGGCATATGGAAAACTGTATCTGTATTAGATCTTCATTGTAATTGAACCTTTAGAAACAGCCTGCTGACATTCTGGTCTCTTGCATCTGCCCACCAGGATGAAAGCTTGCTGCTTCCTGTCTGAAGCAGAGGTGGGAGCTGGTAGCCCTGCTCTGTTCTCCCGTGTAGTGGTTGGGAATGTAGGAGCACTAGTGACTCCCAGGAAGATTATTGAGTTTATCTCAGCCCAATAACTGAGCCTGGGATATCTGGAAAACCTGGTTAGTGAAAGAAATAGGGTCAAAAACTCCACCCAAGGCAAGCTTTGCTGTGTGCTTTCCTCTGCCCTGGTGAGGCTGCACGTGGAATATTGCATCCAGTTCTGGGCCCCTTAGTTCAAGAATGACAGGGAAATACTTGAAAGAGCCCAGCATAGAGCCACAGGGATGATGAAGCACAGGGTCATTAGGGATCATGAGGAAAGGCTAAGGGAGCTGGGTCTCTTTAGCTTGGAGAAGACTGAGCGGTGGCCTCATTAATGTTCACAAATAAGTAAATGGTGAATGTCAGAGGATGGAGCCAGGCTCTTCTCAGTGATGGCCAATGATAGAACAAGGGGTGATGGGTGCTGCAACATAGAAGTTTCCTTCAAAACATAAGGAAAAGCTTGTTGTATGGTGGGGGTGATGGAGCACTGGAACAGGCTGCCCAGAAAGGTAACCAGTCTGGATGCATTCCTATTTGACCTACTGTAGGGGATCCTGCTCTGGCAGGAGAGTTGGACTAGATGATCTTTGGAGGTCCCTTCCAACCTCTAACATTCTGTGATTCTTTGTGCTCCCCTTCCTTCACCACCAAGCCTCTTGCTGGTGTCCTGTGGAGCCAGGCTTCTGCCAGGGGCACAACACAAGAGCATGTGGTAATATGGGACAGGTAGAAACTGCTCTCCATCATGAAACATGGGTGCCCCTTTCCCTCCTGTCCTTCAGTATGCGCATACCCATGGTTGCAGCCATTTGACCAAATGGTTGCACATCATCATCAATGGACTTTCTACTTTTCCAGCGAGCACCTGAGTGTATGTTCCTTCCAAACACTACCAAGCACCACGTTGTGTCAACTGACATGAAACTGTTTTACTTATGACATATCTCTGTCTTCTCTCTTTCCTGATCATGTTAAAATCTGAGTGGTTACCTTTTCCTGTAAACCCTCTGATTTCACAGCTGTGTACAGCTTCTTCGTGCGTTCTGTGTGCACATCTGTGTACTCAGCCCTGGTGAGGCCACGCCTCAAGTACTGGGTTCAGTTTTGGCCACCTCAGTACAAGGAAGACGTTGAGATCCTTGAGCAGGTCCAAGGGGACATGGGGCTTAGTACAGTAGCGTTAGTGGTTGGAGTCAATGATCTTAAAAGTAATTTCCAACCTAAATGACTTTGATTCCTCTCACATTTTATTCTCGTCTTCAAGACAGTAGAGGCTGCGTCTCCTGTGTTTTCCTCTGTTGCTGCTTTTCTATGCCTCCTACTGGCAGTGCTTGTCCTCCACCAGAGATGCAGTGTCTTCCTTGTGAAGATCCACATCAGGCTCTTCAGTAACAATACAAGAAACAGAACAGCCTTTGCTTTCCTCTGTGCTTTGGTTGTTCCTTGTTTTCATCGTGTAGAAGTTGAGTACCTCCTACTATTAGGCTTGTTTGTCCCATGCCATGCTTTCCAGAGGATGAAAATTTGTTTAAGAAAGCAGTAAGTATTTACCTTTGTGACTTCCTTGCTATTTATTTCTTCCCTTCTGAAAAGAAACCCCATGAAGTCCTCTGTGCTTTTGGTGGCACTGATGCTACCTCTCAGATTGCCTCTGAGACCTTCCTACAGCTCCCCATCCTTCAATAAGCTAGGCTGACGTTTCTACACCTCAGTTACCTACAGTTACATATTAGCACTCACTTTATTTTGTCACTTCTGATTGCCTCTTCATCTCACACCTATCAATGTTTTTTTTTATGTGTCTTATGCTTGTAATTCCCAATCCATTGAGAAACCCATCTTCCCTGAGCTCAAGAGCCTACTCCTTGCTTTTTCTGTTAAGGTGTATGTTAAGGTAGGTCTAGAAGGAAATGAATTAGTTTTATCAATGCACATTCTTTACCCATGCGTCCCTGGCAAAGGCACAGGTTCCACAGCAGATGCCACTTCAGACCTACATGGAGGGCACACTGTGATGCTGTCCTGCGATCACCCAGGGGAGACACCACCGGAGACAGCTAAGGAGGTTGTTAGAGAATCCGCAAAGGCAAAACATGTGTTGATAAGACAGGTCTCACTCGTTTTTTCCTGCTTCCTTCTGCACCTTCATGCCTTGGTATATGCCATGATGGGAGGCCACATTTTTGGATATAATGGGTGTTTTAAAGCTCCTGTCTCTTGGAGGTGGGTGAAAAAATCATAAGCAGAGCAGCACGATTTGAAGTAGTCCTCATGGGAGGGATCAGCTCACAGGTCCCACTGTGAAGCAGTATTATAGACCAGGATCTTGTAATGCTGACTGCATTAGACTCATACCGAGCAGCTAAGCAGAACTGAGAAATTCACACAGAAGACTGGAGAAAACCCCTGAGCTCCACACTCCAGTGTCTCTCAGCTTCAAAATCAGGAACTGCATAAAAGTGATAGTTTCTTGAAATGAAAAAGTCCTAGTAAGAGAATAAAGTGGTTGTAGGAGGCAGGGAGGTTGCATAAAGGCATTAGATTAGAAGGTCACAACCAGTATGTTGCGATCCAAAAGAAGTTTAAAAGGTCAAGACGGACTGTGTGGTCATGCAGCAGAGCAAAGACACTTCCGAGAGCAAGGAGCTACCTGTCAAGTGTGGAAGCAGTCTCCAAGCTGCAAAGCTGGGAAAAAACATGTACTCTGACATGCTGTCTGGCACATTAGGGCCAGAATGAGTTTGGGGAACAGCTCATCTAAGGCTCCATCAATGATAGTACAAAATCTTTTCAAGCCGTATCAGAAATGGCGTGTTTGTTAGCAAATACATAGGACCAGAAAAGTAATTCAGATTTGAGAGGATTTCTCAAGAAAGACAAAACAGCAGGAAAGTTAAGTGTAATATTTGCATCAGCAGTCAGTATTGCAAAGCCTGGCTCTGGTCTTACCTCCTCAGCTTTTCCTTACAGGAGTAGGAGAACCGTCTCAGTCAGAACTGCCAGCAAAAGACATTTTAGGATGATTTTTTGAAGAATCAGTAGAGTGTTGTCAGAGGTAATAGCATTTGCCCAGTGGGTCTTAGATCATTTCGGTTTGAAGCAGTAGTGCTCTCACCTGTGGTGTGCAACCCACCAGCTAAACTGGCCTCAGTACAAAAGGAAAGGAAGATAGCAGATACAATCCTTGTTTTTAATAAGGACTCCTGGGGTGTCTGAGACAATACAGGTGAGGAATTTGTGCTTTTGTACTGGATGGATTAGTAGAAAATACGATAACTGATGTAACGGGCAGTGTAGATGAATTGATGTGATTTAGCAGGAGGGAATTAACATAGGTTTTGCAGGAAGAAGTAATGGGTCTCAAGTGCTTTAGCACATGGAGGACTCCTTAAACAATGGCTTATCAATGAGCTAGTTTGTCTAGTGGGCTTGGATTTCAGAAAGGGTTTTGATAATATACCTTTCCAAAAGCTCTTAAAGAAAGTGTGCTGCTGAAGTGGGGAGAGAAGACCCCCTGCAAGAGCATTAGCTGGCTAAAGCATAGAAAAGAAGACTGGAAGAAATTATTAATCACGAAAGGGCTGTGATGGGTACACACAAACACAAGGCACAAAAGGAGTTGCAGAACCACAGAACTTCAGGGATTGGGAGGGACTTTGAAAGATCTTCTAGTCCAATCCTCCTGCCAGAGCAGGATCACCTAGATCAAGTCACACAGGCACATGTCCAGGTGGCTTTTAAACATCTCCAGAGAAGGAGACTCCACAGACCCCTTGGGCAGCCCCTTCCAGTGCTCTGTCACCCTCACTGGGAAGACGTTCCTTTCCTCATATTGATGTGGAACCTCCTATGTTCCAGATTACATCCATTGCCCTTTGTCCTACCATTAGATGCCACTGAGAAGATCCTGGCTCCATCCTCCTGACACCCACCCTTCAAATATTTATGGACATTAATGAGGTCACCCCTCAGTCTCCTTTTCTCCAAGCTCAAGAGACCCAGCTCCCTCAGCCTTTCCTCATAGGGGAGGTGCTCCACAAACTTTATCATCCTCGTTGCTCTACACTTAACTTTCACCAGCAGTTCTGTGTTCTTCTTGAACTGAGGGACCCAGAACTGGACTCCTTAAGGCAATCATAAAACATACCTAAGTTTTCTGCCTTTACAAAATTCTTTAGGGTACTTAAAAATCAAAGAGATCACAAAGAGCTGCAGAATTCTATTGAACTGAACAGCTGTTGACAGATGCAGAGAAATGCACTTGAGAAGAATAACCCTGACATTAACCGTTAGTAAGTCAAAAGACAGACCTTAGATTTATTGTGGGTTCTTTCACGAAAATGTCATCTCGATACTCACGGTAATTCAACATGAAAACAGAAGATTAAGTACTGTCGAGCAAGGAATACAGAGCTAGCCTTTAAATGTCATTATAATAACAACACATAAAGTTAATCGCGTTCCCACACTCAGGGTTTTGGTTGCCTCGCCTCTAAGATACAGGAAAAGCAATCAAGAGCAGGCTGAGTGACCAGAGGTACGGCAAGGCTTCTAAAGCGAGACCAACTCACACCAGGGCACCCTAAATGTAAGTGCTCCATAACAAGTTCAAACAAAGCAAATGGAGACCACTTGAACTCTTCTGATGAAGTATAAGTAAGTTTGAAAGCAGATGAGGTGAGGCTGGAAGACAACATCAATTAGAGCTTTACAATACAAGGGTGCGGGTGTTGGGTCTTGTTCAGGACACCTCGAATCTGCAGGTTTCTGTGAGTGGAGAAGGTGACGACAAACTATTGCTTCTCTTTTTCTTATACTCAGTAGTTAACAGATACTTGGGACCAAGACAGATTCTCCTGAGCGGAGCTCAGGTATTCTTATGTTCAAGAGTCAAACTATGGCGGACGCTCCTCAGAAGAGGTTGTGACAAGCTTTCTGTAATGAAAAATGAGACCTGCCACTGAAATCCAGGCAAGGTTTCTGTGAGCAGGAGCCACTCAACAGGTGTAACACTGCTTGGCTGTCAAGCAACTTGACCTGTGGCGTAAACATATCCTTGTGCAGACACTTCCTTCCAGAAACATCGCGGTGTTTTTTCTGATAGAGCTCCACTATTTTGACTCTGTTGAGGCTACTGCATTTAAACAGCTGCTGCTGTAACCACTTCCTGCAAATATTTTCTGCTTTGTGCTCCGTATTCTCATTAAACAACAAGACTGAGGAACATCTGCCGCTAATTGTTTTTAAAAAATGATCCAAGTGGAAGGCTTGTCAAGACTTATTCCTGTTAGCCTACTGAGGCTCGTTCTGCTGAAGATCAGTGATTTGTTAAAGGAAAGAGGATTATGTCAGGCCTTCTGATAACCAACTGTATATATTCATAAGCATTCCCAGCCCCAAATCAATCTGGACCATAATCAGTTTATTTCTTTACTCAGACATGGCTAACTATACAGATCTGTAAATGCCAGCCTTTGGTACGACGATTAGAACTCTTGATGGATCTGAAAGTCTCAGCCACGTACAGTCACATGGAAACTATTGCAAGGATTTGTTTTTATTGTCCTTGTGAAGCTGTTCTCAGTTTTCATACTGCAGTTGAGCAGTGAACTTTACCACCAGACCACAGGCTTTTCCCTTTCCCTTTGTGGCTTTATCCTTTATCGCTAACTGCAGCTCCCGCTCAAGGAAAGTCTTGCACGGTGCAATGCTTCCCAGAGCCTCGTGCACAAAAGGATGCTGCTCCCAGGTGATCTAAGGGCTGCCCCACAGAGCCAGGGTAGCTTTTCATACTTTCAGTTCAACATTTGGTGACGAAAGATTCCATCAGCCTATGAGATATCTTGGAGGCTGAGGACATCCCACCGCAGAAGATGGGAGCCATGCGAGTGCTGCTGTTGGGCCACTCTCTCAGTCAGCCCTTGTGACTGACACTGCAATTTTCTGACCTCTGTTTCAAAGTTCAGATCAAGGAATCAGGCCTGGGTTTAACTTTCTATTTCGTATTAGGCTTCTATAAATACACTGGCTTTGCCAAGGTAAGCGTGAGAGTCACGCCAAGTGCTTTCACAAGGAACAGTATTATCTTCTGCTCTTCTTCAGCTTTTAAAAAGTCTGTTTTGCTGGTTTGCTTCATAAAGTACCGTATTTATTTTGAACATAACTATGATGGAACATCGTGTGTACGTAGCTCTGGTCTTCCAGTAACACTTATAATGAAAACATGTGGAGCTCTAACCTGGTTTCAGTGACTGCTGAGTGATGGTGCTTCTCTTCAGGTGGAGCAATGCCTTGCTAAGTGCAACATCTCCTGTGACACTGGGCTACTGCCTTGGTGGGCTTTGTTCTTCAAAGTGGTTAGTTTTGTCCAGGAGGCTGGAATAGATGATCTCTAAGGTCCCTTCCAACCTCAGCCATTCTCTAATTCTGTGATCTACATTCCCTAGAGCAGTTGCATAAAGTCAAAGTGGCACCTGCTGACTTCATGCTCAGGGTACCTTCTACAACATGACAAATATGGTGAGAGAATCAAACCTTTTCTGCTTTCTCCTGTGCCCTGCAATGTGTTGGCATCACTGAGATAGTGGCACCAGAATGAGGGTCTCTTCTGCCAGCTGCTCTTTGGAGAAACGAGTCCTCTCTGCCTATTCTCACAAACCTTACTTACCAGGAAACTTCAGCTAAATACAAATTAATCTATGACTATTTGGGACACACAAAACAGTTTAAAAGGAAGGTGCTGCACGATTTGCTTGTTTCTGGAGGAGCATTCTGGTGGCCAGAACCTTCAGAACAATAGCTGCAGCCACTGTCACACATCTTCCTTTGGAGACAGCCGTGAGAAGAGCAGGGTGCTGTTGCTCATTAGGCTGACAACTTTCCAAGGTAGGCAAAAGCAAGAGATCCCTCGGTGACCTGACATTGCAAATCCTCTGTCTAAAACATGTTTCCGGATTATGGCTGAAGCAGGCAAAGCCCTACTGTACGAGAGCCAGCACAGTTGATATCTTGGCTGTAGATTACAGGGTTATGCAATGCACGAAGCGATCCTAACTGGCAATATTTTTGTGATGTGGAAGGTCTTTTGCCGTGTAGAGGCTGGGACTGCGTTCCTGTTAGCGATTCCTGTCTCACGTCACCTACGATTTCCTGGCAATGAAGGTGGCACATCATCAGGCACGTAGAAGCTCATGCAGGAGGTTTTTCTCTTCCACCGCCTCTGAGAAGAGCTTTCTTTGATTGTCCCGTGGTAAACCCTTACATTGTTCTGAAAAGAGAAGGGAGCTGGTATCAAGGCTGTACCTATGGCAGTGGGAGTATTCAGAGGCCACTGAGACCTGCCTTGGTCTTCAGCTGTTCCTGGCTTTGGCATTAGCACAGGAGCAGTCCTAAAAGAAACATGAAGTCCTTCCTGCAGCTTTGTGTTCTCCAAAGCATGATTCAAGACTATAGGAATTTTTTCCTCTGCCTCTGGTTCTCTGCCTGTCTTTTTTATTTTTGATCATCGTCAGCAATTCTGCTAATATCTCCATAAACATTCTGCTGATGCCAGAAAGAAACGAGCTATTAAATACTAGCCATTAGGGTATCATTCTGTCAGTTATCAGGAAATCCCATCTTACTAGTGCCTCTCCACGGCATCTTCCTTGGCACGTTGCTTTTTACTGATGCATTATCATCATTATTTCTTAAGCCCATTGAATTCTCTTCTCTATTTCCTTCCTCCTCTTAAAGGGAAGCACTTCAGCTCTATTTGAAGCTTCTGGCCAGTGGTCAAATTGCTTGTGGAGGCTTCAGGCACACTTGGATTAGATGCTTTGCAACACCTTTGGTGAAGAACGTGCAGCAGCTGGTGATAGGCTCTCAGCAGGAGGAACCCAGCACTGGGCAGTTGGTGAGGATGACATTGCCTCATCTCAGTGAGCTGAAGGACGTGTGAGCACTCACTTAGTGACCTGCTGCATTAGATCTCTGGATAGACTTTAGGAGGACTTGGAATGCCTGTGGAACAAGGAGAGGACTTAAGAAATACTTAAACAAATGTCTGCCCTCAAGCAGAAGGTCTGTGAGTAGCAAGCTGTTACTAAACACAGATTCCATCAACAGTCCAGTCAGTGAATGTACCTTGCAATGAATCGGTGCAGTTACAGTGTTCTCCAAGAACCACAATATTAAGTAAATAGCTTATTAAATTACGCTGTTTTGGTTACAAAACCTCTCTGGCTTTGAACAGGACTGAACAGCTTCACCTGCTGGCTTATTCAGCAAGTAACTGGGTAGGGAGAAATTTAATGAAATACAGCAAGGGCAAAGCGGAGTCTGGCATCTGGGCAAGAACAACCCAGGTACCAGTATAGGTTGGGAACTGACCTGTTGGAGAGCAGTGTAGGAGAAAGGGACCTAGGGGTCTTGGTGGACAGCAGGATGACCATGAGGCAGCAATGTGCCCTTGTGGCCAAGAGGGCTAACAGCATCCTGGGGTGGATCAGAAGTTGGGTTGGTTAGCAGACCCTGAGAGATTCTTCTCCCCTTCTGCTCTGCCCTGGTGAAGTCACATCGGGAGTATTGTGTCCAGTTCTGGGCCCCTCAGTTCAAGAAGGACACAGAACTGCTGGAGGGTGTCCAGCGTAGAGCAACGAAGCTGATGAAGGAAGCGGGACACCTTCTTTATGGGAAGAGGCTGAGGGAGCTGGGTCTCTTTAGTTTGGAGAAAAGGAGACTGAGGGGTGACCTAATTAATGTCTCTTAATATGTGAGGGGTGGGTGTCAGGAGGATGGAGCCAGGCTCTTCTCAATGTCATCTGGTGATAGGACAAGGGACAACAGGTGCAAACTGTAACATAGGAGATTCCACATGAATATGAGAAGGAACTGCTTCACAGTGAGGGTGACGGAGCATTGGAACAGGCTTCCCAGGGGGGTTGTGGAGTCTTCTTCTCTGGAGACATTTAAAACCCGCCTGGGTATGTTCTTGTGCAGCTTGGTCTAGGTGATCCTGCTGTGTCAGGGGGATTGAATTAGATGATTTTTCGAAGTCCCTTCCAATCCCCAATGATTCTATGATTCTATGATTCTTGTTCCAAAGTCCTTGAACTTCAGAAGCTTTAAAAGAGCTTGCTGAAGAAAAACACCCCACATTTCTAAAAGTTCCACACAGTAAAACCCAGCCACCTTCAAAGTTGTTGAATGGGTATCACACAGCAGGTATCACCTGAAATGGGCTGATCTCCAGGTAGACACGTTTGGTGGAGAACTTTTGTTCAGAATTGATCCATGCTGAGGGAGATTTGAACCTGTGGGGCACCTGGGAAACAACTGACTTCTTTCTTACCACGTGTGTTTTAAATATAGTTTACATTTTTCTAACCTGTTGCAAACTGGATAGTGGTAATACAGCCCAGCTACTGTAACTTCTCAAGGGTGTGCCATAACTTGATCAGGAATGAGAAGCATTTAAGAGTCGCTATTTAGCAGTGGGAAAAACAGTAACCTCACTTCCCTTCCAGCAATGAAGTTATGTTCTGCATATTCCTTATCCTTCTCTCACTTGACACGCGTTTTTTT
The DNA here is from genome assembly GCA_028565055.1 of Phoeniculus purpureus. Lineage (NCBI taxonomy): Eukaryota > Metazoa > Chordata > Aves > Bucerotiformes > Phoeniculidae > Phoeniculus > Phoeniculus purpureus. The sequence goes on from JAOXOE010000874.1 coordinate 17,585,548, forward strand.
CCAACAAAACCTTATCTGGCTTTTGATCCAGTGAAAATCTTTCTCCTTATTAGACAGCGCAGCGTGAGCTGGACATCATCATTTATTAGTGATAGAAGTAGCTGTATTAATACAAAATCTAGCAACTGACAGATTGGCATGAACAAGATCAGTACCCACATTTCTTACCACAGAGGCAGCTTACAGACATCTCTCAACCTGCTTTCATTGTAAGTTTTATAACAAATACAATAGCTGGTGTGCACTTGATATTGAGCAAGTGCTGCTTTCTGTTGATATTCTCACTTAATTCCCATATGCTGGCAGAAACAGATGGAACTGGATTTTCTTGCAATTATTATGAGTCTAAGATAACAACTCTTAAATAACCCTCAGAGTGGAAAGGTACTATACAAACATGCAAACACAGTGTGACAGCCTGGGTACTGGAATGCAGAAATATGACTTAACCTGCAGAGTGACTAGAACTGGTTCATGATTTATTGATTCGTCTGCATCTTATGGAGGAATAAGTTTGGGTTGTGAAATTATACAGATGTTGAGCCGCAGTGGCCTAATGTCTTATTGCTAAGACTTCTAAATGAAAGCTATTAGTTAAATAAAGTATGTGGAACTTTAAAGTGAAAAAAAAAAGTCACGTTTTCCAAGAAAGGTATTTTGTAGAAAATGTAACATCTGTTCTCATCTTTCTGGTTCCAACGCCAACATGTTTTTTTGTGATCATGGCACTGAAAATGTCCACAAAGTAGGAAATATGTTTTCAGGTTTGGCTGTTAGGTTTTGGTTTTTTTCAGATTCTTGACTCTCTGGCTCATATTTTCAAAAGAGAGTTTTGTAGACTTAAGCCTAAAAGCCTTATTTATTGGAATGAGAATTTAAATAGAAAATATGGGGTTTTGTATCCAATTGATCAGCCAAAATGTTACTAAACTGAAGCTTAAGGGACTAGAAAACCCAGCAAGGGAACCTGGGATGATTACCAGCTTTAGCTGCAAAAGGGTTAGCACAGGAACTGGAAAATTATATTATTTTGAGACTACATGAAAGCAGATATGGAACACATGTTGAGTCTTTATAGCCCTGATCCAGCAAATTCTTTTGTACCTGCTTAAGAACCACAAACCATACAAGTTGAACGCATTAAGGCTATGAAGAGATGTGTTTTCAGGTCTAGCTGGAACAGTGTGAGAAGGTCCTGCCTTTCCTCTTATCCTTGCCTATTGCCCAGCCTTAACAACAAACTGCCCGCATATTTCATCTGTGTAAGCAGGCAGTGGACCTGTTTCTGGACCTGACAAACCATATGCACAGGACTTTTTACTTGACTTGTTGAATTTTCCCAGCTGCTATGGTCATTTCTGAAAACTAATTCTTTGTTTAAATAGAGAATGAATCAGACATAAAACACAATTGTTTTTTCTTTACATAAGTTGATGTAAAATTCTAGCTGAGTGTTTAATACAACTTGTTTTTTAAACAAGTGAAAACCAAAGATGTTGTGCACAAACACTTGCAGTTACATTTCAGTAATGATAGATCAAAGCTGTAAAATTCAGAACCAGAATCAAACCACAAAGTCTTTAAAGAGGATTTTGTTCAGTCTGCTGTACTGGTGATAGCCAGAAACATAATTTGGGTCTGGATGGGTATACGTGGGGTACTAAATTTCAGCTATGCCTGAGGATTGTCTTTTCTAAGATCTTGGCTATAAGCGCTTCACTAAATTAACAGTTACACACATCTTTGCTGTAATGTCTTCCACAACGTGGCAAATAGTTTGGTTTCCATTAAAACAGGGTTTTTGGTTTTTTTTTCTGCAAAGAGAACTAAAACTAAACAAGCAGTCAAAAACTGTGAACAATCAGATTTCACCAGCTCTTTGTGTTTGTCCTGTTCTCTTTCTGGTGCTGTATGTGTGGGTCAGATTATTTGCTGCCAGGTAATCGCAGGTTTTCCTCTCCCAGTCTCTCTATTCACAAGCACTATCTTTACCCACTCTTTTATTCATTTATTAGCGGTTTTTGTTGCTCAGTAGCTGGTGGACATTCTGCTGACTACAACACTTGGTTCTTCAAAGAATATGAGCCAATGTACTGACCCGTCCAACCAGAGCACTGAGATGTAATGAGATTTATAGTTGCATTAAACAAGCTTTCAGGTTACTAGTAGGAGGCGCATAATACTGTAATCAAAGACACTTTTCAGGCAAAAGAAAGTAACTTGGCCTTATTCCTGTGAATAAAGAAAATGTCAACAGCCTCGACAAAGTCTCAGTTTCTTCTTTCCCACCTTGTTGAGCATTAACATTCCTAATCAGACACATTATTGTATCCCCTCCTAGAATTTTGCAGTGCTTCAGTTCTTTTCAAGGACATAATATGCCCTGTCCATTAATGGAAATTCTGACTCAGGAGAAGTTATCGCACGTTTTTTGTGAAGCTCTATCGTGCAAAGGCCTTCACATTAACAAAGTGCGCTAAATCTGCTAGAGCACTCTTGAATGAACATCAGGGAAGCAAAAAATTTTGCCTAGTGGGAAGAACAAACATTATGAGTACCTTGTTTTGGATTTCACTGTCAGGGAAAAGCAAAATTGCACTTAGGCACTTCATGGTTTCACTCAACTGATTCTCGATACTCCTAAACAGGGTCTTTTCTATCTTCAGCAATCTTCTAGTGGTGTTTCAGAATTCAGTTTCAGAATGCATTCTTATTCAAGACATAGTTCCATTAATTAGCACTGAAATTCATGCTTTCACATTCATGCTTTGCTTAAAATCTGTTCAAGCCACCAGAATTGTGGTGCATGCTTAAAGATAAGAAGCCGCTTGATTTTTCATTGTCTCAGAACAAGTTATTCTTCTGAAGGAGAACATCTCTCCCCAGTAACACAATTTAAACATATTCTCGCCCGGAGACTTGCATGTCAGTATGAAAAGAGATGGATCTGGTTTTTACAAATGCACAGCAAGTGCCAGGCTCCTGCAATTGATTCAGTTTTAAGTAATTTTGCTCTCAGAAATACTGCAAACATGAAGGTTCAAGTTTTTAACTTCTGTGCTTCAGAAGGTTAAATGGCAATTGGTAAATGAAGGTAAAGGGCAAAACGGTAATTAATTAATTAAGAAGCTACTCTTGACTTAGGAAACATTTATTCGGATACGTGAACAGATTTAGGTATCTATGGATATATGTACACCAGAGACAAAGCCTGCGCTTTGCTTTTATTCAGCAGTGTTTGTATTGGAGGTGTTAAAGAGTTCAGTCTGAAAGTAACTCTGCTGGTGCTCTTGCAGTGCAGGAAAGTATTAGAATACTTATGAAGGCAGAAGCTGTAGTTGTGCGTTAGTACCACAAGCTAGAACTTGCTTTACTCACTCTCCTAAGTTGAACAAACCAGGTATCCTTAGTTGCTCCTTGTAAGTCATGCCATCTACTCACTGTTGCTTTCCTTTGGTCATATTCCAGCATTTTTATATCCTTCTTGTATTGTGGAGCCCAAAACTGCACAGTACATGAGGTCAGGTTGCACCAGCACGGAGACAAACATTTTCTGAGACTTAATTATAGTGTGCTTAATGCACCCCAGAATACAGTCAGCTCTTTTGGCTGTGAGAACATATTGGACCATGACTTGGACAAATAAATTAATTTCGTTCATGTGCTAATAAGCTAAAACGAGGAAGGTTTGGCTCACCTAGCTACTTATAAACCATGGCACAAAAAACAGATAGGCTCCATTTGGGGAAAAATAAACCATATTTAATTTGAACTATGTAAAAACCCCAACATCAAAACATTCAGAGAGCAATTACACAGTTCTTAAGTGCCTGGGCTGAGCTTGATTATCTCCTTTCCTTCTAGGGAAATCCCCTGGAAGTTTTTTTCACTGTGCACAGGAGATAAGTTCTCCATGTTTTAGCCTGACTGATCCAGTCTAGTCTTTTCTTTCTCAGGGTCAATGGTTCCTTTAATATAAGTTGACTGTTCTGTGCCCTCAAGCCCAGTCCCCTGCTCCAGCATATACTTTTCCACAGGCTTCAGACAAGGCTCTTTGCCTCCATTGCACCATGGTTTTGCAGGAATACTTCTCCTCTGCTGATCTCTGGGCTTCCACATGCTCGCTCTCTCCTCCATCATCCTTCTCTAGTGCAAAAAAATGGCTGCCAGCAGCATGCCTAGCCCAGTGACCACAAGGATGCCTCAGAACAAAAAACTCCGGAAAAAGAAACAACCACAAACATCAACAGAAAACTTGTTGACATGCTTTCCCATCTCCAAAGTATGCTTATTTTCAGAGGCACTGATTGGCTTAAACTTCTACAGAGGGGTGAATAACCCAGCTGCAGGGTAGAGCTCCAAAGTGCTTAGCAAGTTTACATAGCAACCCCTCCCTTAGGCAAAAACGCCACTGGGCTCAAACTACAACAATATTCCACGTAGGCTTGACTGGATTATCTCAAAAATCAATACTCACTTAAAAGAACTTTCCTGACATAATATTCAAGGGTGACATGCTTTTGCATGCAAGTGTTGCCCTGTTACTGAATGGGCTGAATATTTTTGATGGACTCATTTTATATTATGAGGATGAAGCATAGAAGAAGTAAATATGCATTCTATGTGTTCATACCTACCTGCCATTTCTGAACCATGACATACACTGTAGTCTTACAAATTCTGAAATAAGATTTCATCAGATGTGGCAATGACCTGAACCATGAGTTGTCATAGATTACGGTTTAAAAAAACAGAATGGAGCAACAATGTCCTGGGACTTCCTGCTGCTTCTAGCTAGTCTTTATCCTGCTATGCAGATAAATGCCAAATAAATAAATAAATAACCTTATTTGCACAGGACTAATATTGGAATAATTTGCTTATGTGTTAGCATTAGATAGAAACAATGAAAGTGATTGTCTGCAGAATGACCTGATCTCGAAGTGTTTTCCTTCAGTCACACAGGTTAACCAGAAGACCCTGAGCATTTACATAATCTGGTAGAGTAAAACTTATGTTTAATGTGTGTAGCACTTTGCACAGAATCACAGAACATTAGGGATTGGAAGGCACCTCAAAAGATCATCTAGACCAATCCTCCTGCCAGAGCAGGATCACCTAGACCAAGTTGCGCAGGAACATGTCCAGGCGGGTTTTACGCATCTCCAGAGAAGGAGACTCCACGACCTCCTTGGGCAGCCTCTTCCAGTGCTCTGTCACATTGATTTGGCTACATGGATCTGCCTCCTAAATACTTTCTAGCGCTGTATCCCGTAACATACCCCAATTCACAAGGACTAAACTGCATGGCTTTTAACACAGCTGTGACACAGCACTGCTGAGCTTGGACATAGTGCAATGGGTAAGCAAGGTGCGGTAAGTACTCATCATGAGCAAATGAGCAGAATTGGCTCATCATGTGAGAAGTAGTAAATGCCACTGCTAGGCAAACTGTTGTTACATAAACTTTCTAACATAAAGATACACAGATACGCTTCTCCCACTTTTTCTGTCAGGGTTACTCTTGCAGTTTAAATTTGGCAGGCCTTAGGCTGAGGGATCAGGGGTTGCTGTGGTAACTGTTGGTAAGCAGCTTGCAACTCAAAGCTCTCCTTTAGCTTCAGCGTGGCCAACAAGCATGTCTGTGAACTGGAACAACTAGTTTGGAACTTCCTGCTTCCTTTTTCTTTTTGGGTCCTGATGAAAGGGTGCAGGGACATCATGTCTCCACAAGGAAAAGAAATGCTAGAGGTTTCTTCCCCCTGAGGGGGTGAAGGTCGCAAGTTAGTCCATTTATGAAAGCACAGTGATCAATCACTGTACGTCTTTTTGCCGGGGATTCGATGTTCTGTGAGTCAAATGTCCTGTTGTTTATCCCCCAAATTGAGCTAGTCTTTCTTTTTGTCTGGGATTAGTAAGTGGTGGGTTTTTTTGTTTTTGCTTTGGCCCATTAGCACATAAAATAAATCAATTGTTTAGTGTCATCCCAGATCAACAGGATCAACAAGTGATAGCTACTCTGAGCAAAGTCAGATGATCTGGTAACATACCAGCGTCCAGCAATAATGTTATAGATGACAGCAGAATAACCAAAGGTCAGATGAAAAACACATAACTAACGAAGCAGGTATTTAAGTGGATGCAGGGCTATAACTAAGTTACAAACCAGTTTAGTTTCTGTGAAATGCACCACACTTGTTGGGGCAGGATTAATGGCTTAGTAATCAATTATACTAATTTTAATTGTTTCTTTCTGACCGTTTCCACCTCGTTTATAATACTCTTGGCACTGTAGTGTGCATGATTTACTCACAGAAAGTTAGAGGAGAGCAGCTTCAGTGCGCTTAGTCTGCACTGCAGTAAGGCAGTTACTCTTACTGCAGTAAGAGTCATCAAAAAGCTCTTTTTTAGGGCTTTTTGAAGATACACATGGTGACTGACTGCGTGTCTCCTGGACCAGAGCTGTGCGTGGGGAGCAGAGATGCAGAGGACAGAAGCAGTGGTGTAGCAGATGTAAATGACCTTTAACATGCCTCGTTGTTCATTTGCTGGTGAAGCTCTGACTCACTATGGGTGCACCCAAGATAGAGGGTGACTAAACCCCTATGAGTACAAGAGCCCTTTGTAGGTAGCACAGCAGCCGAGGAGTGTGGCAAACAGGATGGGCAAATAGGTCGTAGTGTACCAGAAGGGAGTGGGCTGGCAGTTTGCACAGCAGTTAGAATGGGAAATAATTGAGGGCAGAGTGCAATTCACCTCCTGGTACAAGTGGTCACTGCTCTCCTAGTGACCAAAATGTTGTCCCAAATTGGCTGAAAGCTGCTGTGAGAATGAAAGTGGAAACCCAGATGAAGGTGCCGTGCAAAAAACAGAGCTGTCCAGGTTCCTGGATGCAGGGAGTGTCTGAGCGTCTCACTTGTACCAAAGAGCAGCAGCGACAACACGTGATTTGCTTGGCATGGTGGTAAAGCTGAAAAAGGAAGTAGAAATATTGAGGAGCATTGTGGAGTATAAGAGTGAGATGTATTAGTGGAGCCATCCCTGAGACAAAGGCAGCTTACAGAGGCTCCACAAGGAACACAGAATCCCCTACATTCCTGCTACCAGGTAGAAGGAGGGGACCTAGGAGTTGATGGGGAATGGAAATATTGCCCTACTTGGAGCAGAAGGCAAATCACCTCCTGACCACCCTCACTTTCCTGATTGCCCTTGCACAACAGGTCCTTGTTGTGCTCAAGTGTTGACTTGGAGATGAGGCTATGGAGGAGACGGAAGGTTCATCAAGGGGTTTGCCAAGGGCCAGTCAGTGAACTCCATACATTAGGACTGCTGCTGTTAAGAAAAAACAGGAGGATGAGTGTGGTAGGACACTCCCTTCTGAGGGACCAATATGCCATCTACACCCATCTTACAGGGAAATCTGCTGCCTTCCTGGAGATTGGGTTAAGTGTGCTTTGAGGAAGCTCCCTGATTATTACCTACTACTGCTTTTACATGTTGGCAGTGATGATGTTGATGAGAGAGCCCAAAAAACAAGCAAAAAGGATTTCAGAGCACTAGGGAAACTGTTAGAATGAATGAGAGCACAGGAGGTGTTTTCTTCAGCCTCTTCAGTTGCAGAGAAAAACGGTGAGAGAAACAGAAGAACATACCTCCTTAACCACGCGACAACAATATGAATTTTATTTATACAGAGATAGTTGTATACAGCTTCAGAATCATAACACAAACATTGTTTCATATTAATGCACTAGTTATACTGAAATGTTGGATAAAAGGCAAGAAATAAAACCAGCAAAACAATACAGAATGCTGATTATCAGAAAAATATGTTAACTAAAAACAAAATGTCATATAAAGTTGCACAGGTTCATCTCAAGCAATTTGCTTTGTCAAAATTCCAAAAAGATATTCAGATAGAGAAGGAAAAGTAACTTTAGATATTTATAAAGAGCTGGTTTTACTCAGCAAAGAAGAGAACCCGGCACGTGGCTGCTAGGAGAGGAGGGTAGCCACCTCGCTGGCAGGGGTGGGGGGAAGAAAAAAAAAAGAAAGTTAAAAAAAGAGATCGGAGAGGACAGACCAGTTACCATAAGACATGGTTGCTAATGGGACAAAGGCCAACAGAAAAACCGTGGGCACCCAAACAGAGGCCACACACAAGCATGCAGATGTTCAGGCAGGTGGTTGCTGTGGGTGCTGGAGCCTGGCACTCAATATGGAGGATGGCAGGGACAACACCTGTGTTAGGTGTGAGCAGATCAGAGACCTGA
>JAOXOE010000874.1:17593920-17611586 GCA_028565055.1 Phoeniculus purpureus
CATCCAACAGATGGAATTATGTTATTGCATCCAGTAGTTTAAGTACACCAAATAAATTCAAAGGTCTGAACAGACTGTCATATATTCTGTAGAAGAAACACACAAAGTGATATAAAACTGTGTTTGTGTATCTTTTATCTCTAGAAGGAAACTATAAAATTGTAGAATCATAGCATGGTACAGGTTGTAACAGACTTCAAAGATCATTTATTTTCCAAACAGGTTTCATCAGATCGCCAATTAATGATGAAAAGACAGCTAGTGCCAGTACATAATTTAGCATCTTTATCTTAGTATATATCTGTGCATCTGTATACCCACTCAGACACACACACACTTAATTAATAATTAAATATTCAATAAGTTAAAATGTATCTGCCTTAGATATGTTCCTACAAAGGACAATGGAACTTTTAAAGCACGAACAGTAGAATTTAGTTACCAAGGCATTGAGTACAATAACAAGCAATGACACAGTTCTCCTGTAAGTGGGATACTTTTCATATGCTCACCTTTCATGCTTATCATTCTTCCTCCTGTCTTTGTTCACTTTTCCTCTGGTTCTTACTACTGTTACAGAAATACATGCTTGTATGAATTTTCAACTCCCAGAGCTCCCTTCAGAGCTGAACTTGTGTCATCTTTTATTTCAGTGGCAACAGAATATATGAAGATGAATATACAACTTCAATTTCATTGCAGCTTTCACTGTAGCCTAACAAAATGTTCAGCTTAAATGAAACTCTGAGGTTAAATAGCCTTGATCAAACTCTAAGTCTGCATAACCTTGATCAGAGAAAGCAGGAGGAGAAGGGAGGCCTGGAGGTTGGTAGTTTCTCTATAAACCCAGAGCCTGTGCCTCAATCACATCTTTGGAAAAGAAGCTGGATGGCAAGAAAGAAATAGCAGGTTGGAATAGCAATGAGGACATATCTTTTCCCATGTTTTCTCTTCAGAGCTATGTCTCAGTGTGAAGAAGCAGCTCCCAATATTGCTTCATTTTCATAATTCACTATTGCTGTGCATATTCTGGACTGAGATAAGAAAGGGAGTTTCTGGATTTTCCCCCCTCCTCTCTCATTTAAATAGATCATTGTCTACAAACCTGGCTGGGAGTATTCTTACTCGAGGATGCAGGTGGCACCATCTGTCCGTAGGAGCTATGTGCCAGAAGATTCTGGCTTTGCTTTGTATGTGAATTTTTTTCCTGCATAAAATTGCCATATGCAGACCATGTGAAACTGACTCTGCCCAAAGTACAGTCACAAAGTACACAAAACAACAAAGACTTCAAGGACTTATTTTATTCAGCAGATATAAAATGCAAATTTTTGTTTGATTCTTTCTCTTGAGGTATCTTAATTGAATTAAAAATGTCATTCTAAATGTCATATCTAAAGGTAATATGTGGTCTGTTTTAGAGCCTGAAGTAAACGTGCACTGCCTTTTGTCTTTTTCTAGCTAACCTGAGTATAAAACCTGTGGCCATGGGGCTGGTGAGACACAGCAATTTGGAGTTCACCTTCTGTACCTTCACCATCAGCTTTTGAGGATGAGATTCCTACTCGCTCCAGCCATGCAAATCAGGGCAAAACTTTTATCATTTGATAACAAACCAGCCTTACTTGGATTTTGAACATCATAAACCTTCTGTCTCAAAAGAAATCAGTCTGGCCATTGCCTTTGAGAGGCAGGGCCCTGATGGGCTCAGAGGTTCTGTTTCCACACTTCTTATCATTAGCTGTGGCTCCTAAGCTGGTCTTCCCTGCAGGACCTGTGCCTGCACATTGGTCTAGGAATTTCCTGTGGATGATTCACAGAACTCTGCCTTTTCACAAGACCATAACAGAAACCTCACTGTGACTTTTTCCTTAAAATCAGCCCATCAAACTGGAGATGTCTAGTAGCATTTGTCTGAATGCCCCAGAAAGCACGGCCAAAAGATGTGCTATTGAGTGTTCTTACCAATAAGTACAGCAGATCTGACCACATTTATGTCCCATAACTCCACTGAAACCCACAGAATTTAGTCACTGGGCAACGCAACAGTGCTTTGCTGGGATTAAACTCTCAATTACATGCAGGCAACCTCAGTGGATTCAGTGGAGATGCAAAGCCGTATATGATGGCAGAACTTGGCTTGTTGCTGTACAGAAAGATGCAGGTGGCACCATATGCAATCAGTTTGCAGTCACTTGGCAGATGTTCACAGCTGTCTGAGAGCAGAATAAAAACAGCGAGTTTGAGAAAAAGTTACACTTGTTTGCTTTTTCAGTTTGCTGATGTTACTTGTCACCTTGAAGTTTGCTGCTGTTGCTGGAGAGAAAAAGGGGGAACACTCCTGTCCCTAATGATTCACATAGTTACTGACTCCAGGACAATAAGTGATGGGACAGACATTTAAGCAGATTTTTTTACAGTTTATCTTCAGTGTACAGGTTGATTAAATGTTACTTACCGTTTGTTTTTCCACTCAACACCATTGTTTTTATTCCAAGAGACCTTTAATCTAATCTATTTACCTATGCAGGTTTAAAGCCTTGCACTCAGCATGTGTTGTGGAACATCAGAAACATACATTATTGTTTCATGGAAAAACCTAAATTAATTTGTTGTGATAAAGGACATGGGAGAAAGAAGTGCTTAAATGTAAACAATTGTTATTTTATCCTTATGAGGGAAGCAGTGTTTGTTGAAGCAAACTTTATTGCTTGGAAAAGCATGAGCAATTTTCTGACCTCCGCTGATCTGCTCAGTTGTTGGGTATTTTTTTCTCCTCCTCCACTCTGCTTTCCCCGACCAGGCATGAGTATGTACGTGTGTATACCAGACAGCTACAGTCAATAAAATGGCCACCATCTCTGGAACACAGTCCCATCTGAAGCAAAGCCTTTTCAACTACATTGTCACAGATTTGAACGGATTTTTTGGCAGATCCTGCCTGTTCAGACCTGCATGCAAACTGTTCTCAGTGATACAGATTATGTTATAGCATTTGCAGAGAGGACTTGGAAAACACAGCCACTACTTCGCTACTTCGCTAAGTAGTTCTCAGCCAGATCTGAGCATCTCAAACAGAACTGCTCCCTTACTGCTAGGGAGTTGCCCACGAACACCACCAAAGCTCACGAGGTGATTTTGATGCTTCTCTCTTGATAACGATGAAGGCTCGCTGCCACCTGTGGGCAGCAACCAGTATCAGCACTTTGCGCCGTCCTGGAAATAAGTCAGGGACAGTCAATAGCTGAGATGGCTCTGCTGATAGAACTGAGTAGTTGCAGTGCCAGCCGTCTGCAAATATCAGTGGGTTTCAATCGTTTTCCTCAAACCAAGCCACCAGGAACTGCTCTCTGGCTTCCAACAGGCTGGTCTCTTGGGAGCTGGTTTGTGCTAAGGCTGGCCAAAAGCTCTCATCTCTTGGTCTCATTGTCTCTTTCAGTGAACAAAGCTTTTGTGATGGTTCTGTCCATTCCTTTAGGTCTACATAACACATCACCATAGATGCCTTTCCTTTCTGCTTGGATGACCTTTTCTCTTGATTGGCAAAACGTCATCTACTCTGTTACACTGGATTGCAGTCGTTAATGGTTGAAACACTATTAGTGGTGAGCAGAATGGACAAACAGAATGGGACAGCAGTCCTAGTTTCACAAGCCTTGCTTTCTTAAGAAATCTGGACGAAAACTTGAAGGTTACTGTTTAAGGATGTTCCTAAAATCAGTTGTCTGGATTCAATCCAGAGTTTGGCTGATAAACAATGAATTTTCCTTTGAACCATATGCTTCCCAAATGGCAATAATCTAATTTCCTATAATACTTTGTAAGGGAAAAAAATAATCTATATAATTTTAGCAGAATCATTGAATGTCTCGATTCCATGTTTCTTTGATCTCATATTGGAAGGGACCCATAAAGATCATCAAGTCCAACTCCTTGCTCCTCACAGGACTACCTCAGAATAAATCATATGACTGAATGCTCTAAGGAAGAAATTCTGCTGAATTACAAGTTACTGGCTTGACCATGCATCATTTTTAGTAAAGTGCCTTTAGGGAAATCCAAACAAAATTAAAACTATTTTAAAATGAACCATACAGATAAGGAACACCTTGCGTTTTTAACGTTCACTAACTTTTTGCAACAAAAGAAGTAGGCAAGTGATCAACAGTGCACATATATACCTGAGTTTAGATTAGTTCTGTATTTGCTGTTTTATAACTGTGTCCTGTGAGAATTTACATATCTACACGTGCACATTTGCGTACAGTTGTCTGTAAGCTGTGAGGGCTAGCATCACGCTATGTGCGTTTGCTTACATTCATGACCTCACCTGTAAATTTCTCTACCCCTGGAAGGGGAAAGAGAAAAGAGCATCTGAGGAGAACCCAACCACACACAAACATGCTGAAGTTTTTATGTGTGCAACAAAATGTAATTCTCTTTGTTGAGACCCCACTAAATGAGAACCCCCTAAAAGGATGCTCTTTACACTTAAAATATATGTCAGTGTCTCACTGCATTATCATTGTAGGCTTAATCACTTTCTTTTTGTTGAATCTCATTTCACAACTGCTGCTCAGCCCCAGCCAGGCAAGAGCACAGGGTTTGGGAATGGCACCTTTAGACAGCACCTGACTGAGGTACACTGTGTAGAGGCGCATGTGGTGCAATGCTCATCAGCTTAGGCACTGACTGCAGAATAGTCCAGCCAGACTTCTAGGCTCTAAGTGAGTTGCCAAACACCACAAGAGGTATGTGATCTTATCTTCTTAATAGTGTGTATAAAACTCAGCACCATTAGGACACAGTATAAATATTGTTGACAGTGTTCTTTGACAAAATTACTCATAGCAGTTTGTTCCAGCTGCACAGCTCCTGCTGTGTCTCTTTCTTCACAGTACTGTAAGAAATATTTACAACGCAGTACCTGTTTTCCCCAAAGGTACAAAGACTTCTACATGACTCCTTTCGAAAAAAAAACCAAAAAAAAACCAAGCTTGTTTTGGTGTGTATTTCCAAACTTATACTAGTTTATTATGGTTTGGAAAATCTGAGATGGTACGCATAAAAGGATTTAGGACATTTGTTAACTCTACGCTATTTAATCAAGCATTACTATGTATGTAGCTTTTCAAAGATTTACATGTTGACTAGTATGGAAATATGAATTTTCATTTTATGTCTTTTATTGTGAAGGCTAATATTTTCATCAGTGCTCATGAAACTGAGCAAAACACAGTTCAGCTTGTCCAACAGCAAATACTGGGTGAGCCATAAAAATAGGTTAGAGACTCCTCTAACCTACAGGAAAATACACATTTTTTTGTTTGCCATATACATGCCTGCCTGCTTAAAGGAAATTAGACAAATTAATGCAAGAAGGATTATCAAGGGTGAGCTAACATGAATACCCTACCTCAGGCTCTTAAGCCTGTGAACTTCAGATATCTGGAGGATCTGCTGGATGGTATCACTGTACGTCTGTGGCTTTGGGGTTTTTTTTTACTGTTTCGCTAGCGCTCCAATGTTGATGTCCAAGAGACAAAAAACATGGCCAAGTTGACCTTTTCCTGCCATTCCATACCTTTTCCTTTTTTTAGGCTTGTAAGAGGGAGCATGATGTGAATTGAGATAAATGTGTTCTTTTCATGGGGCAGCAGTTTCCTCTGGCTTTCTATCTCTGCCATTTTCCGTGCCAGGAAGGGGCTTTGGGTAGCAGTGGTGCTGTGGACAGGCACAGTTTTGAAGTAGAAAAACAGCTTGTAAATGGAATCCTTAGAGAAGTGGAGCAGAAGAACCAGAGCACTGTATTGTTCTGCTCATGCAGTCCCAGCCTGATCCCACCTAATTTTAACTGCTGTTTCCTTGATGCTGTTGCTGTTACACGTATTTTAGCAACAAATACAGCCATCAACAGGAAAGCAAGCGGAATCCCTTCTGCCAATCCCAACTCATCCTGAATTTGCTGTCTGCTGCCAAGACATCTAGCTGCTCGCTACTCCTTGTATCTGAGAAAAGTTACCTTCTCTCATAAGATGACAGTTAACAGGATGTCTTAAGGTGCAAATTGTGCATCCAAAACTTACACAGCTCTTCCCGGTACTGGGGCAAATATTCCTGTTCTGACTACGTGGGCTCTTACACACCTCTGAATACTGAAGTATGTGGAGGAAAGCTGTGCCACAGCTCCAAGAAAGAGCACAGCAAGGGAAGAGCATAAGCAAGGGTGCCTACAATGCGCTTCCCCTGCAATGCACTTCCGAAGATAGATTTCCTTTGGGCCATTATAAGTTCACGTATGGAAGTTGTGCAGCTGCATTTAATGACATTTCCATTGCACACCAATTTCCTTTTCTCCTCCTCCCTGAACATTTAACAAACGCATATCTGTATTTATGCATTCGCCTTTGGTCTAGTGCTGTTGTGTATGAGGGCTGTGAAGACAACAAATGCAAATACAAAGCTTATAGAAACCACTTCCTTCTCATGCACCTGCAAGCAGCAATAGCACTACCCTATTTTGACGATGAATGGTCCTCGCACCACTTCTACCGGAAGGAAAGAAGTAGCCCGTTATCAACACTAACTCTTCTATCTTTAAAAAGCCAGGCTTTTAGAGATGCATCACTGTGTGGTTACAGAATACTGCTTATAACCCTGATAGGCTTCCTTTGCTTCTCCATTTTTGACTAATTGTACTCTGAAGTGCCATCAGAAGCTTTAAGCAATGAAGAAAACACATTCAGGACCTCAAATCTAAGTTTACTAACTGTTGGATATGAAAGATCATGGACCGAAGGGAGACGCTGCTGTATGTTTTCCCCAGCCATGATGTATTGTCTGATTTAGGCCTGAAGATGAAGGTATAAATCAGATAACGAGAAATATAAAGAAGAGGGTTATGGGAAAACACAAAGTATTTTGTCCACCCTGTATGCTCTTTTTTATGATTAAAGGCATCCAAAGGAGGACCTCATCCTGTGGTGTACTGGGAAATGCAGGTGAAAGGAAAGAGTAGCCCTGATACTAAGCTCCATTGCCTTGCTTCATAGTAGAAGAGGTTTGGTGTCATGGTGGAACATGGTGAGGGTTTGCAGCTTGGGTAGCGGGAAAAGAAGTCTTAGTATAAGTGGCTTGCACAGTCCAAGTCAGTTTTGCTGTGCTTCTGAGGGTTGTTCCTGGTGAACAGTTAATGTAGAGTGTATGTAACGTACTTCAATATGAATTAATCTTTCTTCCAGACAATGCTAGTCACCGGTTCCCCAGCTTTCACTGACAACGGTGAAGCACATGTACTTTTCCTACTCATACTGCTCTTCAAAAGAAAGAACAGACATCTCAAAATTCTTATGGCCATAAACACCTCTACTGTATTTCTGCTGACTAATACTCATTTGTCTCAGGAAAACATTCTGCTCACAGCAATTACCCACATCTGATGCAGAAAGCAGACTCAAATGATGCAACTTCCCACTGGAACAATTCTGTTCCTGAGTTACTTATAGCCCCAAACTTCTTTTGCTCTTGGTCAGCCAGAGATGCCCGTCCCATCACCAATATAGACTAGTCTCTGTTCTTTAGTCTCCTGTTTTCCTTCCAGAAAAACTCATAAAACATAAAAAACATCAGGAAAAAGAAGTGACAAAATAGATGTGGATTCACACTTTTCATTCAATATTACTTCTGCACTTCTTATTGATCTTATTATTTCTTTTATTGCATTTTAATCTTTCTTTTCATTTCTGACTCATTTCCTCTCAATAGTGATTGCACTTCTGCTTTCAAAAAATAATGACATTTTGGATATGCTGGCAGTGACTTAGCTTCAAGTGATCACATAGCAGCATTTTAAATCAACTGACAGGTCAGTTAACCCTACCAAATTTAAATTAGCAGATTTAATAACTATTTCAGATAGCAGACAGCAATAGCGAAAACACCCAAGCCAACCCACAGAAAAGACTCCTTTGACAACTTCTATTTCGAGCTGCTTCTCTAACTTGCACTTGAACTTTCCTTCCAAAATCCTTGCTCTTAGTGTCCAGTGTTGTCCCGTTCTAATGAGCAGAACCTGCTCTCCTGCTGCCCTCTTCACAAGTGTGGATGTGATCTCTTTCAAACTATATGCTACATACTGCCCTCAGGGTTCAATTCGTCTCTGTATTTTAATGGCAGAGCACCAACACATGCAAGACACAATTGAGCCAAGCAGTGCTGTGAAGACATACAGTTGTGTCACATTTAGAGCCCTCCAGTCTAGAGACAGGCTTGCAGAACTGTCTTTAATTGTTTCTTTCTCAAATGTAAGGCTTGTTTTACAATATGCTGAACAGTTCCACCTTGGTTCACGCTAATTGCATTTGTGATTTATTAAATTGGCCTTGCCTTTGCTTATTTCTACCTTGTTTTCTTTTAAAAAACTTGCACACGTGTTTGTGGTGGAAGAAAGACTGGAACATCTGCGTGGTGGGTCTTCTGTAGTGTTTGCTCTGGCCATGATATTGTAGAGATAAATCTAGCCCAAATTTGTCAGATATGATGAGTTGGTTTTTTGGTTGATGGTTTTTTTTTCAGGTGTATCAATTATGGTGGAGCCTGATCTGAAGGACACTATAAAAGGAGCTTGATTTTCAGGAAATAGCAATAATTTTTTCCCCTTGAGAATAGTTGTCTGGGCAGACAATCACTTGTTCCCCTCCTGCTACTGTTGTCCAAAGTCATATGGGCAAAGCCAGTTAAGAAGAAAAAGGGCAGAAGGTCACTAAGAGGGTAGATGTTTCTTCTGGTTGTTTTTCAGTTGTTCCTCCTGGAAATGCTGGGGTCAGAGGTGTCTGCTGATGGGAATAGTTTACTACCTCAGCGCAAGGCAGATACAGACATCTGGAATGACAGAGGTGTATTTTGATATTTAGACACGGGCTGCAGCAGTGAAATAGCAAGGTATAATAATTTCCAGTTAAAGAGGACAACCTGACCCCAGAGGGGATGAGGAACAGGCCTCCATCAGGCTAAGAACATGAATTACTAGAACACTTCCCCTTGTTCTCATGTAGCGATGCTGTAAGCACAGATATTCGCTGTCAATGCACACGCTTGTTTCCCTTGCTTGGGGAAGATCCATTTCTCATCGGTACAACTATTCCTGATGACAGAAGTACGACTCAGAGCATTTAAGTGTGCCACAGATTTAGCTCTGCCTTTTTCCCCTTGATATGTGAGGTTTTTTTCCATTTCTAGCTGTTACAGGGGAGTTTAGTGTGAATTTCTGCTCCTCTGCCTTTAAGCACTTTGTTGGGGATTGGACTCTAAAAGACTAAAATGTTTTGCTACAGAAAGGGGTTGCGTGGACTGAATCCCAGCCTGTTACTGGAAGGGAAGCTTGACAGCCAGCTTATACTGTGAGTTTCCCTTCAGTGCAGGTATTGCCAGTGTTGTGCTGAGAGCTCCTGCGTTTCCATGCAAAACCTGCTGCCCAACATCAGCAGAATACAGGCTTTTTAATTTAGCCATGGTGATATATGTGTAACTGAACCCAGAAAAAAAAACCCAGAAGGAAAAATGCAGTTCCCTACTCACACCCTCCTCCACAGCCCCCCGACCTCCCTCCTTCACTCTGTAGTTGGAAAGTGAAAACAGAACTTTAGCTGTTTTCTCTCTCCTGGTAATCCTCTGTCAAGAGGCCGTCTGTCACTCTTTATACCTCAATGAAAACATCATCAGCCTTTTCATTGTAAGTGTTGACTTGAGAGACAAACCAACCCTCATTTGTACCTTAATGTTCATCCAGAAAGTGTTTTAAGATTTCAGGTTACACTCAGCAAGCCAATGCCCAGTGGGTCTAAGGTCTTAGATGGAGCTGGCTGCTCAGCTAGGAATTTATCGATTTGCCACAGTTTCTTTTGTTACTTCTGAAACACAACACATGGGATGGGGAATGGGGTGGTGGTGGGGGGAAGAACTCAATTAATAAAGGCATGAAATAAAATGCATGTGTAAAAGAAGGTAAACAATGTCAGGAGCTAAAAACACCTAGGACTTGTGTTTGCAAAGGAAACACATTGTCATGCTTTTGAAAAATAAAGATTAAAAAAATAATTAAACAAATCCAGTCTTTCAATTCCAGGCTTGTTGTGGCTCCTAGCAGGACTGTAACATGCTCATCCTCAGAAAAGCTGTCTCATGCTGCAGCTGTGGCTCAAAGTCTGCTGGTCTCCATGCCCTGGAGTTTACTAAACAAGGAGGAGTAAGAGTTCAAATTTTTAAATTCAAGAGAAAATTGGTGGAGCTACTTAAACTAGTTTACCACAGGACATAGACAAGTAATTATTTACCCACTGCTATCATTTAGCAGTGTCCAACACAAATGTGAGAGTGGGTGATGGTTTTGATAATAAATATATTTGCAAATTGTTTTACGTGGGCTGTGCTCATGGTAGCTCTTAATTACTGTTTCAAACATCCATGATTTTACTCCTGAAACACAAGCAGCAGGATTTATTTTCTTTTCATACTTAGAGACTTAGTGTTTAATAAATAGAGGAGCCCATGGGTACTGTATATTCTGGCATGCTGGAAAGGGTACCAGCACTCTTCATGGGCCTGTAAGACCAGGCAAGAAGACAGACAATTTGATTTAAACCACAGACTGAGCATATCCCAGTGGAATGATTATGGTAGTAATGATCATGGATAGAATAACTAGCTACCCCATGAAAATAACCAGGCAGAAAAGGGAGCTTCGAAGATGATTTAGAAGACCCCGTAGACGTGTTCTATGCACTGCCTTTACATTCACTGGCTTACTCTGGGTTTGCATCACAGTAAACAAGTCTAGAATCACTTTTCATGGTCTAAACCAGTGGCTGTTAAGTGACAGAAAGCACCCAATGATGCTTCTTAAGATACTGTAAGTTATAAAAATTACAGAAAAGCAGAGGATGGGAACCAAAACTGAGCGCTGAATAACTTACCAAGCTGGAGTAATTCTCATTGGACTAATTAAATGCTGTTAAATGTTTGAAGTATTTAAGTAACAATTGCTGAATTGGAACAACATTGTTGAGAAAGGCTGACATTAAATGCAGTAGTTGGATACAAAGGTTTCTTTTGCTTCCATATTATTTATTAGCCTCATTAACATTATATCCTTGGGGTAGTTGAACAATTTGAGGTTGGGTTTTTATATTTCCATACCTACTGTATTTTTGCTCTGTATAAATTTTTAAGGAGAATGATACAACAAACTCACTTGAATAGTTATGTGGCAAAAGACTGCAAAGACTCTAATTCACAGGCATAGGGGACCTTATTCTCTCTGAAGTAAGAGAAGAGTGGTTTAAAAATGTGTAATTTCCTTTATAGGAATTCTTTTGCACCAACAAAATAAAGTGTCTTAAAGAAAGGAATAATGCTTCTGCTTGTAACAGTGAAGTGATAGGATTGATTCACCACTGTTCTTTTGCCGTGAATTGAACCTCATGAAAAGTACATTCACCCTTATTACTAAGGGTACATTTATAAATGATTTTACCATGACTGACATTTTAATCTGTGGCTATTCTAATTACTAAATCCTTAAAGAGTCTGACCACTCACTAGATAGTTTATAACCACCTAGAATACATTAATCTATGTAACATGGTTTTTAACCTCTGTTAATAATCTGTTACCTACTTGTACACCATTTATAAATGCAACCTTTACATAAAATCTGAGTGAAATATTTTGTGTTTGTACAACACATTCCTTTCAAGGAATGCAAAGCACTGTGTAAGTATCATTCGGTTGAGACTTATTACTCCCACATGTTACAGGTAAGCTACATCCTCATTTTACCAATAGACAGACTAAGAAATAGGGTCACATCCATATTGCAAGAAGAAAGCAGCATTTGTGAGCTACATAAAAAGACTCGTGTATTCCACAGGCTTCTTGTGTGAATTCCTGCCTCTAACCTGTACCACACAGTGTCCATATCATGCTTGTGACGCCTGATACATAGGCATGAGACTTAGGTTATTGCAATACCTTCCTAAAGTGAATAAAATTAGATACAACCCTTCAGAGTAGTGATCAGCAATCCCTCAGGAAGCTCTGCTTGAAACTCAGTTCTGCGTAGGCTTGTGTCTCCCTGTACTCAGCCTGCAGGTTGTGAATCTTGGTTTATTCTTTTTTTACTCTTTAAAGCATGAGTGAGGTCTGGAGCTTCGGTTAAAACCTTGTATGTTTACACATGTGGTAGATGGTGCATACCCTTAATCCTTGGAGTACGGTTAGACATAAGCTCAACTTTCCTTTCTGCAATACCCCAAGTCTCACATCTTTCATGACACAGAGGTTGAAGATGTGGTACGTCAGAAAACAGAAGTCAGGCTGTCTTGATCCATCTCAATCACAAACTGGTCCTCTCTGGCCAAGTAAGTTCCTGCACTCCTCTTTCTTCAGAGCCAAATCCAAGCCTGTGCCTTTTTACTGGGACAAGTGAGGCAGTGTTGTCTTTGTAAGTCCTCCTTGCTATTGCCATTGACAAGGACCCCCTGAGCAAGCAACTGATGAATCAATTCCACCCGTCAGTGTTCATCTCTCCTGTTCCCAGACACGGCATTGTTACTTACAATTCTTGTTGACCCTACAGTCTTTGAAAGCCACAAAAACCAAAATCTCACTTCTGGACATCTTTGTTTTGCTCCTGAGCAAAGCTGATCAGTAAGCCAGTGGTGAAATGTGTGTTAAAGTTCAAATTGCAGCCCAAGAGCTGAGCTACTCAGGAGGCAAGGAATTCAAATATAAGTGATTGTACTGATTGCCAAGCTCTACTCAGCTCATTTCCAGTACCGTGGTTGTACTCATATATCTGCTTTTTCATTTGTGAAAGGATATTTTACCGACTGTCTTACACATAAGCCTCCAATACTTCTGAAACCAGGACATTTTTTCATACCATTTTCTTCTTAAAAAAATTGTAACCAATGCTTTCTTTGGATCTCTTTTTCGTATTTAGAATGAGTTGAAAGGCAACACCAGAATAAATTTAGAGAGAGTTAGTTTGATGAATGCACCTGGCCTGAGAAGTCTACCCCTAGCCACGGAAACAGTTGCAGAAATGCAAAGCCAAAGTATCATGAGTATCCTGTGGTTGTAACTTTACCTCATTAACCCCTTAATGAGGAAGGTTTTGTAATCTGTGGAGTTGGAAGGAGATGCTGTTAAAGCAGGAGATCCTGAGAACACACAGCCTCCCACTGTGAGATCCTCCACCACAACCTTGGAGGAAATAGCCCTTGCAAGTATCTTGGCTGACATGCCACAGCCCTGCTCATTGCTCCCATCAATAAGCTGTTTGTAGCAGCTGCTGCTCAGGAAAGCTCAGCTCCAGGGAAGAAAAAAAAAAAATACCAGTCTCACCCACCACAGCCTTGTGCACTTATCCTCACCACAGTATTGCTCACTGACTGAAGTCCAGTGGGTCTGTGTCAAGTGGCTCCAAGTTTGCTCTCTGAAATGAACCTGTGATTTATCTGCTTTGCAAACTGCTGTGTGTAGTGGAGAGATGTGGGTGAGCTGGTACAAAAGGCCTGAAAACAGTGTAGCTGTACTTATTGATAGCTCAGGACTTGGGAACACTCCAAATTAGAGGCTAACTTGTGGTATTTTTCAGAGCTCTAAGTCTGTGGTAGTTCCTCACTGGCTGAGGGACAGTATCCACAAAAGCCACTCTATCACTCCCCCATTCTTAGATGGACAGGGGAGAGGAAAATATTACAAGAAGCTAGTGGATAACAGCAACAACAGTTTAATAAAATAGACATAAAAGCTGCATGTGGAAGCAAATAATAAAGATTATTCTCTACTTCCCATCAGCAGATGGTGTCAACCACAGTTCTAGGAAGCAGTGCTTGACATATGTAGCGGTTGCTTTGGGGGAACAAACACCATTAGTGAATGCACCACCCCCTTCCTTCCTTCCTCTCACTTTTATATCTGGGCTGATGTTGCATGGCATGGAATTGGTCAGTTTGGGTTGGCTTCCAGGCCCATCTCTCAGCCTGCTTCAAGGTGGAGAATGTTAGGAAAGAAAAAACATGTAGCCTTGGTACTGTGTGAGCTCTGCTCAGCAGTAGCCAAAACACTGATGTTGTCAACACCCCTCCAGCTACCACCACACACACAGAGCACTGTAAGATGTCAATGGCAAGATCAACTCCATCTCAGCTAAACAAAATACAAAACCTTTTCCCCATTTTTTTTATTCCATATCAGGAGAAGCAGTTGTTGATGTATCATCATAATCTGGTACCTGAAGTATCATACTGATAGTCACACGGTGATGGATATTAGGAAATGTGTCTTCACAGAAAGAGTGATGAGACATTGGAAGGGAGGTGGTGGAGATACTATCCCTGCAGGTGTTCAAAAAGTGGGTAGACATGGTGTTTCAGAATATGGTTTGGTGGTTAGGAGTTGTAGGGTGGACTTGATGATCTTGAAGATCTTGAAGATCTTTTCTCATCTTGATACTATAATTCTATGATCGCATGCACGAGTCAGTATGTAATAAATGCTGGTTGATCCCAGTGTGAACAAACGGAATACCCAGTTTCATGTAACTCCTGCAGGTTCTAAGCCTCTTTTAATTTACTGCATGTGCTTCTGACAGGTCCTTTTTCTCAGCTAAAGTCACTTAGATATTTCTTTAATAAAAAAATCTAGCATACATCCTAACAGCTTCTGAAGTCATTCTGGACACAGGGTATCTCTTTATTATGTGTTTTAGCCACGTCTTTTTCTTATAGTCAACTATTTGTTTCTCATACCAGTACATACCAGTAGTAGCAGAGTCCACATGTTTTGGAGCTAGCTTTCCAGAAGTAATCAGTGGAAGTAAGGGAGAGTTCAATGCTCAGGTCCCATGGTGTACCTGTTGGGTAGGACAACATAGATTTTCCACAGAGAAAATTGTCTTCAGTGCTAGGACCAAGTACATGGAGACCTTTATATTGAAGACATTGAATGAGGTATGACATTAATGTGCTTGATGAACATAAAAGACAGCAAGAACAATTCTAGTTGCTGTTCAAGGTAGTAGGTCTGAAGCATCAAGCAATACGAGTCAGCTGGCTTTACAGAGAAAAGAGATAGATGAAGATGTCACAGCCAGTAAAATTAGAATGAAAATTTTTTCTGAAATGATTAGTTTTTCCAGCCACTGGAGCCGCATCTTCCCAACAATTGCCTCACTTCAGAAACCAAACTGTCTCTGTAATTTGTTACTCAGATGAATAGCAGCCTATCTTACAGCTCTGCATAAACAAGCTGCCAGCAGAAGGACTTCAGGAAATAACCGTTTGAAAAATCAAAGACTAGCTTCAAGTTAGAGTGTTGTGTTTTTAAAATGCAAAATAAAACTGAAGCATCCAATTTGCATGTATAATATGTGTATTTCGTAATAGGAACAGCAGAAGCAAATGGAAAACAGCTACAAAATGAAAATTTCCTTTGGTCTTTAGCGTAGTTATTAGTTCTTAGTCATGACGACATGAGATTCACATCAATAGCATCTCATGCACTATATGTCCAGTTAAAGCATATAGGAAAATGCCTGGAGTTCCACGGCCACAGTCAGTGATCTGCCTTTAAAATATATTTCATGGGATACACAAATAATGAAGTCACCTGACAACTTTCTACGGTACTTTATTACATGAAGCAAATATTGTCTTCAGACCATGGTGAAGTTTCATGCTTGCAGTACAATTTCCAGCAGGGCACATTCCACCTTGAGTTAGTTTTCAACCACTTGCCAAAAAAGAAAAATAAGCTGCAGCATTTGGCTATGGAGTGTGAAATCACCCGGATGGGAGTAATGTGAGTGCACAAAATTGTACACCTGTTAGTTATTTCTGAGAGGCTAACCTGTTCATGCTACAATTAGGTACAGTGTAAATCACCAAGACAGAAAACACATTCAATCAGTTGGACATGGTGACGGAAAAAAAATCATATTTCATGGCTTGATAGAAAAATCACATTAGGGTCTAAATAAATTATTCCTATGGCTCAAATAAATTATCATCCAGGCTTACGCTGGTATTAACAAGATGAACATTTTGAGGAGAGAGACTTATACACTCCAGTGGAAGGTAGGTGTAAATCACTGCAGTCAAGGATACAGGGGTTTAAGTAAGGGATGCACTGAGTGTTTCTGAGGGGAGACCAGTGAGAAATTTCCTTGATGTGAAGGGTGCCATATCTGGTGCATTTTCCAGACAAAAGCCCACAAAACTTTCACTCGCAGTGTCAAAACCTGATTTGCTGGCACCACATCAGCAAATATCAGCTTTGAAGATAGATGTAAGACAAGGCTGTGGTAGCAGCCGTCAACACCATGTCAATAACACAGAAGGAGTTTTCACTGCAGTGTTATGTTGAAATAGATAAATAAGTGGGCTCTAAGCCCTGCCACCAAGTTTAAAACTTGACAATTCATTACTGGCACCCTCAAAAACCAGTGGCATGGTGCCACTCTGATGCCAGCATCTTGACGTGGTGCTTTTCCTTTTCTTGGTGGCTGTTGTCTTGCAGAATTCACTGTATGCTGTTGTGTTATACATCGCGTGTCAGCGAGACATCTGCATGTGTCTGCTTCCAAAACATGCCATAATTCTACAAGACATTGTCGTACTTGCTCAAGACTTTTTCTGAAATAAGAATGCTCTAGAGGCAATGTAGTCCCCCTGCTGAATGAAGTGTGTGCCCTGAAGACAGAGGATACAGAGAAAGCAGAGATACTGACACCTTCTTTGCCCCAGTCTACACATCTGGGGGCTGTCCTGGTGTCAAGCCTCAGACAACTGAGGTCCCAGAGGAAGTTGAGATAAAAGAGGAGTTTGATCTGGTTGATGAGGACTGGGTTAGGGATAAGTTGAGCAAACTGGATGTACATAAATCCATGGGCCCTGATGGGATGGACTCACACATGCTAAGGGAGACAGCGGAAGTAACTGCTAAGACACTCTCCATCACCTTTGCTAAGTCATGGGGATCAGGAGAGGTGCCTGGGGACTGAAGGATAGTAAATATCACTCCAATCTTCAAAAAGGGTAACAAGAAGGACCCAAGTAGCTATAGACTGGTCAGCCTCACCTCCATCCCAGGAATGGTGATGGAACAATTTGTCCTAGAGGCTGTCTCCAGGCACATCAAGGACAGGAAGATCATTAAGGACAGTCAGCATGGCTTCGCTGAGGGGAAGTCAAGCTTGACCAACCTGACAGCCTTTTCTGGGGGCATAACCAAGTGGATAGATTATGGCAAAACAGTGGATGTAGTCTGTCATGACTTCAGTAAGGCATTTGACACAGTCTCCCACAGCATCCTTGCAGCCAAAATCAGGCTGTGTGGACTGGATGTGCAGGACGGAAGCCAGACAGCAGTGGTCATTGGGACAGTGTCTAGTTGGAGGCCTGTATCTGGTGGAGTTCCCCAAGGGTCAGTACTGGGACCAGTCCTATTCAATCTATTAATTAATGACTTGGATCAGGGATTAGAGTGCACTGTTAGTAATTTTTCTGATGACACAAAGCTGAGAGGAGTGGCCGACACCCCAGCAGGCTGTGCTGCCATTCAGCAGGACCTGGACAGGCTGGAGAGCTGGGCAGGGAGAAATT
>JAOXOE010000874.1:17612128-17654277 GCA_028565055.1 Phoeniculus purpureus
CCATGCTTTGAACAGTCTGCTGCAATAGTAAACACTGAAGTGGAGGATGGGAGTGGTGAAGCAATCAGCTTAGCTTTCTGTTAAGTTCATTCTGAGAGGATGAATATTTTTTATTTCATCTTGATGCTGAAACCACAACTTCAGCAAAGTCAAACTAGGAATTGTGAGACCGATTAAACAAGTGTTAATTTGGTAAATTTTTGTACAAGATCCTCTTTCATGATTTGTAATTGAGGTGTGGACGCTGTGTCTGCTGGAAGTGGTGCGTCTGTCACCATTAACAAGATTAGAACACACAGGCTTTGAAACAGAGGAAAGCTGATCTCTGATGCCTTCAACACAATTTCCCAGGAATCAGCACATCTGTAAGCAAAACAAAGTAAGGACATGCCAGCTGAGACATTGGGTGAAAGACCAAAAGACCAGATAAGAAGTGTGTCTTTCCAGTCTGCAATAACTATCCTTCGACTAGTGGAAAGGAACAAAGCAAATGGGAAAAAAAGGAAGATGAGGTTTTACAGATTGACAAGCAACCCAGAGCCTGGAAAAGAAAAGAGGGACTCCACTGCCCTCAAAAACTGAACCGATCACTGCACAATCCCTTGGACAAAACTGCATAGCTCAGGTAACTGTGCAAGACGCCTTGCTCACTCCCTATCCTTTATTCCCAGGGAGAAGAGAGAACAGGAGGTGATATGTTGGAAAAAAGGCTCCTAGTAACAGAAACCAGTAACAAATTAATCTCCAAAATGTTTTTGAAAAGATAGTTATTCCAAAGACAATCTGGAGGGGTTATGGTTGCAGTTCACCTCCTATGGAAGACACTGATGTGTAGCTCAGCAAACTTACCTAAATACACAGGCGCAAGACTGTTTGTCAGAGACAGCAGAGACAGGAAAGGACATGTTGGTACTCAGAACACCCCAGTTGTGCTGATGCCCTACTTCTATGGCAAATACAGTCTGCCAAAAGCAAACAAGTAAACAAGCAGAAAAAAGAATCTGTTAAAGTTTTTAAATTTCGAATCTATTTCAACATGGATGAAACCATACTTGGTGGAGGCAGAAGAAATTCAATGCTGAATGGTGAAAAGCAGAAACCTGTGAGATGTACTGAATGATTCAGTCTTGACAGAGCGAAGCGATTTATAACGCTTACTCTTTGAAAAAAACAACCGCTTTTATCTCTACATTTGTTTATTGCCCAAGTCTAACAGGTTCTCAGTATCAGAGTGACATAATGATAGCTTTGCTCTGTCAAGAGAGAGAAAGCAGTTTGCTACATGCTTGCCTGACACTTCTCATTATCATCTGTGCAAAACGAGCACTGAAAGAGAAGAAGAAATAAGAAAAAACTAACTTGCTCTTCCTGGAGTCATTCATCAAGAGCTTTAGTAGCAAATGTTCCCAAACTTGCAACACAACCTCTTGAAACAAGAGCTGACTTCTTGCTAAATTCCAGTATTAGTCACAGTTCTGCGGTCACAGCTCTTTTTTCCCTTTCTTTTCTTTTCTTTTTTTTTTTTTTTTAAATAGAAATGTTTCTCATGGCTGTGACAAGTTACTTTCTGGAGATACGAAAGGAAAGTAGGTGAGCTTAGGCTGTGGTTTGCTGTCCTTCGTTGCAGATGACCACAGAAGGCAGGAATAAAACAAGCGCTCCAGAGGCTGACAGGTACAGGGATTTCTGCAGGGTGAACAACGTAGCCAGTGTCACCCACAAATGGGACCTTTCAACACCCTTGAAAAGGAGAAAACTTGAAAAATTAAACACTCTGCAGCATGCTTCTAGTGGCTTACACTCACTACCACATATAGCCAAACAAGCCTGCTTGTACAAGCTTGTTAATGGCGACAAATACGTCTGAATGGTATGGCATTTGAAGATGATTAATGAGAGGACTTGTGACAGGATAAACTACCCTTTTATGTGTCCTTGGCTTTATGCAGCACCTGCTCACTTGTTGCAACATGCTCTCTGGAGACCTGTCACTGGAGCTGGCTGCATGCGTCAGCACGACTTAAAGGGTTCCTGTACTGAGAGACGCAGAAGGATGCGTTACTGTCCATAATGCTAACAGAAAGAGACGAGGTACCAGGAGATAGGTCAAAGGTCTCATCAGACATGCACCCTGGCTCCCTGTCACCATGTGGAAGAGACATATAAAAAGCTCTATATGAGCTGCACAAACTCAGTCCTGCTCTTGATGGTCTGTATTCACAGCCATCCAAATCTCCTGATCACAGAAGCAAAGCTGCTGGGTTCTAGGGGCTGGAGATCAAACATTTGGGCTGGTTAGTCCATACTGATACCTCCTGGGGAGGAGGCCTATTCTGCTGCTGCCAGCCCCTGCTGTCAAATATGTACAAGACCTCAACGCTTTGACTCTGATTGTTATCATACCCTTGACAATCAAGCCATGAGTGAATTTCTCTACCTCTCCATGATGGAGGAGGAGACAAGATTCATTCACATGTGGAGATCCCTGAAGGTGTTTAAGGCCAGGCTGAACGAGGCTCTGGCAAGCCTGATCTAGGGTGGGGTGTCCCTGCCCATGGTGGGGGCGTTGGAACTGGATGATCCTGTGGTCCCTTCCATCCCTAACTGATTCTGTGATTCTATAAAGCCTGTGTTGTAGGTGCTTAGAAATAAAACAATATGGATGTGTTCCCGTGTGACTTGGTCTGGGTGGTCCTGCTGTGGCAGGAGGATTGGACTAGATGATCTTTCGGGGTCCCTTCCAATGCCTAATGATTCTATGCTTCTATGATGTCTGTAACTCTTCTCACAGTGTCCCTCTAGGAACTCTGGCTGCTGCTGGAATACTTACACTGGCAATGACCTAGGCTACTAGGATGGTGTTTCTCTGTAACACAAAGACCATCACTATCTTGGACCACATCAGCACTGTCTTTCAAAGTACTTCTAAAATGTAAGAAAAAATACGAGGAAAGTCAACTGAGTAAAAGAGTGAGCATTTCCAGACTCAAAGGTTTTGTCTTCTTTACTTCTAGCATCTTTCCACAAGGAACTTCAGCAGGCAGTGCAATCCCTTTACCATCTTGCTCACACTGTATATGAACATCCCGACCGGTGTGTCATAGACCTGAGGCTACAGTCCAGGCTTACTATAAAAGTTCTCCAGGCTTGAGTCTCAAACCACCTGCTAAGCATGGTCTTCCACACTTACCATGGTCAAATACTGTCAGAAAAATCAATGAAAGAGCATGAATGAGCATTTACTAGCGTCAATCCTGATCTCTTCCCATTCTTGACGTCAGCACTAGGATCACCATTGACTCAAGCATTATCTGTTTCAGCTTATGGGAACTCACCAGTCTGTTGTTAAAACAAGTGGTATCTCATGTGTCATTCAAATTGTTCCTGCAATACATAAGCATTTTAGCACACATCCACTAAAGGTTGAGCCAAAGTTGGGTGAGGAATGCTGAGTACGGCTTGATTCAAAGGACAGGACTGAAACTTTTATCAAGAAAAACAGAGGCAAGTAACCACTAACATACTTTACTAGAAGACAAATTTTTGTTTATCTGCAGTGGGACGATTAGCAGTGGTATGTATACTTAACCTCAAGGCTCTAAAATTAACTAGTCTGCAGTCAAGTTATGAAGAACAAAAAACCCTTTGTCTGTAACTAAGAAAACTGAGAAGAAAGAACTGACTTACAGAGACAGTCAGATGATGGCTCGAGGTTTTCAAACGCAATTACTGGCTTTGAAAGAAGAAATATAACAGAAATAATACGCACAAGTAAAACATCTGCATGGATACCACCGTCTGAAGACATCTTATTCTGGAGACCAGCAGATCTGAATCTATAGCATGCTATATTCCAACCACTGATATATGTGGACTTTGGGCTGTAGTCAGTGAGCTAATTAAAAACAGTAGAAAAGCCTCTCAGCATTGTGGGTCACACAGTTAAATAGTGTGATGATGCAAATTCAAGAAAGTTGAGAATATTTTCTTCATCCTCAGAGAATTTGCCTTTCTTTTCGAGATGTAGAAAAAGCCAGAGACGAAGGTGGCAGGTATGACCTGATGTGCACTAGATTTCTAAATTCCCAATTTAGTAAAAAATTTCTGCTCAGATACTACTTGCGAAGTTGCTCCACCATAACATCTCAGTTATTTTTGCTGGTCTAGTTAGCTGTGCTAGTTGACAAATCCTGTGACCGTCACTGTGTGTAGAGTCTGTAATTCACTGTATGTTTCCTTGATGCTGCTGTGAGTACCAGAAGTGCAGCAATCTGGTATGTATTTTCGAGTCTAAAGCAGTAGCACATTTAAGTTGGAATAAATATAATTGAAAATGACTTTCATTTGAATCATAGAATCATTATGGCTGGAAAGGACCTCCAGGATCATCAAGTCCAGCCTCATCCAAACATCTCCCTAACCCATAGACTATTCCCTCAAGTGGTGTGTCTACCTGCTTTTTAAACACCTCCAGGGGTGGTGACTCCAGCTCACTGGGCAGCCTGTTCCAATGCCCAACCACTCTCTCAATAAAGAATTTCTTCATGATATACAATCTAAACCTCCCCTGATGCAACTTGAGGCCATTTCCTCTTGTCCCATCATTAGTAATTTGGGAGAGGAGAACAGCACCAGCCTCAGTATAACCTTTGAGGTAGTTGTAGATGGCAATAAGATCTCCTCTCAGCCTTCTCTTCTCTAGACTAAATAACCCCAGTTCCCTCACCTGCTCTTCACAAGGCCTGTTTTCCAGACCTCCCATCAGCCTCGTTGCCATTCTCTGGACCCTCTCCAGCACCTCAATGTCCTTCTTACATTATGGGGCCCAAAACTGGACACAGTGCCCAAGGTGTGGTCTCATGAGTGCAGAGGTCACCATTACCTCCCTACACCTGCCAGTTACACTGTTTCTGATCCAGGTCAGGATGACATTGGCCTCCTTGGCCACCTGGGCACACTACTGGGTCCTGTTCAGATGGCTGCCAGCCAACACTCCCAGGTCCTTTTCTGCCGGGCACCTCTCCAGCCACTCTTCCTCAAGCCTGTAGTGCTGCTGGGTGTATTTGGGAAGACGTGCTGAATTCCTTAGAAGCTCTGTACTGCCTTTACCTTGCACACACACCCACGGAACTTGCGCTACAACAGCTGTTAAGTGCGCAGCACTGTTTTACGACTTTACAAGTGAAAGTAACATCTTCTAGGTAAAAGGAATGTCTGGAGTTTTGGCTGTAATAATTTTTGGGTTGTTATAGGCATAAATTTACCATTTGGCAATAGTGAAGTTGTCACATGTTTGTTGTTGAGTGACGATTTTAGTACAGAAAAAGAAAAGGGGGTTGATTCCAATGGGATGTGAACAAAGGAAGATTAGATGTTATGGGACTTTAAACTGAGTCTCTCCACAACACTAAAATGACGATGCTTGTTCTGTAAATTCGTTGCAGTTGGGATTTGGAAGCAAAGAAAGTTTTTGTAACATTTTCACAACTACGTATCAGCCTATTTAATTCTAAATTAAAGATGTATATCATGGTAATAAGCAGAACTAATAACATTATCATAAAATCAAAGAAAGCCTTACATTGGAAGGAACCCCTACTTGGGTTTGGATATTCAAGAGTAGACCTATAAATTGTTATATGGAAGGCATACAGTACAAGTGATGAGGTTTTCCTAAGCCTGAGCTTGCTTTGCACGTGATCAGTCCGGGCTTTCATATTGTTATCCAGTGACTGTTCATTGAAAAGCCGGTTGAAGTGAGGAGGCTGGGTCAAAAGACAGTGGTATTGCAAAAATTTGTATTAGGAAGTAAGAGCTGAAATATGAAGATTAATTAAAAAAAAAAAAGAAGTAGTAATTACAGCCAAAAGAGCTCAGCATTTCATTTGCACTAGTGGCTGCTTGAGCGTTATGAAGTGTTACTCTGATCATTGAGCTGAAGCAATGGATTTTCATTGCCTAAGAGGAGTTCCAGTAATTGTAGTGCAAAGGATTAAGTACAATGATGATCAGGCTTAACATGTGGCCATGCAACAATGTGGTTCAAGGAAGAAAATCTGTTACAGACAATGTAAGGTTACAAAGAATGATTTCCAGACACTATACTCACACAGTAGTCATGGTTTTCCAATTACAGCTCTGCAGCTTTTACGTGCTAGTGCAGACAAACGGTTAATACAAAATTTTGGAAAAGGAGCGGCTGTTGCATCTGCAGTGGGAGAGGGGTCAGACCCTTCATTTTTTCTAAAGGTTTCTTGCTCTCCATTAACAATGTTTGTTAATTTTCTGTACTATAATATTCTCCCCCTTCTTCCTGTGTATTAAAGAACACAGACATCAGAACTGGGGCAAGTAGATTTCAAATACTGCACAAATGTTACATGAAGGTCTGTAACCTGACAATGTCTTCTAGATGACAGGGAGGGAGCACTAAGTTTCACAGGCTGTGAATTCATAACCTATGTCTTGGTTATGATGGTAAAGAGCAAAGGTCTGGGAAACAGTTAAGAAAATATCTGTTTCAAAGAGGAAGTGATTTATTGTTTGGTGTGGGAATCTCACAATTCTTCTGGCATGGAACGTGTTAAACAACAAACACTTTTGTAAAGCAGCTCAAGGAGTTTTCTACGCCTTTTCTTCATGTTAATTCCTGCCTCCTACCAAGATATCCTGCAGAATAAAGACTTCCATAAAAAGCAGTATCTCCATTCTTATCACAAAGTAATTTTCTGTTTTAGAGGTTTTTTAAGTTTCTGAAGCCAACTCCAGACAAGCAAAACCCCATTCTTTTTTAGGTAAGTGAAACTAGAAAAAAGCCCCTAAATTTGCTCTATGTACTATGGAATATGCACAAAACACTTGCACACCACAAAAGACAGAGGCTGTAACAAAGTGGAGAGGCTAAAACATTTGACAAAAAAGAGTATATTAGAACTATTTCTAACAAGCATTAGGACCCCAACTTACAATAAAACAACCTGAAGAAATACTGTTTACTTTTAGAAACATCTCTCAATAAAGTACTAACTATATTAGTGTAGACTTTGTAATTCTTCATGTCCTTTTAAGTGTTTAGTATTTAATATTGTGCTTGTACTCATGAAAAGAGTATTATATTAGACTTCTGTGACGAAGTGCTATTATGCTTCCAACTCCATTTTAGTGTAAAGGTTTGTGTCGCAGATCAAAGTACAACGTAGTAGTTACCTTGACAAGAGCTAACGCTGCCAATAAGAAGTCTTCTATGCTAAAGCAATCACATGAGGTTCCTTAAACACCACCTACCTGCCTTCAAGATACCATAGCAGGAACAAAATTGAGACAGCTGGAGAGTCGGACACAGAGGAAACAAGCTAAAAGTTGAGAATGAAGCAGTCTCCACAAGTGTTCACGTGAGGACATAGGATGCTGAGCCCCTTGCTGTCATGTGGGCTGACTCCTGATCTTGGTTACTATGCCCATGCATGAGTACTCACATGGGTATGGATCACCTGGGAAGAATTTTAAAGGCAGGCAGATTTCTGTAGGCAGATTTCTTAGCTGGCTTATAGTTAGTATGCTAACTGGCCTAAAGAAGCATGCCAGCATGTTAAATCTATCTAAGCAGAGTGTGTAAAACTGAAAACCAAGCCATTCCTTTTACCTTGATCATTCTAATGTCTCCTGACTCCACCTCAACATCTGTGAAGGAGATGCAGATACAACTTCTGTCAGTCTCTAATGTAGTGATAAACATCAAAAAATGTGAGAGATCGGAACAGGGTGCCAAAGATCTCAAGACTGAAAAGGCTTTATGCTCAGATAATATGAAAACTTTATCATTTTTCTACCCATTTTCTTAAAATGAAGTCACCAATTGTATTTCAGGTATCCACGTAACCAAAGCAAACCCACACTGTTAGTCAATAGATGATCTTCCATATTTAAAGAAAAAAACCAAACATAACTTGTCAAATCCAAGGAGGACATAGCTAAAGTGCAGCAGTGACAATATCTTGCTCTGAAAGGCTGAGGTTTGTGTCAGAAAAAACCCCACCACTCTGACATAGAAAATTAAATTTAGGGTCTGATTCTGTACCCAAGCTCTACCTCCTGTGACTACAGCTGGGATGTTGCTGTGAGCTTCCTGGAAATGATTGAAAATGTGTGAAATGGAACTAGACCAGCCTAGTTTTCTCAAATGGTCAGAAGTGTCCATCTGCGTCAGCTGCACACAGGCATTACGTTGCAAATTAACTAAGGAGCAGTGACGCTGTGGTGACAGCCTAGTTTTAGTGTGGAAAGATCTAGTCATCCTATGGATTATCATGAGGGACTGAATCAATCCCTTGTGTTATTTTTCAGGATAAGGCTTGAAAATTGGTGATTTACAGACTAATGACATCAGCTCAATAGGAGACATTTTACAGAGGTCTCCAAATCCATCAACGTGAAGCGTATTTGATCCTTACCTTAGACAAAATTCTACAGGCAAATTAGAGTGAAAGCTCCAGTCAGACAGCAGTGATAAAATGCGACAGTTTCCTGTTGATACCCATTGCTTGAGGATTCATATCTGTCCTGCTACCTGTGCATTTACTGAGGGACAGGCACAAGAAAATACTGCACTCTGATCAAATTAAAACATTAACCTGTTACAGCATCTAATGAGGACCAAATGGAGATTCAAGGAAAAGAATGAATTAAAAGAAATTATTCCGCCTCCAATGGATTGTTCAGGTAATTTCTTAGTCAGAGGTGGTCTTTGGCTTTAAAATCCTTGACAAATTTCTCATTCACATATTTCTCCAGTTATTTTTTTGACTCATATTGTCCCACAGCAACACATTTCACAGAGTATTCAAAGTCTGCATAGAAATCCATTCCCTTGTTTTTGTTTGGAACATGCAATGCACTAGTTTGATTTGATAACCATTTGCTATCTGTTAGCAAGTACAGAAAGAAAAGTGGTTTACACTTTCACAGCAAATGTCTGTAACTACCTGAGGCTCTTTACAGACTATATCTAGTTGAGGGTTTTTTAGCTGTCAGTTTAATGTTTTCTGAGCTACTGTTACTGAATAATAATCAGCATGTAACAAACGTAATAACAGAGAAGATAAATGCTAACAGAAGGAATGTAGGTCATGTTTTAGCCCCTGAAATGGCGAGAGAGCAAGCCTAAAAAAACCCCCATTAGCAGAATTCCAGTTCTTCAGAAACAAAGGTGTTAGTTGCTTCTTGCTCTGTTCTAGAAAGTGGCATTCTGTGAAATTGATGGGGAGTAAGATGAAGACAGGCAGAAGCATGACTGTATGTAGCAGACTATCAACCTGTGAAGTTCAGTATCCAGCGAAATTGAGATAGTAGCTTGTTTTTGTAGGGTAGACAACATTACTAGCAAAACAGCACATACTGCAATACTATCTCTGGCAACAAAACTGTGATAAATTGAAAGTGCTTTCAATGAACAGAAGGAAAAATTCTCTTGTGCAACACACAATTATTATTATCTTGTTCTCCTTTTCCCTGTATGTTTTTCTATCATCATGAGAACCTGTATGAAGCTGTTTTTGGGATTGGGATGTCCATGCCGAAACCACAAAATGAGGTGTAGTTTAGGAAAACAAAATTCTCATAGAAAACACTGGAAACAAACCAGAGAGAGAAGCAGAAGTTGCATCTTACAGTAGAGCACAACATATTCTTGGACATTCAGGTATCCCTCATAGTTTATAAGCATCAGTGAGGCAAAAGTGCTCAAACCCAACTGGACAGATAATGGAAGAAAACCTTCTGGAAACTAATGTTAATTAGGAAATACTGATTTCCTCCATCGATCAGCTAGGGCAGACTGCTTTAAAAATCGTAAATACTGGCACAGTCTGAACACCAAAAGTGACAATACTGAACAGCAAGCTCTTGGAACAAAAGGCTCTTCCTTGCAAGTTGCCTATGGTTTACTAATGCGAATACTTCCCATACAACTTACAGTCACTTCTTACCTAAGACCCCATACAGGAGAAATCTCTCTTCCACACCCTCAACACGCAACAAAGCTCTGAAATAGTTAAACAGGCCAAGCAACACATGGGTATTTGCCTCTATTTTGAAGTTTAAAGGAAGGAAAAAAAAAGGTCTATCGCTTGCAAATCCTATGCAAGTTCCTGCAGGCACAGAGTAAGGGTGAAAAAGTGCTTCCACATCTGTGTTTATTATGACAAATACCATTTAATCTCCCAGTCTGCATTGCAACTGCTGGCTATTTTTAACGAACAAAAGGGGAAAAATGGAAGGTGTTCCACGCCCTCCGTTTCTATGCCATTATCTGAAGAGCTACTTCCAGCAAATTGCTGTTCTGGGCTATCTGTCAGCTCTCCACTGTCAATGTCAAACTAAAAAGAAAGACAAGAGACTAGCCCTGTGCTCTTTACATCTGAAAAAGTAAATGCTTTCCTAGCAATGTCATCACAATGATGAGAGAAGTCAACTGTTAGTAGACAAAACCACTCATTGAAAAAGAATGAAACAATAAGCAGGTTAAGCTAAGCCTTGATGAAGTGATAGCATCAGTAGAATTTCCCAGCCTCAGAAATATAAAACAGGAGAGAAAACACCAGTGGAGAGTCCTCCCCTATTGGCTATGGGCACAACAAAGAGGCAGCCATGGCCGAAAGAATAAGGTGACACAGATGAACACAGTATAATTTTCAGAGAGTGAACTGCTGTGTACCGCGATGGTGTAAGTGGGAAAAGACTTACTGTCTGAAAACTTTTGGTTTCCATGATACGTTTTTCTGTACTGTTTCTACAGACTCTGTTGTGACTCTTCTACGCTCCACTGTAAAACTCCACAAGACCTGTTACTTGAGCAGCACTACAAATCTGCACACCTACCTATTCCATAGGAGTCTGCTCCAGCTGACCTCAAAAGCTCACTCCAAGACAAATATTGGTGTCACTAAGAGAAGGACCTCACCTGGACGTACTTGCACTTCCTGATGCTTGCACTGAAGAGATTTCAGCACAGACCTGGTAGCCTAGATACTGGTCATGTGTTGGCCCAGAAGCTTTGCAAAGCCTCATGATTTTTATATTTAAAGTGCATTTATTTTGTAGATCTATTCAAGACATGCACAAAATTCTGTGCAAGATGCTTTGGAAGTTCAGAACAGGTCTGGGAAGGCCAACAGTAATTCTCACAGCATGAAGAACCTTCTCAGCTTTCAAATTCTTAAGGCTGGATATGGCAGGATTACTCTCAGTCCTAGAAGCTCTTACACAAATTTTAGCTCCCAGTGTTTCAGTATTTATTCTGAATCTATCCTTGTAACAAATAATAGAAAAAAATTACAAAATTGCTTGAAGTTACCTTCTTTGATGCATAGTAAATAATTTCTCTTTCAAACTTTGAACTTCATGTTTTGGTTCACCTGTGAAAATTAAATACTCTTCTAGCAATTTTAGCCTGAAGACATCTGTCCTGTCTCTCCCAGTAACAACTCAATGGGCAGTGCACTCGTGGGTGCATCACTGCAGAAAGCATGGCAATGCCTCAGCTCCACCATCCAACAGAGCCTTTCCCCTCACCCAGTTTGCAAACCATGAAGAAAATGCAGGTATTCATCATACACGTAAATTTGTTTTCAGAAACCTGAACTTTTCAATCTAGTCTCCTTGGACAGAGTAGTGATGCACAGAGGTAGTCCCACAAGAATCTAGGTTCTCTAGTAGCCATGAAGTGGAAGCTGTCAAACAAAACAGTGGCTTTGCATCCCTCAAATAAACTTTTGGTTAGAAAAAATGATATTATACTATGCCTCCATCCAAACTACGTCTTGCTTTTCAAAGTCTATCAAAAAAACCACAAAAAAAAGCTTGATTTATACCTTGATTGGCTGATATTTCTCTCCATGTATGTATTTGTTCTTTCACTAAAAAGCCACTAGCCAAATAAGGCAATTTTTTTGTTCATTGCATTTTGAGAAATTATGGCATTTCTTTGTATTTTTTGGCTTTGGTGTCTACCTAGAGCTCTATTTTGGAACTGGTATATTTACAAGTTAAATTACAAGTAAAATCTCCCCAGCCCATATCAAAGCCCAGTTTGCTTGGAAAAAAAATAAAGCAAAAAGTTTTCTTTTCAATTTCCTAATTAAATGACTTTATATTTAAAATCTTTCTGATGGTATAACAGGAGCATTTTCAGGCATTCAGATGTAACTAATCTATCACCAGTTTTGTGGAAGAGAGCACTGAATTTGAGAAAAGCAAAACCAGACTATGAATCTCATACTAAACCACCAAAAATTTGAGCCTTTCAGTAATTTTTTTCCACAGACTCTAGGTCACCGGTACTTCCCAAAGTTACTGTAAACTACCTATGCATGGCAGAAATGTCTTTCACTCTCTTTGTATTCTCTTGAGTTCAGACCAAAAACACAGAAAGTTTCTTCAGTTTCTATGGAAAAGGAAAATCCTTTTCCTTTTTTATCTTTTCATTGTCTTTACCGTTTTATGATTCAATGATGTTTGCTGCACCAAGCAAAAGGTGGCTCTAAGGTGATACACAGGAGATACTTCATCAGAAGAGAACACTCTCTTGGGACAGAAAGTAAACAGGACTTATAAACGCTCACCCTGACCCAAATACAGACCAAAGCACAACTAGCAAGCTGAGTGAAGCAGTAAGAGACCACAAGGCAGAGTATATGGCAGAACTGAAAAACGTTTTGAGCTCTTAAGGGGAGCAGGATGGTCTTTTACAGCACATTCACAGAAGCTTTCTCTGGAAGTGGAGTATCTTTAAGTGGTGTGGATTCTCATGCTAACATGATTTACAAAGGTAAAACTATTTGATCCATAAAATGATTAATATGACCAGCCTATATGAGCTTGAGCATGGCTGGGTGGCTGTCTAGACCACTTAATCAAGTGCCTGACCACAATTGCATTACTAGAACAAGTCTCACAGATTTCAACAAGGCTCACACTTCATCTACAGGTTTTCAGTTTAAAGGTCTCACCAGATCAAAAGGGTGAAAAGTGATAGCAATCTCTGTAAAACCTTGATGAATACCCTGTACATTCTAGTGATGTACAACTGTCACTAACAAGCAAATCTTTATGAAAATTTAAGGCATTTTTTTCTTATACGGGTTATGTATCTCGGGCTTACAAGGTTACACAATCATCAGTGCATAAAAGTATGTAAATACTATTACAGACACGGATAGCGGAGGGAAACACTCCATGAAGTCTTCTGTCTAATTCAGCATCAACAGAAAGAGATCTGGAGCCAGCAGTGCGCTCAGATGGCTGAGAAGGCAAATGGAATCCTGGCTTACATCAAAAACCATGCAGTCATCATGAGTAGAGAAGTGATTGTCCCCCTATATTTGGCACTGGTGAGGGCACACTGAAAGTACTTTTTCAGTTTTGGGCCCTTCAATACAAGAAAAAGCATTGAGATGATGGAGTGGGTCCAAAAAAGAGCAAAAGGTTTCATGGTAGGTCTGGAGAACAGGTTTAGGAGGAGCAGCTGAGGGAGTTGTTGGTAATACTTAGTCTGAAGAAAAGGAGGCTGGGTGGAAACCTTATAGCTGTCTACAACTACCTGAAAGGAGGCTGTAAGAAAAGTGGTTGTTGGTCTTTTCTCACAAGTAACAATTTAGAGACGAGAGGAAATGGTATCAGATCGCGCCTGGGGAAGTTTAGGTTTAACCTTAGGAAAAGCTTCTGTACTGAAAGGATCATCAGGCATTGGAACAGGCTGCCCAGGGAGGTGATTGAATTGTCATTCCTAAATGTGTCTAAATGCCTGTATCTTAGGGACATGGTTCAGTGGTGGGCTTGATAGAGTTAGATTAACTGTTGGACTCAATGATTTAAAGGTCTTTTCCAACCTACAAGATTCTATGATTCTATAGTGAGACAATACTGCCACAAGCCTCTTTCTAGTAGACTTCCTGCCAAGCATACTTACTTACTCACAAAGAGAAGCCTTGATGACTAGCCACTTTTACTGCTGCACTTTTGTATTGGCATATTTAACTGTCAAACTCCAGTTAAAGCAGTACTGCATATGCGGTAATCTGGTGGGATTCTCCCTACACGCACACAGGCACACCTGAAAGCCTCCTCAGCTAAGGAAGAATGAAATTTGCCCAGGGTTTTTGTTTTGTTAAAGAAACATCATTTAATTAATGTTAGCTGATTGTACAAAAGTAATTAAGACTCTTGCTGAGATAGCGTTTTCTACTGCTGTATCTGAGGTCCACTCTTCAGAAAGGTAAAAAGCTACTTCTGTATGTAATAACACTGCAACGTGGGTTCTTAGGCAAAAGGCACATCAAGGCCCTTGCTGACATTTGGAAGAGTATTTCAAACCTTCTCTAGCACTTCTCTCTGACTTTCTCATGTGCAGCACTATTAAGCCCTCCAAAACAAGACAACGATGAGGTTTATTGTAAGCCATGTGGGTTCTGTGAGAGAACTGCCCATGCGAGTGTTTTGCTAAGCCCCTGAGAGAAGAACAATGTAACAGGAATCTTGTAAAGGATTTATGATGCCAGGGATTAAGGAAATGTGCAAATGCTCTTGCTTAACTGGTCTGAGATAGGAGAAACATGTGGAACACTTCAGCACAGCATTGCTGGTGTTTTGGAGCAGGTGTTAAGTAGGACAAATAATTTTATCAAAGCTTTTGTTGCAGACATCAAATAAACAAACAGTGAAATGTGTTGTTCAGATACAAACATAGAAAACAGTTCCAGTGACTGTAAACACAGTGGCACTTCATAAACTGTTATGGGGGTATAAGTTTCATTCTCGTTCATGACTGTACTTGGCTTCACTTGTAGTCACAGGAAACCCATCCTAAACGTCTTTGGGCTGCAGTTTCATTAAAGTGAAGAGCTGGAGGTACCTATCACTGAACAGCTAACCAGAACATGGATCCCCCTGTTGTGTTTAAATCCTTGCTTAAATATCTTAGGCTTTCTGGAAGACCTTGCAAAGGTTATTTTGTGCTTGTGCCCTTTCTCACAAGCCATAAAACTACCACAATAACACCCTATGAAGAAGTTTCTTTTTCAGCAGGAAGGCACTAGCAGGCCATTTGCCTTACTATCGGGAATGATGAGGACAACAGAACATTCCCCTGTGCCTCTTGCTTCGTTCCAGCATTGAAGCAATATTTTTAGATCATGCACATTTTTCTTAGTTGCAAAGATCCAGAGATTCAACAGTATGAGACAAACAAAGTGACATCTACGGCACTTGTAAAGCTAATTGCTCGTCTCCTGAATTCGGCTGAGACAGAGCTAGTTCCCTTTCTTCTTAGTTATTTGCTCCTTAGTAGTTAGAATAGTACCGTGCTTTGGATTCAGTATGGGAAGAATGCTGATAATATACTGATGTTTTCAGTAGTTGCAAGGAAGCCAAAGACTTTTCCGCATCCTGTGTTTTGCTGTTGTGTAGTGCACAAGAAGACTGGAAGGGGCCATGGCCAGAACAGCTGACTGAAACTAGCCGAAAGAATATTCCTTGCCATAGAACATCATTTCTATAAACTCTAGAGAGTCAAGGGGGGAAGATCACAGTTCAAACATCAGTCAGTGGGCAGTGAGCAACTGTATTATGCATCACTCGTCCTTTACTTCGGTTTTACTTCTCTCTTTTTGTTATATTTGCTTTCATTAAAATTATTATAACTTTATTATAGGTTACATAGCTATATTTTATTTTTATTTTATTTATTAAACTGTTCTTATCTTAACTCATCAGCTTTACTTAATTTGTTCAGTTGTTCTCCCTGTTCTTCTTGAGAATTGTGAGGAGCTAGCAGCTGCATAGTGTTTGACTGCTGAGTGAGGTTAAACTACTGCAAGTCTACCAGAGACAAGAGACAAGAGCATCAGCATCAGCATCTGTCATCAGCCAGAATGTACAGGTTTTTGTTATCAGAGTCTTATTATTTTATATTCTGCAGGTGCTGGACAGCTTTGCTACTGCTGTATCGATAAGATTCTGATCATTAATAGCAATTACTTATTTCTGATGTTATTGTCTATATGGCTACTACTGAGACAAAACACACACCTGTCTGCTGAAGGTATGCTGAATCAGTGTCTGTAGTCGGGTCTCAGCTGCTGAAACTGTTACTGTTCTTTTGGTGTAATTGAAAGACAGCTAAGGCATCTGTAACTGGAATTCACAAATGCAAAAAGGGTATTTTGACAGCCTGACATAATGTAGCTTCCTGCACCTCCACTTTTGCTCCTTCCCAGCCAGCGTCTCATTCTCAGTCTTCTCCATGTTGCACAAAAAAGCCGTGTTGACAACTCTTAAATGATGGAGGTACGGACATTTGTAGCCCTGAAATACATGGTGCAGTTGAGTTGATAAAAATCTGGCAGATTGTGCCTGTGTTAGACAACAGAATTAGTGTTGTCTTCAAAAGTTGTTGTTTCTAAACCACTGCAGAAGACACACGCTGCATATCGCAGTATCCTTACCACTGTTGGTGTCTCTGGTATTCTGTACATGACCCAATGCACAAGCACGTGCCTTTCCAAAGCAAATCGATTAACTCACAGTTAATTATTAAATGGTCCTTCTAATGTTAATGTTGAAAAAAAAAGACTCTTTCAAGGAAGAGGATGCATGGGACAACATAAGAGGTATCATCTGCTTAGGTTCTGTCCTGAAAAACACATGTGATATTCCCGATCAAAATGCATCTCATAAACCTTTCCACCATCTGGCTGAACACAAGTGGTCTACAGAGCCATGATTATCTTGCTTGATAAAAGCAACAAGATGTCATAAAGGCAGTAAAACTGCCATTTCTGCAAACGCAGCTGCACTAAGGTGGGGCACACACCTAGGAAGGAAACAGCTAAAGTTCCTTCATAGTCCTGGTCCTTGAAGTTAGAAAACATGCTATTATCTTGCGACAGAAAGAAGTGTTATAGCAGATGCCTCTTTTCAGTCCTTACAATGATTTTATGGCCTTGAAACAAACTGTGAGGGTCCATGCCTTTGAAAACTAATCACCTAGTTTTATTTCCTGAGCGCAGAATAATGGCTTTCTGGACAGAACTGACAAGTTTTGTTTCTGGCTGTTCATTTGATACTCCTCCCCTTTTAAACTGAAAAGCGATACGTGATTTCAGCTTGCTAACAATGGCCCCTGCAGAACGATGTGATGTCTCTGACGCGGCATCTGACGCATAGCACTTCGGGATGTGTTTTGAAAGGCAGTGTCCCTGATCAAAAAGTATCTTGTAGCTTTTGGATTGTTACAAGCAATTTGCACTCAATGGACAGTATTTTATTTGCCTTGCTCCCATCTTCCTCGTATGCTTATTAGATGGCCTTACCAAAAAACAGGCATGAAAAACACCATGAAAAAAAGCCGTGTTCCCAGTGCACCCTGAGCAAGTATCAAACAAAGCCATAAAATAAAGCCTCAATTTGAGATGGCTGCACTGCATCGCCACTTTGGCTGTGATGCCTGGAAAATTGCTACGTGTTGTGCTGGGCTCAAAAAGGCTCATTGCCGCTTCTCCCAAAGAATAAAATATCTGTATTTGCAAAGCTTCCTCAAATTGTTGTTACAAAGAATTTCTAGCTCAGATAGGGTACCACACAGTAATGCCAGACAAAGAGATCTGGGCTCTGGACAGGCATTGACTGACCTCTCTCTCGCCTTGCATACATGTCTTTGTAATGGCAAATGTTTAAAACATCAGATTTTGCTGGTTTACTGAAGCTTCTGATATTGTAGTTGCAAAGGTCTGGGGGAGAGGGGGCATGTTGTTCTGTTTCTGCTAAAGCAGCTCTTGTTAATTAAGTGTGAAGGCTGCTTTCAGACTAAAGTCCCTTCTTTCTGGTCTCCTGTTTCCTCTCCTTTATGCCCCTGTCTTTTTTCCCTCTCATTCTCTTGAAGTGGCTACTCTTACCTGTGATTCCTGGACAAGCAGACCCAATTAGCAAAGTGTTTTGGATCCCAAATGCGCATCTCTCTTGTTCCCACTGTGAGTGTTGTCGTGTTATGTGTGCATTTTCACACAAATGTGGATGTCTAAATAAGGCCCAGTTAGGTGGGTAGTCCCAGAGTGATGAAGAACAAAGAAATACAAGTGGGAAGAGGAATTTAGACAACTTCAGTGCTCCGTGTATTTTCAAGGCTCTCCCATCACTTACTGCAATTCTGGTGGCACTGAATTTTCCTGCTGCTCTCTTTCCATCAAAGGAAATATGTTAAGACGCCTTCACTAACAAACCTCAAAGGTGAAATTAAC
This sequence comes from Phoeniculus purpureus, assembly GCA_028565055.1. Lineage (NCBI taxonomy): Eukaryota > Metazoa > Chordata > Aves > Bucerotiformes > Phoeniculidae > Phoeniculus > Phoeniculus purpureus. Next base: position 17,630,416 of record JAOXOE010000874.1, read on the forward strand.
ATCTTACATCTTGGGTAGAATATTGGTGCTGGTGAGTCTGTTGGGATTAATGACTGTTGCTGTTTCGGCAACAGGATATAGACTGTGGTGTCTAAGAGATAATGAAGAAGAAAAACCCTACACAGCATATACGCTACATACAGAGGGACCTCCTTGAGACTAGCTTGGACTCTTTAAGAATTAAGACTACAGAACTGGATCTACGAGAAGACACAGTGCCAATCCCAAGAACATAAAATTTTACATTCTCTGCCACTCAAGAACCCCTAAGCAACGCTTCCTCCCATCCTAAACTCAGATATGCCGAGTTCCCTACGCATGTCATAGTCTGCTTTCATCAGTGCTGTCAACAGTGTCACCCAGCTAAGAAGCTACTCAAAACTCTGCTCCAGCACAAAATTACAAACGAACACAAGGAAGAACTTGAAGCCAGCAAGTTTGCATTAACTAGAACAAAAGAAAACAGGGACCGTCAGATTGCCCTACTGCCTCTGGAACAGAAGACGCACTTGGGTGGCCAATTTCTTTGCTCACCGGAGCTGACGTGTCCATGCTTTGGCCCCTGACTCTTTTATCTCTTGCTTCAGGATGGTGAAATTAACAATTGTACCGAAGAGCTATTTTTTCTGTCTTTATCTTGTTATTCACTTCTATGATGTATTTCCTGAGGATGTATTTAAGTCAAAAGATGTTGGTTTCTCTCCTCAAGTGCTTTAAGGAGATTTGTTTTCCTGATCACTCTGCTTTAATGAAAGACAAACTGTAATCCAAACTAATTACAGGTCTCAAAGTGACCCTGACAAAACACTTTCTGAAGTACTTGGCTGTACTGGGGCCAAATAATCAAAATGTTATTGGGTTGATCTTCTTGCCTTAATGGGGCCTGGCATTCTCTGCGTGGTCTATCTGCAGTCTGATTTAATTCCTTTAGTAGGCCAAAGTATCTGTATCGAATATCTCCCCAACCATGCCACCCAAGTCACAGAATTCAAAGGCTTCCGGGCAATCTGATCTAGTGAGAGGCATCCTTGCCTAAGGCAAGTGGGTAGGCACTGACGATCTCTGAGGTCCCTTCCAACCTAAGCCGTTCTATGATTCTACGATTATGAGATTTTCTCACGCATTAAGTGCTTTTCTGAGACAAATGTAGAAATAATTTAACCAGATCAAATAAATTTGGCAAGATAATATTTCACGTGCATGGGAACAGAGCTGTGGTGATTTACTTGTGTGGTATGCCATAAAGCATTCCTGAGGATAATATAATTGTAGTTTTTTGTCAATAGAAGTTTCCTTGTCATGCACTGTTTCATCTCCTAAGGAAAATATCTTATTAATAATTTCTGCGTCATGTGTTCTCGAGATGCCTTAACAAAGATACAAGTTTTGTTGCAGGCTCTATTGCCTCTAATATCTACTAATTTGGATTATTCTTTTATTCCACTACTGGTTTGATTGAATTTATCCTTTTCCATTACCACATTGAAATGGTACCAAATGGAAGTAGTAAGACTAACAAAAGTACATCGAGATCTACTCATACTATCTTTATGCTGGTTGATGAAGGTGAAAGAAGAACGTCTTTTTCTATTAGCTTTGCATACTTTGGTTGCTACCAAGTGGAGAAAAATCAGATCTCGCACACTGGACAGATGGCTCCCAGAAGTATGCCATGCTTGAGTTAAAAAATGACTAGTGTTGAGCATGGCTTATACCCAAATATTTGCACAGTTGGCTTCCTTTTATTCCATACTCGCAAAATACGAGTTGGTCTAAAATGCAACCCTATTTTTTCTCCTGCTGGGGTTGCTCTGTACTTGAATTAATGTTTGGTTTTCAGAGTTTGCAGAAAAGATACTTCCTTGGTCAGCAGGAGAAAGGAAGGTAAAAAGATGTCAGTGGATCAAATAATTCTTTAGATTTTACAAAGTTCCTTTTTACCTGAAGAAGCAGGAGGTTTGTTACCCTGAATGGTAACTACCCATCCACAGCAGTCTAGAGCTGTGAACACAGTGTAGTTGGGTCAGTGTGCCTGCACGTGTTGCGTCAAGATGGTTGGCTAGGACTGGTTGGTGTACAAGATTTCAACAGAATTCCGAACATCTATGACTGCAATTCTAGCAGCGATTTTTGTGGAGAACATCACTCATAAACTACTGGTGCATCCAGATTCTTATGTTCCTAATTACCTGTACGATGTTTCCATATAGGAACAGGTAGTAAGAGTGTATCTGTGCAGGTTCAGAAACTGATTCGCAATACCTTCCCTCCTCAGGCTGTTTTGCTTATTTTTTGTAGCTGTAGGGAAAAGAGGAAACACTGTTGGATTCAAGACACAGATTTTATGTACTGACACTCTGAGTTTGAACCACATCATCTGTAACAAAAATGGAGCTAGAATTTTTAGCAATAGCAACAAAAAACACCCCCAGCTCTGCCAGAGACATGGTCTGAAACTGTGCCAAGGATTTCAGGCTGGCAAATCAGTAAAGGAGCCAGATAAATCAGAATGAGTGTAACAGATTTCATCTACTTCAGCACAGCTTAGCCTCTTTACTATATCATTGTCACCAATACCCAGAAACACTTAGTTGTAGGAATAAAAGTGTCTGGCTAATAAAGCAGAACCATTAAGAAGAAAAAAAAAAAGAACAAAAAAACCCAAAACCCCCGTAAAGTGAGAACTGTGGCTGCAACTCTGTAATAACAATATGACTGAAATATTTAGAGGAAAGGAAGAGTGTTTTGTATACTGAAACCAGAAAAAGATCTGTTCCTATTGTATAAAATCACTCAGTTTCCTGATTTTGATTTACATTTACTGGTAACAGCTGCTTACAGGTCAGGTAACATTAGCATTCAAAAAGCAGCCCCAATGAAAGCAACTGTATAGCTATCACTAGTGTTAATTCTATTTCATGCTCTTGGACTCAACCACACAGGGAATTGCTTAAAATGAAAATGCCTTGAAAACACACTCTGCAAAATACACAGATAGCCACAATCTGCTCTCCAAGCAAAACTCTGAAATACACTTCTCACAAAAAATGTACAGTATGTACACTGCAAAACCTCAGCCAAAGGCAAGCCCAGTCCTTACTGCTGCAGAAAGGCTGAGCATGGCTGAGGCACTCTATCTCAGCGTTGCAGGAAATGTGCCATACAGAGCACCCTTGTGCAGAATCTGTGAACATCTGCCGATTGCTCTGTGCTGGGTGATGCAGGGGAAGTGGTGCAGACAGAGAGTATGGTCAAAAAGCTTGTATATCAGTTGGCACACACACTGTGTAGAGAAGGAAACAGCCTTTTATTCCTCCTCTGCAGTCTGGTGTACAATGTGTGCTTGTATATCCTACAGAGCAGGGCTATGAATCCTGCTCTAACCCTTGACCTAAACGCATGCACTGTCGCCTCAGCACCTGACCTGTATGCTCTTGAACAAAACATCCTCTGGAAATGGACCTGTTTGGTGAGATATGTGGAAACCAAGAAAACGTATGATTTCAGAAAGTGTCTGAACATATTAATGGGATGGATGGAGTAAAAAGACACAACTTGGGATCAGGATGGCACAGGGGTTTAATGATCCCAATGCCGTGGATCCTTCCTCACAGCTGGGCAAACTGGACAGAGAACAGCAGGAGACAAAAATGAACAATGAAAAGTCAACAACAAGTAACTGAAACTCAGTTCAGTTAAATATCCATCAGTATGTTCTTAACTTGTGTTGAAGCTAAGACCACGCACTAGTTGCCACAGTAATATGAGAAAGCTATGTGGGAAATTAAATTAAACTAGGATATGTTTGACACTGACAAAACTGAAAACTCAACTAGTTAGCGTAAACTCCTCATAAATAGGGATTATTTTTCTATAGGTAAACACAGTTACTAAGTCAGTGCTGCAATTTGCTGCACTTTTTTAAACAACATACACTTCCTAAAACACCAGCTGTTTGGACAGATGACTGTAACACCAGTGTTTAGAAAACAAATATAATTTCTTTCACTTTTGTCTAAGTCAGTAGTGGCCCCTCATAGACTGCAGAACCTTCACAGCTACAATGGAGCCGGCAAACTTTGAATTGGCTTAAGCCGTGTTTATACAGACAGTACAGTTTAGCATCAGTTTTCCATTGGTGTAGATAGATCACATCTATGGAACACAGGAATTAAGCTAACAGTGTTCACCTACTCAGACCAAATGGATCTGACCAAGCATGTGTACCAGGCTAGACTTTTCCTTCATATCCACAAATATGAGAGCAAGAAACCAATTTACAAGGTGAAACAAGGAATACTCTTGTTTCTAAAAGGCATACCTTTCTAGAAACTTGGCTGAAAGCTTTTGACGCACTTGGAAAGTAAGTTAACAGAAGCGCCCATGTAGCTGTCAATATCTGCATTGCACATTAAAGAACGGTGCCAGCAGCAGTGATGTTATACATACCAGGACTCTTGGAAGTCCAAGAGACCTGGACCAAGAAGCAACAGATGGACTATAACTTTTTGTTGAGAATTATTAATTTGGCTTTGAAGAAGTAAACCTAATGTGAACTGCATTCTCATGAGTAAGGAAGGTCATTCACGGACAGTAAGATTAGCAGTTTCCCAGCAAAGATGGACATAAATCCTTGTACTGCTCAGTAAGTCATGCATAATGTAATGAATAATCACAGAATCATTGGAGTTGGAAGGCCTTCAAGAGATCAACATGTCCAAACTTCACCTACCCACCTCCCACCCCAGCCAGGACTGCCTAAAGCACATTTTGCACAGGGCTGCATCCAGGTGGGTTTTGAATATCTCCAAAGAATGAGACCCCACAACCTCTCTGGGTAGACTGTTCCAATGATCTGTGACTTTCACTGTAAAGATTTTTCCTCATTTCTAAAGGAAATCTCTTATGTTCAAGCTTGTGCCCATTGCTCCTTGTCACTGGGAACAACAGAAAACAGTCTGGCACCATCCTTTCTGCAGACAATCTGCAAATATTTATAGGTGTGGAACAGGTGGCTTCTCAGTTTTCTCTTCTCTAGACTAAACAGTACCAGGTCTCTCAACCTTTCCCCTTAAGAGAGATGTTCCAGGGCCCCAATCATCACTGTTATCGCCCACTAGACTGTGTCCAGAAGTTCCCCATCTCTCTCAAAATATGTAGTTTAGAACTGTACAAAATACTCCAAAAGTGGCCTCACCGAGGCAGAGTAGAGGAGGCGGGTGACCTCTCCAGACCTACTGGTCACACAACTCTTAATGCATCCTAGAATACCATTAGCCTTCACAGCAACAAGGGCACACTGTTGGCTCATGGTCAGCTTACTCTCTATCTGGACTCCAAGATCTTTTTCTTCAAGGCTACTCTCCAACAGGTCTGCCTCTAAACTATGCTGATAAATAGTTCTTCCCCAGGTGCAGGATCCCACTCCAGTTGATCCTCATCAGGTTCCTCTTTACCCAACCATCCAGCCAGTCCAGGTTGCGTTGCATGGCAGCACAGCCCTCTGGTGTTTTAGACACCCCCCCATCAGCAAGCTTGTTGGAGATGCATTCTGTGCCCTTGTCCAGGTCATTGATGAGTATGTTGAACAAGACTGGACTCAGTAATGACCCTGGGGAACATCACTGGGCATGGGTCTCCAACTCAAACCTGCACTGTCACGATCCTCTGAGCCTTGTCACACAACTAGCGCTTGACCCACCTCACTGTCCACTCATCCAACCTTCACTGCATGGTTTTCCTAATCAGAGTGTTATGGGAGGTAGTGGCCTTGCTAAAGTTAAGGTAGACAACATCCACTGCCCTTCTCACATCTACCTAGACAGATATGACATCACAAGCAGCTATCAGACTAGTCAAGCATGATTTTCTCTTGATGAATCCATGCTGATTACACAAAATAATTTCTCTTTCAGGCAGTTAAAGATGGCAGCCAAAAAAATTTGTTTGAACACCTTTCCAGAGGTGGGGGTAAGACTAGCCAGCCTATAGCTTCCCGGGTCATTGTTCTTATCCTACTTGAAGACTGGAGTGACATCATCCTCAGGCACCTCTCCTGTTCAGGAAGAGCATATCTTCTAAAACCAAGACAGTTTAGTTGTCCTAAAAAGATTACTATTTGGGAAGAAGCTAAATAGGCCTGATGGGGCATTTAATGAAGAGGAAACCTTCAAGTACTGGCAGAGACTAGTGCATAGACAATATCTGGGAGCTTTGTTTTCCTGCTGCGATGTACTTATTTACATTGATTTTAACTGCGTTCTTACAGCTGGCTGTGAACTGAGCCCCCATGAAGATCTGAGAGAGATTAAATAGAGTTTAACTAATGGCTTTACATAACAGGAAAGTCACAGTAATGAAGTAAATTCAGGCTTTGTTTGTTATTCTTGGCATGTGGCATTGACTATGCTCCCAGATCTTTTACCTGAGGTTACCAATATCTTAAGAATTCTTTCTCAACTGTCTCGTAAGGTTGAGTACTTTTGAGATCAGTTTTGGAGAGACACCAAATTTGCACCAGCGCAATCACAGTGACACTGGCCTGCTTTACACCTGTAAAGGAGAATTAGAACCTCACTTCCCTTTGCTAATGGAATGTAGAAACGTGTATTTGTTCACACGAGCCCCTTTGGCTTTTTCTGCCTTAATGGTTTTCAGCTTATGATTTGTAACCTCTAATTACCCATGGAGTCCATGGCCTTCTTGCAGGGGTAGAAGCAAGCCTATTGCAAGTGGACTTGCATCTACTGGCATATGTTCACTGGAAAAGTGTTAAAACTGATAAAAGAGAGATGCTCTATTCAACCTGCTTGCAGCAGTATCCTGTATCTTACTGGACTCGGGGAGAAAACTAGACCGAACACAAATTTCCTGTCCTAAATCACAGCCAGAGGAGTGGCCTTGTGGCACCCGGCTGGACCGCGTGTACTTACACAATTGATAAAGTAGCAAATATTTTTAACAAAAAAGCAGTTAACTTTCTGTGGCAACGTCATCAGCAGCCCTCGGGAGGTGCGGGAAGTAGCGCAGTGCGCATTGCCATCTTGTGGCTTCGGAGAAGATCGGTCGCTCTTGGCTGCACAGGGACCGTCATCCATCCCCGCACGGAACGGTATCTGCATTACGGCACTAAGGCGTCTAGTTCCTGGCTCTTACTTTTGCAGCATAAATTATTATCGAATATCTCAGAAAAGGATGTCTGTCATCCAGAGGCAGTGAGGAACGTTCTGGACAAAATGTTCAGCAAAGCTGGAATACCAGCAGCCAAAATGAAACAGCATTTTTCTCTGCTGACACATATGGAGTCTATTGATGTTTAAACTTAAGTTCTTTTGTTGTTTTGCAAGGTCAACTTCTTCTGAAAAAGTTTGCTGCTGTTAGTAGTAACTACAAAATCAAGGAAAGAACATGAAGTGTAGGACACAACTCTTTCTTGAGCAATCTTCCAGGTAAATCCAGAAGTAGTGTTTGAAAGATAATTTGTTTAGTGCACAAGATTTGCATGACAAAAGAAAAGGAAGCAGATGGAAGACTTTATCACTCTCTGCAACTACCTGAAAGGAGTTTGTAATGAGGTGGGGGTCAGTCTGCTCTTCCAAGTCGAAAATAAGAGGAGAAAATGAAATGGTCTGAAGTTACACCAGAAGAAGTATAGATTGGTTACTAGGAAAAAAATATCTTAATGGAAAGGATCATCAAGCACTACTAGAGCAGGCTCAGGGCAGTGGTGGAGCCACCATTCCTGGAGGTATTCAAAAGACATGTAGATGTGTTGCTTCGGGTTTTTTTCAGTGGTGACCTGGCAGTGCTGGGTTAATGTTTGGACTTAGTGATCTTAAAGTTCTCTTCTAGATAAAATGATTGTTCAATTTTGTAATTTACAAACACCCTGCTTCCTGAATCTCCATTTTCATCTTGTTAATATGAAAAAAACCTACTAGTGACATCTCAGTCAGAAAATAATGCATTTAGTTTGAGTAGAGTGCAAAAGGCCACACCCCACATTTGAATTTGGCATTTTCTGAGGCTTCATAAGGTTTGAATATTTTGTTCCTGGAACTCATGTTGACCTCCCTTTTCTTTGGTGCCAGGCAAAGTGGAAGAATTGCTGAGGCTACAAAAAAAAATACTTAGATACTGCCACATGATCCTCATGAAGTAGACTAGTGTGTCTCATTAAAACCTAGTGTTTTAGCTCTTCTGGTTTGTTACTTCAGGAAATGGCAAGGTTCCTTTCTTATGCTTTGTGTATTTTGCAGTTTGTTGTACAAGTATGGATCTGTGCTATGGATCTGCAGGAACAGAGTTCACATTAACTCCTGAGCCGGGGTTCAAGCCAGGTTGGTACCTTCTGCACAGTTAAATGCATCTACTGAACAAATGAGCACAACACATCAAATTTTAGAAAATATTTGAAGTGATGCTTATGAATATTTTTTTCCCACCAAATAGATGGGGAAAGATATCTTCAAGACACGTAAGTTAGTCTCACAAGGACATAAAGTGAAAATCTCTGGTGGAAATCAGAGGTTAACTTTCTTCTGAACAGCCCTGTGGACAATTAAATGTGAATGCAGAAGTTGTACACCAAGAAACACACTTACTTCAAAGTACAGGAGAGGGCAGCAAGTTCCTTTGGTACCCTGGAGCTCATCTGAAGTCACCCTGACGCTTTTCTGAATTAACCCAGAAAGCATTAAGCATTCAGAGTAGAGTTTGTTTTCTTTGCTTTTTTTTTTTTATCTTTAATCTTTTCAGATTGCACACAGCTTGTTGTTTATCAGCCCAACAGCTTGTTAAATGGTTTTTTTAAGAGTTCAGAGCTGCAAGCCTGCATCAGGGACTGAAGCCAAGAACAGCTTAGAAAGTATCACTCCCAAGTACACTCTGCTTCTCTTGTTTCAATTATCTAGAAATCAGAGACATGCAATAAAGAACAGAAAAGAAACCTTTTTTCTGTGAGGGAGACTCAAGTGACACACCACTGCAAATTAATAGAGAGCACAGGTTTACAGACAATTTGCTGGAACCACAGAGAGGGCTGATTCGAAACATATTTTTGCTTTCCTTACACGCAAAGTATATTTCCTAGGGAACTGACGTGTGTGCTGAGCTCGCTCTTTACAGCAGTAGCTTCATTGGTCTGGTTTCCTTCTTCAAAGAGCTTAAGAGCCATTGTGCTGGAAAGTAAACAATGTAACTGTGGGTAACTTTCCACTCCGCTTTGTCCTTAAATGTTGATATTTGCAATAGATACCAACTCATCATGTTATTACCTTTCTTTTATTGGTTTTGTCTGAAGGTAAATCTGGCAAACCTGTCAAACAGGCTGTTACAAATACATAAAGTGACATGAAGGCAGCCATCTCAAAATCAGTGGAGGGTTTAATTGGCTGATCCTTGTCTCTGTATAGTCTCAGTTCTTGTTGTTCATTACTGCATCCAGGGGATCATTTGATCAGGGAAATATATTGTCTGGAAGGAAACAGGCTCAGGCTGTGAAGTACCTCTGGGTGTCATGAAGGAGGTAAGCACCAAAATACAGTTGAAGATCTGGGTGTAGTATATGAAAGCTGTGACCTCACTTGCTGTTTCATGGGTAGATGGACACACATCCAGTCACAGAAATGACTGTCATGTGATTTCAAAGTGTATTTTACTATGAGATGAAAAATTTGACGTAGACTCACAAAGCATGGTTCCGAATCCTAAAGTTCTCACCTGTAAACTACCTATGTAGATGAAAGTGTTTAAAAACTTTGTTTAAACTGTTCAAAATCTATTTTAGATCGATAAACATGAGAAGTAGTACTGAAATAGACTTTTGAAAAAAACCATGTTATGCTTCAGAGAGTAATTAACATGGAGGACATTTTCCAGAACATTTTAACAGTTTCATTATAACAGTTTATGATATGAACACAACATATATCTTTTTTTAGAATCAATCAGATTCACCTCTCTGTTGCATATGGGGTAGGTAGATAGAGTTGCTCTTGTTGCACTTCTGAACTCTTAATTCCCTTTTTACTTCTCTAGCATGCTTTATATATATATATATATAAAAATATATATAAAATGATATTACCAGCACATGTAATATGCTTATATGAGTGGGGTTTTATATGAACTTAAAAATACCATAACTCATTTAGGAATGTGCCAAATATTTTCAAATTGTATGTTCTTGCAGGTCTGTATGCCTACCAAAACGAGCTGGTGCAGAAGGCCCCCTGCAAGGTCTGACACTTCTACACCATTTCCTCCCAGCTCTAGTGCACCTTCTTTCCCTCTCTCCACCCCAAATTTTCCATCATTAAACTCATTCAATATTCTTGTGTTTCATACTTCCTTTCACTAGTAAATACATTCTGTTTATTTGGCGACTCTGATATCAGAGTCATACATAGGATCCTCCTCATGGTGCTCAAGATAGACTCACTGACTTCAGTGATTGTGTGACCCCTTCCATCCGAAGTCTCCACCAGCTGCCTGTTTCAGTTCAGAAGCAAAGAACTCTACCCACTACACCTTTGTGTTTTCATGACTTTTTGAGCTGAAGAGTAGTTAGCCCACTGCCTGTTGACTACCTGAATCACAGAATCACAGAATTATTGAGGCTGGAAAAGACCTCTAAGATCATCAAGTCCAGCCTATAACCTAAAAAGAAAACAAACCAAAACAGTGCTGTGCAGCATTTCTAGCAGCTGACAAATAGGCAGTCTGAACCACCACTTTAGGACCAGCTCATCTCTACACCTAATTCAGCCATAGACAACTTTTCAGAAGTGACTCCTAGAAGGCAGCAGAATAATGTGCCACCTCAAACAAACAAAATGGAAATTTGGCCCTGTACTTGGGAAGTCTGTTTTCCAGGGCAATCAAGTATCACCCTGAGTTTCTTCATATTTGTGTCTATGGTAGCTCTTGATGCTGCTGAGCACCTTTGTGCAAAATAGTCTAACAGAGCCAAGTGAAGAAGCAGCTCAAGCTGCTCAAGTGCTATTGTCTTGGTGCTTCAGGCTGTGGAAGAGAGAACAAGCTCATGAACAACTTCTTAGTATTGTTTTTTTGGATACTGAAACTTCATCTGATTGCTGGCAACTGTTTAAAAAATTGGCAGCAATATTAATGTCAGGTTGGCAATGAAGGGAAGGTCTTGGTAGCTGGGGATAAGGAACCGTGGTGTTGAAATAATTTTCCTATCCTTTTGAAGTTGCCCAACTTCTCCTTCTTTGCAAAATCCCTTGCTCTTCTTCACAGGGAGCTTTATAATGAAGTTGGAAAGAAAGAGTCACTGGAAAGTATCCAGGAGGATCTTACAGACTACGGGAAGTGGAGGAAAAGTAATTAGTGTCAGAGATACGAGTAGTGTCCAAAAGATGTTGAAGGAATCCAGGAGACTTTTCAGGTCACTACTCTGACAGGAGTATTTGGCATAGGTAGTGATGGGTGTTTCTTGGATGCTCTTCCACTGTCCAAAACCTGTGCAAGTTCTCCAGAAATCTTGTGAGAATGAGCTAATATAAAACTCATTGTCTGTTACGGTCCAGACAGGAAATATTCTTCCAACGTTTTGACTTCATTCATTGTGCCCAGGTGACATGTAGGATGTATGAAAATGAAAAGCGAAGGAGCAGAGGTGGGAATAAACATGTTAATGAATTACAGCATTTTTGTATCTTAGAAGTTTTTTGTATCTTAAAAGGACCATTTGCTCAGATTCAGAAAGAAGGAAATTAAACAAAACAAAAAATCTTGAATTGTTCCCACATTGTTGGCTTGTATTCACCTGACTTTTCTGTGCTGGAGCTGTGAGCAAAAGTCTCCAGCACCTCTTTAAAAATGGGAAAGCCCTGGAGAGCAGACAAAATACAGCCAAGGAAAGAAATCTGCTGCAAAACAAGCTATGTCCTGAAGAGTTAATCTTGTGGCCAGCCTGCACTTTCAGATACTTCACTGCAAACTTTTTCAGTTAGATCAAATAAGCTTTCCAAAGTGGGAAAGCCTGCTATTTAAGGTAGTATACTGCGCCTTTGCAGCAGGAAAAAAAATACGAGGCGTACAGAGGGAATAAGCTTTCTCTTCCCTCTTGGACCTCTATGCAAAGATTTCAAGCTTAAGGTAATCTTTCCAGCATTAGTCACTGGGAATTAGTATGTCCTGCCCAGCTGTTCCTTCTAGATGCTTGGCCAGACTGTAAAAACTAAATAGACTTCAGTGGAATGCTTCAAATTCATCTTCTCACTCAGGTTCTTTCATCTCAGTCATATCTTTGTGTTTACAGGCCAGCAGGTTTCCTGAGAGCAGAGATGATTTACAGTTCCCTAGCCAGTCTGATTGTGCAGAAAAGTTAAAACACCTGTAATGTAACACTGTTTCTGAAAAGAGTGAAAACGAAGCCTCTGAAGTCCAATATCCCCATTATATCACATATCTCTGCATCCCATTGTGGCATCTGAGGATGTTATTACTTTGAAACAGTTTCAATGCCCTTTCCCTCGTCTCCACCCACTCATTTTAAAGAAACCAAACTTATCTTATGGTGCTAGAGACTTGGCTTTAAAATAGTCTCTGGGATTTGTCCCTTCTTCTACCCTGGTCAGGCTGAGGAAACTATGAAATCTTTGACAGAGGAGGAAAGCCACAATGTGATGGTGCAAAGCCTCTTCCTCACTGTTTAAAATGGATGAACGTCCTTGACTTGCCCTGCCGTGCACTGAACAGCCAAGTTTTCACACTGCAACATCTATGGACTTCCATACATTTATTGAGGAACATCAGAGTGTGACACAAACTTCACTGAGAACCATGCAAGAGTTAGATTTCAAGCTGCCAAGAGCACGTGGTAGGAACAGGACTAAAGGATTGCTTTTACAGATAATAACAAGAGGAAAAGAGAAGTGTCAAATTAAAAAAAGGCAAGCCATGAACAAGTGAAACTTTCCTCTGAGATGGTTGTTATTCCTACAGTACCTTTTGTTTAATCATCATACTTAGAAACTGTTCACCGAAATAATGACTAAGGTTACCCTCAGCCCCAAAGATTAGCACCTGATGATTAGTTTGAATAAGATCCTTTCAAAATGATCCTTATCAAAGCTTTTTATCATAGAATCATAGAATCATTAGGGATTGGAAGGGCATTGAAAGATCGTCCAGTCCAATCCCCCTGCCACAGCAGGATCACCTAGACCAAGTCGCACAGGAACAGATCCAGGCAGGTTTTAAACATGTCCAGAGAAGAAGACTCCACAACCCCCCTGGGCAGCCTGTTTCAGTGCTCTGTCAACCTCACTGTGAGGAAGTTCCTTCTCATATTTATATGGAATCTCCTATGTTCCAGCTTGCACCCATTGCCCCTCGTCCTATCACCACATGACACTGAGAAAAGCCTGGCTCCATTCTCCTGACACCCACCCCTCACGTATTTGTAGACATTAATGAGGTCATAGTAGACATGAATATCTCCCTTCTTTTTCAGTTTTCCATGTGCCTCTGCAAATCTTGCTATTAGACAAGTTTAAAGCAGGAAGTCCTCAGTATCTCTTGGAAAATGCTTTTGCTGCAAGACCTGCAACTGAAATGTAGACTGTCTCACCCATCTCTCTTGGGTGAATCAGAGGTGCAAACAAATACACTGCTAAGCAGGAAAAAAAGAAAAGAAACTTGCCCAAGAATTCTGAGTAACAACCTGATATTCCTATTTGGTGATACTCTAACTTCACCAATGACAAAACACTTCTGATCACAGATTAATCTATTAATCAAAGAATGTTACAGGTTGGAAGGGACCTTGAAAGATCATCTAAGTCCAAACCCGCTGCTGGAGCAGGGCAAGCCTGCAGCACATGGTGTATCCCGACTGTCTCCCATCCAAGTACAAACCAAGCCAAACCCTGCCTAGCTAATCCAACATTCCACGTCTGTGTCTCTTCGCCCACTCCTCCGGGCCTGAGCCTTCTAAGATAGTATTCAGCAATACCAACTCAAGTCCCCGAGGACAGAAATAGAAAATAATGTATTGTAGAAATTAATGTATTGTACAAATACTTTGAATTTCACATATTTTGTTATTTCAGTTGTGACTATATGCACTTAATGTACTCCCACCGTGTGCTTGAGAATCACAGACAACTGTGTGAAGTCTCCTGACAAAATGTCATCCAATATTTATTGGACAAAAAGATGCTTCCAAAAAACCCCAAGTCTACAGATTACTTTGATCCTCCACCTATGCCATTTTTCTGAATAACCTTGAAACTAGCTTTCCATATCACGTTTCAGCTCATTTAGATTAGCCTCAGATCTGAAACTGAGCTGTGAAGTAGAATATCGTGTATCACCATGGCCCTTCAGGCAGGGAGAATGGAGTAAGATAGCCAGGTTACAAGTGACTTCATCCACTGAAGTGCATGGGGACATTAGGCATGGGGACATAGGACATCAAGATCGGATCTATCTCTTCATGGTTGGTTCTTCTTGGCAGCTGCACCTGATGTCAAGGGCAGCTCTTGTCTGTAAGCTGCTAATTTTTGTCGTGTTAATCTGTTTCTAAAGCAGGACTGACAAGTTTAAGCATTGAGTCCATCCTCCATGGACCATGTCATTTGAACAGTGGTGTTGATGTCTGGCATACTTTAAAGAAATGTAGTTCTTCCTCGAACAGGGAGTCGAGCTGGATGACCTCCTGAGGTCCATTCCAGCCTGAATTACCCTGTCACTTTTGGTCATTTTGTGGTGCAAGGACCCAAGGCCAGTCAGGAAAACATGTGGGTGTGTTAAGTGGCTCTTTGCCTGTGTTGGTGTGAGTCTACACATGAGCCAGTGTCTCTGCTGTAAAAGACTGGCCAAAACTTCAAGGAAGTGAGAGCTGTAACATATAAAATTCCGAACAGCAGATGCTCACTGCCTCCTCTGTCCTGTGTCCCATGCAGCAGGGTGTGAAGTCTTTCCCTCTGTGCCACTCAGCAGCAGGATGAACACTCCATATAAGGTAAAACTCAAGAAGTCTTAGGCCTTCCAGTGTGCACTAACTAGTCAACCTTTTGGTGGTTTCTAAAGCGTCCTAGCCCTGTGTCAGGAGCAGAAAGGTCACAGAGATCTGAGACATACCAGAAGTGGTGGTGTAAATTAAGATAGCACATACTTCACAAACATAAGCTTCAAAGGAAATCTAAAAAAAAATATGCAAGTCTGATTTTCTTCTGTATCTGTATGTTTTGGGGTCTCCTCCAGAGGTAATCAGCAAAATTTCACCACGGTTCACAGAATTTTCTCTCAGATACCAGGCTTTTGTTGTATTTTGTTCAGAGCATGCTTGCACATGCAGAACACTTGGATTTGACAATACAGATCTCTTCTGCCTTATGGATCCACAAAACCTGAATTAACCTCTCCTGGACTACAAAACAAAGATATGGATGATGTGATGCACCCTTCAGTGAAATATAATCTTCATTATTCCTACAGAAAAGGAAAAACACCATAACTCAAACACAGAAGGCTTGGACAAGACAATGATTTTTCAGATGACCTTTTATTTCAATAAATCGTTCTGCCTATCTACAAAAGTGTGATGCACATAAAGCTCTTACTGTTGAAAGTGAGTAACAAGCACTTGTGTCTTTGTCTTGTGTAAACACAATAAACGTTGGAGTGAGAGCAAAACCCACTTTAATCTCTGCTCTTAAACAAGCATCTTGAAAAAAAGAATAATCTCTTTGCAACAGGGCTGTTTGACAGTGGGAAGGGCAGAGCCTGGGAGCCTCAACTGAGACGCAGTGCTCCTTCTTTATGTTACTCCGTTTTCAGGTATCTCGTTCGTACACAGTGCCAAACAGAATTGCTAGCAAGAGCTAACAGGCAGTCACTCTGCAACTTGCATGGAGTTTTTCCTGCAGGCAGAAGAACTACAGTAGGTTTACAGGGAGGAAGAGACCCCTGAATACAGGAAAAGGCAGGTTATGGTCAATTCTTTATTCCGTTATCCTGTTATAACTGTTATGGTTATTCAGTTGCCAACAAAGCCAAAGCCCAGCAAGCTGACCTTGTATAATTTCACTTCTCAGATCATAGCACCAGCTGCCGCCACCCTAAGGGCATCCCTGTTAGGGTGTGGACAGTTAGCTGCTTTAACACATGTGAGACACCCTTAAATCACTCTGGACACTGATTGCTCTTGAAGTTCACAGAATCCTAGAATGCCTGAGGTGGGCAGGTCATCCTATGGTCCAACCCCACTGCTCAAGTGGGGTCACCTAGAGCTGGTTACACTTGAGCATGACTGGATGGATTTTGAATATTGCTTCATAATTCTTTAATATTTTTGAAGAGGGGAGACTTTACAAGCTTCCTGGGCAACATGTGCCCATGTCTGATTACCAGCGCAGTAAAGAAAAAATGTTTCCTGATGTTCAAAGGGAATGTTCCGTGTTTTGTTTTGCACCCATTGTCTCTTCCCCTGCCACTTGGCACCACTGAAAAGGGTCTGTCTTTCTGTCATCTGCTACCACAGACTATGCAAGGTGGGCTTGGCTGGGAAGAAATGAGCATGACCCCATCAACTTCCATGCGGGTGAGAGCTGTCCTTCAGGAAACTAACTTGTTTAGACTTGACTACTAGAAAACAAGTTTTTAAAACATGCTGTATATGTGCCAGCTCAATATATGACTTGAAAAGAAGTTATCCAAACTTCTTAACAGCTCTGTCCACACTTTTGATGGAATCAGGGTTAGTCACAACAGTTATTTTGTTTTTTAAGTGGGCTGGAGCTGATGAACATAGCTGACATTCACATGACCTGGGTAGTGTACTGTTGAAGAAGATGGATACCTTGTATAGCGTTGGGAGATGATGGACCCTCAGTTCACTTGTGTACTACAGAGTGGACCTGACCTGGAGCTGGAGTTCAGACCTGGGACAAGTTGCAATAATAATCTTCTTATGATTTGATTCTTTCTCTTCTGGAGAACCAGACAACCTATGTACCTATGCTGAAATGGTCCCTTGCTGTCATCTGCTGTCAAACTGTATGGGAGCCTGTGATGCGCTGATTCCAGCAGCCAAGCTGAAGCTCCAGTTTTGTGCTCAGTTCCCTTCAGTGGATGGAAGAGAGAATAGGAAGGAGAAAAGTGAGACAAGTTCATGATGGATTGTAAAGACAGTAAAGACTGTTTAATACCTGAAGAAATAAATCAAACCTGTGCCACTTAATACTTAAACCTATGCCACTTAATACTTAAACCTATGACACTTACGCAGTCACCTCCTATCAGCACACTGATGTCCAGTCAATTTCCAAAGATCAGTTAATTTGGAAAAACTCCCTGTCCTGGTTTTATTGCTGAGCTTGACGGTTTATTGCATAAAATATCTCAGATTAGCTGTTCTGGCTGTGTCCCCTCCCAAACACTTGAGCGCTCTTAGCCTAGTCTCTGATGGGAAAAACTAAAAACTCCCCACAAAATCCTCACGCTGTGATGCGAGAACTGCTCAGCAATACCTAAAGCATCACAGAACTACCAAAATGTTTTTTTGTTAAAAAGCCCAAACACATCACCTTACCAGCTATTGTGAAGGAAATTAACTGTTTCCCAACCAGATCCAGTACACAAGCTGTTTACTGGTTCTGCTGGAATCACAGCTTGGCTCCATGTATCTTCAATAACTTTGTAGTACGGCACACTGTGAGATAGTAATACTGTATGTGCATGTCTGCAGCGAATCAGTCCAATACATTATTAAATTCCCAGGCTGTGCAACGGTAATGCCACTGCGAATAACTTTCTGTGTATTTGTAATGACTTTTGTCAATGTGACCGTAGATGTTACTTCAGAAATCAGTGCCCGAAATTATAACCACAAAAAGGCACCTACCCCTTTCAATTCGTTTTCTAATGTTCACTTCATGCAAAAGAGGCTGCATTACCCTCAGTTTAACTAGTTTTCATCATCTCCAACAGCACCGGCTGTTGCTGTCGGGCGTCATCAGTGAGCACCACAATAATGAAAAAAAAAATTAAACTGAGAAGAGTATTAGAGACTTTACCATTTCCTTTGAAAGAAAGCTAGCAGAATTAAGACCGGTGGTGTTCGGTACACTGTTTGCGACAGGCCATCTGTAAGATCCCAAGTTTTGCCTTTGACAAGCTTAAGCCAGTCATTAGCCCACCATGCTGCTGCTACTGCTGAGCCTCAGTGCCTAGCTTGCCACTGGGAAGTATGCTGCTGAAGGCAAAGTAAATATAAACTATTTGGCTAAATCAAAATAATCACACTGCCTAGTGAAGCACAAGAGGAAGCAAAAAATACCAGAAACAATAACAAAAACCCAAGACAGAAAATTATGAGTAATCTGTAGATGAAGAGTTAAGGAATGAAGTTATTTCTTGATATTTTTTTTAACTTTACAAAGATCACAGAAATTTACTCCATCTGACCAGTTCTGCTCCATACACCGAGGGCAGTATAAAACAATGTAACTTAACCACATGATGTCTTCTAAGAAGGATTTTGTGGGTGGAGAATCCATCAATTGCTTTGACAATTTTCTCCAGCATCTAAGTCACAAAAATCCTCTGAGACTTACCATTTTAACATTTCTGAATTAATCCTTTAATGAGCTACTGGTTCTTTCTTTCTGTTTTTCTGATGAATTACCGGGTTTTTGAATGTGCAGCTTTTAACATCCATGGATGCATCTGTACAATGTGATTAAACGATACATAAATTTTTCTTTTCTCTACAATCTAAAATTATTAAGAAGAGAGCTCTAAATCCTTTCTGTGAGAAAATTCTTCCACCTTATCAGCTAAATTTCTCTATCTTTTCCGTGGCTTCTCCATACCTGATATTTGTATGTATGTGCGTGTGTGCACATCTGAGTGTTGTGTAAACTTCAAAACAGTACAGACACCTAGCATCCAAGTCATCAGCGTCACACTCAGAAAGAAAACCATACTTTCGGTTTCTGCCCAGTGTTCCTCTTTAACCATCTGAGAACTGTAATAATCTATTTAACCCACCTGGATATGTGCCTGTGAGACTGGATCCAGGTGATCTTGCCATGGCAGGGGGATTGGACTAAATGATCTTTTGAGGTCCCTCCAGTCCCTAATGTTCTGTGAGTCTGTGATTTTTGCCTCTGCATTAACTCCTGCTGAGCTGTCTTGTACTTCTCACGCTGTTGTCCACGTTGCAGCCTGTGTATTTAGCACAATTTGCAAATCCTTTTTATGGCCGTGGCCATGTACTAAATGGTCACATTACAGCATATTGTACAGAAGTGGTTACAATCGCATCATAACTCAGAACTTCCCAAACATGCAGACAGCTATTTTAAAGTTGAAAAGCTTAGAAGAAGTGGCTAAAGTTCTCTCATATTGTCTCTTCCATCACTTGCTGGGCTGCCATTCTAAAGTACATAACAGAATGTATTGCAAATATTTAATTCCTCATAGCCTGCTCAAAGCAGTGCTGCAGGTACTGTACCTGCAGCCCTCTAGATATTTTTGTTTCAACAGCTCCTTTAGCTCAAATCCTGGTACACAACTCTATGCGTGGTCCAGCCACTAGAGGGGACAGAGCCTTACAGAGGTGTAAAGGAACCTCGGAAGAAATGCAAAATGCTTGTTTCTAATATAGGCCTTGTTCCGCTGGAGAAGCACAGGTCAAAGGTTTTGACTTCGGAAAACAAAACCTTTTTTCTGAGACTCTTATGTTGATGGCACAACGGCTTCTCGAGAGAGGCAGACTTTTGTGACAGGGTTTTATTCTCCAAAAGATGGAGTGTGATCCCTCTCTCCCAAGGTACTTTGCTGGAATGGAAAAAAATATGCCCACTTTGATGAAGCACTTTGAGATCCTGTGGGAAAAGGATGCAGCAAGAGCTAGTATTAATTCAAGCATTCCTCTTCTGCATTCCTTGTATTTTGAGGGGCTGCAGTTGCCCGCCATGCTGCAGTAGCCAGCTCCTTTGTTGGTTTGGCTCTGTATGATTTGCTTCCTCTCTCACACAAACTCATAAGCTTTATACACAACCAACATAATGCACGCTCAAAATTTTAGCAAACCTAGTGAGAACTTCTTATAGATGTAGAGTAATTGTTGTATCCTGCACTGTTTGCTGCTGGTTGATTGCTCACACTGTGTCCTTTCGTCGTGCTACACTTTAACATTCTCGGCTTAATTTGTCTGGAAGGAATCGAGGGTGTTCTGTCAACTATGAACTGGCTGGAGGGCATCTAGGAATTTTGCAACTGAGTAGAATAAATCTTAAACTAGAAAACTTGAACAGCTTAGCCTGTAGTTTAGAACTCCAGGGGATGCACTGGCTTCTGTAATGGCTGTTGAAAAGCTGCTTTAGGGGAACTTGTCAGGTTAAGCAGACAGCTGCACTTTAGTTGAAAATGGTGAAAACCAATAAAGCAGCATTTAAATTAATGAATGATTGGCAGCACTGGTGTGACAATGCTCCTGCGGGATCTGAAGCCACAGGCTTTAACTAATCAAGATAATTCACTTCCCAGTTCTGTCATTTGTTTAGATCAAGAGACCAGGGTGAGACTTTCTATGATGCTGAGAGATTGTGCTCAGACTTTCTGTTGTACTGAGGGTGAACTGATTTCCAGGTTAGTAAAATGTGTGATTATTATCTGGTAAATAACTTATTGAATGTATGACTCATAATGCTGTACTGCTTTGTCTTAAAAGACATGGTAAGTTGAAAATACTGTTTAAGCTTGAAACTAGCAACGCTCTAACTCAGATACACAATAGAAAGATTAATTAAGAGCCCTTAATAAAGATGACAAAAATAATGAACCAGGCTTCTTTTTAGCACATAACAGCTCTACAGCTGGTCTCTGCAGGTAAGAGGCTGTTTAACCAGGGTGGATGAGAAGGAGGTATTTCTGCATAGACTGGGGAAAAAAACTCCAGATTGCCCAAAGCATTTGTCAGAGGTGGCTCCTATAGTTACCATTAGACATGCAAGCAGAAAAGACACAAATCTAAAACTCTGCAGGACACGCCAGCCTTAAAGGACAGCACAGGGATTGTTAGTCAGACTCACAGCCAACTGGCAGCACTACAGTAGCTAAGGAAAATATTCACCATTAAACATAATCTTATCAATGCATTTACTATTTGATCTTTTGCTAAGTTTCTTCTGTTATTGTGAACTTACAGCTTTTAAATGTTCTCTCATTTGCAAAACTTAGTGTTAGGGCTGAAGGAATGATCAGACACAAGGCACACCATTTCTGGGGGAATGGATGTCTTACAAGCCCCAGTTGGAGGCAATTGTTGCAGTCACTGGTACAACCTAGCTACTCCAAAGGGCAAAGCATATAGCTAGTGGGAGATGGGAAGGATAGTGTTTCTGCATAAAGAGGTTTTTATGCTGATCTCTAGACAATGATGTGATTGAATCATGGGTTAAGTGTCAAGGCCCAAGGAAACAGATTGTGATGGGTAAAACAGACAGGTGAAACACCGAAGGTCACAATCACCTGAGCCATAATCTGCCCACATAAACAATTGAACTGCTTTCAGCAGTACTATGCAGAGAAGACATTGATAAGTTTAATAAATTTATACTAAATTTCTGCTCTTTACCCCTCTCATAACTTCATAATCCAGTTTGTTAGCCAAGGAGTGTATCGGTGCACAACCTAACTTAAAGTATTTAAAAGTGGCTAATGTCCGAGGTTAAATGTTTCCAGCAAGACACTGAACAAATCAGTGTCACAGTGCGCTTCCCTCTCTGTTACTTTCACCACTCCAGGGTTTGACTGCTCATGCTAGAGAGATTTGAGGCTCAGCTGTGCTCCCACCTAGCTGTATAACTCTGGCTTATGCTGCTGGCAAAGCTGCTGACCTGTGACAGAACTGTGCAAATGTCTGTAGGAAATTAGAAATGTGAATAGCAAAAGCTAAGTTACTGACAAGGGATTAAGGTAGCTCATGAAATTAAGAGGAAAAATACTGATATGAGGAGGAATAAACTTCTAACAGAAAGAAAGGGGGAGAAGACACCTAAGTTATCAAGTGTCCTTGGTGTTGGTGTTCAGTTTATAATACCAAAACTTTGGTCTAGGGAGCTACAGCAGTGGGTTCCTTCCCCAGATTTTCCACACAGGTCCAAGAAACATTGCTTGGATACCTTACAAAAAGTGGTGAACATAGTTCTGTCTTGCTCCTCTTTATTATTGTAGTTATCCTTTGTGCATGTCAGTCACTAAATACCTCCTGTGTACTTGTAAATTTGTGTATTTTTGTGTTTGAAGAGCCTCTTTGTGCCTGACTAGACACTAGAACAAACAGACCCAAAACAGGGATGGCAGCAGGACCTTTCTACGTAATGTCACCCTTAAACCATGTCAGCACTGGCACACTCTATGTGAAGCCATCAGTATGCACGAAGGAGGTTCTCACACAGGCATTGGAGTTTACCTAGCACAGATGTCCACAGTCCCCACTGGGAGACATACAAGAGCTTCAACTTTTACAAGAGGAATTCTGTGCCTTGCTTGTTCTGATTTATTAACATATATAAGATGATCCAATATTTGGCCATTGCCTTTAAATCATAAGATCTTCCATTCTACATTAAAACTTCTGCATTTTATTAGTGTGGCTTAATCTTTAATAAGCCTTTACTATGTCGATATATCTTATCAACAGTAAGAAAAGAACAAGCTTTTGTACCTATTACAAATTACTTTTGCAGTGGCATGACCACATCTGCCAGCACACCTGGGAATATGACACAGCTACCCAGGTCTCAGGAAGCACAGACAGAGGAAGAAGCATTTGTACTTCAGTCACACTGAGAGGGAAAGGTGTGGACTGGCGGTGTGGGTGCCACTGGAGTGACAAAGCCTCCTGAATTCTACAGCCTCTGAGGACACCCAATCGCTGTAAGTCAAGTGAAGGTGTTTAGTTCCTCTTTCTCAGTTTTCTCATTCCTGGATGGGATATTGTCATTCATCCTTCCCTGGAGAGAGAGAGAGACACAAGAATTTATTGATTAAAGTCTTTAAAACACCAAAAAGAGAAGCACTGTGTAAATGTCACAGCTTTGGGTTCTTTGATAATAGCTGATTTTATAAGACACCAGACCTGACAGTTACACATGGGAGAGGTTTATCTCAGAAGGGAAAAAGACTTCCAGGGCAGGAATTGGCAGGGCTCATTCAAAGTGCTTTAAACTAGAATCGAAGTGGGGTAGGATCATTGCTGGGTGGGCACCAGTGGGACAGTGCTCTGGTCTTGATGAAGACCACAAGGCCTCCCACCATTTTAGGGTGAAATCGGAGCACGCAGCTCGCTCCCTGAAATGCCTGTACACCATTGAACGCAGCATGGGGAACAAGCAGGAGGAGTTAGAAATCTGTGGTCAGTCAGGTGATTATGATCTGGTGGCAACTACAGAGATGTGGTGGGACAGCTCACATGACTGGAATGTGGTCATGGAAGGCTGTGTCCTTTTCAGGACAGACGGGTCAGCAAGGTGAGGTGGTGGAGCTGCTCTTTAAATAAAAGAGCAACTGGAATGTATTGAGTTCTGTCCAGGGCAGATGAGGAGAGAGCTGAGAGTTTGTGGGTGTGCATTAAAGGGCAGGCTGGCAAGGGTGATAGTGTCGTGGATGTCTGTTACAGGCTCCCTCTAGTGAGAGGCTGTAGGGATGCAACTAGGAAAGCCAAGACCTCCTTGGAATTAAACATTGGAAGGGAGGTCAAGGGCAACAGCAATTGGCTTCTTCAGATGCATTGCAGGTAAAACTAACACTAGAGGCAATGTAGGCCCCCTGCTGAATGAGGTGGGTGCCCTGAAGACAGAGGATACAGAGAAAGCA
>JAOXOE010000874.1:17654377-17687654 GCA_028565055.1 Phoeniculus purpureus
GATCCTGCTGTGGCAGGGGGATTGGACTAGATGATCTTTTGGGGTCCCTTCCAATCCCTAATGTTCTGTGATTCTGTGATGTTCTGTGATCCCCTTTACTTTTCTGTTCCCTTTTTTTTATAACAGAATCATGTTTTCTGGGAATGCTTCTGTCCCTTTCTGCTGTGACTGTGTGAATGTGCCATAGCCAGGCTTTTTATTTCAGTAAATACAAATTTATTCACTGTCTCCAACACAAGTTCAGTCATCAACCAAACAGGGCTAATAGAGTAATAGAATTATTTTTCTGGAAGAGACATTTAAGATCAAGTCCAGTTCTGGAGCCTCAGCACAAGAAAGACATGGACCTGTTGGAGCATCTCTGGAAGAGGGTCATGAAAATGATCAGAGAGCTGGTACACCTCTCTTCTGGAAACAGGCTGAGACATTTGGGGTTTCTCAGCCTGAAGAGGAGAAGACTCTGGGTGGAGGGGCTTTAGGGACCTTACAGAGACCTTCCAATACCTGAAAGGGGTCTATAAGAAGGCTGGGGAAGAACTGTTCACAAGAGCAAGGAACGAATGGACGAGGGGTAATGGTTTTATGCTAGAACAACATAGCTTTATGCTGGACATTAGAAATAACTTCTTCAATATGAGGTTGGTGGCTCACTGTGACAGATTGCCTAAGGATGTGGTGGAGACCCAATGCCTGGAGACATTCAAGGTTAGGCCTCATGGGGCTCTGAGCAATCTATTCTAGTTAGAGATGTACCTGCTTGTTGTAAAGGGTTAGAATAGATGACCTTTAGAAGTCCTTCCCAGTACAATACATCCTGTGATTCTACGATCCTAAGTCCAACCCTTAACCTAGCACTGCCAGGTCACTACCAAGTCATGTTCCTAAGCTCCACATCTACACATCCTTTAAATATGCCATCCAGGGATGACAACTCCACCACTGCCCTGGGCAGCCTGTTCCAGTGCTTGACAACATTTCAAAGAAATGTTTTCTTAATACTCAAAAGAAATCTCATCTGGTGGAACATGAGGCCAGCTCCTCTTGTTCTATCACTTGTTACTTGGGAGAAAAGACCAACCCCCACCTCACTACAGACTCCTTTCTGATAGATCTCACCTGAGCCTACTTTTCTCCAGGATGAAAAACTCTCAGTTCCCTCAAGAGCTGTTTCTCACAGTTCTTGAAATCCAGACCTTTCCCAAGTCTTATTGACCTTCTTTGGAATCACTCCATCATCTCAATGTCCTTGTAGTGAGGGCCCCAAAACACAGTATTCAAGGTGCAGCCTCATGAGTGCAGGGGGACAATCATTTACCTACTAGCTACACTGTTTCTGATAAAAGCCAGGATGCCATTGGCCTTCCTGGTCACCTGAACACAATGCAGGCTCATATTTAGCCATCTGTCAGTCAACACTCTCAGGTAGCTTTCTGCCAAGTGGCTTTCCAGCCACTCTCCCTGAAACCTCTACCACTGCATGGGGATGTTGTGACCCAAGTGCAGGGCCCAGAACCTGGCCTTGTCAAACCTCATACTACTGGCCTTGTCCCCTCCATCCAGTCTGTACCGATCCCTCTTTATAGCCTTTGTACCCTCAAGGAGATCAACATTCCCACCCAACTTGGTATCATCTCCAAATTTGCTGGTGGTGCACTTGATCCCTTCATCTGGATCTTTCATAAATGTGGTAAGAAGAACAGGACCCAGTACTGAATCCTGGGGAAAACCACTTGCTAAAAACGCTGGGGATTCTGAAAATGTCAAGAAAAATTGGCAGTAAAGAGCAGAAATTACATAAAATATCACCCCATAGTCTGGAGAAAAGGAGGATGAGGGGAACCATCTTTGTTCTTTATAACTAGCCGAAAGGAGGCTGTGGAAAGGTGGAGGTTGGTCTCTTCTCCTCAGTCATTAGTGATAGGATGAGACCAAATGGCTTCATTACACCAGGGGAGCTTTAGATTGGACATTAAAAAATATCTCTTCACTGAGAGTGGTCAAATATTGGAACAGGCTGCCCAAGGATGTGGTGAAGTTACCATGGCTGGAGATGCTCAAAGAATGTGTAGATCTGGCACTTGGGAACATGATTTAGTGGGCATTTTGGCCTTGGTTGTCAGCTGGACTTGCTGACCTTGAAGGTCTGTTCCAACCTCCAAAATCACAGCTTTAGCATTAGCTCCTCAGCTTTGACTTAAAATAACTTACACTAAAAAAACACCACCAAAATTAAACAAAACCCAATGTCTACATTCTCTCCAACTAAGATTTTGGCAGACACAAAGACTTATTTGTGATTCTGCCCTTCAAGTAGACTAAATTTTGAATTCCATTATTTTTAGTTTACCATTTCTTCATACAGCAATGACAAAAATCTGGAAAATGTTCCCTTAAAATCAGGCTACAGGGAAAATAAAAGAAATAAGATGTAATCTTTGTGCTTAACCACTAGCACAAAGAGGTAACAAATTAGAAACATTTCCACACAAATTTCTTTGTGCAATTAGGAGTGTTCAGTGATGTTTTTGGATACTTCATAGTCATGTGCTGAATTACAGCTAAACCAAAAATGTTCCTGTTCAAAAAAGTTCATTAAAATTCTGTCAGTCTTGAATGATCAAAATATTTAAAATTAAGAGCAACAAAAACTGTTGCAAATACTTAACACGAAAATCAATTCCTTCGTTAGAAGAACAAGAGTGAAATTTAAGATCTCATAGATTTTTTTTATGTACTAAAAAGTTTGCATGCATCTTAAGCAGCTGCAGAAAATGCATGTACAGTACATTTTGACTTACAGATGCATTACGGTTTTCATACTAAAAAAATAATGTTAAAAGAGCATCAGTACAACTGCTGAGAGGTAAGGCTTGTTACCGCAGGCGAGATGCCATCAGATGCATTGAATCACATCGAATTTGAGCTGTTTGTGCAAGTACACCCACAATTCATTATTTCTTTTTGCCTTTTAACAGCTTAAATATAACCAAAACCAGTAAACTACTAAGTTTACACATAAATTTTTGGAAGTTGGCTTTATGGTTGGAAACTAAAATTCAGCTTTTCTTGTACAGTGTGATTACTCCTAAAGCTCTGCTTTTCCTTTTCTGAAATTTATCTCCAAAAACATCCTGTTGCTACTTACACCAGGATGAATTTATTAATCTTATTGTTTGTATGGAATGGCTGTAGAGCTGGTTAAGTACTCCTTGACTTGAAAAATACTCCCTGTAAAAGAAGGAACTCTAGGCAGGAAAAAAGCTTACAGGAAGAAGAGACAAAGAGAGCAAAAGGTCAGCATTTGCCAAATGCTACCGTGGAGTTTGCACAGCTACCAGTAACACTACTTTTTTTCTAAACCAGAGGAAATATGAAGAAACTTCAGATGATCATTGTGTGGTAACTCCTGGCAAACAGTACAGATTTTGTCTCAGCCAGTAAAGGCATAGTAAAGGCTTGCATTTCAACATCAGTTTTTCATTCAAACTTCTCTTCCTTAACTTATTCCTACAAAGTACAAGTGAATGCACAGATTAATGAATACAATACACTTGAACGTGCAAAGTTTAAGAATAGACACTACGTAGTATTTCCATGTCAAGAATAATTTCGTCAGTCTTTAAATCACATCACTAAAAAGATTGCATTGCAGTTGCAGTAAGTTGGATTAGAATCTGAAAGATACTTTAACGAACAGTAAGGGATCCCACAGAAGCTATTTCACAGAATCACAGAACATTAGGGAAAGGAAGGGACCTTGAAAGATCATCTAGTCCAATCCCCCTGCCACAACAGGGTCACCTAGACCAAGTTGTACAGGAACATATCCAGGCGCGTTTTAAACATCTCCAGAGACTCCACAACACCTCTGGTCAGCCCATTCCAGTGCTCTGTCACCCTCTATTTATACACTGCCATTTTTCCAAGACTTAATCTGAACACATAGCTTCAGTGGCAAATTCAGCTAATGTTGTTAAAAAAAAAAATAGAACCTGGTTCAAAGAAAAACAGCAATACAAAACAAATCTATAAAGAGCACGATGTAATTATTTTCTGCTCCGTGCTGGTTGTCTTTGTACAGAGGGACACGCATGTTCTGAGATCTTGATCTTAAGAATGCTTTACTTTAAATTTGGGTTGGATTAGCAGGGTCATCACATGGTTTTATGTGCTATCTGATTAATACTCGCCCTACCACACTTTTATCTTCCAGAATCAAAGAAGATTGTTCATCCGGAACAAGCAGGAACTAATGACTAGAGCATTGCTTGTAACTGTAGATTCTAATTTTAGGTTTTTTTACACAGATAAATAGAAAATAGTTCAGATGTGGCAAATCAAATGCTGATGTCAAAGGAATGTTCTAGTTGGTTCTGATTTTAACCATAAACATCTCAAGTACAGCAGCCCTAGCTGTTCTCAAGTAATTTCTCAAATATGTTATTATCACAGAGCAACAGGAGAGAACAATACCATTTTATGAGGTTCAGCCTAGAATTCGTTTTGCATCTGATTCCACATTATCCTTATTGTTGTTAAAATAATACAACTTTAGAAGTAACCCTAACCTTGTATTACTAAAATCTTGCAAAGCTTGCTGAAGTATCACAGCAATCCACTGGGATACACAACACAGAACACGAAATACACTTCCAGTATGTGGCTGTGCAGAAACAAGCACTGCATGCC
The DNA here is from genome assembly GCA_028565055.1 of Phoeniculus purpureus. NCBI lineage: Eukaryota > Metazoa > Chordata > Aves > Bucerotiformes > Phoeniculidae > Phoeniculus > Phoeniculus purpureus. The sequence continues at coordinate 17,659,067 of JAOXOE010000874.1, forward strand.
AGTTACACTGATTGGGACCCACTGCAATATATGCTTAATGAGAAGATTGCCTCTTGCAAAGTACCGAGAGCCGTCAACACATACCATCCTCCCACAGTGATTAGCGTGTGGTTGTCACTAAGGAGACCAGTGTAATTGGCTGCCTTTGATTATACAGTGTCTTCATACGTTACATTAAGGTAGTTCCTCCTACTGATTGGCTTACTAGACTGCCTCTTTTCAGTCTGCAAACAGCCATGGCCGTAGACTTTCACTTTGTAATGATTTCAGAGGAAGCATCACACTACACATAGAACCAGAAAATAACTTATGCAAAGACTGTTGGTGCACAAATAAAGATTATGAATGGACTGTTTTGATTCATTACTTAAATGCATAAGTTCATGCAGATTTTCTGAACAGTTTCATACTACTTTTGCATAATTTTTTTACTTACAGAAACCATACTTAGAGCCTTACCCGAAGTGTTCTTCCTAGTACCTCACTAAAAATCACAGTTTAAAACCTTAAATCATATTAATACGATTGTAAATTCCACTGCTTGGGGAAAAAAGCATGAAGTCTTGCCGAAGTACAGTTTCTAAAACAGATGGAGAGATTTGCAGACCATAACCCCTTGGCCGTAGAAAGTCAGAAACATTTTTTTCAGTTTCACACCATTTGCGAAACGGAGGAGAGCAGCTAGCTATTCCGCTCAAACCCTGCTACCAAATGCTACTTCTGCACGCTTGTTCTAAAAAAAGGTGCCTGTATTCCAAATTTACACCCACACTATAAGGGTTATCATGTCACCCTGAATATTTCCATATTTCCTTACACTTCTGAACATGAAAGCAAGATAAGCAGCGTGGAGCTGCGGCTTCTGATACACAGACTTGCTGAAGTTTGAAAGTGCTCACACTTTTTAGTGTTTATTAAAGCAATCATTCTTTGAGACGCTAATACACACATCTCCCATTGTTTCGTGACACAGCATGACGTGGCACACACTTTAGATTAGTAATCTCAAAGATGCTGTTAAATAAAGTTACTCATTCACTTCAACATCAACGTACTTGTTATCAGTGAATCGATTTATCAGCCAATGAGGCTTTCTTCAAAGCTAAGGACTCCTCAAGTAGGCTCATAGTCATGAGAAAGCCACTGTAAACATCTTTCTAAACAGGCAGAGAGGGGAGTTTACAGTGCTGCTAGCACAATGTTTTCCCCAAGATTCTCCTGCTAGAAAGACTGTGGGTACTACTTCCATTAATCTTTTTTCAGTGCACTTTCACCATTCCTACTCTCTTTCCTACTGCTGTCTGTCCTCAACTGCTGATGTCTTTCTACACCTCTTTTTTTTCCATGTGCTACTCCCTTGAAGAATTACTTTCTTGTTTCTTAGTAATTCTTTTTTTCTCTTTCTATCTCTCCCTCCCCACAAAGCTGCCAAGAAATCCCTGAGGAGGAAATTAAATGAGTGGTAAACTGGTCCCACATACCTGCGAAAACAGAATATGATGGAATTTTAAAAAAATATTCAGAGAGCACAGGCTCTCTGAGTTCAGGCTCAGTTGTGGAAGAAGAGAAGGGTAAAGAGTTTTCCCAGTGTCATGACACAATCTCCACCATGTGCATTAAATCTAGAAAAATGTCTGCTTTCCCTGGAGGAGATCTGCCCTTCAACGGCAGTGAAAGAGAAGTAATTCTTCTATCTACCATACAAGCAAGCACCACGCAGTTATAAGAAAAATTATTCAGCTGGGCACACACTGAGACAGTCTTCCAGCACCAATACATTTCATGAAAGATAAACACATTGGTTTTTTTCAAATTAATAATAATCAGCAGTTATTTCTAGAAATTATATAATCATTGTTTTGTCAGGCTACTCTGAGGACTGGAAATAGCACAACTGCGAGGTTGCTCGCAAAACAAACAGTTAGTAAGGGTAAGCTAATTGCCATCCAAAATACAGACCATTAGTAAGGCCAGTCAAGAATCTGAATTACAGAGATGATATGTGTTTCGCTGGAGTCTAAACACAAATTGATTTTAGGGTTTACTGGCTAGACTGCTGTCCCATGTGATTGATTACATATGTGTGAGACAGACTTGCAGTGACCCTAAGAAAAGCATCAAGAGAAACATGATTTGGAGATTGAATGCCCACTGCTAGAATCTGTGAACACAGAAATCATGTGTTTTATTCCTACTCTACTCATGGAAACAAGGCTGTGGGTCTGGTTTTTGTTAGTAATGAAACAAACAACTGCCTTAAAAAAAATACCCAACTCCTCTCAGTTTCTTATGGTAACATTATGCAAGATCCTGAAAATACCTCAAGTCAAAAAAGGAGTAACACAATGCAAGAATGCTTCAGGATAAACTATGTCATTTATTCTCTGGCACTTGTCCTGCAATTATTCTTCATGCTACTTAAAGTTTGCTCTATGAAGTGTACAGTAAAAGTTTACGAATTTAGAAAATAAACTTCCATCTAATCCTGTCTGTTGGTACTTGACAAATCAAAGAGTATCTTCCTTTTCTAGCTAGGTGGAAAGACTCATCAGTCATTCTTTCATGCATGCTAGTTAAAATGCACGGCATTGACTAGGAAAACCAAATGCAGAATTACATCATCTCTCTTTTTCACTACCTTTAGAGATCCCTATATTGGTAAAAGAGACAGAATTCAGACTTACTGTGCATTTATTTGGCTTCTCTCCTGAGTGGACTCTCATGTGAATCAGCAGTTTATAACGGGCGTTAAATGGTTTGTACCTTCGAGGACACCCTGCCCAGAAGCAAGTGAAGTCATCTCCCTTCCTCTGGTCTATATGGATCTTCTCTATGTGATGCACAAGTTCCTCTTGCTGGTCATACAGTGCACTGCAGTTGATCCAGCGGCAGCCATGCTTGCCATTGAAATCATCTAACTTGCCATCTTCATCGGCCAATGAACCTGAGGCAGAAGGTGGCACAGACAATGGGTGAATGTGGATGGGAAGGCTATGTGGGTGAGCATGATGCTGGTGAGCATGGTATGGTGGGGGTGGCCCTTGTGGAGGAGGCGGCGGCAGCACAGGTATAGGAGGCATGTCAATTGTGCAGCCTGAGAAGTCATCCAACTGTTCATTTTTAAGGACACCCACTGCCTGGCCATCTGCAGACAGCATGCCTTGCTGGATCACCATGTTGCTTGTGGTGGTTCTCTGCACATTAGCTTGCTCCAGCTGCTGCATCCGATGGTACTCATCAGTTCCACTCTCAATGAGCCCTGGGAAGGTGATACTGCCATTAGTCATGAGAATGCCCTTCTGGGAAGCTGGAATAGAGCAGTTTTGTGGTATACAGCTTCCTCTCACGCCCAAAAAATGTCCGTAAACTTCAGGCTGTGGGGAGAAGTTTGCTGGTGATGTCCTGGAGCTGTTGATGTAGGCCACCAGAGATGTTGGGGATGTACGGATGATTGTATTAAAGTCAATCCCGATGCCATCAGACAGAGGAGAAAGAGAGAGTGCTCTCTTTTTGGAGTGGGCTGATTGAGACCGGGCTGAAGAATGGTGAGGACTAGAGTAAGTGCAATGCTTATTTTCCATGCCGTACAAGTAGGATGATAACAAGTTAGAGATGCAGTTACTGGGCACAGATGTTCCAGCTGAAAAATTCAGTATATCCCCTAGTTCATTAGTGTCTTGTAAACCTTGGTCAGAAGGAGCAGGAGGAAGTGTCTTGTACCCATACAACAACTCTTGCTTAACACTCAGGGCAGACTGACTTTCTGACAAACTGAACGTCGTAGATGCCAGGGATTCACGTGACAAGAGTGATCTGGAATAAAGGCACAGTAAAAGTAAGATAAGCAGCTAGACGATTCAGCAGTGATGCTTCTGTGTTCACAGACACATTATATAAAAGCAAGGAAGGCTACACCTGAGTAAAGTTCTCCATAATCTTAGGTACTCAAATTTATCACTCTCTGACCATATAGCATCAGGCATACACAGGCTTGGCCCTTAGGTCATGCAGGAAAAGTCACTTAGGAAACTTTGAAACACCAATATTTTGAAGAAGAGTTTCTGTAAGTGTTCTTGTTACATTACTGCAGAAAGTAATGCAAATTTATTCATCAGCTGGTGGTGTACTGTGATTTCAGCGTATGAAGCCAAACCATTTTCTCCTACCTTGTATGAAACTCATAACAAATGGATTTGACTATTATTTTTGCTAGCAAAGAAGAGGAAGAAAAGTGATTAATAAAGAATAAATATTTAATCTGAACAGCTTCGCAAATTTTAATGCATGCAAATAGTACTTTTTACAGAAATACCTTAAGTTTATAAATATGAGTAATGTCTAACTTTACAAAACAAACAAATAAATGAATAATGTAGAACCTGTTGAAGTCGTTTATTTGGATTTGGTTTTGTCATATATCTGTCTCAAAATCATCAATAAAAAATGCTCACAGAAGAGTTAACTTTGCTCGTCATTGTTTTTTCACATAAATATTATCAGTTTTTTATGCTGCAAATGTCCAAGGGGTGCCTTAAGTAAAGAACTCACAATCTCTTAAGACTACTGTTTTCTAAAGAAAGGCAGAAAAAGGAAATAGAAGGACCTCAGGGCTTCTGATTCCTGGTTGCAAACATCGGGTAGAGGCCAACTGGATTTATGTCTTTATGTTTCCAGATCACCTCTAGGCAGACTTGGGTTTCCTGCAATCAGTATATTGATTGCTACTTTTAAGGGGCATTAAGGAATACTAGGAAGAGCTAGGTATCTACCTAGATAAACCCGCAACCTACAGACGAAGAAGGCTCTGTATCTTATATTTTAGGTGATTATTATTTTCACAACACATTTTTGAGGAATCATAGGATTTAAGAGGTGGAAGTACATAGGAAATGTGGTTCTCTTCTAAATCTAAAACGCAGGTTGACAAGTCAGTCACTGCTTCTCTGCATCTCACATGAAAAACAGGATACACAACAGTTCCTTTTATCTTTTAAAGACTTCAGGGTGTGAAATTAACTCTTTTTTAAAAAAAAACAGCTAGTAAGTGTGAATAGGTACCTCAAACACCAAGTGTTGAAAAGTATTTCTTAAAGCTGCTAAGTAAACAGTATATTAAATATATACCTGCAGTAATCCAGAGGAACCGTCATGTAGGCAAGACATAATGTTTTCCTATTTAAAAAGGTAACTCACATAGTCAGTTACTTATAACTACTTTGCTTCATGGCTTTACATTGCTAGAACTTGACATTTCTCAAAGAGACAGTATCCACCTTAAAGATAATTAATACAGAAAATTAATATCACTCTTCATGCACTCGTAAGTTACAGCAAGCACCTCTGAGGAGGTGCTTCTAACTATTTTACTTGCTTCTCTTTTTTCAAGAAGAAGAAAGCAAGTTTTAATGTCTTCCCAGGACAAGCACTATTGCAGTTGCTTCAGAGTTGTGCAAGATATTTGTGCAAGATTTTCTTAGACACACTGGCCCACAAAACAAAAATCCATGGGACAGATACACGAAGGTTCATACCCGTATTTTATTCTTGCACCACAGCCCTACATAAGTGACTGCAGCTTCAGTAAAGATGAAAATATGTAATTTAAGAAATAATGAAACTACTTAATTTAAGAATTAGTGGTAGGCTGAAATTTGGGATCAGTCAGCTCGAGAGAGCAGATCTTAAACAATGGCTCTGGGCATATTCCCAGTATTAACTGAATTTCCAGTATTTTGCTTGGTAAAACAACTTTCAATGTTGAAAGAGCATGTTAAAACAACAGGTAGTCCTTTGAGCAAGAGACATGTGTGTAGCTTTCTGAATTATTTTCTGGCCACAGAGGTTAAAGCTGAAAACCCACAGTGTCTGTGTTATCTTACTCTGTCTACCACACAAGTGTTCCCCGAGTGGACTTTTTTCCTAAAAATTTATATTACAACTTTTCTAGCACTTGAGGGTCAAAAAAAAAAGAAAAAAATTGTTGTTTTGCAGTGTCTGTAGGTTAAGAGATGCAACCACGCAGCCCAGCCACTGCAGAATAGCTTTAAGAGAGAAAACGGTGTTCAGGGCACCAGGACTGACATCGCAGCCGCTTTTTGTCTGGAGGGAGAGCTTGGCACAGGTGGAGAGAGAGAGAGGGATCAATTTGCAGGTGCTATGCCTGTGCTACTCAAACAGGATTTAAATGGCACATTCCAAAGACAGCGCTGAGGAAATGGACGATTATCACACTGATTACAATTAGCACTGAGAGAAAGGGGATTGCCCCGTCGGGCAAATCTTGTATAAGATTTCCATATGAAAACAAGAAACCGGGCTGTTGAGTCTGTTATCAATGGGCAATTGCCCGTTATTACAGGGTAATTAAAACTTGTTGGTATACTGTGATCCCAAATACACATCCACAGCCTTCAACAGAACAAGAAAAGTAAGTAACTTGAGTTTTCCATGCCGAGTTATGGATATTTATATCTGGACACTATTAGGAGGGGGAGGACATGGGAAATATTTACTAGTTTGATTATTTATTTATTTTTTTGCTTTTATAAGCAGGGGAAAACAATCTTGCATCAACAAAACAAGTCTACTTTTTCATGTCAAGGGTTTGAACCAGATGCATAGTGGCACCACTGTCATTCAAAGTACCTAATGCAAAGGGACACACCCATCAGTGCAACTGAAGAAAAAATGCATTTCAGAAGCCTTGTAACGGGACAAAAATTTAAAGTTGGCTCAGAATTCAAGTATGAATGAAGTAAGAGCCAGATAACCTGAAGAAGTTTGGTTCTCACTTAAAAAGGAAAGAGAAACTCCTATCTCTTACTGTGTATGTACTAAAATCTGGTGTTATCTGTACCAAACCCCAATTTTGCCCACTTTTTTCTTTCTTCTATCAGTAAAAAAGTCAAGACAAGTCTTTCCCATTTTGGTCATTTCAGCAAATAATCCACTTTACACTGAGATGACAGATCATGGTGCCTGAAAGATGCAACCCACAGAAGGCACTCAGGCCATGGAGGATTTTGGAGCCACTTTAGGCAACCAGTTTGTGCAAATGCTGTTTACTGATGCAGCAATTTAAGGGAAAAAAAAAAGAAAAGAAAAAGGTGTTTCAACAATCGGTGAATTAAAAACTTACTTTCAACTTGTTTTGCCCTATAAAATAGCTAATTCAGGCACCAAATTGCTGAAATAGACATTCTTTGTGTGACAAACTGTTTTTATAACATCTTCATTGATAAATCATTAAAAGAAACCCTAGAGACACTACAGCCCAAACTATGCCAGAGTTTTTACTTCAGTTTGCCCTTAGTAAATGTTTCCTTTGGATAAAAAAAAAAACCCAAAAAAGTGTAACTCAGTTGTGACTTAGTACAGCCAACCACACGTTCAGATTAAAATAATGCTATTAGGAACTATACAGACAAACTTAGAGCTTAAGTATGCAAGAAATTATATATTTTACATAATAATTTTTGTTCTATCTGACAGGCGTGTCTCTGGACTTGTGGAAACTGAATGGTTTTCCCCTGACACTTTTACAATGGAAGCCAAATTGTGTTAATTGTCAGTTTTCACAAATGAAGTGACAGAAATGTCACAAACTATCTTATAGTAGAGTAAGGTTTTCTTCAAATTACATAACACCAATTTTAATTACTTCAAGAGTGCTCCTTGGCGTTCCTAGTGAAGTGATACAGTAAAAGACAAACTGTTTTCAGAACAAAGACCAAAACATAGAATATAAAAAGGCAACATTTACCGGGAGGCCATAGTTATTATTAAGCTCCTCACTAGAGCTAGAAACATGGGCAAGATTTCAGTGACACAAGTCTAACATGGATAAGCTAACTGATGACTCCATGCAGATTAAGAACAATTGTTCTGATTAATTTAATTACTCAAATAATTAAACTATTTGAAAGCAAAGGTACTTGACAAGGAGAGAGGAACAGGGCATTTATTTTTCAATGACATTAGTGTTGCCAACAAAGCACTCTTAGGACTATGATAATTTTAGAACAGGTCTCAACCTCTGAAGACATAATACATGGATTGATTCTGCTTTCACCATCCATAACATTTCCTGTCCTTATCGATAAGAGACTATAAAAAGCTCTAACTAACACAAAAGTCCTACCAAACACAGAAAATATGTGGCTGAATTTCAGTCATTATGTGAATGATTCAAACACTATGATTATAGCTGATGTGAATTAAATTTTGTTGAATTAAATTTCTCACATCATAACACAGCCTCATTTAGGCAATTTCAGTCATAGGGAAAATTGAAATACTGTTTTTTTAATGTACTGAGTATAGAAAAGTAATCAGGACCTTGCATCTGATGGAGAAGCACTCAGGCTGGAGGCATCCATAGACCTCTGTAAGCTAGGGCTGACCTGGTTGCATCCTTCTGAAATCTGATTAGCAGTAGGTGAAACAGGACTCCAAACTTGAACAGTCATGGGACTGCTGGTGAGTTCTCCAACGGAAAACAGGGATCCATAATGCAGACTTCCTAAAAATAAACAAGGCAGGTTAGTGTTCATCTCTCACTAACCCATTATGAAGCCTTAGAACTCACATTTCTTTGCAAAGTTGGAAAAGTGATTGGAACTGTATCTTCAGGTCAGAATGGAATGGGGGACCGATACAAAGGTTTTTCAAACTTCTCCAAGGACTAAAACAAATACTCTAAACTGATGCACATTTAAAACACATGCTGAAGTACGTGATCTAAAGATCAGGCAACAAGGATAAACATCAGAAAAAACACCACTGGAAGAGTCCATGTTTAAGAGCAGCTCTCAGCTGAGGGATAGCCAGACCAAAAGCCAAGCGGAAGAGGGAACTCAAGGAGTCTGAAGGAACTCCGCCATGCCTTGAATACTACTGAACTCTACAGCTTGAAGCCAGTGCAAGCCCTTCCATCATTCCTACTGCTAGCCATCCAAAACCAAGGGGACTGCAGGCATCCATGCAAATTGCAACCTTTGCAATAGTTCCAGTGTGGTAAAGCATACCAGCTGCAGTTTCCTAGGCAGGAGAGCACTACAGCTGGAGCTCAGCATTCCTCAGAGATCAGGGAAGAGGAATTTGAGACGATCAAGTGGAGAAGCATTCTGGACTCCGTTTAAAAGCCACAGCCTGCTCTTAATCACCGCTGCAATGACTCAAACTGATGGTTATTTTACAGTAGCACAGCTGATTACAGAGGTAGCTGACAAAAGGGGCACAGATGGTGGTTTACAAGGTCCTTTTGCATTCAAAAACACATGAAAATGGAAATGTTAAAGTGTAGGTCATCATATGGATGCTGTTGGATATCTAGCACATTGTCATCACATTTGGAAATTAATAATGAAATGATTTACATTTCCAACTGCCTCACTGTGTTCAGACTGTTCCCCAAAGCAGGATAGCAACATCAGGACAAACAGTGCATTTCACTGTTTGTCTTTTCTAAAGACCATTTTCTAAATTAAATCTACTTTTGACTTAGTTGTACAACTCACATACCAGTATTTCTCAAGAGTGTTCAACTGGATTGTGAACATGAAGAAGCAGATTAAAGCGTTACTGGCCTGCGCAGTCACAGGAATAAAATCCAGATCCTTCTATATCCTCCAGATCAAACAGGATTATCTTAACAATTTGCAATTCACCCTAGAAATTTCAAATTATAGCTACTCATATTGAGCTCTGCCCAAAGAAAAAGAACAAATAGAGAGGTTTATTCCTGTTTCAGAGGTCCGTGCCTGCTTTTCAAAGTACTCCTTTTTATTTTGACTAAATAAATATAGATATGTGAAGAGTACACACAGGATTCTAGCAGTATCTCATAGATACGTGAAAAGTACATACATGATGCTCAGTCCACTAATTAATTAATTTACAACTGCTTTGTAAATGAATGTAGAGGTGCTATAGGCTGATTGCACAATCTACCACCAAAAAACAGTACTCCTTGGGATGAAATACGGCACCTTTTTAAGAAAAACAACTGCTTCAAGAAAAAAACATACCAGCTGGCTGAAAACCCGTGGGTAAGGAAAGAAAAAAGCACTTAATAACCCATCCTAAAATCTAGACAGAAGGACTGAAAATTTGCAAGGACAAATGTAAGGAGAATTCCTTGTACTGCACTCAACTCCGCTGCGGGTACCAGAGGAAAGCTTTTAAGCTTTGTAAAATTACTGTCTGCTCTTACTAAAGGTGTCTGATTAAACCAAAAGAATAAAAGAAGGCATTTTATTTTCTTCCTGTGAAGCAGTTTGTATTTTGAGCTCACAAAAGCTGAATCAGTGTGCTACTCAGTAATTGTTTTCATAATGGTACAGAGTACTAAAATGGAACCAGCTGGTAAAAAAACAAGGCAAAAACATAAGTGGCCACTGGCAGTAGTAAGAATGCTACTTGTCTTTGCAAAAGGCTGAGTGGGGCAAAGTTAAAAGCTTATGTAACACATTTACATCATAAAATACACAGAATATTAAAATATATGTCTATACATATTATGCATGTTCAGTAAGCTATTTCTTAGAAAAGTCTTCAGCCTGTGGCACCAAAGGCTTTCTGCGTCAAAGGATGTAAAAGGCAGGAAAGCCACCTATAATTACAAATCAAACTGGGTTTGAAACTGAAGTACAGTTTTAATGCTTATAGAAGCTGTGTGGACTGACTGCTTAATAAGCCATAAACTTAGGAGCACTGAGAAAATCTCTACCACAACAAAGTATCAAATATATTACTTCTGTTCCCTGGATGACTCCATAATGCCCTTCAGGAGACTGAAAGAATGGAAGGGACATCAGATGATCACCTAGATGACCCCTGCTAGAGCAGGTCCCCCAAAAGCAGGTTGCACATGACTGTATCCAGAAATGAAGTCCAGAACCTTTTGGGGCAGCCTGGGCTCTGCTGAAAATAGTATGGTCCCATCCTCTTCACACCTGCCCCCTCATATATTGATAAGTATTGATGAGATTCCCTGTTAGTGTCTCTTCTCCAGACTAAGCAGACCATGACGTCTCAGCTTCTCCTCATAAGAGATATTCTCCAGTCCCCTCATCATTTTCACTCATAAGCCACGTTCAGAAAATTTTAATGGTATGAATAATATCTACTTTATCATATCCAGGAAATCAAGGGTTGTGCACTTGTGAGATTTGCATTTAGGGACGGGCCACATGTTGGTTCAAATAACGACCTGCAAACATACGGTGAAATAACTATTTACGCATTACAGAACCTGAGCAGCTTGGAACTTACATGTCAGGAAAAAAACCCCAACATTTCAAAATCAAGACCAGAAAAGGGAGTAGAGTTAAAACAGCGCTCTTGAATACAGAACACTGCAACCTCAATAGATCCTGGCTTCCCTTTCAATTACAGGGCTGGTCTCACTGTCTCAGCATAAAGAGTTCCTCAGTGACATTGAGAATGGCAAAGAGAATTTGTTTTGTAAGGGTAAGAACGAAGGCCTGAGATGGTTTGGCCACCAGCTGCTGAAAGGAAAATAAGTGGGAAAGGAGCATTTTGGAGAAACTGTATTACTGGAATGAAAGTAATAGAAGACTCTGATCCTAATAAATATTTGTCTGGGCATTTCTTTGAGGCAGAAGTGGAAAGAAAAGGTTTTTTTCTTTCTATCATTGATAAACATTTGCTGTTATGGGGAAAACTACAATCTTCCAGGTAAAAGGCCAGGGCAAGAGAGAGCTTATCAAGCAAGAATTTATCATCAGCTCCCATGGTTAGAAGAGTCTGTAAAGTAAAAGACTACAACTACAAAATGCAAAGTCGTAGTACTATATCCACTGTTTTGTACAAAGCGTAAATAGGTCAGAAGTTCCATTAATATCTCATCTATGCCCTGCAAGTCACTGAGTAAGTCACCCTGCAGTATTAATTTCACAGAATCATAGACTCTCTCAGGCTGGAAAAGACTTTTAAGATCATTGAGCCCAGCCATACTAACTGTACCAAGCCCATCTCTAAACCATGTCCTTAAGCTCCATATGTAGATGACTTTTAAACACATCCAGGGATGACAAGTCAACCATCTCCCTGGGCAGCCTGTACCCATGCCTGATGACCTTTTGAATGAATCAGGCTCGATTCATCACATGCCTGTTGAACTAAATAAGAGCACAAATAGGGAGTTTATGCTAACTTGGAGACAACTGCAGGACTACAGACCATATCTGATCTAGCATAAAATCAAATGTGTGAAACGTGGACATCTGACCTAACATGAGCCTGATGCTAAAAGGCAAGCTGTCAGAAAAACACTGAATAAATCTGAACAGGCAGAATTACTATGTTCTACATCAGCATTTGGCACCATAAACCCACAGTGCAAGAGGATTTCTCAGTACACCTTTGCTGCGCCTACTTTGAATACTTCAGGACAGTGAGAGGGCAATGAGGAATTCCTTAATGTTGAGAGTAGTTAGTCCTACCAAGTAACTCAGGTTACAAAGTGAAACTGCTTCACCAAACCTTTGAAACTTTAAACTCTACTGCCCATGCATAAGTGATAGTACAACAAAAACCACGTAATGGCAAAACCAGTTTAGATGTTTGGTGTTCTGAAGCACACAACATAAAAAAAATATGTAACACTGGATGGAATTCAAACATCTCTGAGATCAATAAATTCTGCAACAACTAAATTAACCAGTAGAACCAGTAGGAAAGAAAGCTATTAAAATTATCTGAAAATCTGTCCTGTTGTGGCTGTTAGAACAGCAAGAAACAAAACACATGCAATCACTGAGGTGAAAGGTAATGTCCCAACATGGTTTTCTGTCTGTTGACCTACAGGAATTAACACCTTAGGAAACAGTTGGTTTGTAACTGCCCTCCAGTCTTGTCTGCACAGATTCTGTATTCACCAAAACAAGGAGAAAAGGGCCCATTCTAAAACCTATTGTAAGACATTAAATAGGACAGAGACAAAAGAAACAATAAGACTGTGCCGATTTGGTTTTTTCCGTGTAGTTTAGACAAATAGCTAAGGCTGTTTCAGACCAAATTTGGTCTTTTTCCACAACATGATGCATATCCTGGATGTCGTCATATCTTCAGGGATGTTGGCACTCTACCTGGAGGGGCTCTGCAGTAACTGCTAACAGAACAAACTCAAAGGTTTGCTTTGAAGACTTGTTTCCAGGTAGGAAATATCCCAATTCCTCTTGTCTTGGGGCTGCCAAAACTCTCAGGCTTTCCCTCCACCCATTCCAATTTCAGTCATACCATTAATGACTACTAGAGAGTTAGCACTTAAAACACAAAGGCCATTTTCCTATACTTTCTATGGCCAGCTAAGACACACTATTGTATGCCAGCTACCTAGACAGACACAAGCTCCAGGGAAGCGTATATGAGACCCCTTAAAACCCTTTCAAAAATGTGTTAAACTGGAGCTTCAAAGGGGGAAACAGACAGAATAGTGGAGAGATGACCACTTGCCTCTCAGCCTCAGTTCACCCAAAGTCTTTGTCTTCTTAGGAATATGGGCTTCTTCACACTAGTGTCATCCTCTGAGCCCAAGACTGTTTTGAGAGACCTTGAAGTGAACTACACAGAACTTTTGTCAAAATTACATTAGGTATGAGCAGCTTTTACAGAATCCTAGTGATAAGATAAAAAAGGGTGTCTTTAAAAATCAGGATGTGGTTCCACAAACAAAGCAATATATCAGGATATAATATATCAGGATGGGTGCTGTAAATTTTGGCCATATGGCTTGCAAGAGATAAGGGATTCTTCAAGCGAGGCACTAAATCAGGATTAGGTGTTGTAAATCTGGCAACATAGCTTTTAAGGGCCAATTAGTGTATAGAGCCACAGACAGCTAGACTCAAACTGAAAAATACAAATTGCTTAAGCAAACCTTCTAACTTGTTAGTTAAGAGTACACGTCTAACAGGGTTACAAATAGTAACTTCTTTGCCCTAGGTAGCATAAAAATCGCAGCTAACAATACATACGATGTGTCATGTAAAGGAGGGTTCATGTAGTAAGCAGACTGGGAAGAACGTACATCCGGAGTACCTCAGCCAGTGGGGAACAGGGGAGGATAACACACAGTCAGGAAATTAGGACAAAGTGAGGATGCACCCTCCAGCAATACGAGAGACTCCATCGGATTACTTTTCCTATTCTAATAACGTTTTTACAGGACTCCTGTGTCTCCATTGTGAACACTGACCTCTAGCTGCATGATTGTCCATATACGAGAATGGTCAGATTAGGAGGCACCTTCAAATGTCACCTTGTTGAACCCCACCATGATCTAGTTGGTCATCTCCAACTAGATCAGGTCACCCAGCCTCATCCAGGGCTGGGCCATCTACCACCTCTCTAGGCATGCAGTATGCAGTTCTTCAGGGTACATTTCTAAAATATGGTTTAAAAAATTGCCAAATTATAATGTTTACTGCAAGTCTTATGAAATACAGTAGTTTCTAATCTACATTACATCACACACACTACACGTAAGCGAAACAGTGATTCTTGGTCTTTATATTATTAAAATATAAAAGAAAAAGAATACTAAGTCTTTGTAGTTAGAAAATTCTGAAATTGACATCCTAAACCTTCACCGGTTTCATGGATGGGGTCTTAGCCTGTTATTTTCCTAACACTTATAACTAGCAATGCCTTGCTAGTAAGAAATTTCCTGCAAAGTCTCTGGCAGCACCCACCCTGAACAGCAAGTTAGACCACCAGTCTCACCAGCATCGGCAGTTCCTGTGTTCTTAACAGTTTGCAGAGACTTCAGCTTTACAATCGAGAAAAATGCTCTGGAGGAAACACACTAAATGGAATAATAAGACGACACTGTACTATGAGAAAATACTATGAACGCACTCTAGAAGCTCCATGCTTTGACTTTTGGAAAGAGTTTTTTCACAATCAGGGTTCAATTGGTAACTGAAGTTGCACTAATTTCCAGTGCTTTTTCCCCCTTCGTTCTGTGAAGTAGTCACGCACGTACTTTCAGCAGCTCCACAGTGAGACTAAGGAGCCTGACAAAGCACAATGAAAAACAATGTCTCACTTCAAGTGGAACCAAGGTAAAAAATTATCCAGAAGTGACCGGTGAAAACAATACCTCACAGGTGATTAACTCAGCTGGTTTAAAGCAGACAGCAGTGAGATCATCTCCTTATATGGAACACTTTAACCAACAAATTTAAACAAATGAAAACACTGCTCTGGTAATGACTAAACTACAGATACATTATGAAGCACTCGGGAAACTTCCAAGAGAAAATGCACGCTGTAACACCAACATTTTCAATTAGATCTGCAGCCATAATATCACAAAATTGTTTTGCATAATTTATACCAAGAAGGCCTCTCACCTACCTAAAAGCTATTTTGAAAGCTACTTTGTTTTCTCATTCTTTATAAAGTGTAAGAAGTTATCAGTTAACTACTACACAGTCCAGTAAATATTTAACTGAACTAAAATATAAATGTTTTAGCTGCAATGGGTAACTCCTTATTTGTTATCAACAACATTAGGTGACTTCTGCTTTTGTCCTTGTTAGGACAATATAGAGTACGTGCTCTTCTACTGCAGGACGCAAACAGCTCTAGGTTTTTGGTTTGTGCTACCACTTGTTTATGTATTTGTTACCTCTTTGCATTACTTACTCGTATCGGCTTCTGGTAAATGCCTATCTGCAAAACTTGTTCACATTTCTGAAGAACTAAAACATTGTGCAAGACTCATGTTCATCTCAAATAGCTCGTATTGCTCAAGATAATCTCCACTAGTAATAAATAACACTACAGTTTCATCAATCTAATGGTGAATAGTATCAGGTGAAAAAAAGAGCAAGTTTCATGATTTAGGTTTCAGTTCTTGCCTGCTCCTTAAAATACCATTACACTACCAACACAGAGGATGTTACTACTACAACCAAAATTTTGAATTAGAGATAATACCTTTCAGTTCCATTGCCATTTGGATTTTACTGTGGGTCTGACCTAAATGAACACAGAGCAAACATATGTATATTTGAAAGCACAGATTATTGTTTCAGCTACCTGTCAAGTGGCCTTACTTGAGTAGCAAATGAAAGAATAATACTGTTAAAACTTCCCTATACATTATGAGTGGTAGAAGTCAAATGAAATCTATAGGGAAACGTTTTGTCGGTTAAAGAGTGTTGTACTCAACACTCAACAAATGGTGGCAGTGACGGCAGAATACTTCTTTGCTGCACCTCCTGATCGCAATGCAGAGCAACCAACTATGGAGGAGCATTAAGAAAACACTTCAGAAAAACAGTTGTCTGGGCTCGGTTTATACTTCATCTCCCACAAAAACTTCTGTCAGAGCTCAACCTTCACTGCACGCTTATGTTTTTATTGGTGTTCGAAATACACACTTCATGGTTTTTTTCCAGTAATTCCTGAAGGGTTTCCCCCCCCCCCCCCAATTTTAAGATGATCAGATCAGATAATTCCATTCCTTCAGTTTCCTTAGTGTTTTAGGAAATGCCATGTAGGAACTTTGCTGTCTGTAAACATGGGCACTGTACTACCATCTAACATGGAGGCA
Organism: Phoeniculus purpureus; assembly: GCA_028565055.1. Classification (NCBI taxonomy): domain Eukaryota; kingdom Metazoa; phylum Chordata; class Aves; order Bucerotiformes; family Phoeniculidae; genus Phoeniculus; species Phoeniculus purpureus. The sequence continues at coordinate 17,675,655 of JAOXOE010000874.1, forward strand.
GCCTTCCTTATACACTCTTTCTACTTCCTCTCCTGACAGCCTGGTTGTATGAGCAGTGAGTAATGTCTCAAGTAAAGAAGCAGACATCTTTCTTTCTCCAGGTGCCAGGCAAAGGAAAGGTTTTTTTTTTGTCTCTTTTATTCACTTAGACTCAGGCATGCAAGCTCCTTCCAGCAGAATACCAAGAGTAAGAGAACAGACTGTCTGCTGATTTAAGCCGCCTTACCTCCAATGACAACTTCCCTGTAATAAAAACCTGCCACCAGCTGTGCAGGAGTCCTGAGTAGAGGGTAGAAGAGCAAGGAGGCTGCTTTCTGCCTCCAGGCTGGGATGCATGAAGTCTTTGCACTGTAACACATCAGTGTCAGACTGCACTGTGTGTCATGATCCAGCAGGAGACATTTGTTCTGCAGGAAAGCATGCTACGAAGGCTTTGATCAGTGTGAGGCTCTCTAAATCTTTACAGATAAACCAAGGCACTTGACCAGAAAACCATCTTTCCTCCCTTTTGAGACCAAGACGCATAAGCAGGAGAAACTAAGGAGTAAACGCCAATCAGCAGGCATTAGTGATGCTAATCAAGACAGGTGGCAAATGTTAACATGGAAAGAAGCGCAGAAGCTGGCTCTTGCAGTACGCAAGAATGTGTATGTAAGTGACTTTTAGTCACATTCAGTACATTTTTGTTTTGTTTCTGTTTTTCAAGGATACTAAGGGATCATTTTTAAGGCTGCATGTTCCTGAACAGTATATTCCAAGCATTTTCTCTTTTTGCTTAATACAAACAAGAACGTTGTTTAATGTTATTTTTCCCAAAAAATAATACGAGAACTTTATCCTAGTTTTCAGTTTAACCAGGCAGAAACAACCAGCATACCTCCCACAAGATGTACATATTCTAAGAGGCTTTATACACGGTTAATTAGCATAACTATTGCTTTCATGGTTAATTTAAAAGTTTCATGCTTCACTACATATCAATGTTTTATCACCTCAAAACACTTTTCAGTAAAAACATAACAAACTCACCGCTTGAAAAGATGCTTAACTAAAATATACATTTCAAGCATGTTTATCAGACACTGTTGAAGCCTGAGCTGCTACAATAGCAGTGTCTCAGAGTATTACGCAAATCTCATTGCATACACAATGGAAAAGGTCTTTTTTTTCCTGAAAAAAGGTATTTTGTCAGGAAAAAGAAAATATTTCTCACAGGATGTTTTCATTAATAGGCAAGGTCCTTCACTGATCTTAAGTTGTCCCACCATCAACAGAACCACCTCAAACATACATTGGTTTTAGTAGTCGTGACTGTTTTACCTGAAGCCTTGAAGTCCAGAAAGGCATAAAGAAGCATAAAGATCAAATAATCTAACAGTTGCAAAGGTGCAGAGGCCAAAAGGTCACGTGCAACTCAGAAATAAACTTCTCTTATAAACAGTTTTACTACCATAAAGGTTTACTTCCTTGTGTGGAGCATGCATTTTCCCAATCCAGCACATAAAGGTACCTCAGAGCAGTTTAGAAGAACATTTTCCAGACTGAGAAATTACTCCTCTACATGCACAATTACCACAACATCTCTGGAAATTTCCCCTGTGATCTTCGTATGCAGCCTTGCTCTATGACGTATTCGGTCAACAAGGTGCATTGCAATAACAAAATTACTCAGTTTTATTATTTAAATGGACTTTTAAATCAAAGCCACTATTAGCAAACTTTAACTTATTGCCTAGGCACCTTAAAAGCTGAAATGTTAACACCTTGTGTTTCAAGGAGAACCTTCCACTTGTCTTTCCACTCTTATTTCCCTAAATTAACTAGAGGCAAACACTGGGAAAATTACACAAACAGCAAGTATTAAAAACTTGTAGTGTCACTACACACTTCTACTCCTTTAAATTCTTCAGAGTCTAAAGAGTGGGAAGGCTCTGTGGAAGAGGTGTGCTAGGGCTTTTGAAAGGATGCAGGCAGCGATGACTGGACACCACCACTCCCTCACCCCCTCCTCCTTTAAAATCCCTCCAAGATCAAGTAATCTAACATGCTTCACTACATGTCAATATGTTTTGTCACATATGCATCCAGCACACAAGCAAGTAGGGGCTGTCATCCAGGACCTTCGCATTATGGCTGCACTCAGAACCAGGCACTCACAACCAGTGTGGCAGGCAGGTGCTGAAGCCATCAGCTCAGTCAGAAGCAGTGGTAAACACTCAACAGAAAACCATGGCAACACACAGTTCTGCACCCACCAGCTCTGATGCTGCTACCCAGATGGGGATCTTTTATGAACATACAACCACCCAAATTCCAGGCTGCAGAGTGAGCTCTGCTCTAACACCAGTGCCAGATGTCAGCAGTGAGCACCCCTGTGGAACGTGTGCTCAGGTGAAAGAGCTCTTGCACTTAGTGGTGGAGCTCAGGGAGGACGTGAGCAGGTATCAGGGTATCAGGGGTATCAGGGAGTGTGATAGGGAGACAGATACTTGGTGTTGCTCCCTGCCTACAGTGAAAGAAACCCTGCAGGCAGACAGAGCCCCTGCCACAGAGAACAACTTGCATTCTACCAAACCCATTGAATGTGGCAACATGTAGGGCATGGAGCAATGGCAAGTAATTCCTACCTGCCACGGCAAGCACCACAGGTGCATCCTCCCCAGTGGTTACCTCACCTTGCCAGGCACCCATGCAGAATAGGTACAGTGCTCTGTAAAAGGTACTGCCCAAGGAGGGCAATAAGTCTTCCATGTTGGAGAGGTCACCAAGGTCTAGTCTGTCCATCCCCTGCATCAAAACAACTTCAATAAAGAAGTAAAGATGATTCATTGCTCCTGGCTTCTGCCAGAGAAGCAGAGACCCCAACCTGCAGATCGAACCCACTACATTGGTCCATTGCCTGTCTGGGCCCAAGGTTAGGGATGCAAGGAGAAAACTTCCTGCCTTGTTATGGCCCACAGATCGTTACCCTCTTTTAGTTTCTCAGGTAGGTAGTGAAGAAGCCCAAGGGCAAAAACATACACTTTAACACCTTTGGACAACTGGCCAAGGAATCAGGAGCACAAGTTGTGTTCTCCTCAGTTCCTCCAATTGCGGGGAATGACGAGTCCAGCAGGTCAGTTCCTGGCTCCCAGCCTGCTCTCAGCAGCAGGACTTCAGATGAATTTACAAACCACAAGGCCTGCTGGCAGCTCAAAGGAGAAGCTTATCTCGTAAGGGGAAAAGTGCTCTCAGGCAAGAGTTGGTTTGGCTCATTATGAGGGCTTTAGAACAGATTTGAAGAGGGAGAGGGGTGTAACTGGGCTTGCCAGAGGGGTGAGCAGATACTGGCTCAGCACTTGTATGGCAACAGTGCTGGTGGCTTTGAAAGCCAGAGTGCCAGTGAGAGCCAGAAGATGCACAACCCCTCAGGGGTGGGGACTGTACATTTAGCTCCCTCCCTGAAATGCCTGTGCAGCAATGCAGCCAGACTGGGCAATAGGCAGGAAGAACTGGAGATCTGTGTGCGGTCCCAGGGCCATGATCCCATTGCAATCACTGAGAGATGGTGGGATGACTCCTACAACTGGAGTGTTAGAATTAAGGGGTATCAGATCTTCAAGAAAGACAGGCAGGAGAGACAAGTAGGGGGTGTTGCTCTCTGTGTCAAGGACCAGCTGGACTGTATGGAACACTCTGACCTGATAACAGATGAGAAAAGGACTGAGAGCTTATGGGACAGGTTAAAGGGGAGGACATTCTGATATCTGTTGGAAAGACAATACAGCAGAGCATAAACAACCCAGGAGATTCCAGGATTTCACTGCTGATAACCGTTCACCAAGTGGTAGAGGAGCCAACAAGGAGAGGTGCTATGCTGGACCTTGTCTTCATCAAAGAGGGGGTGGGAGGAATGCAAAACTCAAGGCAGCCTTGGCTAAAATGGTGGAGTTCATGATCCTTGAGGCAGCAAGGAGGTTATTCAGCAGGTTTGCTACCGTGGTCTTCAGGAGAGCAGACTTTGGCCTCTTCAGGGACCTCTTTGGTAGAGTGCAGCAGGATACAGCCCTGGAGGAACCGGAAGCCCAAGAAAGATGGTTAGTATTCAAAGGCCACCTCCTCCAATCTAAGGAGCACTGCATCCCCACAAAATGAAAGTCAGGCAAAAATGTCAAGAGGCCTCTGTGGATGAGCAAGGAACTCCTGGACACAACAAGGAAGCCCACAGAGGGTGGAAAAAAGAGCAGGTAGTCTGGGAAGTGTGTAGAGATATCGTCCACACAGCAAGGTATATTGTTATGGAAGCCAAATCCCAGCTAGAATTATATCTGGCCAGGGACATCAAGGGCAACAAGAAAAGCTTCTATAGGTACATCAGTGAAAAAAAGAAAACCAGTGAAAAGGCAAGCTCCCTCTGGAAGGAAGCAGATGACCTGCTAAAACATGAAGAAGGTTGAGATGCTCAATGACTTTTTTGCCTCAGTCTTCACTGGGACTGGAGAAGGAAGTACCACCCATGGTAGGGGCAGATTAGGTTCACAATCTTATAAAGAACCTGAAAGTTCACAAGTCTGTGGGACCTGATGAGTTACAACCACAGGTTCTGAGGGAACGGGTGGGCGAAGTTGCTAGCCCATTAATCGTCATTTTTGAGAAATCATGGTGGTCTGGTGAAGTTCCCACTGACTCAAGAAGGGAAAACATAACCTCCATTTTTAAAAAGGGTAGAAGATTTGAGCTGGGCCAGATAACTACAGAACAGTTGTTCTTAGCTCTGTGCCTGGCAAAATCATGGAGCAGATCCTCCTGGAAAGTATGCTGAAGTGCATGGAAAATAAGGAGATGACTGGTGACAACCAACACATCTTCACTAAGGGCAGATCATGCCTGACAAACCTCGTGGCCTTCTACAACAGGGTTACAGCATCGATGGATAACTAAAGAGCAAGTGATGCAGTCTCCCTGGACTGTGCAAGGCATTCGGCACCGTCCCGCAAATCATCCTTGTCTCTAAAAAAGACAACTACAACTCTTGCCCTCGGCCATCAATCTTGCCAAAATTGATTTACAAAGAACAACATCCCAGCCACAGCTATTACTTTGTGAGGAAAAGACTGCAGTGTTGGCAGGGTTGGGCATCCAACATTGCCTACTGAGTAAGGTCTGATGTGAAAACACAGGAAACCACACTGGTACACCAACCCAACGGTGTGTGGGTGTGTCTGCAAAGCCCTCTGAAGGAGGAAAGAAGTGCTCATGCACAAAGGCAGCAGAAGGACAAACGAATATATTGCTCTTCTGAGCTGAAGCTTTAAATGGTGAAAACCCACACAAGTGTCCTGGTGGAGACTGAAACCTTCTTAAGAAGCCAGTCAAAAAAAAAAAGAAATCAAACAAGACTTTTAGTTTCAAAGAGACGATGTGCTACACACATAAGAGTAAAATACTCAAAATTGGCTGTGTGGGTTTTTTGAGGACTTTATCCTCTCGGTGTTGGTGGAGCTACACTCCCAATCCCAAGTAGGTAAATAATGTTTACAAACATGGCTTAGGAAATTTTTCAAACTTCCTTCGCATGCAGGAGTCACATATTCTTCTTCATACAATTTATTGTGTGTTTTTTTAGTATTATGTGTGATGTTCATTAAATTGTCAGGATTTGATTGCCTGCAATTCAGGAACTGAAGTTCACTGAGGTTAATATGAATAAGGTACAGATGAATACCTCTTACAGCTGTGGCTGTGTTTCACCCCTACTAAAATCCACATTCTATTCTACGGTTTTCAAAAGCAAAACCTGTTTGCTTTTGAAGTACTTGTGGTGTGCACTGCAAGCTAAAGATGGGCACCAAAGCCACCACTTCCAAAAGACTAAAGCAGGACATCAAACAAGAGTTGATATTTTTCCTTTTATATGTCTAGCTCCTCTTCTTCATGAAGCAGTCCAGAATGAAGTCTGCATAGGCAGGCTGATGAACAAAGTATGTGAACTTGCAGTCTTGGTTTGTGACAGTTTTCAGTGCCCAGATGTGGCAGTATGACTGTGGCTGGCTGACAGATACCCAACCAGCCCCTCAATAGCACAGGGGATGAAAATCAGGTAGAAAAACTCCTGTCCAAGACAAGGGCAGTTTAATACAAAGAGCAAAAGCTCTATGCAGAGGCAAACTAAAACAAGGAAGATATCCAGTGTTTTTGCTGAGTAGGCAGTTGTCTAGCAACTTCTTGGGCACCAGGGCCTCAGTACGTACAGCAGTCGTTCAGAAGTACAATTTGCACAGATGTCCGTGTATCCTTCTCCTTTCCCTCAGTTTTATTGCAGAGCAGGACGTTGTGTGCAACGGAATGCTTCCTTCATCAGTTTGAGTCAGCCGTCTGGGCTGTGTTCCTTCCCAGCCTCTCATTCACCCCCAACCTACTGGCCTGCGGTGGTGTGAGGGGAAAGCCTTGACACTGTGCAAGAGTCAAAACATTGGGGTGTTATCATTGTTGTGTTATCAATACTGTCTAGTTCCACGTGCAAAGCACAGCACTGTATGGGCTGTATGAAGAAACTCCAGACAGCCAGACCTAGTACGGTGCAGAGGGAAGGTAACCAAAGATCACAAAATTGCTCTGGAAGACAGAAACTAGCTCATTGGGGCAGGGCAGGGAGGGGAAGCACTTCCTAGTGAATATTTTGATTTCAGGCATCCTTCCAGAGTTCAAAATTACTTACAAAAAAAGAGAAACATTTTCCTTCTGTGATTTTATTTTAAAAAGTGGAAGAAAAGGGAAAATTAAACATTGGATAGAGATAAAACATCTCATTTTCTGTCTAAGAAAAAAATGAAGTAGCTGTAGGATTTCATGAGTCTTGCACTTTCAGGAAAGAAAGTCACTAGTAGTGTCATAACCAGGGGTGGTTTACTAGTTTTAGACAACAGCAGTAACTCTGAATAGGAATACTTTCACTCTGTTCACTCTGAACACTGCTTTGAAAGCCAATTTCTGCATTTTAGTCATCACTACAATAGGCTGATGCTTTTTTAATCAGCAGGTGACTTTTATGTTTTGGGTTTTTTTTAAAGGCTGTTTCTGCCTGAGAAACCCAAGCAAAGAGAAGTTCTGAAGGCTTGACCAAAGCTGCAAACTGAGCTAAATGTTCCAGGCGCCACAGAGGTGATACTGTGTCCTCATGAACAACCCTTCCAGAAGTCATCCTGAAAAAAGCACCACAGGTCCTTCCCTGCCCTTCTCAGGCAGACGTGAGTGGTAGAAGAGCTACTTAGCTGAGATGCCCAGAACAGCAGCTTCTCTCTGCAGAACTATGCCGGTGGGCCAAGTGGCAGGACCCCAACTACAGCCTGTCTTCTCACTTGCTCCTGGAGGACTCCACCACAGATACAGGCACAGGCTGTGCCATACAATTTACAGAGAGGTAGAATCTAGAAAGTGAGGAGGCTGGCCCGGAGTAACTGTCTCATGGGAATACGGACGTTCGCAGGGAAATGTAAACCAGTAAGCACATTTCACATCAAATGTCCAGCAATTGCTCAAACACTGTTTTTTCAGCTCTGGCTTTACTCTCCAGTGAAAGCACCAGATGCACACACCAGCGAGGAACCAGAAATCCTCGGAATCAGAAAAGAAACTTTACAACTGAGATTGCCCTGTTCCTTCCACCTAACATTCCCTGCAACTCCCAAGTAGTCTCCTAAGCGAATAGTCCAAAAGCTTATAACCTGAGACAGTTTCAACTGGCCTAACAACAGTTAGAGACGCCCCAAATCTTTCAGCTAAAACATTGCAGGCGCTTTTACGTTTTTTCTTAAAACCCAGGTGCTGAAATACGGAAATCAGCAACATTTTTTGCAATGCCAAATAAAAATCTTTTAAAACCTACCAACAAACGTTAGATGGTGAATTTTTGCTCCCAAGCCTACCTACTCAAAGGTCCCTTTGATTTATGGTCCAAAACAGATACTAGTCAGTTTCAGCTCTAATTTTTGCCTTATGTTAATGGGAGACAGTTTTTCATCAAAATGCCTTTGTTTTAATCTCATTCCACAAGAAGTTTAACACAATCATAGCTGATGCATGTAACAAACACCTGCTACACTAATTATGTACTTGTTTGTCTTTCAACATCGCACACGGGCACTAAAGGAATGAACGTGAAACCACACCACACTTGATTTCATCACATGTAGGCACGTTACACCACTTAATGTATACACACACAGGGGCGGAAGGACAGCTGCTCACATACCTTCAGCTCTGTCAGTTCCTAAATTAACAATAAATAAACAGGCACCTACAAAATCCAAAGTCTTCAAGACTACGTTTTGACCTTCTCCACGTTTTGTGCTTTTCTAATCCTGTGACAGCAATCACCAAATTTTTAAGCAGACTGTCACCAGGTATTTCAAATGGCTTCAGCTGAAAGGCAGGAAAACACTGTAAGTATTTCCACAGTTATCTTTATTACTAAAGTACAGTAATCTTATTTAATTTCCTAATCTAATTTATTACTACATCATAGAACAGTTTCAGCTGGAAGAGACCCTCAAGATCATTGAGGCCAACCTTTTCCTAGCCCTATCGTCACCACTAAACCATGTCCCCAGTGCAACATCTACCCTTCTCTTAACGACCTCCAGGGGTGGTGACCCAACCATCTCCCTGGGCAGGCTGTTCCACTGCCTCCTGACAACCCTTTCAGTAAAGAAATTCTTCCTAACGTCCAACCTCCCCTGGTGCAGCTGAAGGCCATTTCCACTTGTACTATCACTCACCACTAGAGAGGACAGACCTAACTGCGCCTCCCTACAACCTCCCTTCAAGTAGTTGTAGAGAACAATAAGATCTCCCCTCAATCTCCTCTTGTCCAGGCTAAACAGCCCCAGACTCCTGAGCCGTTCCTCATATGACATATCTTCCAAATCCTTCATTAGTTTGGTAGCCCCCTCTGTACTGTCTCTAGCACTTCAGTGTCCCTCTTGTAGTGAGTGGCCCAAAACAGACAGAGTACTCAAGTTGTGGCCTCACCAAAGCTGAGTAGAGGGCAACGATCATCTCCCTACTCTGCTTACACCACTATTCCTGATACAGGCCAGGATGCCATTGGCCTTCTTGGCCACCTGGGCACACTGCTGGCTCACGTTCAGCAGGCCCTCTATTAACACTCATAGATCCTTCTCTGCCTGGCAGCTCTGCAGCCGCTCTTCCCGAAGCCTGTCATGCTGCAGGTGACTCACCAAAGCCATTATGCAATTTGTGGTGCTAGTTTGAAAAGGCACGACGTGATCGGCCATACGGATGAGCAATTCAACAGCACGACCCTGGGCAGCGAAGTAAATCCTCTGGAACAGAGTATCTCACATCAGTACAGGTATGTAAATTCTGAAGTATTTATGGGATTAGATCACAGCTTTATTAACCAAAGCAACTAAGCCATATAAATCTCAATAGCCACACCCAAGTTTTCTTTTTCAAAGAAACAACAGGAGACGCTGTGTTAGGAGCGTGTAAGGATTGCATCTTAGCCCCTGGTTGCTTGTTTGCAATCCTTACAAAATTACAAAAGTATTTCTTACTCCATTAACTTTTTAAAACAAATGTTAGTCTAGCTATAACAGGTTAGGTAATTGCAAAGGAAAAAATGAGATTATTATCATTATTTTCAAGTCTGGGTTTAACAAACCCCTTGCAAAAGATTCCAGCACCTAATTTAAAAGACTCATTTTAGTGATCTGTGGGTGAAGAACTATCCAAATTATTCAGTTTGACCATTAATGAACTTATAGGTTAGTACATGGTGAAGGAATTCATGACAAGAGCAATCATGTGGAAAGAATCTACTCATGACTATTTGTTCTTGTTTTGCAGAAGTTTTTTGTAAATCAAATCAGCATAGATTGATTCTTTCTGGTTAAATATACTACAAAGTTTTTTAAGTCTCCCCAGAGACTAAGGAATTCTGACTATTTCCTGAACCAGAGCCCCCAAAACTGAATATAAGAAGAAATGGAGAATGAAAAATTATCAACAGTAATTTTTATTGTTTGTTTTCAGTCTCTGTGTCCTGATGTCTGGTATGTAATTGTACAGAATCAATCTACTTGCTGCAGCACTTAAGACAGCATTTTTTTTATTCAAGAGTGGGGAGGTATTTTTACTGCAATCTCAAATGTTCCAAATTCTATTGGAGCATGTTCTATTGACTACTTTTATAAAGATGAACCGGGAAAAAGTCATTAAAGATCACACTCAATGTATTCCTCACCCCAGTAAGACATTAGGTCAGAAGCGTTCGCTTTTTCCTAAAGATACACGTACACAGGATCACACACATCTTGCTCTTGATGATTCTGCTGAGTTACTCATTACACACAGAAGGAATGATTGAAGGCATTGCATGCCTCAAACTGTGTTTGACTTGACATTTACCCACATTTTTCAACCACAGAGCTGTCTGTAAATGTACTTGTTCATGCTTTCTTTTCACAGTCAAGTGAAGAGGGACTGGTAAGGGCTGAGAAGAGCCTGCTTGCCCTCCACCCTCAACACCAGGCACTGGCTCACACATTTTGAATCTTCTCTTGGTGTTTGTCAGTTTACTTGTGGTCTTCCCCTATCTACTACAAGGAGACAAAACATACAGGGACCCTAAGCAGGGTTTTGGTATAGTGTGAAGAGCAGGGCTTCTAGTCACCAGGGTCGTGCAGCCCTGGAGCACACAAGTCACTGGTAGACAAAATAGGCTCATTGACTCGTTCAAGTTATACAAAAAAGAGCTTTTTTTCCTTGGTTGTCTAGACTGGAAAAGCATGTATGTCAAACCATCTCTAGGCACCAGGAAAATCCGAAACCTGTTAAAAAATACCACAGCTGCAAATCTTTTTCTAATGTGCTTATTCCTGATCTCCCTACTTAGGAACTCAAGAGCTGGTACTCACAAAATAACCTTCTCTCCATGGCAGTTCACGATCAACTGAACATTACGTATTTAAAAACTGAAAAGTCTGTGCGGTACCTTTACACTGTTTTGCATACTGCCAACTTTATAATTGTAAATGTGGAGATTCTAGCCTGTTCCACTGTCTTTACCCTTGGCTTCCATGTAGAAATACTAAATTCTAAAATTCTAAAGAAATTCTTCTTCTAAAGGCTACACAGGATGAGAGTGCTGTAAATTGTGTCTGGAAAATATTATTTTCAGTGGCCTGTTTTCTCTTTCCTGAGTGAGGCCATAAGAAAATTGCAATTCATATTTACATGAGCAATGACGAGATGCAACACTACTCTGCTGTGTTAATCTAACACGGCTATAATCTTCTCAGTGTCCAATGACAGGACAATAAAAGGTCCAATAATACAGTGTTTCATTTAGACAAAGGCAGAACACATAAAAGTAAAAAAAAATAAAATACAGAAAAATAAGTAAAACAAAACTGCACCTTCCCAGTGAAACCTGCGACTTTTGAGGCACAATTCTTCCCAGCTCTTTTCCTCAGTAAGTACAGCTTTGCAGAACTTTTCAACTAACCTGAAAGTCATTCACACAGATGTGGTCCTTGGTGTTCCCCTGGGCTTGTAGAAAGGCAATTAGCAGCATGTTTCCCTTTATCCAGTTGGCTGGATTATGCTGTGGTTGAGTAAACGTGGGACACGTACACTTCGTTCTCCTTCTTCCCATAGCTACCTCTTCATATACTTTCAGCTATGACACTCAAACAAATTTAATCTGTATTGGTTTTACTACAAGTAAGAGGCAAAGTAATAAAAGAGACCAGAATTTAGATAAATAAAATCAATAGATTAAACAACAACTCACAAAAAATGCCCGGAAAACAATACAGTATCTGCTTGTGGAGGACGAAGACTTCAATTCACATGGCAGATGTTTAACACTGCAGCTACACCTGCTCTGATTCTATGTATTCTGTAGCTGTATGTAAAGTGTGTCCAGTTTTGGTCACCACAGTACAAGAAGGACATTGAGGTGCTGGAGCGAGTCCAGAGAAGGGCAACCAAGCT
>JAOXOE010000874.1:17695225-17706152 GCA_028565055.1 Phoeniculus purpureus
GCTGAATGGCAGCACAGTCTGCTGGGGTGTCGGCCACTCCTCCCAGCTTTGTGTCATCAGCAAACTTGCTGACAGTGGTCTCTTAATACCGCATGGAAGTGATTAATGTATAGATTGAATAGGACTGGTGTCAGCACCAACCCATTGGAGACTCCACTTTTTCTGCGTGGGACTGACATCTCAAGGGTTTATCTGACGGTACACCTGTTTCTGCATTTTCCCATTTAATAGGACTGCTTTCATTTAAAACAAATCTTTGATTTTTATTTTCAGTGTTCTAAATGATCTAATGAAATAGTGCTGGTGATTAAAGAAGGTATTGTGAAAAAAGCTCAGAAAAAAACCAAAATAAATAATTTCCTTAGGTTACAGCTCAGTTCTTCAAAGCCGGGCTTATACACACAAAAATACTGTCAACTCAAGGACTTGACGTTCCAAAGGGTACCTGTGTTGTGAAATGTCTTGGTATTTGGAACTGTTTTCCGTATGGAAAAATAATTTAGAGCTTGATCTCCCATACCATCCATCTGCCCTCAAAATCCATCTTTCCATCTTGAAACTGGCCACATAAGTAGGAACTTCATGTATTTTTATGTATTTACTAAGTGGCAGAACTACATGAACAAAATTTTCCATTTGCAGAAATTATTTTGCATTTGTCTCATTGAGTATGCTTAATGATTAACCATTGCATCAGAAAATAAAAAGCATGAAAGCAGGCAGCCTCATTAAGTTAAAGATGACATTATCATCTCTATACGAACCATAGCCATTCTTTCCCATTAACAGTTTCTCTAACCAATGGTCTGTAATCAGCACAGGTACTTGAAGATGCATTGAAACGTCTGATAGTAGAACACTGATTTCTCCACACAAGCTCCACGCCAAGCAACACGGTAGAAAATGTACCTTTTTCCTGACTTGTTGGTCTGTGGAAGAGTGGGCTTTCACATGCTTTCTCAGGGAGCTTGGATCTGTGTATCGCTTAGTGCATCCTGGAATCTGACATGCATAAGGTTTCTAAGTCAAAAAGAAAAAGGATAAAGCAGGTATTAATAACTAACACAGAACAATGTAAGGCAAGAGAACTCCTTTGTTAGTGTTGGGATGCTGCATACCACATTATTACAGAATGTAAATATTTTACAGTGCTACAAGCAGAATGCTCAGTAATTTATTAGGAAAGGAAAGGAGGAAAGTAATGCTTACAAGGAACACAAACGAAAGGAATGCTTTCATTATGGCACCTTTCATTGCTACCTTTATTTTTAATCATTACAATAGATATTGTTAGTTATACTCACGATTCTTCCTCCCTCAGAGCAATGTTTGACTTAATCTGAAATAACATTCTTTAGTGAATCAGGTAAAGAAACTGCAGCAAAGGTTCAGATAGACTGTTTAGGATTAGAGAAGAATCTGCTTCAGAAAAAGAGAACAAGAAAAAGTGTTAGTTTGCTACATTATGAAGAGACCAAGCAAAAAATTAAAAAAAAAAACCCCAAAGCAAGCATTGACTACTGAAGTCTCAAAAATATTACACACAAAAATACATACTTCCATGTGAAGGACAAGATAAACACCGTTAGCTCACACTTTCTAATAGCATGTGGTGTCATTTCAGAAGGACACCAGACTTGTAATACTTTTGTGGTTTTCTTAAAAGAAAGCACAATAAATCTAATTCACCAAATAAAAACAAATACCTGTAAATGTCTAGGTACTTCTGCCTAGTCTAACCTGTTTTTCCTGAAGACTTGCAGCTCCACGATGCAAACTATTACATGAACACTAGGTCCAACTTCTTGCTGAAATTGTCTATTTCGCCATTTAGACACTTTGATTTCACAAAAGTATTTCCAAAAATACCGTATGCAAATTGTTAACAGCCTTATTACTGATCGTTTGAAATGGGTAATTTCAAGTCTGTGACAGCCATTTAATTCAAATGGCGTAGCTCTCTAGCTTTGTTTCTGGACTTCTGCCCTTTTTTCTGACAAGCTATGTTCTTTTGTTATGAAACATGAGTTTTTACCAAAAAACTCATCTGTTACTTAAATTGCCAAGCAACAATATTTTGGTGTAAAGATGTTCTGATTTATTAAATTATTATTCTTCTCTTGACTTGCCCCATCTTTAAATGAACTAAGGTTTTGTCAGAGGGTAAAAACTACTTCTATTGATGATAGCTTCTACGTCTTTGCATAGTGACTTCAGATTCTGTAAAGGTCATCTAAGTGATAAAGTTAAAAAGTTCCTGCCTCTACTTGTAGCAAAGACCATGGAACTGTGAGATTTGCTCTTTATTAACTAATTTAGCCAATCTGCATCCTTGCAAAATTAGTGTCACTTCTGAAATGGTTTAAACTGCTTCATCAGACACTTTTCATCCCGTCTGTTATGGGCTACCTGCAGCTACCAAGCTGGAGAAAAGGAGCACATAGTCTCATATACAAGGGACCGCAATGTGACTTCTGCTTCCTTACAGTGTCCAAGTGTGTCCTCTGGTGCTTGGCACGGTCACTGGAGTTGCTGAATGCCTTCTGGCAGCCAGGATGCTGACAAAGGTAAGGTTTTTCACCTGTATGGCTCCTTAAGTGAATCTTGAGATTTTCCAGTCTGGAAAAGGCTTTGTTGCAACCTTTGTACTAGAAAAAAGAAATAACTTATTTGAAGTGAAATGAAAGCACACACTGCAAACTGCAACAGCAAACACTGTACATGAGGGTGAAAAAGCGCATGCAGTGATCTCTAGCAAGCTATGGCTGGGGGTCTCCCCAGAGCAAGGTATGGCTGGATGTCTCCCCAGAGCTGAGGAAATCCTGGTTTCTCACTGTGTTACTGCAGGCTTTGAACTATTCAGACCAAAAGAAAGCATTTTACTCCCTGTCCATGGCTGAATTAGGATATTGTGTCCATTTCCCAGTTTATGGGTGTGACACTGAGGCCCAGAGACCCCATTTGTCAGCTGAGAGCACAGCAGCACTTAGCATATGTGAGAAATATCAGCCCCATCTGATTCTTCCAATAGCATACAGAAACCAAAATGCTTGAGTCCTGCACTAGCTGCTCTTATGTCATCTGAATACAGGCAACTATCAACACCAACCCAAACTACAGAGCAAGAGCAAATCATGCAGGGAGATTTCAATCTGCTCTGCCTTGCTGGTAATTTTACATTTTGTAAACTGTAAAATTATTTTTTAAATATTTCTTTACCTTTTTACTATGAGTAAGTGTATGAGGCACTAAAAATAATGGGAATCCATTAAAATAGAGTTTACCCTCTGCAGGTAACAGTAGAATAGCAAATAATCATGTGTCACAAAGAGTTGAATCTGCAGAGAAACCTATGTTTAAGTGAGCAGAACAACAATTTTCATCTATCACGTTTCCATAGTATACTTTATCCTAAGGGAAACTAAAGCACATTAGTTCTTCTTGACACTGGCATTTTTACAGACATTTGATTTCTTTTAAAATTATTTTATATTAATTATCTATAATATTTAGAAGTGCAGGCTTTTTAAATCCTATCATTTAAGACTCTTCTGTAGGTGCAAAACCAAGAAAACATTAATAAAGAGATCAAACATTTCTGATGCTAACATACAATTTTCCATCACTTCTCTTCCTATTTTTTTTGTATTCACTTCGATAGAAATAGGCCACTTTTCAGTGATGTTAGAATAATGCAAACAAATTTTGTAAAATATTATTTAATGCTTTCATGTTTACAAAAGCACAGATAAAAAAAACCCACTGACATAAATCTGATTGAAAGTAACATACTTCTCTCAAAAATCTGTAAGACCCTCAGAAAAGACAAAAACCAGGATATTAAGTTTCTTCACAGAATTTGAAGTACTTTAGTTTTTTCTGACTTTTTCTGACGCAAGAGACAATTTCAAAGAATGAAGTGCAGAGAAAAAATAGAGAAAAATACAAATTTCAGCCTCCTCAAATGAACTGGAGAGGCTGACATTTCTCTGCCAGCACGTCCTAATAGCCTTTGTTTAGTTTTAGCAACAGAAGAAAATATAGACTATGTTACACTGGAGAATTCAGTACATGGGCAAACATCTTACCTACAAAATAAAAATATTAAAATTAAGAATTTTAAGCTTGAGAGAGGGGGTGAACCACACCCTAATATACCATACATGAAATTTTATTTTTCACACATATCAATTTCAGAAAATTTCTTGCTAAAGGGATGGGATATAAATGAAAAGCAAACCTATAGGTCTCTTCACATTATCAGATTTTGTTCACTATGTATGAATCCGTGCTTGTAGATACAGTGTTGCCGTATGTTTGTGAAGATTTAGCAACCAAGCAGAACATTGTTTCATTTTTTACTATTGTTAGAAAACACTCCCTTTCAGGTTACTTCTGCATCACCAGGGGTAGGAACTATAGGATCAATATTTCAGTAGCAGTATTACCAATGGTAGGAAGTAACGTTACATGACTTTACTGAATCAAACCTTTCTTTTCACTCATTCGAGGACCATGTGTGCCTGGTTTAAGTCACAGCATTTTACAGAGGGCTTTCACTACTGTTGTTAATATTTAATTCCCATGCAGACTCACTTCTTGCTAGTCAGAATTTCTCATCTTGCAAATATAAGCTATATGTCTACACTCCTGCTTGTATTGCTTTGTAGTTGGCTGTTTTACAGTGCACCCTTTTATAACACAATGGTTCACCAAAGTCAATCAGATAATCTGTAGGAGTGTGGTATTCACAGTATTTGTGTCTCTGCTAGTTCTGTTAAATCTACAAAATTTATATTCCCACTAATAGCACCACTATTTTGAGAAGTTGTTAATCACTCTTTATCTAATATGTCCCATAGTAATGTAATTTAATACAAAAAACTTAATATCATAGAATGATTTAGGCTGAAAAAGACCAGTTCTAACCAGAAGCCCAACACTGCCAAGTCCATCACTAAAACATGTCTCTAAGACCCACCTCTGTATGTATTTTAAGTATCTCCAGGGGTGATGGCTCAACAGCTTCCCTGTCAGTGTGTTCCAGTGCTGGACAAAACTTCCCATGAAAAAATGTTACCTAATGTCTGATTCAAACCACCCATGTTGCAATCTGAAGACATTTCCTCGTGTGCTTTTGAATGCCACATGAGAGAGAAGCACCCACCTTGCTACAATAATTGTTTAGACAGTTGAAGAGAACTCACTCCACATATGGTTGAAGAATATCAATTGGTTCAAACATTAGAAGCCTTCTAGAAACCCTTTCATAGTTTTCATTGTACTTTTCAAAACGAATGCCACTGGCATTTCACCAGCAGTATTTTGTATTCCGTTACACCGATGCCTGTCAGCACTGGGACAATATTGAGTGCAAGACTGCCTTTGGAAACAGGACTATCTGCCTACAATTCCACATTTGAATTACATTTAAGATCTATTCATTAATAAATTATTAATTAATAATATTGCAATGGTGAAAAATGTTCTGTGCTTGTAATTTAGAGTTTAATACTCTTTTCAGTCAAATCTCAATATAGAAAGTTATTACTGGGTTTTTTTAATTTTTCTTCTTCCATCCCAGACTGTAGAAGTAACAGCTTGACAACACATGCTCCCTCAGAGAAGAAATGGATTTGGAAGAGGAAAATGAAGCAAGTGGATCTCTGAGAAGGTGAAGAAACATTCCAAGATGCTTTGTGTAGCCTTCTGAGTCTCTGGAATCATAGTTAAGTAACCCGATAAAACATTTTCTGAAACATATAAACTGGTATGAGTCTGCCTACTTGAAGACAGTACAAAATGCTGTCTCTGCCTCATGCATATGCACGGTCTGGATATTGAGCTGATCCTATTCACAATGGTAAGTTACTGCCTGAGATTGCTTTCAGAAGATGATTGACTTGCTCACATTGTTAATATTTGTAAGCTGACCATAAAAACTACGAATACAAGTATTAAATCCTAGACTTTCAAGAAAGTTTTCTGAAAGAAAGCACAAGCCACTTCTCTATTTTAAGGAATGCTGTCACACATGAATGCTTACACACAAATAGGGGGAATATTATCCTTAAAAACCATAAGGGAAAAAAATAACTCCAGAGCAGCATATGCTTAAGGCTCCAAACCAAATCTTTAAATTGTTTCACAGTCATATAGCACTTTAAAGATATTTATTAGCAGATAAAGAACAAACTAAATTTTTAACAAAATTCGATGTTTATCTTGCAATGAATTTTGAATGTTCTGATATGCGACCAGGTAGGTTCTTCTGTGTCAGCTGCAAGGCAAGTGGAATGACAAGGACAAAATGTCTTTCCCCAGCTTTGCATTTATCATACAAACAGATGTAAAAGCTTTTATTTGTATGGCTTTCAAACAAGAATGATGCATTTCAAGTTGTTCATTAATAGTCTTTTAAAGGTACTTCCCTTCCTCAATAGCATTAGCAGGGTGCTGCTGTGCCAGAGATATAAGGGCTTTCAAAAAATAGACCACATATGAAAATCTTTTAAATAGCTTTTTGTTCCTCCAGACTCTTCTCCCTGGCAGTCTTGTGAACAACATATAATTAGTGTCTGACATCATTCAAACTGCTGATATCAGGTGCTCACCAACAAGAAGGCTGCATGCCACAGCTGAGATTTAAAAGCCTAGGTTCACTTAATGTAAAATAAGTGCTGTGCTTTTAACCCTTAAAGTGTCAAAATGCAGGAAAATGTAGCGTTCAGAGCGGCACCTCATTACAGTGCAGTCACTTCTACCTAAACAGAATACATTAAGTGACATGGTGACTGAATACTTTGGTAGCTGCACAGTGCTTATATAACATTAGATGTTCCTCCAGCCATTGGGATTTATTTTCTGCTTTAATAGTTTAGCTTATGAAATAATGCAATGTCTCAGAATTATTTGTTCTAGTAGATTCTGGCAGATTATTTGTGTTGCATGTTACTCTAGTTAATGTTTCTTTGACCAGCCACTAAAGCTTATGAAAGTCATTATGTAATTCTTTTCTGTTTTGGGTTTTTTTTTTCGTTTTAAAAGAGAATGTTTCCCTGCACTGCAATATTCAGACATTTCTGGTAGATTCCATTAAAATTTTACATTCCAGCATTGTATAAATATAAATGCAAACAGAAGATAATTACAAAACATGACAAAGCCCGAATAAATAGCTCTTTTAACTTTCTACTTCAACTTGAAGTCTTATTATACTCAATAGGTGTACAAGGAAGAAGATCTATTCATTTATAGATTATTAATTAACAATATCACACTATTGAAAAATATTCTTCTTATCTCATGCGATAAGCCAGTGCTTATGGTGCAAGACTCATATTTCAAGAGCTTTTGACTAGAAAGCACTGAATACTTTGTGTATGTGGATAGAATGAGATGAATATCCTGATTTCAGTTTTCTAATAAATCCATCTCTTTGCGTGCATTTTAAGTGAGAAGTAGTGCATACTGCTGCTACAACTGAAAAATGCAGTGAAATAAATTGAAAAAGCCCCTAGATATTAATGCTCAGAAAAAAGGTTACGCATTGCTTAACATGTGGGAAATTGAATTGGGGAATTGGGCTACCTTCTCAGATAGAGACATAGGAAAGACTTGTATCTTGCATTTGCTTTGAACGAAACCTCACTTTATCAGTCACACTATACACACTTGGCTGAGTATTTCCATATGTATACAGATTACTTGAATTTATCAATTAAATTTAATTTTCATCTCCTTTGCAAGGAGATTAGCATTTACAGAGAACACTCTAGTGTTGGTAAAGGGCAGGTGTTAGGAAGATGGAGCCAGGCTCTTCTTGGTGTCATCTAATGATAGGACAAGGGGCAATTGGTGTAAACTGGAACATAGGAGCTTCCACATAAATATGAGAAGAAAGTTCTTCACAGTGAGGATGACAGAGCACTGGAACAGGCTGCCAAGGGGGGTTGTGGACTCTCCATCTCTGAAGACGTTTAAAACCCACCTGGACATGTTCCTGTGTGACTAGGTCTAGGGGGATTGGACTAGATGATCTTTTGAGGTCCCTTCCAAACCCTAATGTTATGTGATTCTGCGAATAAGGGATTAAGGATGTGACCAAAATAGAGGAAAGGTAATAAGCAAGTAAGGAACTGTCTTATCCAAATGCTCTTATTGCAAGAGCTCTCCTTACAGATGGCTCTTTTTATTTATTCATTCCTGATAAATGTTGCGTGCTCATTTGTCATTTTAATTTCAATATTCCGGAAATTTATATGAGGGCACGTATAGCTGGTCCTGCATGAGACGACAGGCTGAGCTTACAAAGACAAGCTTACTAAAATTGTAAAAAAACAAAACAAAATAACAGCCTGCAAACAAGATAACCTGCAGGACAAGATTTCTTGCAAATATCCTGCAAAGGTAAGATTTTTACAAGTATCCTGCAAGATAAGGTTTTTGTGCACAAGCTCCTCGTGACACCGTTACGTATGCTCTATCCGGGAGAAGTTTACAAAGATAACATACGCAATATGTATAATTATATTGTATAAATGTGTGATCTGAACCTGGAGTCAGCATGCACGATTGGCAAGGAGGGATTCCCCAGGTTGCCCACCGCGGAGAAGTAAAAGATTGTCTGCTTAATAACTCTGGTTATTGAGTTTGCGCTGTGTCAAGATCGTCATACTTTTTGGGTTCTACAGTTCTGTCCACACTGTATACTTTTACCTTCTAGGTAATGCCATGCCTAAAGACACAAATAACTCAGGTGAAATGGAGCACAGTATATTGAATGTAATTTATGCCATGAAATAATGGTGTCGAAAGATTAATTAACCCTAGAAATGTCTATTATTTTCGTTAGTTTTAGTAACTACGGCCATTTCAGCCTGGGAAGCTATGTCTGTTGCTGTAAAAAAGGTAAATATTATGACAAGTCTCTTCACAAGAATCTAGTATTGAACACATCAGGTGCTGCTGACTCAAAAACCGTATGGTACAGAAGACATCACAGGAAGAGTTAACAATCTGAGTAATTTTCATCGCCTCCTTTTGGAAGCCAGCGCTTCTAATTTTACTTTCTGTCTTTTCTTTTTCTTCCTCCTTGGCTTTCCTAAGAGGTTGTATTTGATACTCTTGCAACTAAGATCACATCATATAACTTCCTCTACTAAAAGTAAACATGGTTTCAAAATTATTCCCTGTTAAATCAGCTACTATTATTGCTAAATCCCATATGTATCATCTAGATTTGAATGCTTCTTCCTTCTAGTAAACATCTTCCTAGTTGCTTTGGACTACAGTGAAAACATAGGCAAATGAAAACAGAGCAAACGTGAATTCTTAGTCCCACTTAACATTGCCAGCCCACACTATAACAATTCTATCAGCAGGAATTCTGGATATGCAAGGAATGTAGACTAAGTTTCTTAATCCTTAGGCTATGATCCATGATAATTATAGTGCTTCAGCTGGTAATATTTCTGGCTGCACAGCTCCACAGCATCTTTTAGGGAATTAACAGTAGGATCCCGCTGATTTATACTAAAAAAACATACCAGGACCTTGCCTTTGCACTCTTATCTGTAATTACTAAATGAAACTAAGCAAACAAAGGTTTAGAGTGCAATGTGTTTTGTGCTGTTTAGCAATGTAGTCTTACCTCTTCTTCCCAGTTTGTCCTCTGTTAAAAGAGAAATCAGGAATACAACTCAGCATTTGAAATCCTAGCTTTCCCCAGAGCTACTTACACAGCTCTCCCTTCAGGGCAAAGCGCAGGAGAATAGTCACCTCACAGTTTAACAGAGATGGATGGCAGAAAAGAATAGTTGTGGAAAACAAGATGAAATTGATTGCATTGTAATCAGTGGGAGTCCATCACAATAGCAAAGTGTTTGTCTTTCTTACCTAACAAGCAAATCACATGTAAATTTCCAGCAACATTCAAATCCCAGCTCAGTAAATGTTTTCTGTTCTCGGCTGCTTAGCACCCTCAGCATTTTTCTCAGGTCCTGTTTGTTTAGTGGTTTTATTTAAAAAAAAAAACAAACCAAAAAACACAGGAAAAGAGAAGGCTCTAAAGAAAGGATTAAGCCTGGTATCTTACAGAGAAAGAAAGAACATAAATTAGAAATTCTTTTCTAATCTCGAGTATGCATTCTTTAATCTTCTGCCCTGCTGAGAAGGGTAATAAGAATAAAGGCAGAAAGAAGCCTGTTTTGCTTCGATTGATTTGTTCATCTGAAAACATGCTTTTGACTGTCTGCAACTAAATCTCAAGGTTCAGGACAACTCAGACAATACTCCCACATGTTATAACTTTTAAAATGAGAGCTGGCAGAAAAAGAGAGCTTACAGAAACCCACCTGGTGAGCAAGCTCTCCAGATTCAAAAGGGCAAGGCCATATAGCTGTGAAGTAAGCAAGCTATGAAGTAAGTAGGAATATGGAGACAAGACTTCAAGTGTAGAAAATGCAGTTCTTCAGTGCAGAGTGGCCTCAGAGGGAAAATTGTTTTGAAAATAATTGCCCAGAGCCCTGTCCACCTGGTCTTGAGCACTTCCAGGGAGAGGCTATCCACAGTGTCTCTGGGCAACCTGTGGTTCTCCCCATGCAACTGGGGTTTAAGCTATGATGAATCCTAAGTAATTACTATAGAGTAAGGTGGAAAAAAAAAAAAGAGGAAATCAGTAATAAATGTAAGGTATTAATCAAATTATCACAATCCTTGGTGAATGAGATAATTTTGTCTATATATCAGATGCATTTTTAAGGGAACATTTACACACTTTACAGAGGCAGAACACTTTGGGAATAAATGCAAGGCTCAGATGAGAGAAGTCACAGAATCATATAACATTGAGGATTGGAAGGGACCTCGAAAGATCATCTAGTCCAATCCCCCTGCCACAACAGGATCACCTAGACCAAGTCACACA
>JAOXOE010000874.1:17706252-17803440 GCA_028565055.1 Phoeniculus purpureus
TCTCTTATAGCTCTCAGTCTTTCCACCTCTTCTTTTAGCTCAGCCACCATGTTCATCAGGTCTCTGATCTGCTCACAGCTAACACAGGTGTTGTCCCTGCCATCCTCCATATCAAGTGCCAGGCTCCAGCACCCACTGCAACCACCTGCCTGAACATCTGCATGCTTGCATGTGGCCTCTGTTTGGGTGCCCACTGTTTTTCTACTGGCCTTTGTCCTAGGAGTAACCATGTCTTAGGTAACCACCCTTTCCTCTCCAATATTTTTTTGGTTTTTTGGTTGTGGGATGTCTTTTTGTTTGTTAGTTTGTTTTTTCCCTTGTCAGGAAGGTGGCGCCTCCTCAACTCTGCTTGGTTGTCGCATGGTTTCCGCGCCAACCAACCTGTCCTGAAGGTATCCTGGGGGAAGTGCAGCCCCAACAAGCTGTAAATGAGATGCTCTGACATTTTGTCTAATCAGAAATAGAATCTCCAATCTCAAGAGAAAACCAAGAAGTCTTTATACGGGATGTTTAAACGCCCCGTCATTATTGCTTGTGATTAACATGAATTTCCCCTTCCTTCCACCTGAAATGGCAAAACATAACACAAAAAAATCAGTCTCTCCTCATTTCCCCTAGAAACAACAGTGATGTGTTGTGATACAGGCTTTTCCTACTAAAGAAGGTTTTACTTGGGCTAAAGTCCTGCACTGAGGAAGGCAGTGCCACAACACATTTGACAGAAAACACAGAATTGCTGCAAAGAGAACCAGGCACTGGGCTTGCCTTGCCCCAAAATTTGTGACCTGCCAGCTAGAAAAGAAGGATCCCCTGCACAGCTTGCTACAGCAGATACTGAGAGGAGAAATGGGAGCTGTGCAAGAGGAAATCCTCCTCTCTTATTCTCTCATCTTCTCACCTTCCAAGAAGAGGACAGAGTGAGGAGGCACCAAAATCAAAGAAGACTCAGCCAGAATTAAAAAACAAGAAGTTATAGGCTACTTAATTCACAAAGGACAATAAATTCTAGATTTAGAATAATCAGACTTGGTTTTTTTTTCCTCCTCTTCCTTGACACCAGCTTAGAGAGGCTCTGCTCATCCAGCACATGCCTCAGTGCACCAGTGTTCATGGTTTTCCTCTCTATTCAGTTCCAGAATGTCCTTTACTCATGGGCTGTGTAATTCTTTCCATATAGAGTTTATGCTCTAACCAACTTCAGCAAGCCTTTTCTTATCAAGCTGCTTATTTGAAGAAAAAAGTTGCCCTGCACTTCAAAATGATTCTGTTGGCAAGCTGAGAAGATGACATCAATCCTGTCTGGTAGGAAGGGTCTACAGTCCCCTGGTGAATTTATCTTTGAACAAAATGAAGAAAAATTGATAGCTTCAATTACAAAGGGAATTCATATCACATGCAATTTAGAAAAAAAATAATCTTCATTAATATACTTCTTCCAGATTGAGAATAATCACAGCCATCTGGAGATCAAATTATAAAATGGAGACTGTGAGGCAAGGAGAAATCTTGTCACTCAAAGCTCATAGAACTTCATCCTTTAAAAAGATTGTTAACTTTGCTTTCATAATGCTCTGGTTTATCCTTCTTCTGGACTGATCCTTCCTTAGTTAATGTTCCAGAACACTCCTGGTGTGCCTCAAAAAGCCAAGACAACATTAGCTCCTGGTCACATCCTTTCAGCCCCACCATACTCTGCCAAGATACTACAGGAGCAAATGAGAGAATTACCACAAGTGGCAAAAGACACAGTAAAGGAAATGAGTGGATTGAGAGGAAAGGAAATAACAGACCCAGATGAGCTTGTCCACTGCTCTTCCCCATGGATTCAGAAAAGTGCCAGAGACAGCTGGTGCCCTCCAAACTCAACAAGCTCCAGACGGATCCCCTCCCCTAGAAAGCTAAATTCTGGGAAGAAACCTTGCAGAGCAGCTGTAGACACTGCCAAGACAGAGGCTTCTCAGTTCACAGAAACATCCTCCAACTAGCCTTCACCTCCGCAAAGATGTTTGACCCTTCACCTCAACTTTATACCTTCCCTTCTTTTGCTCTCTATTCTTCTCTTGTAGAAGAACTGCCTGCTTTTCCTAAATCTAGCTTGTTCCCACACACTGGGGAATTATAAGAGCCTCATGCAACTACACAAGGGCACCTTCTACCCTGACCATGCTCTCTTTGCTGTTTCCATTGGAAGCTCTCTGACCCAAGAGCCACATACAGCTACATGTAGATGATGGTGTTGACCTCAGATGCCCTACAGTACTAAACAGAATCTTTTACGGTGGAAAAGACCTTCAAGGTCATTGAATCCAACTACCACCCTAACTGTCCCAAGGCCTCTGCTAAACCATGTACCTAAGCTCAAGATGTACACAACTTTAAAACACATGATCACATCCTATCATAGCACCTGGGACATAAATAAAGAGAGACATCTGTGAAAGCAGTAGAGTCAACTAGAGGTTCTGCAGGAAAAGACGATGGTGGCTTTACAAAACCAGTCCTGGTGAGAAATAGAGGGGTCAACTGCAGAGGCTGGATTTTACCCTTATGTTCAGGCAATGAAGAGAAAACCTTCAGGCTCTGTTGATTAAATTAAGTACAGAGTCTCTCAGGGTGGATTGTCTTTCCCCTGAAGAAAGAAAATACTGCGAGGTAACACTACAAAGTGTCCTGAACTGCCAAGTAAGTAAAACAAAATTAAGGTTAAACTTAAGGGAAAAGAATCGGGTGCTGACTGAGTCCAGAAGAAAGTGCCACATCTAAACTGAAGATGAAAAAAGCCACAGAAAGAAGAACTCATCCCACAACACACTTAAGAAACCAAGGTGTCCAGTCTCTTGCATCTCAAAATCATAGGAGAGTCATCCAGAAATCATTAGATAAGCTCAGAAAGAGTGATATGCTAAAAATAATCTAACATGGAATCACAGAACAGCAGGTCGGAAAGGACCTCAAAGATTATCAGGTCAAATACTTCCTGGGAAAAGCAGAGTCATTTACTTGAAAACCTTTCATATGTCTTCATGGATGTGACACTCTCTAATGGACACATTTTCACGGTCATTTCCATAGCCACGAGGAGTAGATCTTCAAGGGAAAACTGGGCGTTTTCTTTGAACACATGCCTCCAGGAACTCAGAGATCAAGGGAAATACAAAAGCAAATGCAAAACATCAAGTATCAGAAGATTCATCAAAAAAGGATGAGCTGATGATGAGGACAGAAAGTTAGTTCATTAGGGAACTTCTGAGGCAAAACGTAAGTTTTTCTCAAGAAAGCCAGGGAAATAACAGCTTCAGTTAAATACGTCCTAGTTTGGCGGTTAAAAAGAGATGCCTTTATTTAAGAAGTGCTTAAAGTACATAAAAGGTTAATCACTCACAAGCAGCATGAACTCCCTATGACCACTTCTGCTCTCCAAGTAATACTAGTCCCACTAGAGTAAATATCACCCTCATAAAACCCCTTTTTCCTTCATGACAAACCACGAGAGATGTGGACACACAGAGGTACCTCTTACCTCTACAGCCATCTAGGACACAGAATCACAGAATGGTAGGGATTGGAAGAGACCTCTGGAGATCATCTACGCCAACCTCTCACCAAAGGCAGGATCACTTGAGGCAGGTCACACAGGAATGTGTCCAGGTAGGTTTCAAAAATCTCCGAAGAAGGACATTCCACAACCCAGAGAGGGCAGCCTGTTCCAGGGCTCTGTCGCCTTCACAGTCACTCTCATACAGACCTTTTAAAAACTTAGTGCAAACCCAAAGTGACAAGTGGTCTAGCAGAAGTTGAACCCCAACAGCAAGCTGACTTTGCCTTTATCAGCCCAAATTCCCACACCCCTCAAGGTTCTAGATGAGCTGATTCTTGGTGGGCAGGAAATAATCAAAAATTGGTAAGTGTTAATCTGTTAAACTCGCTGCTGAGCTACAGTTATAACCTCTGCAAAGTTGTTCTACTTTAAAAACACACTGCAATAAATCCATATCTGAGGACTGCACCTCTGAATAAGAACATTTTAGGGATATGAGGGTGTTAACAGGAGACACAGTTGATGATTTAAGAGTGTCTTCTTTGAGCTAAGTGGCCCTACCTTGGCAGAGAGGTTGTGGTATGCTCGAAATATTAAAACAGCAATACGAGCAAGAACAGAATTTGAATTCCTGTCTTTGGGATAAGTCATCAAACAGATCCTCCTAAACGGCAGCCAAATATATATCCGCATGCACGGCTGTAGGTGTTAATGGAACAGCTCCCAGATATGAATGCTGAAATAACATCCTGATCTCCTGGAACCAGAGCTAAGAGGATTTGCCATTGATATACCAGCTCCAAGCTGGATTTACTTCCAAATTCTCCAAAGCCCCTGCAATGGCATAAAGCACGTTTTTGTGTCGAAGGAATCCAGATAAGTGCTACACATGGGGCACCAGGCAATACCTAATGAATTCCACATTCTGGTTTGGTCCCTGGAGAAGGCTCCCACAGATTCCACAACTGAACAAGAGGTTTATTGATGGGGACAATGCGAGAGGAAATCTATTTTACAACTTTAAGGGAGCTTCTGTCTGCAGAGGGTGAGTACATTTTATTGCAGAAGAGAAAAACTAATATAAGCAAAACCAGCCTAAATATAAAAAGAGTAAATTTTCATATTTTCTTTAAAAAACCCATATATCTGTATACAACATCTTCATCCATCCTCACACACAATATATGTAGCATGTACACACAGATATTACGTATAAGCACCCTCCAAACAGTAAGGAGCTGGAGAAACTACAACCTTGTCTTCTGGAAGTTCTTGGTAAGGAAACAGTAATTAGATTGTTCTACATTTGAATGCAAGAGAGTTCATCAGATCTTTCCCAGCAATGTTTTAGAATGAGGAAGAACTATTAAGAAATACAAATGTTCTATTTTCCAAACTGCTGATAAAAGGACACAATCAACTTTCTTTTTTTAGAAAAGGGGGATGGAAATAGGTCACTTTAAAAAACCAAACTAACAAAATCAAACCAATTCATTCCAATGCCCTGAACTTAAACAGGATGTCATTGTGCCAGGGAATTAATTGGATTGTAAATAAAAATGAAATCGATCAGTAAGTTTTTATTGCTCGTGATGAGTGAAACACAAGAAACGTACAAAGAGCATAAATGATGAAAGTTGAATTTGTTCTGAGAAAAATTCTTTCAGTTTGTGGAGTATTAATGGCAACTACTAAGAACTTTTATTATAACCATATGAGGACAGTGTGAATTTGGAATCATTCTATTTCAATCAATGGGATTGCATCCAGGGGACGTTTTTTGAGGGCTGCAGAATGCTGGGATCTGCACGCCTTTTGGAGGAGAGCAGAGTCAGGCCCATGGTTCTCTTTTGGGGTTTCCTCCTTGCTCTGTAGGTTCTTATGTGCTTTCATAGAAAACTCTCTTTCCTTGAGCAGTGAACCCTCTAGATTCATGTTTGAGTGCTCATGCCTGACTGGGGTGACAACATTCCTTTCAACTTAACCAAACACAACTGCTTATGAAGCCAGCAAAGAGGTAAACGGGGTGAAGTGGATGTGAAGGACTGGGGGTAATGTGTCCTGATGGTGGCACATGAAGTTAGGATCCAAGAATGGGAGAACCAGAGTAAGAAGCTATACCCTCACTTTCTGTTTTGACCAGGAACTTTTGCACCACTTTTCAAGGAGTACAAAGGAACAGATGCTCAGGAAGACAGTTTGAATGAAGCTCACACCTGACAAATGGAGGTGAAGGTCAAGGACTAACACTTCAGCTCGGCAGCCTACACTAACCATGAGAAGAAGAAGCTCTGCTAGCTTTAGGTGCTAAAAAACGGAAGGGAAAGCCCTGAGAGATTAAACTCCTAACTCAGCCATGACATAAAAACATAGATTCTACTCTCAAGTCTGAAAGGGCTCAAGCAACCTGCACATGGTAGTATGCACACCCAAAGTAGTTATTTAAACTAGCTTGAGAATCGAAGAACATCATTAAGCAATAAAAGTGTGATTGGTGCTAGGGGAAAAGACCAGAAAAAGGCAAAACCTACTCATATTAATGGATAATCATAGAACCATCAAGGTTAGAAAAGACCTTCAAGATGCTGGTACAAAGCTGTGATTTCATTTAGGCTTGGAGTAAGCACAAATCTGTATCTAGCCAAGCACTTACACCCTGAGATGATCCTGTAAGAGGAGCCACAGTTCTGCCTTTCTGCCTGGTGCTCCTGAGAACTTCCCTGATGGAAGTTCTCTTTCTCACCGCAGACCTGGGTTTCTAAATACCATGGGACAGCTGCCTTCCCATGCAGCCAACAAAGGGGTTCAAGATAGCCACACTGGTGTGTTTCTGGAACCAAACCTTAATTTGTTTATCCCATTTCTTAATGGGGGAAATGGCTCAAGAAAAAGCAAAGCAGAAACAGAGGACATGCACAAAGGAGATGGACTCCCATAGAACAACACAGCCTCCTAATTCATTGTGATACTGCTATTTAGTATCTGCAAAGTCTACCATTATGCATTATTAAATTCATGTATTATTGAATCCCAATCCTTGTTGCCTGCTAAGAAATATGGATGATTTCTTAGTTGAAATTAAAGCGCTGCTCCCCTTATTTGAATAAAACTGCATTACAGGCTGCCTCGCTCGGTAATCAGAAAACTGCATTAGGCAGGTAGTCCTGTATGAATTAAAAAATAATGAAACAAGACTTTTCAGTCAGACATTGTTCCCTTGCCTGCTCTTCATGGCAGCAGATTTCCTCCTTTGAGTTGATAAGACAACAGCAAATGAAGATAACAACATGAGAGCAAAATCATTCACTCTAATAAGGCTCCACCTGCGCCAACTTCAGCTCATTTACATGACTGCAAAAAAATTAGAAGTTGTGCAGCAATTAGTCTCTGCTAGATTATGTGCTGTGTCAACTGATACCACTCTGGAGAACACTAGTGCTAAAATGGTTTCAAAAGATAAATCTACTAGCCTGTGCAAACATTTTTAATTACCTGGAAAACTGGATTGCCTGCTCAGAAATCTCTGCTGTAAATCAGGCTGCCCACACAGTGCTAGGATCAAATGCCACTGGATTCAAATGTTTATATAACTGAATTTTAACATGTTTGATGGCTTGGAGAAATAGAATCACGACTCTGCTTTTGTTGCTTTGTAGCTGAAGGAACAGTTCTTTAGAAGGAGGTAACACAATTGAGGTAAAAGGAATTATTCTTCCTGCTTTTTGTGTGAGCAGGTATTGATCCTGTTAGTCACAGATCTCATCATCTACTCTGGACACCCATTGTAAAATACCGATCATTCACAGCACTGAACAAACCCACCAGCAGCTATTTACAGCATAAAAGTATAGGCCTGAATTTTGAATCCTGTACTCTTTCCAGAAAGGGAGTTCTTCACCTAAGAGGCCCAGTGAAGTCAATTTATGTGCATATGAGGAGCTGCACATCCTTGTGAGCAAGCAGTTCACAATCTGGGCTTCAATTCTCTGCCAGGGTTAACATATGTTCTGGTGGAAAGGCAAGCCTGCAATCCCAGCTGGTACAGATCTACAGCGTTTTCATGTTCTGCAGATTTGCACCGAGCGGTTATCTGGACCCCTTGCACTGAGCATGTGCTCACCCCACCTTTGTTATTTTCCACAAGGTTTTAAACCTGAAAATGGGGTTTATTTGGTACATTTTTCTCTCAAAGGGAAAATAAAAGGCTTTGAGTAATCAAAGGAGACCAATGAAAGCACCACAGAGGCTTGAAAAGCTACAGAGTTTAATTAAGAGCCAAGCTCTTTCTGATTATTTGACTCATTGTCTCAAGAACTCCAGAGCAAGCAAAGCCCTAACTATGAAGCTTGTAACCTCCATGACTGCTCTTGGGTTTGTATGTTTGCGTGAAAATATCACCTTTGTATTTTTACACCTTTATAATTTGAACTCACGAAGGTTCCATAAGGAACTTAATGGTACAGTCACAGCTTTGGTCATGTTCCTGAAGGAACAGCCTGGAAGCAGGAATCCTTGAAGGTTTTCTCTTTCCCTCTTTGAAACATTTTGCATGCAACAAATTTCACATTTTGCAGAAGGGGGTTTGGTGAGCATCACCCCTACCTCCACACGGTATTTGCACAACTTCTGATGTGGCAAAAGGTTTGCTATAGTCTCAGTTATCCTTCTGTAGTTATCAAGACTTGCTACAACTCTGCAGTTTAGAAACTCTCAGCTGAATGTCTTCAGCATTTCCTCTTACAAAATAGAAAGTTTAATGTTGTTTTCAAATCTAAGTCCTCTTGAGCTGGACTGTGTCCCTTGGTCACATCTACATAGTGTGGCTACCAAAGGCATCAAACCCCTAACAGTCCCAGAGATCCTTCAGAGCTGGCAGATGCTTCAAAAACTAAACTTTGCTTCTCTGCAACTCCAAGAGCAGTGGAGGCCTGAAGGCAGCTTTGTCTCTTCGTCTTTCTATCCAGTGCACAGCTCATACAGAGAAGTACCCAACGTCAACATGAATGATACGCAGACAAGGGGTGGTTCTGCCCCATTCACCCTTTGTGCGGGATTACGAGTAGGATTATGAGTTTGTGCAGGTAACTCTGGCACAAACCATGTGGAAATTTCCATACCACTTCAAGTCACTCATGTTCTATTTTTGTGTGGCTACTGGGGCACAGAATGTTGCTAATCCACAAAAAGTCATCAGACATAGCTTTGTTGCTGCTTTTTCATTTTAAAGCAAATCCAACACAGCTGGAGGTTAATGTCTGGTTGTTTCAGACAGAAGTATAGTCAGGCACATAGCAGCCCTGCACAGGAATGAAATGGGAGTCAAGGAGAGAGCCCTGTGGTGGTGTTGGGGAAGCTGGAACATAACAGCCCTCCTTGAAATGTGGCCAAAATTGCAAGAGAGGAGCTCTTGCATGGAGACATGCATACAGGCACCTATCCTACTGCAAGCCAGTTCAACTGAGCTTTAATAGGAAGGACTGGCAAGGAGAGCCTCCTAACAGCCTTAATTTATTCTTTGATGATGCCACAGTTAGTGATACTGACTAGGATTCAAATATAAAATGGAATTTATGGAGAAATTTATGAGTTTAATGGAGAAATCTGTTAAGAGCCTTGAAAGCCTTTCTATAGCTAATGAGGTGTTTTAAATCCCCCAGCAAATTCTATGCTTGCCTGACGAGGTTCAAGTTTGATCGTAGAAGCAGACAGCAAGGGGAAAGAATGACAGTATGTGTGGCAGAGCCCTAAGACTGACCATGGGCTGCTCGTTTGGAAATATCTTGGAAGATACATTATGAGGTATGTTCACCTGTCATTATTAACAGCTGAAGTCAAAGGATTAACTGGGTGAGTCTGATCTAAGACTTCCAGAGCCTGATCTAAGACTTGTGGACTTGGCAATGCACGTGGAAACTGCAGAATGTTGTATTGGATTTGCAATTAAACAGTTATCTTAAAACCATCAAGGATAAACAGTGGGAGAAAGGGGGATTACATGCTTGCCCAGTTTATTTGGATTGCTTTAAGGCTGCATGGGCAAATGGAATACTGTAGAATGCAGGAGTTGCCACAAGATGGGACATTCAGCTCAAAAATATGAAAATTGTTGGCAGAACACTGAACTTTGTATCTAATGAGTAAAGTCGCTTTGATTAACAGTCACTTAGAGGAGGTAATCCTTTGTGCCTTTTGTGAATCACCTGCCAACAGGCTCCCAATGAAAACCCTTTCCCATTCAAGCCACAGGGAAGGTTGACATTGGTGGCAGTGCTGCTGTTCAATTCCAGCTTCTTTGTGATAGACTGAGAAAATACTGAGAAACAGAATTTCATTCTGAAGACCAAGTCCAAAATTCCTGTTATTTGTTTTCTTCTGAGAGGCAGCTCTGGCTCTTAAGTCTGGCCAAGTGGTGCGTCCACTGGGGAAACCACTGCAGCTTCCTCTGGGCCCTGAGTTCAAGAACAACACGGAACTGCTTGAGAGACTCCAGCACAGAACCACAAAGATGGATAATGGAGTGGAACATCTCCCTTATGAGGAAAGGCTGAGAGAGCTGGGTCTGTTTAGCTTGGAGAAAAGAAGACTGAGGGGTGACCTCATTAATACTTATAAATATGGAAAGGGTGGGTGTCAGGAGGTTGGAGCCAGGCTCTTCTCAGTGTCATCCAATGACAGGAGAAGGAGTAATGGGTGTAAGCTGGAACATAGGAAGTTCCACATCAATATGAGAAGTGACGGTGATGGAGCACTGAAATGTGCTTCCCAGGGAGGTTGTGGAATCTCCTTCTCTGGACACGTTTAAAACCTGCTTGTGTGATTTGATCTAGGTGATCCTGCTCTGGCAAGGGGTTTGGACTGGATGATCTTCTGAGGTCCCTTCCAATCCCTAATGTTCTGTAATTCTGTGTGATTCTGCAAGCTCATTAATGTTTATAAATATGTAAAGGTTGAGGGTCAGGAAGATGGCTTGAGGCTCTTCTCAGTGGTGTCCAGTGATAGGACAAGGGGCAATAGGTGCAAAGTGGAGCATGTAAACATAAGGAAAAACCTTTTTAACAGTGAGGGTGCTGATGCACTGAAACAGGCTACCCAGAGAGGTGTGGAGTCTTCTTCTCTGGCGGTATTCAAAATCAGCCTGGATACATTCATGTGTGACTTGATCTGAGTGATCCTGTTCTGCCAGGGAAGTTGGACTAGATGATCTTTTGAGGTCTCTTCCAGTCCCTAACATTCTAGGATTCCTCCTTCACATTAATCGTCTATTCTCCCACAAATTAACTTGCATAATTGTTTTCCTCTCTGCTCCTTGGCTAGCTTTGGGGTTTTTTTAGTGGGAGTTGGAGTTCAAGTCCTAAAGGCAAATCAAACATCTTGTAGGGAAAAGATGATGGCTGGAAAAGCAGCTTCTGTGACATGTCTCACAATGAAGGGAAGGAATCAGTCGAGGAACGCGCCCAAAGCACCATATGGAGACAGAAGGACAATGCGGATGCAAGAAGCAAATGTAAAAAACACTAACCACAAGCGTAGGGCCAAGCTCCAAAACAGAAGTGGAAGTGGCCTAGAAAAACCCCACAAAGAAGCGATTCACAAGCAAACGTTCTGTGCTTCTGGAAAAGAAGGGTAAGAATAAAAAAGTGCCTGCGTTAGTAATCTAGGATCTGGAGCAGAGTAACTAAATCTATTGGGCTTAGACTGCCTGAAGGCATAACATTAAACTGGGGAGAGACATTCAGTTTAATCTCCAGCATGACAGATGTCCTTAAGGGGATTCTATGTAAATAAGCAGTATATTGTTTTTGTCTTCTTAAAAAAGCTGGGGAATGGAGGGGAGTTGAGCCACCTCACTCCTATCAGATGCTACAGATATTTTATTCTGCCTTGAAGGAGATGTGGTTAAGAGCCTCCTCATGATTCCAGTTCACCCTTTCCCCTGGGCCAATGTAAATCAGCTGCATTACAGGGATGTTCTAAGTAACCCTCAGCATGATGCACTTGCTTGATGCTATCTGTGGATACATCTGCACACTGGGAACACACAGTGGGGTATTAACAGCAGCATCTCTGCCTTTTCAGCTACATCTAAGGAAAAAAAAAATGTTGGGGAAAGAGAGGCAAAGAGGGGAGAGACAAGGCAAAACATTTCCTTGAGATCACTGCATCCCCAGCACTAACTAATACACTGAGTTTTTGAGGGCTGATATAGGGAAGAAATGTTCCCTGCTAGGCTGCCAATATTAGGCAATAACATCCAAGGTCTCACAATATTCATATTCCTGCCTGAAACTGCAGGATGTGATGAAGAGAGTTACATTCAAAGAGAGGATATGGGGCCAAATAGGTCTGGTAAGACTTCTTGTTAAAAAACACCGCTTTCAAAATAAATAATGCAGAAAAACACTTAGGGAAAAGCCTGAGAATATTCTGAAGCAGCCACTGGAGCAGATGATCACAGAAATTCACCTGAAAGAAGGAAAGAAGTTGCTTGCAACTTCACAAACATATGGTGCCTGCAACCTCCAGAGTGACTAAAATGCTGAAAGCTTCCCTAATCCAAAACTAAGCTGATTTTACACTACAAGTACAATTTTTTTTTTTAAATCCAGCATGCCCCTGCCAGATCTATAGCAGGTGCAAATCAGTGCAGGCTTTAAAGGACTAGTCGGAGCTCCAGCCGCTGAGAAGCTGGTATAAAATGAGATCATCTGCCGAAAAATTATGACAAAAAATTTCTATTTGTCATCTGCTATCTCTTATAATTGCTTCCTAATTTGTACCTTGACTCCTCTGGAAATCCAAGTGATTGACCCTGGCTGTTCCCCACCCTCAGAAGGCTCTGAGTCTTAATGCCTATTGGTTTGCATTACTTACCCGCAAGACATAGATTCTCAAAGGGTTTTGGTTGGATTTTCCTCCAGATAGAAGCCATCAAGCCATATCCTAATCTCACTTATACTCAAAATTCACCACACAGCCTAGGCCATCAAAAACCAGACCGACACCATCAAAGATACTCTCCATGACCACAATAATGATCAGAGGACTAGAGAACCTCTCCTAGGAAGACAGGCTGAGAGAGTTGGGGTTGTTCAGCCTGGAGAAGAGAGGCTTCAGAAGATTCTTATAGCAGATTCCCATACCTGGAGGGGCTACAGAAAAGCTGAACAGGGACTTTATATGACAGTTTCCTACAAGTCAAATACAAATGTTTTGCTCTTTGTGAGCCTTCCTTCAAATTTCTTAGTCCTCAAGTAAACAGGGATCTCCAAACGGAATGATCCAGTGGTAGGACAAGGAGGACGGATCGGAGCGAAGAGAGATTTAGATTAGATCTCAGGAAGAAATTCCTCCCTGCAAGGCTGCTGAGGCACTGGAACAGGCTGCCCAGGGAGGCTGTGGCCACTCCATCTCTAGAAGTGTTCAAGGCCAGCTTAGACGGGACTCTGGGCAGCCTGGTCTGGTGAGAGGTGTCCCTTCTCATGGCAGGGG
The DNA here is from genome assembly GCA_028565055.1 of Phoeniculus purpureus. Lineage (NCBI taxonomy): Eukaryota > Metazoa > Chordata > Aves > Bucerotiformes > Phoeniculidae > Phoeniculus > Phoeniculus purpureus. The sequence continues at coordinate 17,719,280 of JAOXOE010000874.1, forward strand.
GTTGGAACTGGATGATCTTTGAGGTTTTCTCCAACCCAAACCATTACATGATTTCTCTAGTGAGGATTTACACCTTAGAAAAACAGCCAGAGAAGCAGATCTGTCAGGAGCCCTTCCACCACAATTGGATTATTCCCACAGCAGAAACTGTATTTCAATGGTCAGACTGCCACGGTGACTTCTGCTTCCACTATACTTGTAACCCAGCGCTGCACCATCTACCTACAGCCCTGTAAAAGCCTGGTGCTAGCACAGGGACCAAAAGGAGCACCAAGGCAACATCAACAACAGCATTTAAGACACCACAGAGGTTTAAACAGCTGCAACTGGGTGGACGCCCGGCATGAGGGGGCTTTATGGATTAGTGAATGTTGGCATCCTTCTTCTGTAGCAGGAGGACTGGTAGGAACCATCTGCGTCACAGTGTATGGAAGAGTGCCACATGACACGGTGCCCAGGGGCTTTACAGAGCATCTATTCTCAGCTCCTTTGTAAACCCCAAGCAAGATGGCCCAAAGAGCCCAGAACAGACTAAATAGCATTAGTTTTTTCACATCTAATGCATCCTAGTCTGCCAATGGAAGAGGAGAGTATAAGGGAACCTTAAAACTCAGAGGAAGGACCTTGAGAGTCCCCACCCCATGACACAAGAGGGGATGGGAAATGTAACAGCATGATTGTCACTTTTCTTGAGCTCATAAATAAGACATCGTCCACCATTCCCAGCTCAGTATATGCATTATGACTACTACTTTGTCCAATTTCTGCTCATTTAGAGGAAAAGAAACCCCCCAGGAGACAAATCATGTTTGTGGGAGAGACAGAGGAAACTAGAAACATAGAATCATAGAATCACAGACTGTATTGGGTTGGAAGAGATCACCAAAGGTCATCTAGTCCAACCCCCCTACAACAAGCAGGGAAATTTTGAACTCGAACAGATTGCTCAGAGGTCCATCAAGCCTGATCTTGAATGTCTCCAATGATGGGCCCTCAACTACCTCTCAAGGCAATCCGTCCCAGTGATCCACCACACTCAGATTAAAGAACTTTTTCCTGATGTCCAGCCTAAATCTATGCTTAAAACTATGACCCCTAGACTATTGTTCCCTGCCTTTGTGAACAGTTCTTCCCCAGCCTTCTTATAGGCCCCTTTCAGGCATTAGAGGATTGCTTTTTCCTGGTTATTTCACTGCTGACAGTGCAAAATCTCAATCCCAGCCGTGATGATTCCCCCTTTTTGACAGTCAGAAGACAGCTAGTTTCCACTACCAGTTGAAGAAAAACCCTTGACCAAATCGTTTAGAGCTCCACACAGTCCTAGTTCTCCAGGACTGACTAGTGCTGTGTTCGATCTCCCACTTCCCACAGAGAATTCAGCTGGTTTGCACTTGCAAGCAGCAGCCCAGTTGTACTCAAACCCTGATTTTTATAACCACCTTATTAAACCTCATGCAACTGCTCTAGATTCTTAAAAGTGAACACAACACTTGGGAAACGGGTCCAGTTGGCAAAGAAATTCCTCCTCTTCATTTGCATAATTATAGGCTGTGCTTTAACACTACTTATGGTTGAGGGTGCCTGACACTTTCCATTAAGAAATTCTACTTTCATTTAGTGAAGACGTTGCCAAACTCTCTGTGCTTGGTTTTCTGTTTTCCTACCAATGCCTGTTTGTCTTGGGCTGAATTATTTCAGTAAGTTCAGTTAAAACAGTTTGGCTGTTTCCCAAAATGAAGCAAGCAGGGGAAAACAATTTGTCTACAAAGAAACAGAAAAGTATTAAATGTTTAATGGAGAAGTTTTCACAACCACATACTCTGGAGCAGGAACTTGAAGTACTGAGAGAGAACAGTCCATACGAAGCCTGTTGCTGGCCCCCCACATACCCAAAGGGATGATCAGAGGACTAGAGCACCTCTCCTAGGAAGACAGGGTGGGGGAGTTGGGGTTGTTCAGCCTGGAGAAGAGAAGGCTTCAGGGAGATCTTATAGCAGCTTCCAGCGCCTGAAGGGGCAAGAGGAAAGCTGGAGAGGGACTTTATATGAGGGATTCCAGTGATAGAGCAAGATAAAAGCTGGAGATTAAGATGGGGCATTAGGAAGAAATTCCTCCCTATGAGGGTCCTGAGGCACTGGAACAGGCTGCCCAGAGAGGCTGTGGCCACTCCATCTCTAGAAGTGTTAAAGGCCAGCTTAGATGGGGCTCTGGGCAGCCTGGTCTGGTGAGAGGTGTCCCTGCCCATGGCAGGGGGTTGGAACTGGGTGATCTCTGAGGTCCCTTCCAGCCTAAATCATTCTATGATATAGCAAATTCCTGCTTTTGGTCTTCATCTCCCCAAATTGTGCTAAATCATAGAAGGTGAGATGGGAGGCAAAATCAAGAGGAGTGCTTCCCTTTCCTTCCAAATCGTTCTTCCTGCCTTTTCCTTCCCATTTCAGAGGTAGATTATGCTCACTGCCATGAATGCTTTCTTTTGGGGTGGCAATGTGCTAACCCATCCCCATGGGGAGCAGAAACTGCTCTTCTGCATAAGTAGGATATAATGTAAGCTGGGTAGTCGTGCTCTCTGGTTCAGAAACCTCAAGGTCCCCCATTCACCCAGAAAAAGGAGCCATACTAGGGACTTCTCTTCCAAAGGGTATTACCCAATAAATGAACTGAGAACATATAACAATCCTTCTCCAACAACAATCAAAAGCCCCCAAAATCCAAAACCCCAACCCAAGAACTCCAAATTCTTCATCTTCTGACTCATCACTAAAAATCATCATTTGCCCTCTGGAAGCATCATGTTTGCTTCCCATATCAGCAAGCACAGTATTCAGTGTACTGAGAAGAAACACTGCTTCAGGGTTATATCACAAAGACAAGAAATCCAAATTCTATTCCTGGCAAATAACCAACACCAGCATTTGCAAATGCAACTGCCTGAAGCAAGGCACCAAAATCCCTATTGAGGCTCTTAAATAAGGAGCCTTATATCCAGCAGCCTTCCAAGACCAGTATTGTGGCATCATCAAAAATCTGTGCCTTAACTGTTTGGTGTCTTGGTGTCTCCAAGTCACTCAACTAAAGAGTTTAACCTGTTGGAGTATTTGGGGTGTAAAACACTGGACAAAACCCAATGATCCTTCCTACATCTTCCTACTGGCCACAGGTTTACTTCCCAGTTAGCACTGGCCATGGAAACAGCCAATTCTGTATTTCGCATCTCTGATAGGGCGGAAACCTTCTAGGACATAGAATCATAGAATCACAGAATCATTATACCTGGGTTAAGAATCCTAAAATACATATTTACCTTCACAGTGTAGCCAGTGACTGGTGGAGAATGATAAAGATGTTCCAGGTGTTACAATAGATTCAGTGATCACTCCGCTCAATGAACTTCTCCAGTGAAGTGATCCTGCTGTGGCAGGGGGATTGGATTAGATGATCTTTTGGGGTCCCTTCCAATCCCTAATGATTCTATGATTCTAGGTAACTGGAGACACATCATAGAGTAAAATAAGGACCTTGCTTGGTTTAGGCTAGCACAAACATGGGCTTTAATTCTCCTTATATGTGACGGCTGAAATCCTGTATATTTTCCCAGCAAATATTAGCCTTAATGTGACTTTCTAGAGCACTACTTGGCATCAGTAAACCTCCTCCATTACTTTGATATGGGGCGTTTGCTAAAGCATCAGGCTTAACACTCCCCAGTATTAGCACAGTCTGAGAGTTGCCATGGTGATCTCAAAGTAGGGGATTGCTGGCAAGTTTTGGAGAGATGGTAACTTATATATCTTAACAGTGCAGCACAAGCAAGTTTTCCATCACACAGGAAGAGCCTTATAGTCTCATAGAGTCTCGCTGTGGTGGCAGAGGCAACATTTAGAACCACTGTCACTGCCTTCACAAAGCTTTTTTTCCGGGACAGCAAGCACACAGTGAACCTCAGAACTTGCAGTTGCATGACTTGTGTAAGTCTGGCTACTTTCAGGGGTATGAAGTGCTTGTAACCAGGACTTGGGTTATAATTTTCTTAGCTCTCTATCTTTCTATCTCTTAGATGTAGAATGTGATAACAGAATGTAATAATTTTCACTAACACATATATAGCCACAAGCAAACATGACACAGAAAACATTAAGATTCAGTATTAGCACTCAGTTGTATGCCACAAATCACAGTCCCACTGAATTATGTTTGAAGCTACTAGACCCAAAGCAACGAAAAGTCTTGAACTTTACACACTGCCTTGAACCCAAATGTCATCCTAGCACCTTTTTTCATGGTAACAAATTTGTGCAGCTGGCATTTCAGTATTCATGAAATCATTTTAGTGGGAAAGAATAAATATATTGATTTTCCTCTTATATTGCATGATACAATTTGTCACCTAAACTTTTGAATTTTTATTAGATAAAGTAGTATCCCAACAGATAAAGAATGACTCTTGACCTCATCAGAGCCATGATCACGGAGTTCAAAGTTAACTGCGTTCAACAGTTAACTAAGTTCAACTCCAGCATATCTGGGTACTGCTGTAGTTCAGCTTTGCAGAGAAAGGAAGTTTTGTGCTTCTCAGATTACATTTGGGGTAAGTCTGACATGTTTCTTCAGAATTCTCAGCAGATTTCCTGAAGAGAAGCATTATCATGCCTTTTTAAAAAAAACAGCCGAGTTTAGCTACACAGTTATTATCATCTGAAACCTCCTCTCCACCCCTTGCACATGCCCACTCACACGCACATGCTAAATTAGTCTAACACACCTCCAACTACCAGTGATTCTAGTCTGCAAATGAGAAACTCAAGCACAGTGAAACTGATGTGGCAGGTTCTAATTCTGAGCACCTTTCCTAAAACCTAACCCTATGGCCTATATAACAAAATCACATTTATGGCTCACCTGATGAAGTTTGCTGGAGTTGCCTAGAATTCATCTGTGCATTGAATTTGTGCTGGGCAGAGCAAAGGTCCAGTAGATATTTACATGTCTTTGCTGTATCGGTAATGAAGGTGTGTTTCTTACCACTGAAGCTGCTTTCAATCATGAATTTTTTTCTCTAAAGAGGAAAAAAAAAAAGCAGAGCTTACTTCTTTTGTCAGTCATTACACTGGGGCCCTGAATGTTCAGTGGAATGAGCTTGTTCTTTTGTCCAGTTGTACTAATGCCTGGCTGCATGCCCTTTGGGTGAAGTAGATGTCTATCATAAATCAATAGTTAATAGTGATGTGTCTGTCACTGACAACATAACTACCCTGTGTCAAAAGTCAAGAGTTGAACTGAATGCATCGACAGCAGGTTGATAGAGCTGGCAAAATTTGGCCCTGAAGATTTAACATGATGAAACCAATTAATTTTTATAAATGAAAATATTGGCAGAGGGCCAGTTTTGGAAAGCAAAGGCTGGGAAATGTGTGATGTGGGTTGTCATCTAGGTTGTGTTATGGTAGATTGGGATGCCTCTGATGGCAAAGTACTGTTTAAAAGGGAACACAGTCTTGTCACCAATACTGGTTTTTTAACTGCCATCAATGTACTAAGAGATGAAGGGAATAATGAGATCTGAAAAGGGTGAGACATGATCCCATGACTTTGGAAAACAAAAGAAAAGTGGAAGAGAAAGAAGTAAATATGAGAAATAAATTAATACTGAATATGACATAAAGAGGTTTGGCATAGCAACACTCTGTATCAGTCAAGACCAGATTATGTGGTTTTATAGTAATTCGGCTCCAGCCTTGGCAAAAAGACTCCAGAACTAAATCCAACTAAGTACTGGATATCTTGGTTCCCACATCCAGGTCCAGCAATGATTTTAGACCGGTTTCATAAAGGATTTCCCTGCATGGAATGAGCATTATTCTGGCTCTGAATGCAATAAATTTATCAAAGGGGTACACAGGGAGTTAAGTAGTAGAGTGGAGAAGCAGTTCACTTGGTTCAAACTCACATGAGCTGAAATTCTCTCTGTTTCACGCCACTGGAATCTTAAACTGGCAATTCTGGTGTGATTTTTGACCTCATACACAATGATGCCTTTGGCACAGATCCCCAGGATGATGTCCCCTCCTGCTCCTTTCTTCTCTTGGGATACACGATAGAATAAAACTCCATATTCGGGAAGTTGCTGAGTGACCTTGTAGAGAAAAAATGCCTTTAGAATATGTTATGTAGAAAGAGGCATGGGAAGAAAAGTAGGTAGATGGGAGGAGAAATGGTTTTGAGTGTCTTTAATGAATATTCTTTCACTCTGTCAAGAAATCTTTGAAAACCCTTAGCAAATTTTCCTACCTGCTACCTCACAGGATAATCAGCTTGTTTTAGTATATCATAGAGCATTTGTTTTCCATGTGTAAAATGGAAATAACCCTTTCCCACAAATCTAATTTGAAGAAGTAAGAGGATTGTGTAGCTTCCTACAAAACAATTACAGTGCACTCAGCATTAACTGCTGCTCAGCATTTGTGTTAGACCTTGTTTCTTTCCATTTTCTTCTCCATATCTTTGTATTCCTGAGCAAATCCAGAGACCACAAGGTACAGTTAATATGATTATCTTAGTAAAATTATTAATGCTTTTGTGCTGGAGCTGCTCTGGCATTGTTATGGGCTTGTTTGGTTTCCGTTCTGTAATAGTGATGACCAACTGGTAATGTTAACTGCAGCAAAACAACAGCTCCCAGCCTGAAACAAACTCACTCAGGTACATACTCCCATTCCTTCATGGCTATGACCTTTTAAAATCAGACATAATAACTTTCTATTGTCAAAAGTCTTACATTATAAGGTCTTCTAAATTGGACCTCAAAGTTTCTCACCTAAATATGCTGGTGACTTCTGAGGGAATTTCACTGCCTCAGAATTCTCTTCAGTGCCAGACTTTATAGTACCAGATGTTCAGTGTCACTTCATTCTTACGCAGTGCTCATTGCTGGGTTAAAAGTTAAGTAGGATTATACTTCAAAGGACTGAGGAGCCAGCTTCTGCCCCTGGCATCTCACTGTGCAGAGGATAGATACACTAAGGAATTCACCCAGAGGTTCGGTGTGTGGTTACTTGTCTTTCTAACTCATATACTTGGCCATAAAATGTTAAATGCAACTCCAGCCCTTTATAAAACTGTGGTGTATGAGGAGGGTTTTCAGTCCCAGATCAATGTGAGGTTACACTAAAACTTTTTTTTTCTGGAAAGTTAATGTGCAATCCCCAAGTGGCTTTTTAACCATGAACAGATATTTTCAGTGATCAAAATAAAACACTTTAAGAAGATCTGTTTTTCTGAAAGTATCCATAGTTCAGGTCCTGAAAACTGGGGCATCTATAATCATTAGCTGAATCTGGGTTTTAATTTTTAATCCCTTTCGTATTAGGAATTTGCCTGTTCTTGCCATAGGGGCTTTGTTACTTTGTGTGATGTGTTGGCTCCTTCTACAGACTTAGTCATTGGAACGAATACTAACAAAGCTGCTTTTCTTCAATGGATTTGCCATGCGTGTTGGGACTGTCATTACAGCTAAGCTTCAATCTATTTCTTCAATTCCACTAACAGTGTTAGATGAGGAGCTAACATAATTAAACTGCAACCGAACTAAAATGATGCTATAAATAAAAGCAAGTGGCACTGCAGCAAAATGTCTCCTGATAATTATTCATGATCTAATCCCTGATATTTTTCATTTGACAGAAAGCAGAGAAGTTTGGGAGAGAAGAAAGTAAGGAAAAAAAAAAATCTCAAATTATCATGATATTCTAGAGCCCTTCAGAAATAGCCATGTGAGAAAATACTTCAGATAACTCTTTCCTCACTTCCAGGATTTACATGGTTATTTTTTTTAAATAAACAATCACCACATTGTATAAAAAAGTGGCTGAACAGCTGCTGGAGTTCCAGAAGTCAATAAAGTGCTTAGTCCCATAGTTTATAATCATCTCTAATCATCTCTAACTATCAGTTAAAGAAAATCTATCACGTAAATGTGACATAAATTATTTCAAGTGACAGTATCTACAGCCGAATGAATTCCTGAGATTTTTTTTTGTTGTCTGTTGAAATTAGCTCGCTGTATCCAAAAGCCACTAAATCAGGCAAGAAAGAGATAATAGCATAATTACAGCAAGGCTTTCTATTTCAAAACAGAGAAATAATGTTTGGGGTATGGCATGTTACCTTTAAAAATTCTAGTTCAGCTTCATCCTCAAATAGGGACCGATTCATACGATGCAATTTAGCAAGCTCTCGCTGTACGTAGACCAGGGTCATTCTCTCTATCCGGCTTGCTGGAATGTAGTCTTCGATGCGAAAATAGCTCTTTCCATGCATCTTTGAGAGAAAAAAAGGGGGGAGGGGAGCAGAAAGGATCCTCTTGTTATTTCTTGACATTTTTTGTGTGGTATGTCTCATTTTCAGGGTGACCTATATGCTAAAGTCACTCTGTTGCTATTTCCTAAAATGATGGGGGACAGCATGTAGAGTGCTGACAGCCAAACATGGCTTTTGCAGCAGCGTTCAACAAGGTGCTTAAAGCACACACTGGTTTTCTGTGCAGAGGAATGAAAAAAGCCTGGCCTGCAGGCATTCCTGCAGTCCTGCACTTAGCCTTGCAGCTACAGCTGCATTCCTACAGCCTACAGTGAGGGACCAGGATGGGTCCAATTAGAATCATAGAATCATTTAGGTTGGAAAAGACCATTAAGACAATTAAGTCTGACCATTCAGCCAACTGTACCCAGGCCACTGGTAAACCATGTCCCTAAGCTCCATATATGCATGACTTTTAAACATATCCAGGGGTGGAAGGACCAGGCCACTTAGAGGTCAATTCACCTGCATTGATTTATGAAATTGAAGATATGGCAGAGAACATAAAAGGGTATTTTCTGTACACTCAACAACTTGGATAATTCATTCAGATACACCATTAGCAACCTTCCTGCCTTTGCTTGTGGATTTGAGCCCACACGCAGAATAGCTGTGAATTCTGGAGTGTTTCTTTTTCTCTTCTAATCTCTTTAAGCCCCTTTGAGCATCCAAGCTGAATCTATGTTAAAAATTTTCTACCGATCTTCTGAACATTCTGGGCTATGTTATCAATTATCCTCTTAGTCCTTTATTAAGAATCTTTCATCACTTTGCCATATTTCCTGCCTAATTTGTCTGGTTCATTACTGCTCCTTAATGAAGCAAATGTTGTAATTTTATTGATTAAATTTGAAATGCTATTACTGAATAATGTAGCTGACAGTATGTGCCATTTACATTTCTGTAAACTCTATGTGACAAAGAAAATCTGCAAAAGCTGTCAAGAGAGATCTCTGAGAAATATTGTATTACTTATCCACACCTCAGAAGCATAATTGCCAAGCTCTGCTTGTAAAGCCAAAGCGCCGAGTTTCAGGGCAGTCTCGTCATTGCAATATAATCGCTCTTCCAAAATATCTCTACGAAGCTGTAGGTAAAACTGATGCCTTGTCAAGCCATGCCTGGAACACAAAACAGAACAAAAGAGGAGCCTTGAACAGTCACACTAAATACTACTGGTTTTCCTGCAGTCAGCAGATCCATGCACTTACTGGATAACATTAAAGTGGTTGACAAAGAATTTTATCCTTAGAAACAGTGTAAAATTAATGATGGAGGTTTTCTTCTTGGATTGGTCATTCCAGCCATCTGGGGCCACTTTGTAGAGTTTGGTCTCCTCATCCAAAAAAAAGAATTCTTTACCTGAAACGAGAATTTCAAGTTCTGTTATAAATCTGGAGATACTTCAGTAGCTCAAAGTCCTGCTGTCTTCACTCAGTGCTTCACTAGCAATAAGAAAAACCCTGGATGATAGACATCAGTTGAGATTTACTGTCTGTATCATGGCTTAACTTTTCACTTATTTCATGGATAATTTAGGATAGCTGTGTAATTTAGGGTTATAATTGTTAGATGCTGGTGTGGTGTGCTATATGCGGAATTACTCAAGAACTGAAGGGGCTCCATTCTTCTCACCATTAAGATTCTGCACCCCATCCTCATGCCCCCCACACAAGGTATGCTTCTTCCTAGTGCCTCAGCCATTCTTGCCATCAAAAATGTACTAGGGAGGTGTGGGTTCTGTAGATGAAATAGCTGAGCCTGTAGCCCAATTTTTATCTGAGAACAAAGACAGCCTTCCTCAATAATGTGTGTTTTGGAGTTGCTATTGGAACTTCATGGCTCACTATTATTCCAGTGCAGGACTGGGACACAGCCTTTTCTGCATGGAAACATCAGCCAGTAACAAAATGGTTGTGCTGGTGCAGCCAAGATAGACATGCTTTACATCAGCACAGTACAGCTTAAACCAACATACCTTACTTTTGCTTAAGCTTTGAATCTGCTTTCATCTGATGATCTTAAAGGATTGTAGTGGAATTCATTAGTAAAGTGACTACAGAGGCACTGAGGGAAAGAACTGTTACTGTACTTAGCTATGTCTCATTACCTTTCAGGTAAGCCAAGCCAAAGTAGAAATGTTCCACCAAGTTTGCGTATGCCACCACGGTGTTGAAAACATCTCTTGCCTTGGACTTGATGTCACACTGCACCTCAAGGCACTGCCCATTGAGCAGAATCACATTGAGATCCCTTTGAGACAAATAGGATTTCCCCTTTTTAGTCTAAAAACATGTAACAAAGAATGAAGATTGAGTGCCAAGTACAAGCAATGCAAGTTCTACAACATCTTGTCACTGAGGCCCCCTAGTCTCCTCTCTCTATATAACTGGATAGAGCTGGTCACAGCTCTATGCTGTTCCCTGCTTCCCTTCTTGTAAATTAATATTCCAAACACTTGTAATTTTAAAAAAAACCCAGTGAATCCCAACAAATCAGATGAGCATACTCAGACTCTACAGTTAACAGGGTTATTTGAGATTTGAGGTTAATTCCAAATTTTCTTTGCCCTCATTTTTACTGCTGTATGCTGTCAAGCTTTTAGCTTCTCTTAATTAAAGGTAGAGGATGTGCCTGCAAACTGTTTGAGTCCAATACATTGGCATTTATCTGTTGCATTGCAGATTTGTTCTTCATCTCAAAAGTGTTGTTCTAAAGTGACCATCCTTAGCTGAGAAGGATAAATTCAGCTATTTTCACACAACAGAAATAACTACATAACTACATCAACTAATTGAGAAGTAAATGACCCCCTTTCATGCCTCAATACCTCTCCAGGAGCACTAACTTCATTTGGAGGAGGACATGGTAAGAGTATGGGGTTGGGATTCAGATGCAACTTCAAAAAAATGCAACTACTAAAAGGTTGCTATGTTTGTTCTAAATTCTCAATGTTTATACTTACCACAATTGATCCAGGCAGCTGTAAGGTCACTGGTGGTTCACTAGACAAAATAATAAATTCTGGACCTGAAAACTGTAAGGAAGCAATTTAGAAATTTAATAAGTGTCTTCTTCATGTAAAGAAGATCCCAAACACCAATACCAATGAAACCCATTTATGTTGGTCTTATGCTGCAGCTAATTGACTTCAATGTCTAGGAAGGTGCAAATGCTGATTGAAGACTTCCCAATACTTAGGAGGCTCTCCTGTGTGGACTCTCTGGGGTCTAATTAGGGGTAAGATCATGTTGAAGCCTTTTCTTCTGTAAAGATGCTCAATCAGGATCCATTTCCTTTGCAAGGCACTTATTTTCATGGCATTTACAGACACTCGATTCTTCTGAGACCCTTTCCCATTTGATTCCCAAGTTACTATGAGGACAGTCACACACATGTTCATACATACATACACATCACTGATTTCATAAATCTAGCTTCCACAAGGAGATAGATTAAAATGCAGAGCTGCTTTCTGCCCTATAATGAAGGCTGACTTGTATTTCTTATTAGCAGGGATTGTATTATTTTGCTTTAACTTCAAAAAACTTGAGCAGCACAAGATAATTTTCTGTTGCTGAGGATCCACCTCAAGGAAGTTTTTAGATCCTTAAAGCAGACAAACATAACTAAATGTCTGCAAGTGGTAAGACATGGATCCTTACAACCGTTCTTCATGAATTAGTAATTTGACCCATTTAGATCTTTTTTTGAGAAAAAATCTTTTTTTTCTGGATTTTTGTGATCCAATTACCAAAAAAACATTATCCTTTTAATGGAAACATTAACAGAGCCCTACTACAAATCAGCAATAGATGAACTATTGGTTTGTCACACTCATTGCTAGCCATGGTACACACTGCACAAAAAATGTAAGTCCTTTGACCACCGTTGACCAGCTAAGTCTTTGATTAAGGGTCTCTGTAAATGTTCCTGTTGTTCTGAAGCTCCTGTCAAAGTAGTTGATGAAAACAGTACATATCATGTTTGATGCTTGCAGAAATCACACATGTAGACCAGAGAGGGTTCAGTGATAAGCTTTTCCTTATTCTTTATGGACAACAGCTTTCACTGCCTTCAGTTTTGAGTTATTACAACTGCATCATGCCTAATTTGGAGCTTGTCAATTTAAAATACTCATGTAATGAGATGACTCAGTAGTTAATATGCACATCACTGGTGAACAACAACTGGATGAGAGGTTTCTTTTTAGTGATATTCACATTTTGAAAGCAGCTTATATAGTTCTCATTAGTCACCTTTTCCTTCCTGTGGAACAAACATTTTTGTGATGCTGCAACTGTTGTGTAGTCCTTTGTAGACACAGAGAAGGTGGAACCTGAACTTAGTAGGTTTTGTCTGCTGTTCTTCTGATTTCCACCAGGGATTTCTTCTACAGCACTAGCTGACCTTCGAAAGAAATGTCATAGTGAGCAATACATATAACAAGCCCATAAAGTAATGCTTTTCTACATGAGCACAGGGAGAGAATGATTATGCTGTATAGAAGGAAATGTTTCATGGAAGTGGAATTTTGTTAATTACATTTTTAATAAATGCCAAAGTCACACAGAAGATCTTTTGATATCTCAAAGCTTTATCCTTTTGCATGTTGCAGAGTTGCTTCAGGGAACTGTTCATGTAGTTTCAAAAGGTTTTGTTTAAAGTTACTGGAGTAGTTTCTTATCTTTTCTCCCTGGTATCTAGTGACAGGACACATGGGAATGGTTCAAAAGCTGTGTCAGGAGAGGTTTTTTCACTAAGAAGGTGGACAAACACTGGAACAGGCTTCCCAGACACATGGTCACAGGTCCAAGTCCATCAGTGTTTAACAGTCATTTAGACAATGCTCTTAATAACCTGCTTTAATTTTTGGTCTGCCCTGAAGTAGTCAGGCAGTTAGACTTGACTATTGCAGTTCTCTTCTAACTGTCTTGTCACAGATCACATGTCTTTGTCATAAAGATGTTGTAGATATTTTTGTTTCTGTCAATGCAACCTCATAAAGATTAGTATTTAACTAAGAAAAAAGCTCTAAAATCACCTGAAGTTACTTTTGTGGGTATAAAAATACCATTAGCTCTAAATGAAAAATGTTGTATTAAAAAGTCATTATTTTCTGTAGAAATTATTTCCTGCTATTATTGTTCTGAAGTGAAGCATGCCAGACCTGACAACGTTATATATAGGCCATAGCTGTGCATGTGCTTCCAACCCAATTAACATTGTGAGATGTAAATTATGTTAGCTGGATTGCTTACAGAAATGAGCATGATGATATCAGTAAACTTTATAGACAGTAAACCCATCACAAAGTTTGCTGGTGGTTGTCCTATGATTCTATTTCAACTGCACTGTACTGTATGATAGTGGAAGAAATGCAATCGCAGGTGCTTGCAATCAAAAGTGGTGGTTACAGTCCCCAAAGTTCAATGGAAAATTGTTTGTTTGGAGAAGAGAGTCCACCTTGCAGCAGAAGAGGGGAACATCTAGTCAGCACGACTTTAGATCAAAGATGACAAGATGATACATAGGTTGGTGTTCAGAGGCATGGCAGTTCCTACAAAATGCCCAGTAAATAAATCTTCTGTTCTTAGTATCATTGCCAGGCGTGTGATGCGTACAAAGCTATCCGGATACACACCCATATAGGTATGTGCATGTAGTTAGATGGGAAAACAGAGACTTCTTTCTTCAAGAAAGCTGCCACTATCCTGCAACCTGCTTATAGATTCTTATTGCAGGTTTAGAGGTGTACTGGGGTATCTCACATAGCTCAGATTAACATGGCTGATTTATCAGGAAGTTCAAACTGTTTACTTGGTATACATTTAATTGATCTAAAGGGAGTATTTCCTGCAGTCCTGAACTGCTCGTGTCATGGTTAAAAGAGGAAACTTCTGTTTAACTGGGTCAAGAACTCAATTTAAATGGGATGTCGGTAGGGATTACCTAGTGCTTATCTATGGGATTCTGGTCTTTGTGGTGCCTAAGGGCTAACAGTACTTACATCTCTTCTTCATTTGGAAACAGCCATGACTACAGCTGCACTACACTTACGTCCAGTCTAGAAAACTCTTGTTTGGCAGCAGTGGTGCTTCTCTGGTTTTTGAAAAGGGGTTATTATCAGCAGTACAATTATCAGAATTCCTTGTCTATGTCTATGTACATGTCCTGGCTGAAATGAGGCTAATCCTCATGACAGAGCAGAGATCTTTACTGCTTGTCCCTGGGTTACCTATAATTCTTGAGTAAAGTGACAGCACGGAGTTGACATGGAAATGCAAATAATCCAGTGAAAATGATGGATCATACACATGGTCTGCCAGAACCATTCAAAAACATATCAGACCTCTGCTAATACGACAGCAAGGCAAGACCAGATCCAAAATCTGAATGAAGACAAAGTGCAGACTTGGCGGAATGCCTTGCCAGTGAAAGCAATGACTTCTCATACCTTGTCAGCAGGTTTTTCCCTTCCACATTCTGTACAGCTGCTTTCCAGTTGTTTCAGTCACAGAGAGCTATTGCTGCTTACCTGTCTGACTCTGTTGGAGACACACAAGGTACAGCTGTTCTATGAGGCCAGAGGCATCTGGCAGGACACAGTGGTGAAGAGCAAGGGTGGAAAAACTCATTTTGTTTGTTCTTTTATGGATTGTTCAGGGAAAAAACTCCTTTCACTAGTGCATTTGGACTGCTTCACTTGTATCCAAACCAAGTCTAGGTTCTACATAAACAGTAGCTATTATCAAAACAGCTTCAGATGGCCACCCAGGCATTTTCTGATAATGACATTGCCACATTTGCCTGCTTCATGTGGTAATAAAATAACTCCCATCCTTTAGGCATGCGAGATTTAATTACCTGTTTATGAAGAGCTTGTAGCTACTTTGTGTCCTTGACCCACTAAGGGTGGGATCCCATGACCTGTGTGTCTGTGGAACTCTCCCTGAAATCAAGAAAGAACATATCACAACTGAAACAATTGTGGCAGCACTCACCATCAGATCTTGGGACAATTACAACGACGAGAAAATTTAGACTGACTACTTCCTCTCATGTCCTTTCTTGGGCATGATAAATAGCTATTTAATAAGGCTAAGTGAATGCTGCACCAGCTGTATTCCCAATTCTCTAGTTATTGTCAGTTCCTCTTCATAACCCTTCGTGTGAATGTAATTTGGAAAATAGCTGTCTATGTACAATGGTGGTTATTTCCATATGTATGGGGGTAATTTGGAAACAGCTTCTGCTTTTCAGAAATTACTGCTGGATTCTTTGTTCTTCTGTTTCCAGGCATAAAAGCCATAAAACTTCTCTGGCATAATCAGAGTAGGATATAAAATCATTAAAATGAAAACTGTTTGTAAATATTTCACTCACTTTCTCCATTAAATATATTATGACTATTTTTACATCATAAAAATCTGTTGGGAATATAGGACAGTTCATGAGTCATTAGCAAATGCGATTTGTCTAACTTTTAATTGTCAGTCATCTCTGCTGCTACAGAGAAGATACGCATTGCTTTGTTGAAATAGATGAAGGCTGAAATTTAGAGACAGAATTAGAAAGGGTTATGCAAGTGGTAGTTCCATGAACATTTCTTCTAACAGGAGAGATGTTTTAAATCCTTTAGGAAAGGGTGGGAAGCTTAATTTTTTTTTTTTCATTTGAATAATTGCCTTGATCTTTACTTCAAAAATTGCATGTCCAACTGTTACATAGGCAGAATGATAGAGGTGATGAGCTATGTGGAAGCAATCATTTAGATCAGCTTTTTCTCTGAGTGCCTGAGACCTCACTCAGAATTCCAAAATGAAAAAAAATTACGTTGAATTTTAGTGCACCAAACATCAACTGTAATGTTATAAACTAGAAAATCTGCAGTTAGGCTGATAAAATATGCATTAACAAGTTTTTTACAAGCTGCAGATGGTAGAGACAAACTCAAGGCTAGTTACCAAAGCTAAGATTAAGTGCTGAGTTCTGAAACAACATGGTTTTAATGAGAAAGCTTTGCAAAATATCTCCACTTGCACTACAAGTTTCACATAATTGTATAAATATACTTGGACAGGCACATAAAATGCCTCATAGTTTTTCTGTCTCAGCTTTCACGACAGTAGTACAAGTTGGCTAGTTTCAGTTGCCAGGTTGCCATGTTTTGATCACAAATCCAACACACTTTTAATGTTTAGGGAACATCTGTCCCATAAATAAGGTGATCCTATAGGTTATTAAATAATTTTGTGTTAAATAAGCTTCTAAAGTACAGTCTGGATATAGATATTGATCTCCCTTGATAGTGGTACTCTATTAGATTATAATATTTATTTTCTGAGAAGAAAGTGTTTTTCAGACACTGTCTCATCAACAAATGTCTGCAGCAAAGCAAGCTCTCACATTCTGTGTTTTCTCCTGTATTTTTAGGGTTTTGTCTTACAAAATGAGCAGCTGTCAGTGTCTCAGTGGAAACTGGGACATGAACAAATACTCTAGAATGAGCCTTTGTCAAGTCTATTACCAGAAATTTTTTTAAAACAGATTTTTTAAGAAAAGTTTACCTTCACTATGTACCACTAAGAATGTGACTAACATGTATGTGTCACATAAGGCGGAGCTGCAGTTTCAGGCTTTTATTGTTGCTGATATTGATTGCAGCTTTGGAGCTTCAGAAAAACACCATTAACAGAATCACAGAATCACAGGAATTGGATGGGATGTCAAAAGATCATCTAGTCCAGTCCACCCCACCACAGCAGGATCACCTAGATTGAATTGCACAGGAACATGTCCAGGCAGGTTTTAAATGTCTCCAGAGAAGGAGAATCCACAACCCCTCCAGGCAGCCCATTCCAGTGTTCCATCAACCTTACTGTGAGGAAGTTCCTTCTAGTATTTATGTGGAACCTCCTATGTTCCACCTTACACCTTTTGCCCCTTGTCCTATCACTGCATGACACTGAGAAAAGCCTGGCTCCATCCTCTTCACACCCACCCTTCACACATTTATAAACATTAATGAGGTCACCCCTCAGTCTCCTCCAAACTAAAGAGACCCAGCTCCCTCAGACTCTCCTCATAAGGGAGGTGTTCCACTTCTTTCATCATCTTTGTGGCTCTGCGCTGGCCTCTCTCCAGCAGTTCTAGGTCCTTCTTGAACTGAGGGGCCCAGAACTGCACACAATATTCCAGATGCGGTCTAACCAGGGAAGAGCAGAGGGGAATGAAAACCTCTCTTGATCTGCTAACCACCCCCCTTCTGAGTCACCCCAGGGTGCCATTTGCCTTCTTGGCCACCAGGGCACATTGCTGGCTCATTGTCATCCTGCTGTCCACCAGGACCCCCAGGTCAGTTTCTCCTACACTGGTCTCCAACAGGTCAGTCCCCAACCTATACTGGTACCTGGGCTTGTTCTTGCCCAGATGCAAGACTTTACACTTACCCTTGTCATACTTCAATAAATTTTTCCCTGATGAGCTCTCCAGCCTGTCCAGGTCCTGCTGAATGGCAGCACAGCCTGCTGGGTTGTTGGCCACTCCTCCCAGCTTTGTGTCATCAGCAAACTTGCTGACAGTGCACCCTAATCCGTCATCCAAGTCATTAATGAATAGATTGAATAGGACTGGTCCCAGCACCGACCCTTGAAGGACTCCACTAGATACAGACCTCCAACTACACTCTGTCCCATTGTCCACCACTCTCTGGCTTCTATCCTGCAGCCAGTTCATGATCCACCTCGCTTCCTGATCATCTAGACCACATTGGCTCAGTCTGGCTGCAAGGATGCTGTGTGAGACCGTGTCAAGTGCCTTACTGAAGACAGACCACATCCACTGTTCTGCTGTCATCTGGTTATGATAGCTTCATAAAAGGCTATCAGGTTGGTCAAGCATGACTTCCCTTTGGTGTCATTAGGGACATGACTGTCGCTAATGAACCTCCTGTCCTTGCTGTGCTTAGAGACAGTGCCCAGGACAAATTGTTCCATCACCATTCCTGTGATGGAGGTGAGGCTGACTGGTCTATAGTTACTTGGGTCCTCCTTCTTACCCTTTTTGAAGATTGGATTGACATTTGCTGTCCTCCAGTCCCCAGGCACCTCTCGTGATCCCCATGGTTTAGAAAAGATGATGCAGAGTGGTATAGCAATGACTTCTGCTGTCTCCCTTAGCACAAACAGGTGCATCCCATCAGGGCCCATGGATTTGTGTCTATCCAGTTTACTCAACTTATCCCTAACCCAGTCCTCATAAACCAAGGCAGGCTCCTCTCGTCTCGACTTCCTTTGGAGCCTCAGCAGTCTGATATCAGGACAGCCCCCAGAAGTACAGAGGCAAAGAAGGTGTTCAGTGTTTTTGTTTTCTCTGTATCCTCTGTCTCCAGGGCACCCACCTTATTCTGCAGGTGGCCTACATTGCCTCTGGGTTTAGTTTTACCTGCAATGTATTTGAAGAAGCCATTTTTTTTGGTTTCATTCCAAGTTTAATTCTTGCATCCCTATATTCTCTCACCAGAGCCCTATAATCACCCCAAATGGCCATCCCCTCTTGCCGTGACCTATAGACTTTCTTCTTCCTCTTAAGTTTGCCCAATGGATCTCTGTTTAACGACACAGGTCTTCTGGCTCCATTCCTTGACTTCTTTCCTGTTGAGATGCTTTTGTATTGTGCTTCAAAAAAAGTGGTCTTTGAATGTTAACCAGCTGTTTTGGGCCCCTTTACCTGCCAGTGCCTTGTCCCAAGGGATTTCCCCTAGCAATTGCTTGAAATGGCCAAAGCTGGCCCTCCTGGAGTCCAGGGTTGTGATTTTGTTAGGTATTCTGTTCCTATCACACGAGACCCTGAACTCCACCATCTCATAGTCACTGCAACCAAGGCTGCCCTCAACCTTAACTCCTTCAACCAGACCCTCCTTGTTGGTGAGTACAAGGTCCTCTCCTAGTGGGCTCCTCCACCATTTGCATCAGGAAATTGTCACCAATGCACTGGAGTGTGGGTGTCTGGCTGAGTAGGACTTCCAGCAAATGTCTGGGTAGTTAAAATCCCCCACGAGAACCAGGGCCTGTAGCTGTGAGGCTGCTGTCAGCTGCCTGTAGAAGACCTCATCAACTTCCTCATTCTGATCTGGTGGCCTGTAATAGACACCCATGGCAGTGTCAGCCATGCCAGCCTGCCCCTTAATCTGCACCCACAAACTCTCAACTCTCTCTTCATCCACCCCTGGATAGAACTCAACACATTCCAGTTTCTCTCTCATGTAAAGAGCAACTCCACCACCATGCCTTGCTCACCTGTCCCTGCTGAAAAGGACATAGCTGTCCATGACCACATTCCAGTCATGGGAGCTGTCCCACCAGGTCTCTGTAATTGCCACCAGATCCTAATTACCTGACTGGACACAGATTTCTAACTCCTCCTGCTTATTCCCCATGCTGCATGCAGAACACCCAATGCATTAGCATACTGCAGAATATGTAGAGCAGAACTCGCGAAAGTAGGTTCTGCTGGTAATGAACTGACACCACTAATTCCTGGAGGCCAAAGTCTGTGTGCCCTCTCTCTGACAGCTGTTAATTAGCTAAATCTGTAAGGGGAAATGATTGTTAATATTGAAATTAATAAGTATATTATTATCTGTATTTACTTGAATGTGACAGCTACTTAATTGACACTTCAAAAGATTAATTGCATTTGCAGTCTGAAACGCTTGTTACTCAGTTCTGTTTCCGCTAAATCAAAAACTGTAGCCTTATTTAAAAGGCATAGATTGAAACATTTTTTTCTCAGAATCAGTAGTATCGCGTTCCAATTTATCTGTCTGTATAAAAAATGAAGGAATTCGGGTGTGTTTGTAACAAGAAAACAGATTTATTGATTTTAAAAGACAAGACACAATTTCTTTTTGAAAAACACAAGAAAGCTAGCCTGAGTTCAAGTCTGAAATATTCAGAAAAATCCTACTGTCTTTAGTATGTTCCAGTCATTTCTTTAAACAACACACTAAAAGTTAATATATATTTTTATAATTATAAAAGGTCCCCAGTTATTGTACAGTACACGATACAAATTGCCAACAAACTATTATTTAGCTCCTGCCAGTTTTGAGAGGACATGATATACTAAAAGATTTAGCATTTCTCACAAAAATCACATCAGGAAATACGTATTTACAAAATCAAATACATTATACAAAAAAACCATCACGTTATTCTGTAAAGATGTCGTCTTTAAATAATTAAAAAGTATATTCAATTGTAGTCCAAAAACTGGAAAAGAACATTACATTATCTCACACGTACAATCTACAAAAAGTTGCTTACCTCATTTACATAATATATTCAATCAACTGGAAAATAAAAGTTTTAACTTGTCCTAGTGTTATGATGTTTCTGTGCTGTGGGACCGAATAACGTAATCTGCCACTTACTAAGTGAAATTTAAATGATGGCACTTTAAAAAAAATACAGTATAAAATAAATGCAACAAAGGAAGTTTCCTATAAGGTAAGAAAGCCCTGAGTGATGACAGAATTACTGATTGGTAGCTCTAGAATTAACCTAATTAAAGTTTACCACCTCAGGCACAATTTTCCAAGTTTTTGAAAGGCACTCAAAAGTTTCTTTAACAGCCTCATTAGTTATTAACTGTAAGTCCAAATTTTCAGTGAAGATGAGTGGAGATGGGCAACTTGCTTTGGTTACAAAGTGGTGTTTTCCTACCGTATTTTAAATTCCTTAATTGAGTAACTTTGAGATTGATACTGAATGTTTAAATACAAGGCAATCACTTTAATATTGTATTGAAGGAAACTTGGAGAACACTTTAAGTATTCGGTATGTGAAAGCTCTTGCTGTTACCACTGAGTCAAAAAGAATTGAACCAAGTTCCTGGTAAATATTAAACCTTGTGAAGTTGTTCCTCCAGAGTTCAAATCCTTCTTTCAAAGACGTTATTTCAGAGTAAATTAATCCACAACTGAAAACTGCTATGTTTGCACCATAACCAAGAAAGTGCTTAAGAACATGCAAATAATGCTTTCCTGATTTAGATTTCAGTGAGGCTGACTTCACGCTCATAGGCTTGTTCTGGGCTTTCTTTTCTACAGTGAATTTCAGCCTTAATGAGCAATCCCCATGAAGAATTCTTACCAAATAGTTAGCTACTCAGGGCTTCCAATCCCAAAACGCTATTATATTTTTCAAAAGGAAAAGGAAAATATAATAAGACAAGAGTTAAAATTATAATTTTCAAACTAAGGCATATTTTACTTCAAACACTAGGAAGTCACTTTGTAAGTGGCTTTTACTATTTCTTAGTTAAACTGTTAAATTAAACTCAGGTCTACTGGCACATAAAATCACTAGCAGCAATGATCAAGGCATGCAAACTCAGAAGCATTTACAGTAAATTATGAATAAAAAAAGTTGTTAAATTAAAACCCTTTGAGTATTGCGTTTATGTTAATTATGCATGAATTTGAATTAACGTACTAAAAATGTTTATACTTACTTACACTATACTACTGACGTAATTTCAGTAAATGAGACCCTTATTATGTGACTCTTTTTTTTTGTCCTTAGCTAAACTTAAACAGCCGCATTTAGTATTTACTGACTGATACTGCAAGAAACCAGTAGAAATGCATTATACTCTCACTTAATAAGGTGGCAATTCTCACTGGGAGTTCAAAGAACCTCTACTTGCTACTTGTTCCCTTGTTCTTGTAAGCAGTATTTCTATGAACAAATTTGCTTTTGAAAATGGTAACAGGCTTGTGTGATTTCTAGCTTCCTTCTAAAATTCTTGTATTTGCTAAGGACCATCCAAACCGTACCCTGTAGATGAAGATGAGTAAAATACCTTTGTCTCTTACCTAGTCTTAGGTAGACCACTTACCTACAATGACTGAGTTTTGAAAAGATTATCAATATGTGCACTTTTCGTTCCTGTTTGTTCAAGACACTGCCAAAAATTTCAATGCAAACACACCAAATATTCTGCAAAATTTATTCTTCTTCACTAAGCCTTCTTTTAATCCTAAGGATTCTCTTTTACAATACCACAGTATTCCAATACTAGCCTAGCTATTTTCAAAATAGTCTGAATATATTTTCTAAACCTTTATCTTCTAAAGCATCTTAGACAACTTCATATCCGTAGAAACATATGTCCTTATATAGTTATGCAATTACAAAAACAAGGGAGCTGACAGTACACATCAACGGCAGTGAATATTTTGCCTAAATCTATTGAGCCTCCTATAGCAAAACCATTGCTGTATAGTATGCAAGTATTTACCTTAGCCATAATTGAAAAGAATTCTACAACACTATCAGCTATTTCAAAGTATATGCTAAATGGACTAATTAAATTATCTAAAAAGCTTGTTCCCATTATGTCACTTACAATGCTCAAAGGGTTAATGCAAGGCATTATATCAAATTAATCTTCTAATACTAGAACTAAGCACTGTGTGTTTATGCTTCTATTCCAGTTTTTATTGTTTGTCTTAAATCACCAAACAAATTAGCAGAGATACTAGAACTCCATTTACTGATTTGTTTTAAACCATATAAAAAGAGCATGTCCTGTTAGAGAGACAAGGGCCCAATTTTCAGAAATTCATACTGCTCTTCCAAATTAATATTTTAAACACTGAAATTATTGTTGTGTACTTACATTACTAATAAATCTATTTTTGCCAGCACTTTATGGCTATCAATGGTTGTTTTCCTTTTGTAAAAATGTTCTGATTTGAATTGCAGTGCATCACTAATTGTTTATTTTTTTTAAACACTGCAGCTGTCTGTTGGTGAGAATGACAAAAATAACAGATCAGTTCTCCTAGGGAAAACAAGGTGAAAAAAAGGAAATGTTTTAGATATTTAATAATACCTTGCTTGAAATTATACTTGTATATAGACCTATACATTCCTGAATGACAGAACAATATCTATTTTGTTTTTTTTTAATTAAAGGCAGTAATGCTGTAAATAATTTCATAGGTAAATAATTTAAAATCTATATTCCAAATTCTTATGGAACTTTTTAAAAAGAAGGTGCTTAGAGCATGCCACAGTACAAGAGCAAAACACAGAAATAATAATGGAAAACAGGGAGGGGGAAAAGCTTTAAAAAAGCTTTAAAAATTATTTAAATGAGAAAGATGAAAATAGACAAAGAAATTCTAGTAAGTATAAAATTTTTCAAAATTGGGCCCTATGTTCAACAATACCCTATCCCCCACACTGTTCACTGTGCTATTTGTGCTAATGGGGGAAATGCCTCTAAAGTAATTATGGATTCCATGTCAAGATTAAACATATAAACCATGTCAACTCTCATAATGTCTACCCTGTGGATACACGCTACACCTCTCCAGAGCACTAACAAGACACTTCAGAGCTGGTCTGGCATGCAACCGCATGCTACACATTATAGAATATGGACTGAGGTATTCGTATCTCTGTAGTTCAATGATTACTATAACCCAACTATTAAATAGCAGGAGTGTGCAAAACGTTTTATGTAGTTGATTAAAATTTCAGTAAATGTAAAAAAAAAAAACAAAAACAGAAGACCCCCAAACCTGTAAGTACACAATTCAGCTTACAGTTAACATAGCTCTTCTAAGTTAAATCTTCAGCATTTCAGCATAGGAATACACACTCCATTCAGTTTTCTGAATCAAGAACTGTTCCAATTTGTTTCCATCACTCACTGTTTTCAGAAGCTGAGAAATACATTCCATTTTTGTTAGGTCATAGGCTGGACTTGATGATCTCAGCAGTCTTTTCCAGCCTCAATAATTCTGTGATTCAGAATTTTGTTCAGTTTTGTTTTGCGCTTTCTGAACCATGAACAACTGAGTGGAGTGGGGAGCTAAATAATTAAAGATACTCAGGTCCCACCTTTTTCTATCAGTCTAGATTTACAATCGTACTCTTCTCAGCATAACAAATCCAACATTAAACCAAGAAAGGACAATAATAAGAAAAATCATAGTTCTGTCAACAAAAGCTTAAATGAGTACTACAGTATTTAAAAGAGCTGAAAATGAAGAAAAAAAGTTGAATTATTTCACTTTATTTTACTTGTAAACATCTTATAATGCACAATGAAAGGGAGTATACCTATCACAGCTTAGTTTTAGCATTTTTGGTGAAGGGTACAGATGTGCTGATTTCCAAGGAAAAATCAGAACACACTGAGTGATATATGCGATAACAAAATCTATGAGATTCAGTGCATTTATGAGTTTAGAAATAATGAATATATACCTCACTTTCACTTTTTACTGAGACAAAAGCCATCTACTGACATTAGTAGGAATTATGTCTCGTGGAATGAGCAGGATGGGTTCACTTCCCATTTCTGCAAAGTTTCATTTTGTACAACAACAAAGTTAGGTCATTTTAGTTGATGTGCAGCTGTATTTGGAGCATATGTAAACTCTAGCAATAAACCTGTTTGCTATGAATATGCTGTTCATTTTATATGCTTTTCTCCTATTTGGTATATATGACTTTAAAGTAATTTTCAGACACAATAGGTAAAGCAAAATAATCCTTAATTTTATTACAGTCTTTTCTGTAAAGTTGATCTTTTTGTGCTCTCATTCACTTTTTGGCTTTTTTGCTTATTTAATTCCACTATTTTAGTGTAGCAAATTCATGTGTCTGCATAATGAAATGTTTAAGAAGAAAAATTTGAGTTAACATCAATTAATATGGTCTTTATAAACTGTCATTATTTAACCATTAAAATGTAATATCTGGCTGATACCCCACAAAATATAGAAATTGAAAACATGCACTGCATTATGTACCTGCTCATTTATTTCTTTTTAGGTTTTTAAAATGAAAAGTAGGCAAGGGTTTAGAAAATATATAATCATGCTTGGGACTATGCTCAATCTATTTTGACATTTGAAGTTGGCATTAAAGCTAGTTTTGCTTTCCACATTCCCAAGCAAACTTTATTTGTAATAAAGTGAAATCCAGCTAGAAACGAGAAAAAATAGGTTTATTGTCATTCTAAGAAGGATATTAAAATCATTTCATAATAAAAAATCATTTTATTCTTTTGAAGGCTATATAACCTGTCCTTACTTCTTAGGGAATTTGAAAATGACAGGCACACCTTGTTGAATTAATTTAAGAGTTAAGAATAACAAAAAGGTCTAAGTCTTAGCTTCAGTTCTGTTTAAGGCACCATGTAATAGCCGAGGTACAATGATCCCTGATGTACATTCTTAAATGGCAATGGTCCATCTAGCCACCTATTCAAATTCTACACAATTGGGAATAAGTACAAGTGAGGTGTGCCAGTTACACTGCCTTACCTAATTTTTGTAACAATTTAAATCCACTTTAACAACAAGGAAATATTTTTGAAAGGAAAATTATGCAGGTTGCTACATTCCTTGCATTCTATAAATAATCTTTTCTAAGAGCAGCAGATTGAACCACTAGCAGGAAAAGACCTGGAATAGAAGAAAGTCATCCAAATGGAATGTTTTCCTGTATGTCCAGTTCAGCATAAGTAGCACGTACACTTTGTAATAATTATCAAGTAACTTCTTTTTTTAGCTTCAGTTTCTAACAACTACAGCACCACTCAACAGCCAAATGCACCTGTTCAGTGGTCCCACACATAGAATCAGTAGTCATCAAAATAGAGGAACTGGTATGGAAATAGTATCTGAAACTGTTGATTTTAAAGGAAGCTTGCATTGTTTACATGATGGTCAGATAATTAGGTAAGTTTATGATGTACACATCACCACATTCTCTTACAACTCCATTAAACTCACTTCTTGCACAAAGAAACTGGGAGGTCCAACCCTCCAGTATTATTAGAAAAAAATCCCCTTGAATGCTCACAATGTTAGCAAAATAGTGTCTTCTTGTTGTCCAAAGAAAAGCACCTTTTATAACAAATTTGATACATCTGCAGTCAAATAACTATGCCTCCAGTGTAAATCAAAGAAAATAGTTCTTTTGATATTTCACAGAAGTGCATCTAATTAAAAACCTATCTATATGAAATCATCATCATAACTAATAATTAACATTAAAATACTTTTAAAAAACTATGAAAAAATTTAAATTATTATAAGAGGACAAAAACATTAACATTAAGCTTTCCAAAAATCTTCTTGCATTCAATACTAAGAAAACTCTTCATATTGAGCGGCCAATGTAAAATGATTGTTTACAAAAAAAAAAAAAATCTCTTTTTCTAAACAGATCTGGCAAAATACATACAATCATTCCATTTAACAACTCCAATAAAATAATGTTCAGCACAGCTAAAATTTGACAACAGTCGACCTTCAGTCTTAATATCTTTATTTTTTTTCATATTAAACCCAAAGGGCTGATGTAACAGGGTAAGTGTTGGGGTGGGAAGGAGGTTTAATCTTAGACTGCAGTGTATGTATTTCCAGTAGCACTGCATTGTCTGATAGTCTGAGTAGGTGCAACGATGTGCTCATTATGAATTGGGTTCAGCAGGTTCTGCTGTACTCCACTCTCAAGCACTGGCTGCATGCAGCCCACCTGGAATGCTTGGTTTATCTCACTTTTCTCCCTCTTGGCTGGTGGCTCTCCATTTTCATCCATCTCTTCATCTATTTCGCTTTCAACTTCGCTGCCCTCATCTGCAAGAACAAACCACCATGAAGCTAGCACAAGGGAAAAACCTCTAACAACAAGGGCCTTTACTTTGCAAATAATTGTTGAAATACAAAAACACAGGAAAGATTAGCAATCTGTTAAAGCACAAACTGAAAATACAGAATTTTAATTAAATGTCAGTTATTATCTCAAATAGTTAAACTGACTCTCAACTCTGATCACTTGAGTTACATACTGTGGACAGTGTATGTGAAAAAAACAACTGCAATCTCAAAAACAATCTCTTACAAACAGTGTTAGCTTCACAATGCCTCTCATCTCTAAGACGTGATGAACAAAAGAGCTGTTACTCCTGGTTACAGACAGGAAAACGAAGGTGAAGAGATTTTTGGTGACTTGGGAGATTAGACTACTTACCTTTATCTATATTTCCAGGGGACACAGCATTTAAATCCCCAAACTGCAAAATAAAAATGAAATGGAGAGAGTCTTAAGCAAACATAAACTTGGAGTAACTGTGATGGAGCACATCTATGCCCCTCTGGTTTGAGCCTGATCACTCAAAAGCATGATCTTGGCTGCAGCCACATACACAGTACAGCAACTAATTTTCCATTCCATCCTAGTTTCATGCAACAATTATTGCTAAGTAAACTCTCAAAGAATTAAAAGAGAAGTGCAATCCCTTTTAAGATTACTTCATCAAACTACATTGTTTCATGAAGTAAATAATTAATGAAGTAAACATTTACTTGATGTTTCATGAAGTAAATAATAAATTATTTTGGACATCCGTTCTGAACTGTCAATATTTAACAAAGGTCTTTTTAAACATTTCCCAGACACAACTTTAATTTTGCTGGCACAAAAATGAAGAATGTGTCACAGTGCTGCAAATCTACCTGTAAGGCAGGTGAAACTCATTGCTGAGATGATACGCTTTACAGAATGTTAACTCATTTACGTGACCTCATTAATAAATATGTGAAGGGTGGGTGTCAGGAGGATGGAGCCAGGCTCTTCTCAATGTCATCTAGTGAAAGGGGCAACAGGTGTAAGCTGGAACATAGGGGGTTCCATATAAATATCAGAAGGAACCTCTTCACATTGAGGGCGACGGAGCATTGGAATGGGCTGCCCAGGGGGTTGTGGAGTCTCCTTCTCTGGAGATGTTTAAAACCCGCCTGGATGTGTTCCTGTGCGACTTGGTGTAGGTGATCCTGCAGTGGCGGGGGGATTGGACTAGGTGATCTTTTGAGGTCCCTTCCAATCCCTAATGATTCTATGGTAGATGTACAACCTCCCTCCCTTTACTTCCCTGAATCCTCTAACTTTCTCTTAAATAAGAGGCAGCAGAGCAACATGCCTTCAGCGAATCTCAAATGAAGGGAGTACATTATTTAGACAAATGCACTTCTAGCCATAAATGATGATACCAGTCTTTTTCAGAAGAATTTTGCCAATACCTGTGTCCAAAGCTGAGAGAGGAGGAAGGAAGAAAATGAGAATGTTTTTCTCAGGAAAAACACCAGTTTATGTTGTCTTACAACATTTGTCAGGCCATACCCTTAAACTTCCTCTGTCACAATCATTGAACATACAGAAACATAAAAAGGCATGAATCTAGTATTTACTACTTCGGTTCTTCCAATCTCACCTCCAGAAGTTTTGGATTACATATTTTCGTCTCATAACACCTCCATCTTTTAGAAGACCTTACACTATGTTTACATATCTAACTCACACATTGTCCTCTAAAAAGACAATAGTGTAGTAACTGTATACTTGTGTAGTACGTTACTGCAGATATAAAACAAGAGAGTAGGCTAATATGTAATTGGTGGATGAATAAGCAGAACTGTTATGTAGTCTTTCTGAAACATGCTATGCCACACGATATAAAATAATTTGAAAAATAAAGGTGAGCCATTTCCAATTTCTCTTGAATGTATAGCACCATTTTATAGGGTTTAATGAACCTATCCATATACCTTGAAGGAAGAATGATATCTGAAGCCATAATGTACAAAATGACTCATCAGTAACATAGACTATTATACAGAGTCCTGCATGTAAAAATGTAACAAATCCCGCATATCTTGAAATATATCAGGCACTTTTGAAGGACAATTATTTGACGACAATTCATGCATTCCTCACCAGCTCCACTCAAAATAAAAAGTTAGATGAACTACTAGAACAAAAGGAGATGAGATAAATTTCACCTTGCAGATGCCACAGCTGAGTGTTAAAAACTATTTAGGAATTGAGATTCTTGACTCCTTTTAAAGCCAACAATCTTTGCAACACATGTATGACAATCACCTGTGTTGCAAACCATTGATGGTTTTATCACGTGTGTTTGAACAGTACTGTACAAGCCAAAATTCTGCCTGTTAGCCATCCTATTCCTATTGATACGACTCTCAGGTCACTTGTGTTAGCATTTGTGTAGGAATTCAAAACGTGCTAATATATATAAACACAGCCACATAAACAACACTTTCCTATTACTCTGTTCTTTTTTTTTTATTTTCACATAGAATACTCAGTTCTTGAAATCTGGAAGAGGGTTGTATGTTGATCAATATTATTCAAACTGTGCACCTGAGCCTGTATGCAGAACTGTAAAGAAGCAAGGTCATTGGAAATAACTGGTACTTAGAATCCAATGTAATCTTAGTACTCTGACAGTCAACCAATTAAACCAGTTTGAAATAGCTGTGTATTTGTAGCTCAATCTATAGTTAAATTGCAGAATATCCTACAGCTCCACACAAATGTCTAAAAAACTTGCAAACACACCTAATTCATCGCTACATTTGGCAATCTAGTCTCTTGTGTATTATCTTACCTCTCCCATAACTGCAATAGGTGTCTCTCCTGTTGTCTGAGCAACACGATGCTCTACTAAGTAAAACATGTATTCATCATAAAGCAAACGGATCAGATGAAAAGATCCAAAGCTAGCAGCACTGCGTAAGGTTAAATCTCGAATCACCATTGAGCTATTAAAAAACAGGAAAAAAAGAGTCATTTTAACACTTATCCATTCATCTCCAATTGAAGCGATAGTCTCAACATCAGTGTTACCCACAATGATGACACATATTCATGGTGTCTTTGGAAAGAGATGTTCCAAGAAAGAATATAATTTGCTTCTCTCCTTTTTCTGAAGGTACTGTTGGACAACACTTTACATAAGAGGTAACCAGACTGTTTTGTTTGGTAACATAACTACCAATGCTTGGGTACCAATACTTGGGTATAACTACCAATACTTAGACATGTGTAAAACCTAATGTGAAAGAAAACCTTGTTGAAAACAAAACAAAAAAATAGTAAGAAAGCTATTTGATTTTAAGCAAACTAATTAGCTTAAATAAGTGTCTTTTGTGTCTTCCCAGTATAAATGTTTTGACTGCCACCATTTTAAAAGCTTGGACCATGAAATTATGAAAAGATAGGCTCATCTCTGCATATTATATTGACAAATTCTGCAGATAGTTACCGTGGTGTTTTTTTAAAGAACCACGCTTACTCTGATAACTTCCAGTAAGCAGCTAACATGGAATGCTTCTCTCACAGCACTTTTTAAACACTGAAAATGCGTTTTGTCTTCCTTATCTAATAGTTACTGCAGTGTTTTAATAAACAATATTTGAAAATAGTGGCTTAATAATTGTGTAATTATTCAACTCAAAAATGTTATAGTATGTTTGCAATTTGGGACAAAAATCCACCTGCATTCATTATCACATGGCCCTTAGAATAATAAACACGGATCATTTAAGTCCCTGGCAATTTGAAAATAACCTTCAGTTCATAACAATAACTTTTTGAAAGAACCTCCATGTTTTTCATGTCTTAGTGAGCCACTGCTCAGTATTACATCTGTCGACTTTACTACAGTGAACAGTTCAGCAAATAATAGAACAGCTGGAATGTAATCGAGGTGCATTAAATACTACCTGTAGAAAGACCATTTCAACAGAAATTGTCGTGCTGCTTTAGGAAAGCTCGGTCTTCCTTCATATGGTTTCAGTGCTTGCATCATTACATTATCAAGCCAGGCAGCCCACTGCTCCAGAGTGCTCTGCTGCTGAAGAGTCATCTTGAAATCTGTTTCCAGTCTCTGAACCATGTTGTCATCACACTGGCACACCCAGGAAGCCTGCTCCTGTTACAGCACATTGGCAAGTCTTGAATTAACAACACACAAGCCAAAGTACAGATTGTAATTTTTTCTCAAAGATTCAGTGATTTAATGGATGAAAAGGACAAAACACACTTGCTGGTCAAAATACAATGCAGTTTTTGAGTCTATCATACTTTTTTCTGAAAGCAAAAGAATGGGAATAGCATAACACATAAAACCAGACATCAAATACTGAGAACAAACATTGGAAACAACAGAAGTATGTTTAGTTTTTCACATTCACAGAATCACAGAATTTTAGATTTTGGGAGGGACCTCTGGAGATCATCCATTCCAACACTCTTCGGTCAAATATTCCTGATTTGCTTTTGTTAAGATTATTAACAAGTATTTTAAAACACTTCACTACTAAAAGAGACAAACATAGAACTATCAGTAACATGAACCATTTCACCATTTTCTGAGATGGGCAGAAACGCAGGTAAACTAAGCTTAGTTAAAAGACAAACTTACATAATATAGCTAACTGTAAACTAGTTCTAATCTGTATGAATCCTGTAAATTTAAGCATAGGCATTTAGATAAAGTATACTAATGCTTTTGTCTTGGAAATAATGACAGTCTCTACTTTAAACCAATGTTGTGCATTTAATTGCTTTTAGAGACACTCAGAAGTTAGGCTACTATCTGGTATCTCATTCTAAGAAATAATGTATGCTATGACTAAGATATCATTTATGGTACCCATTCCAAGAATGTATTTGCTCCATATTTGCATACAAGCTGGAAGAATACATGCACCTCAACATAGTAAACAGAAGCAGCTAATGGCTCTGATCTCATACTTTCTTGGAGTGTAAGCTGTTTTGTTTGGACTGAATCACTGCATTTATGAATCTGCAAAATGTTCTTATTTCACTTTCTCAGTAGAATAAGGGCAGCTAACAATAAAGTTCAAAGTCACAGGGGAAATAACACTTGAAAAAAAAAAAGCCCATTATTTAAATTTGTTTTACCTGAACATTGGCAAAATCAACACGGTTAAGATCATTGAGCATCTGGTTGATCTGAGAAGTATTTTGAAGCACAGCTCTAGCTGCCTGAGCCAGGTGATTAAGAGATGTGTATCTTCGCAGAGTCTGGGCAAAGGCACTTACAGTGGCAACCTATGAATAAATTATTAATTAAATTAAATTATCAATGTATTTAAATATTCTGCTGTTTATCTGTAGATTAATTCTACAAACTGAGTCTTCATTTTAATACTTGGCATTAATGAGTTCTCATATGTTAATTATGTCCAGGTATTAGATCAACTAATGCATTCCTTACAGTTTTTTGACAAAACCAAGTTTTGTTTTGACACAAACAAGTTCCTCCTCCGTTATTTGATGAAATTTAGCATTCCAGTCAAAATGCTTTTAGATTATACTACCCACTTGATTTGCCACTGCAAGAATAATACTGGAACAATTCTGTCTACCTTGGTTTGTACCATCCTCTGTGGAATATTATTCATGGCATTTGAAAGCCAGCCTTCAAGGCTTTTTGCAAAATTGCGAATGGCTTGGGTCAAGGCACCTGTGCATTAAAGAATAAGAACAGAATTAAAAGAAAGCAGTGTACCTTTCTGGAAATGTTTTGCATTCTTGGTACTTACATACTCAATATTCAGGTCCTCTACTTTTATTTACAAATCATAAATCCAGCCTGGGTTCAAAACACCTCATTTAGATATAGATTATACAATAATGATTTCAGTTTTGGTTTAATAAGTCATTCAGACTTCCTCACTTAATAATCTCAAGAAGCTTGTGAGCAGCTGTACTGTTTTGGGGACTCCTATAGAAGAACACCAGAACTGCAGAAGCTGGGATGGAACCTTCCATCACAAACTTTTAATCTAAGCAATGCTTTCAAACAGCAAAACTCTGGAAAGAAATGCCAGTTACACACATTTTGCAATCCAAAAGTAAACTTAAGCTACGTCACAGCGCTGCTTACTTCAGTTTTAAGGAACGCAGTGCTTAATGATATAACCAATAAGCAAGATATAGAAGCGTGTATTTCACTGACAGGTAGCAAGATTATTCAAATGGCTGTGGAATCTGTGTGCATTACTATAGCAACCACAGGACTGCTGAGTGGCTGACAGATACACAGAAATAAACAGAAGAAGCCCTTACAGCATTTTGCACTGCTCAAAATATTTCTTAATAAGAAAGAAGGAAGAGGACAGCTGGTATTTTCCCAAGGAACTATGCCTAGGAAAAGGGGAGTATGTCCTGAGTAGTAGAAACCTTGCGTTCCCATACCTACTACTTGCTTCTTGACAAAATAGCACCCACTCAGAAAGTTGCAAAAAGGAAATAAAAGCAAAAAAATTACAGGTTTCTAAAGAGTAGTGGAGAGTAAATGCAACAACAAAAGAGAAGAGGAAAAAGTAGAAATATAATAATAATACTTATTTTCAAACTATTTTAACTACATGTGAGAAGAACAAGTGCAAGTCAAGACTGAATTCGAAGACTGAATCATCTGGTAGAGTAAGAAATTAATGCTGACAGAACTTGACTTGACTTTGAGAAATGGCTCTTTTACTGTTTCTTGAATTGTTGATTATCCTTTTTTTTTTAAATAAAATTTTCTACTAGCAAAGTAAATTTACTGAAAGAAAAATAATGTATTATTAATGAAATCTTTTTAATGTCATCAAATTTGCAGTGATAAGCAATAGAGTCCATATCAGTAATTTATATAACTCACCGCACATTTAGATGCTTAGCTGAACGCTATTTTATCTTATGAAGTAACTGTAGCAGCTGAACACTCTATGGTAACACGTTTTTTTTGCCCCATTGAGATTTCCATGTGAAGAACCAGCTTTTTAATTCAATCCTGTCAATCACCCAGCTCACTTTATAAATTATTTCTGTGCACTTACTAATTAACTATGCTACACAGATTAAGAGACAAACGATGGCAATCTCTGCCAAGAGCTTACTTCTTCCTTAAAAAAAATATTAAAACTGCCTTTCAGAATGGCTGACCGTCAGATTTTACACATCTCCAGTTGAAAAACGTTTTTATATCACACAAAATTTACCAAAACCCAGATTTATTTCACTGACAAGCAAACCGCCAGTAAAGATTTCCTGCAAGGGAGTACCTGTGAATAGGCTTATGGAGTGCTTAATACTGTTAGAGTTACTATAGCAGAGGTGGTGCTCACAGCGTGCCAAGATAGCTTTGCAAAGCTACTTTCATTAACTTTATAAAGTGACACTTCTTTTTCCAAGGAATGGACATAGTATGTAGGAGTTGTGAGATTTACAGTAGTTGCTGAAACGATGTCTTCATAGTACTTAGCATAATACAGCATGCACAAGCCAATAAATGTTTTGCAAAGGAGTTAAATTTTGTTCACAGAAATTATTTTCTACCAGAAATAGCCATAAAAATACTGGGAAAAATACCAGAACAGTGATGGATTCTAGCAAAACTAACTTTGAAAACTAAACTGTACTGATGGGTAATGGTTGAATGGCCAGACAGCTACTGACTCTTTCAAGCAGGCTGTATGGCAGAAAAGATAGCAGACTGGAATAATAAATCGGACTAAACATTTCTGACATAATTCTTCGTTACCTTAACAGTCATTCAAATTTACTTCAGCAGCAACTGGTCAGGAACAAAAGACTAACTGTCCGAAAACGGAACCACAAAGATCATATAATGTTTTTCCCTGAATAATTGAGTATTAATATGCAATATTAAAATAAAAACTACTGAGTTTAGTACAAGGGCTGACATTAGTTCAGACTGTCTCAGAGACACAGAACTTAGCTCTGTCAAGTAGTCTATAGCAAAGGTAAAAGGAAAACATTTTTATCTTAAAATATAACATGTAGAAAAAAGAAGTATCTTTAATATGAAACCGTGTTGAAAAGCAGATCTTCCAGTTGAACTAAAATCCTCTGTTACTTTAAGCACAACTTCCTACACAACAAAATTAAGGATAAACCATATACTTCCTAAATATCAATCTTATTCCTAAAGCTGCCCTCTGAGGCACAAGACCAACACCATCACACGCACACTCATGCAAAAAAATTCTTACAAAATCTTGTAGGTGTTCAACTTACTAGGAATAGGTCTAAGGACGTCAGGAATGAGAATCTCCACCAAAGCCTGGTAAATCACATGGTCACAGTTACGCATCCATTTCAGAATAGACTCATTCTTGCACAGAGTAATCAGCTTTGCTTTTGGAAGGCGACTTTCTATTTCACTCAAATTGCTGGTGTGAAAAAACATAGCAAATAAATAAATAGTAATGCTTTTGCAACATGAAATAGTAATGCTTTTGCAACATGGAACTTAAAATCTATTATTTTAGATCTTGTATCTATCTAAAGATTTGGAGATGTCTCAACTACATCCAACATAACTTCTTTACACGTTGTGTCTCACGGAAACAGATTTTTAAAACGCCTCTGTAGTGTGCAGAGAATGATCCTTTTGGCTTAAAAATCCCTGGACAACGAGTGGAAAAAAGACACTGTTAGTGTTGCTGTTCCAGCAAATACAAGAATGGATGACAAAGTAATTTCAAGACGGCCCTTTGGCATACAACTGGCCTGCCCAAAAAAACGCTAAATGACATAAATTTAATTTGAAAAACCAGGATATGAAAGAGATTATTATCCTGCAGTTAAAATCAGTAAGACATTGTATTTGACACTTTTATAGCCAAGGAAAGCTGTAAACCAAGGGTTGAAGCATTTACTGACCTTGGTTCGGTAATAGTAGTGCCATCAGGTGGAGCAGAGGGAGAATAGCGCCAGAAAGTTTGCCACAATTTTTCTATCAGGCTGAACTGAAGATTCACAACCACATCCAGTATTGCCTGAAAAAATAAAACACAAGTGCAGATTGTTTTCTACCCCCCTACTCCTAACTCCAACTAGATCTAAGGCTTTTTTCCTTTGTCACATAGTTGTGCAAAGGCCAGCGGCATCCTGGCCTGCATTAGGAATGGTGGAACCAAAAGGAGTAGGGAGGTGATCATGCCCTTGTACTCGGCACTCCTGAGACCGTAACTTGAGTGCTGTGTCCAGTTTTGGGAGTCACAGTGTAAGAAGGACATTGAGGTACTGGAGCGGGTCCAGAGAAGGGCAACGAGGCTGGTGAGAGGTCTGGAAAACAGCCCCTGTGAAAAGCGGTTAAGGGAACTGGGGTTGTTCAGTCTAGAGGACAGGAGACCTTGCTCTCTACAACTACCTAAAAGGAGGTTGTAGTAAGGCTGGTTCTGGTCTCTTCTTCCAAATTACTAATGATAGGATGAGAGGAAATGGCCTTAGGAAGGAGTTCTTCACTGAAAGAGTCATCAGGCACTAGAACAGGCTGCCCAGGATGGTGGTGGAGTTAACCATCCCTGGAGGTGTTTAAAAAAACCAAGCAGACAGAGCACTAGAGGCCATGGTCTAAGAGTTAGGAAGATGTTGGGATGAGGGCTGGACTTGATGATCCTTGAGGTCCTGTCCAGCCATTATGATTCTATGATTCTACAATTTTCATGATTCTTAAGTTACAAGTAATATCTGTTTTGGTAACTTTGACATCCATAAATTATCCACGATAAACTACTGTGCACAGACACTTAAGTGCCCACGTATGGGAAGCCTCCAGAAATAAGTACGGCCTATGTAAACATATCAGGAAAATTCACCCAAGAAACATATTTAATGCTACTGCAAGCACAAAGGAAAACTTGTATTTTACTAATTTTCATCGTTCGGTATAGCTTTGAAAGCACCTTAAAAAATAGGTTTTAAAACATCGCTTAATATCAAACATGGCTTAAACATCTCAATGTTTCTTTAAAATGAGAAAAAAGTTGCTGCTTTTGATGTAAAAAGTTATAATTTAACCTAATTTACATTTCCAATTGACTAAGCAAAAGGATATGTGCAATCTGAAGTCTAGTTTCTCTAATGTTCTTTAACTACATTTCATTTTCAGTGCATATTATAGATATTTTATATATATAATATTTTTCCCCCTTTTTTTTCCAGAAAAAAAAAATTCCAGTGAACATAAGCAAAATATCCTGGTGGAAACTCACATAACACTAACACGGCTGCAAAGTATTTGGCGTTACTCTCTTGCACTGACCTTCACTAGAAGTCATGAACTTAAAAAAAAACCAAATGGTTTATAGGAAATACCTCACAGTGCTCTCGATAAAGACTCTGCAGAGATTTGATGTCCTCAAAGGTAGTACCATCTGGTAGAGAAGATATTTCAACTTCCCCAAACTCTGGGAGTACTCGAGATGCATCTGTTTCCATGACAACATAATGAGAGAGAACTGTTGTGAACACTGCCAGTTACAGTATGATTAGGATAAAAATTAAGGGTGATATAAAGCAATCAATTCCAAAAGCACAAATTATTCGAAGATAATAGTCTTTCATACCTGTAAACAAAATCAGCCAGCATTTTTTAATCATAAAGAAATACACAATTAAGAAGATGTGATGTACATACCAGACCTTCATAAAAAAGCTGAACAGAAAAATTTCAGAATATTCCATGATGAAGGAAAATTTCAGTACATCTTATTTATAAAGATGATGTATTTTTAAGTTATCTTATTTATAAAACCTGCTATCATACCTAAAAACTGCTGATGATGTTGACTTTGGGCAATTACAGTTTGTTCAACAGACGTGCCTGTCTGTTGACCACTTCCTGTGAAGCCATCTGCAACTCCATCCACTTTCTGCATTGGCTTATACCTACAAAAAATACCAAGTACAAAATTATACTTTCTTTTATCAGTGCTTGATAAAAAGATCTTGATAAAAAGATCTATGTTTGCTCTGAATTCCCCATGTCAAAATTAAATTCTGAGCAAAAGTAACACTACGCATTTGTATTTATTTTGTAAATTATTTTGTAAATTTATTTTGTAAATATTTATTTTGTAAACAATTGCTAAGGAAGGTTAGAGCATTAATTATACATCACAGATGTCATAAAGGTGATATTACAGCACTACCGCCAATTTCTTGAGGAATTTGGATTAGTAAGATCATGTGGTAAGACCAGCTAATTTACTCCCAAATAAATCAAATCCTTCCCTCTCTAAGCAGCCTGACTTCCCAATAGTTATGTAATGTAAGAATGTTTCATTAAAGAACCAAAAAATGGCTTGGTTTGGCAAAGACATCACATATCATCTATTTTGAAACCAACTGCTATGGGCAGCAACATCTCACGCTAGGCCTCAAAGTCCCATACAACCAGGTCTTGGACACAACCAGGGATAGAACATCCACAACTTCCCTGGACTACCTGCTCCAGTGAATCGCTACCCTCTCAGTGAGGAATGTCTTCCTTATTTCTAATCTAAATCTCACTTCTTTAAGTCTGAAGCCATTACCCTTTGTCCTATCACTACAAGGCCCTGTAAAAAGTCTCTTCCAGTCTTCCTTTAGGCCTCTTCAGGTACTAGAAGGCTGTGGTAAGATCTCTTCAAAGTGTTATCTTCTCTACGCTGAACAATCCCAGCTCCTTCAGGAAATGTTTTGTAGGAGAGGTGTTCCATCCCTCCGACCATCTTTGTGGTCCTCCTCTGGATCCACTGCGCAGCTCCATGTCTTTCTTGT
Source organism: Phoeniculus purpureus (assembly GCA_028565055.1). Classification (NCBI taxonomy): domain Eukaryota; kingdom Metazoa; phylum Chordata; class Aves; order Bucerotiformes; family Phoeniculidae; genus Phoeniculus; species Phoeniculus purpureus. The sequence goes on from JAOXOE010000874.1 coordinate 17,758,120, forward strand.
TTTGGGGCCTCCAGACCTGTGCCCGGCAGGACCTCGTTGCCATTGTCCCACTCTTCTTCAGGTCACTATATTCAGTGACATGAACAGACAACAGGGAATCTTCTGCATTATGTGTCTTGTCTGCCTACTGGGTCTGTCCCAGGAAGGCAGAATTTGTTTCCAATGGTCAAGCTCCCTTTCACATTCCTTGATGCTTCTCAACCTGCTCACCTCCTCCCAGAGCTCTTGTCACGAAGCACAGGGGTTCCTCTACCTAGGTGCACCTCCCACAGGTGGGTTCAGTGCTGACACCATATCTTACCATGAATATGTATTTATACTGTAAGTACTTCAGGAATTGATAATAAGATCATTTCAGATTAAAGTGATATCCATCTTTGAAATTGAAGTTTGAAGTTGTGTTTTCCATACCCCAATTGGGTCTAAGGCCACAAAATATGCTTACTATGCTATAACAAAATGTCAATTCAATTGGATTTTTGGGGCTAACAGCTCTTGCTTGATATGCTGTTCCACCAGTGAATTTCATAACATTAAACATCTTTGATATTTCACTTTACGGCGATATGGGAGGCCAGTGACCTAAGCCAAATTAAAACCAGTTTCAAAGAAATGTACTGATTTCCAGTTTCTTCTTAAAATTTTCTGTCCAAGATCATTTCTCACATGCATATTCATACACTCTTTCAGCGCCAGCACAGCTGTTTGTGGTCACTGTGCCACTGCTCTCAAACAATTCTGAGTTTTGCAGGATCCTCAGGAAATCACAGATGTGTAAGGAAAATACTCAAATGAAAACCTTCAGGCAAATCACTACAGTCACAGTAATTCTTGATAAGGAGAGGAACTAAATACCCAGCTTAATAAGCTTTCTTATAAGCAGCTTATATGTAAATGATACAGTAATGAAAACAAATGGCAAACTCTGAAATTCAAGTTATTCGGCTTGTGGGATAAGAATTCAAGATGCTTAAGAAGAGTCTATTTGTATCGTATTTCTCTTTATTGCTTTTTTGCAGATATTTTAATCTTTTTAGGTAAATACGCTTTCATGTTTACTGATACCTAACTTCAGTGACATCAGCTGCGTATCTAGCAAAAATTTGTTTTTCATAGGAGAGAAGCTGAACCAAAGTTGATTTAGAATTTCAGCTTTATGGATCAGATATATTAGTAATTAATGATGTTAATTTCACACTTTACCTCTGCTTCTGCTGCATGGGCTGTTGTCTCATAGCCATATATTGCATGTCCTCTTGTAGACGATTAAGAGGAGAGTCTGGCTTGACACGAATCCCGTAATAATGATACTTGGAGTTCCCCCTTTACGAAAGAACAGAAGGTAAAAGAACAGTAACACTAGCTTTTATGCATCTACTTTCCATTTACTTTGCATTTTACATTGTCTGGAAAATAATACCTGCAAATCAGGCCTGTTCTATATGGGTGTCATCACCACTGGGAAATTAATTCATGTTTTAACCAAATACTATCCAGCACTTTAACCTGTGATCCACTTAAGTACAAAAATTAAAATGCAAATAAATATAACTTATCTATTATGTAGAAAACCAAATCTTAGTAATTTTCAATCAACAAGCCACATTTTATTTGTACTAATAAAATTCTACAGTGTACTTGTCAAAAAGTAAACACATAAACAGTCAAAAACCGAAGTATAACGGCAACTGAAAAAGCATAAAACTGTTTAAGATAAAGGACTGTCATAAGACCATTATATTATTTAAATACAGGATCTGCTTTATCTTCTGAGTAGCAGAAAAGCTTCTTACTCATAGATATTACTTGTATTTGCTAGTCATGATTTCATGGACACAAACCTAGTTCCAAGTCTTCTGGTCCGTAATCCCATGAAGATTGACCGTATGAGTTTTCCAAAGGAAGCAGCATTGACTGGATCCAACTTGTGTTCCTGGCAATGTCGTAAGTAATGGTTGTAAAGGGTACTTCTAGGAAGGCTCACTCCTTCTGCAGTTTCATAGTTGTCCAAAAGCCACTGAAGCTATATCACATACAAAACATAAAAAACCCCACCATTATTGCTTTATTAAAAATACCTTAGCCATACATTAACCTACTGCAGTTTTGAAACTACTTTTCAAGTCTATTAAACTTGCTTCAGAGACTCCTTAATACCAGCCGTACCAGAGTGCTCTAGGATCTTCATAATTACCAGGAAATAGAAGAACTCATTGCACTTGTGACCTCAGATAAGAGTCCACTTCTTAAAATACATTTGATTCAGTAACATACACAAATACTTATTAAAGGTATCTATGTTTTGGAGACAAACTGTTAGTACAGCAGAGAAATAAAATAACAACAAACGCAATTCACATACATTGCAGAAAACAAACTCCTTGGAATAATAATAGTGAATGGATTTGTAAACTTGGAATATTATAGTTTTCTATATTTTTATATATAGTTTTATATATTTTTAATATATTTTATATATTTTGTATTAAAAAACACTAAGACATTTAACTGAATAGGACTTTTTTTTTTTTTTTTACTGTCAGATAGGTGTAAGGAAAAAGATACAGTGTGTGGGTCAAAAGGCAACCTAGGTAACATTCAAAATAACTAGTACAGCTACAAACCATCAGAGATACAACTGCTTTCAGTAGTAGCCTAGTTGTCTTTGACTTCCAGGAGAAACATTAAGACACTCTTGGGAAAAAAAAACCTTCACATGAAATTGTACTAGTTAATTCTGGACATATGCAGTGAATGTCTTTTTATGTAACATCACTGGATTCTCCAAGTAGAGCACATTTATGAAACACCTCTAGCTGCCACTAACATACAAACACATTAAAAGGACCATTTAATACTCCAAGACTTAATATTAAGGAGGATGACAAAATAGATGTAAAATATTATAGGTTCATGTATTTAAATTCCACTAGTTCAGTCTTTAGATAAGCTAATATCTTTTCTCTGGATTTTATTTGGTTATCCAGTGAAAGCACACTGATGACATTCTGTCTTCACAATGACCAATCCATATTTGCTTTTTTATTGGATATATGCCCATTACTGTTCCATGCCTCTTAAACAAAGTCTAGGAAAAATATAGAAATAAGTTGTAAATGCTTCCAAGACAGAGTGTTTTCACTTTTCAGATAGACAAAATGAAAAAGTACAGTTCATCATCTTTGTATCTGTTATTGTTATCACTGCTGTTAAATTCTTAGCATTCACAAGTGCTTCTACATTGAGTATCTGTTCTTTTTTGAAATAAAGCCTAAGACAAAGTATGATTATAAAGATTAACTTTTATGTGAACATGCTAATGACCTAACATAAGCTTGTCTGTGCTTAAAAACAAAGGTATAATTACATATTTTAAATGTTTCTTTTAATCTAAATTAAAATAACAAATAAAAAAAAAATCACACAACCACAGAACATTGGGGGTTGGAAGGAGCCTCTGAAGCTCATCTAACACAATATCCCTGTCAAGGGCAGTTGCACAGGATCAGGTCCAAGCCAGTTTTGAAAATCTCCAGCGAAGGAGATCCAGAGCCTCTCTGGGCAGCCTGTTCCAGTGCTCAGCACCCTCAAAGTAAAGAATCTTCATCTTGTGTTTAGATGGAACTTGTATTCCAGTTTGTGCCCATTGTCCCTTGTCCTGTCACTGAAGACCACTGAAAAAACCTTGGCCGCCCTCCTCCTGACATCTGCTCTTAAAATATTTAGAAGTATTGACATCATCTGTCATCTGCATTTATGCAACTTCAGTAATATATTACTACATTTATAATTTAATCAGAAAAGATTCAGAATGTGAAGTATTTCTGTTATCCCAAAAGGCAAAAATTTTATCAATCCCAACCCTGACAAAAATAAATACATTTCCCCAATCAAGTTCTGTATGAGCGGTATTTTCCTGCAGATGGCTTCTAACCTGTCATTAATCACATTAAGTCGACTTCATAAATGATATGGATTTCTAACAGATGCTATTTCAACTATAACCTTCATAATTCAACACCCAACCCCCCCAAATCAAACGATTAAGTGTAATATATGAATTTCTGCTCATGGTTGGAGTAACTTAGCAGCAAAGGCTTGAAGTAATTACTTATCATATTATAGTCTGGAAGAAAAAGCGCAGTTAATATATGATTTCAAAAATAACATTATCTCAAAACATTACAAAACTGTTACAAACAAAAATCCCCCAAACATCACGTTGAAATGTAATTCTAAAACTGAACTGTTTAGGTTTGAATTCTGGCTTTTTAAGTTATAGTATTGACCATAGAATATGGGTAGGATGGGTAAAGCTATGTAATATTTAGAGTCAGAGCTGTGAAATTTACTGAGACTTCAACTGAGCTGCAATGTAACACTCAACTAGCAATTAATTAAACAAGTCAAACTCATGCAGAAATAAATCAGGAAAGAAACAGAATAAAAATTACAAACTCTTTAAAATGAACACACATAAATTTAGGCAAAAAAAAAATTCTAGAAAACCTGACAGAGGGATCGTGGGGCAAAAATCCCAATCTCAAAATGAATACTTTTCCACAAATTAACACATCACCTGCAAAGTTAAAGTTAATTAATCAATCTAGAATTCTATTTTAAAACTTATTAAAACAAATACTCCAACAAACACCAAACAACCTATTAGAAGTCAAAATCAAGAATAGTTTAAAGAGTCCAAGACTAAGTCTATACTTCGTCCATACTGTACGTACTTGAGTTTAAAGTCAATCATCTTTGTTTCAAAAGTAGGCAAAACATGCAGTAAGTTTGATCTTGACTGTACATGTCTTCCAAAAAGACCAAGGCTATACACATTCGCTACAAAAATACGTACAGTGACTTCCTTCCCTGCTCTGCGCACCCCTCCCCGTCATCAGAATAATTATCGGTATGATTTTGTAAAAGTATTTTGAATAATATACTGATAATGCTTCACAGTTGGATGTGAATCACATTATTAGAAACATGTTGCAAACAGTGCACAGCATGAGGATTAAGTGGAACATAATTTAGTGGGGCACAGCAGCTTAGCCAGCAATAGCTCTTAGTTTTATACCAAGATTCCAGACTTCGTAACAGGGTTAATCGTACCAACAGTTGAAGCATTCTAATGCTCAACATAAATTTCTAACACTTTACTAGAAAAAGTTAAGGTTGTTTTAAAAAGTACATTTAAATAACAACCTTGACTTTTATCTGCCTAATACTAGCTATTAAATCATAATTTTAATATTGTCTTTTCTTAAAAGCAATTATTATGTTAGCTTCCAAGGTGCAATCTAGAAGTTCTTTTATATCACACTTTGAGTAGCTTTGGGATAGAATTTTTCTCTTAAAATTTTCTACAGAAAGGAAGTCTATGGCTTAAAAGTGCCATTGAAAAATTCTAGTTTTGGCTTTGAGATAACCAGACCCATATAGAAAAAAATCCAAAACCCAATCCCAAACCTGCTAAAACATACAATCTTAATTTGTTTTCTGAGAGACAGTCTCTACCACCATATCCTTACATTAACAACATAAACAAAATATAAATTTAATCTGTAAAACAATAAACAAATTTGAATTTTTATGTTATTAGTAAAGCTGGGAAGGAAAAAAGGGGTAAGATGAGTACAAACTAATTAACATGGCAAGAAACACAAAATCACAAATACCGACTGAAAAAAAATACTTCAAGAAAGACGAGCAACTTGCAAAGTAGTAATTTTTAAATTTATATGTCTAAAATTAACTTTGGGTGGTTTTCCTTTATTTTATGGTTACATATAATGGACTTATTTTTATATTTGGAGGCAATATTTTTCTTTAAATATATTTTAACTTTTTACCTGTAAAGTTCTAAAGTGTATGATCTGCATAGTAAGAACAGAACAAAAGGCAGCTGAGTAAGACATTTTCTGTGTACTTTAAATTAAGATAATGCTTTCATTTTTTTTTTTTCCCACGTCATCCTAAGAATCTTTAGGATTCTTAAATAACTAATTTCATCATAAAGCCTCATTAAGAATAAATGAAGAACTAAAATCAATCTGAAAATACAGAAGATATTTCAGGGCATGTGAAAAGCCCCAAAAGTAATGTTGGGTACATAGACTTCTCTTTGTAGACAACTTCATTTAAAAATTAAATTTTAATTGTCAAAACCAGCTGGTTTATAATTATTTGGACTTCATCTTGACATTGACAGTCGAAGGTGCTATCTTGGCTCAATACAAGTGTACAGCATAGGAAACAGGGAACACTTTGCAATATACCATAAAGACATTTCATCTGACAAAATAAAGACATGGGTGATGTAGTAGAAGATTACAAGGAACTAAGATGAGAAGGTTCAGAGCAAAAAGTAGTAATAAAATAAAACAAACATTTAGAGGCAGGCTAAGCATGCAGAACAAGCAAGAGAGAGTGTATGTGAAGAAGAGACAACTTACATGGCTGTTGAGAAGAGAGCTTCTGTGAGTGGACAGACCATCAGACTTTTGCAGTGTCTCAATCGCCATTTCAATCTGATAATAGATGTCATTAAAAAAAGGACTCAAGACGAGATAGTAAAAAAGCCTGATCAGAGAAGTTTTGACAGATTGCTTACAGATCATAAGAAATCCCTGCTTTATACCTGTCTAGGGCACATGTGCTACTGAAAGGCCTAATTCCAGAGTCCCAGTGAACACAAACCTCCCTAATGAGGTCAGAAAATCATTTTGCTTGCATACACACTGCCAGACCACAGCCTCCACATCCATTTTACCTTCCAACCTGCTCAAGTCATTAAATGAGTAATTTACTGGTGAGCTGCACTGCACTAAAAATAACCCTGGTTGAACAAAGATATAATTAATCAAATTAAAAAATAAGTACTTAATCAGAATTTTAAGAAAGGCATTCATATGTTTTTCCTCCAATTATATCAGAAAGAGACATGCACAACTTGCAACAAGAATTGAATTAGAAACAGAACTTCAGCTCTCCAGAATCACAGAATCAAATCTGAAATCTGAACAATTCAGTAGGTGTTCTACCATTAGCTTCACTGGGACATCACCCTTACTGCTGCCAGCACCCTTGAATACCCCCAGCTGTCAAAATAAATGGCAGGTCAGAAGTTATACAGACTACAGGATCCAGCGTTTGGAAAAACAAATATGTTCACAGTAATTTTGTGTTTTAAAAGGGAAACAAAACTCGGCCCTACTACAATGCTGCAAAGTAGTATTTCTTGAAATGTAAATGTATGAATACTCTCACATCCATTCTCATTATTTTCTTAATTAGTATTTTGATCAGTGCAATAATGAAAGCATTAAGGAAAAAAAAATTAGAACCTTACTGTAATTTAATCAGGGAGCCAAAAGAGCAAAAACAGCAATGAAAATGATGGAGACAACGGGATGTGCAGTAAGAAAAGACATGGAATTAATTAGCTACATTAAACGGCCAAAAATGAAAGCAATGGAAACCACCACTTACACTGTTAAAAACACTTATCATTCTCTGTGCAGACATTTTTTAACGTTCTTTCCCTATCCAACTTCATATATTACATCGCTATCCACAATTTTAGTGGCATAATTTGTCGATATTGGCTGAAATCACCCTCTGTGTATTAGACACTGAAAACACTACAGCTGACATTTGAATTTATTTTACCTAAAAAAAGTTAACTTTTTCCTTTTTCACAGGGAACCTGACAGGCATTTTATTGCAATAACTGCGTGGAGGCACTTACTCTTTATATTTTTCAGATGTTTACTGTTAGCTATATAAAATCTTTTTATAAAAAGCTATTAAAAACAAGCAAATACAATACACTCAATATGGCAAAGTTTTTGAAATTACTCTGATTTCTCCATGCTTCAAGGGATAATACTACAAGGTCAAAGTATTCAATTGCACAAGAAACATCAAATTTTAAAAGCATGATGCATGATAAAGACTACAAGCTTAAAACACAATAGTAAGGTAAACTTGCTATGGACTCCAGTCATATAGTTCTCCTTCTTAACACAAAGCTACAGTCAAACAAGGAAGGCTGTAAACACATTTACATCCTAAGTCAGAACCTGTTTACCTATTCCACAATGGTTTGTCCATAACAGTAGTACAGCACTGGAGTTATACCCCTTGCTTCCAATTCCCACTACCGCACTACTCTCCTTTTGTTGCTGCAGCTTGTGGCCTTGTGTATTCAGAGAACCATTCTATTGAAAGGTCTTAGTAACAGCAGTTAGAGACACTACAGGTAACACTGGACTCCTTGTTGCCATACTGATTCAATGCCTTTTGGTGCTAGGTAACAAGCCAAGTAAACTGTTTCTGTTTTGTCATTTGGAGAGTCTTGTTGCTGGAGTTTTTTTTTTTCAGAAAAACATTTCAGTGTTATGGCCATTGAGGTCAACGAGTCTCGTGTTCACTTTTACTATACGGCACAAAGCGAGCAGTGTTGGTCACCACTAAAACGTGTCAATTACTTCCTCAAGCTCAGATAGGTATGTGATCTGTACTTAAAAACGAATCTTCATCATATTCTGCCATGGCAAGCTTCAAGAGAAGTTGTTCTTACTAATTAATATTAATTTGCTCGTTATTGCTAAATTTTGATTAAATGGACTTTCAGGTTTATCTGATGGATACATGCTTCTTTAATGACAGAAACATTCTTCCCATACAGGCTATGCAGTCACTTCTTAACTATTTATGAACATACAGTATATTTAACTTTGACAGGTTTTCTGGACACTGAATAATTCATCTTGCCCTTTCCGAAAACTTCTGCCTATTTCTTGTTTTCTTCTATTGGTGTTCCTTAGGTCTCAATTCTAGGCACAGTTCTATTAAATATATTCATTAATTATTTGGATCCTGAAGTTCAATGCACCATTAGCAAGTTTGCTCATGATACTGAGTAGTGAGGTGCAGTTCTCTCTATCTTGGGATGAGAAACCTTGCAGAGACATCTGGATAGACTGGAGCACCGAGCAACCATCAGTGACATGAAAGTGACAAGTTAAAATGCCAGATTCTGCACCTGGGACAGAGTAATGCTGGACACAATCATAAATGGGGAGAGGAGTGACTAGAGAGCAGCTCTGCAGAAAGAGATCTGGGGGCGCTGGCTGACAGCGGCAAAGAACAGGTTATTAGCAGTGAGCCCTGACTCCTGGGGTGTGTCAAACACAGCATAGAGGGGATTATTATGTGGCCTTACTGAGAATATTGTGTGCAGTTCTGAGCCCCAGCATTTTAGAAGGATACAAAGGTCCTTGAAGGGTGTTTAGAGAAGGGCAACAAAGGTAGTAAAAGGGGTGGAAGGAATGTCCTAAGAGGCACAGTGTAGGTCTTTGGCTAGTTTGGCTTTAAGAAAAAGAGGCTGAAGAGCAATCTTACTGGTTTCTACAGCTTCTCAAGGAGGCAAAGTGGAGAGGGAGGTGCTGAGCACCTCTCCCTGGAATTCTGTGACAGGGGGGTCACACTCTGGAACAGGCTTCCTAGAGGAGTAGTTGATGCCCTGAGCCTGTCTGTGTTTAAGAGGAAATTGGAAAATGCCCTTCACAATGTGCTTTCACTTCTGGTCAGCCCTGAGGGGCCAGGCAGTCAGGCTACAGGACGGCTGTAGGTCCCTTCCAACTGAAGTATTTTATTCCATTCTGTTATTCTATGCTTTTGCGTTTTCACAGTTATCTGTTTGACATATAGTACACAGGGAATAAAAGCTACGTGAGTAAAAAGTTGTTTATGTGACCGATTAGTTCCTTCAAGCTTTCAGGTTGCAACTTCTGGCAAAAGACTTTTATTTAGGTTCTAGAAAAACCCAATTCAAACTTCATCCCAATTCAAAACAGCATTTAAGTGCGTGCACACATTAATTACATTAATTACACGGTAATGCAGTGTTCGTTATTGTGGACTTTTGTGGAAAGGGTATGAAAATAAAATATTATTATTCTGTGTAAACAGAGACTGATACTTTTGCATTTTTAGCAATAAGCAATGACATTTGAAGTGCTAAATTACAACAAGAAGTATACATTCATTTATCTGATATGTGATCACTCACACATTTCTCCTCTTAACATAACAAAAACCATGATTTATTATAGCTTTCTGACTGATAAGTGAAATGTACACTATCACTCCCACCGCAACTTCAGTAGAACCATGTTACATCTAACGCTACTGGTAGGAATGATAACCAGTTTATACAGTGCCATAATGTGGGACACTATATTAGAACATGACAGCTATTAATTATGATTGTAGACTCCTCCTTCAATTTACTTTGCCAGTTAAAATGCTGTCTTATACTTGGATGCAGCTATTAATGATTAAGGGTATTTCCCTGGCATAAAAAAATTGGAACTATTTCATATCAGTGTACACATCCAGAATGCTGCAATGTTGTCTCTGTACTGTTCACTTATTTGGAAGTTATTACCTAGTTCTTGCTACTTTATGTCTTAGTGTTCAAAAACATGTTACTAGATAAATTATGCATAATAGTGTCAGAAGCGTACAGCACAGATAAAGCAAATACCTACCCTAAACCCACTTTGAAAAAGCCCTGCCTTCCTCCCAGGAATAAAGATAGATTCAAATCACCTAACAATTCCACTAATTAACACAAAGTATTTATAACAAGTTGTTTTGAGGAGCTCAAAACATAATGAAAATAGTCTGAAGAATTTTAAGCCCCAAGGTTTTGTGATTAATCTGAATATTCTATGATTTATTTTCTTTACCTGTTTGCGTCTGCAAACCATGCTCCATCAACAGCAGAGCAGGCATCTCTAAGTAGTATCTTAAAATCCAATATACTGTTCCATCATGTTCAGAAAAGATAGCTCCTGTCTCTATCTAGAGGCATTTTCTATTCACAGTGCTTTTTATGTGTTTCCTAAATGTTTACCCATGTAGGCTTTAAAGGAAGTCAAATTCACAAGGTGTTTTCATCACATGCTCCATTATGAAGGAGGCAGTAATTCTTCGTACATGTACAAGAAAGATTAATATGGTACAGCTAGCTAAGTCATTACGATGGAACAGTAAGGCACTCAAAGGGGCAGAGAAAACATTTTGCCCACACTACTAGACTGAAACCTCTAGAAGAGAGAGGGAGATGCCACAATTCTTCAAAGTTCTTAAGGAGAAACCAAAGCAAGAAGAAAAGTCTTGGAGACAAAGGTTTATAAAGGCAGAAGATACTAAAAAATACTCTAAAATTCACATCCCTCCAGCTAACCCATATCATGTAAAGAGGGGTTTTTTTAGGAGTAGTAATGATTAATCGTTTTTATGACTCACTTGGAAGGAGAGAACAAAATATGATCTGACTTCTATCAGGAAATGATAATTTTCACAAAATACCATTACTGTGCTTAGGTGAAATCAGAAGAAAATGTCTTGGCAGTATAAGAGGCCAGACCAAACAATCTAACGATCCTTTTTAGCATAAAAACGTGTACATCTTCAATGTAACCAGAAATGGTTTGTTTCACGCTAAGATGGATCCAGATAAATAAAAGTTATTCTAAAACCTGGGAGGTGGAGGAAAAAGTTCCTCTATCAAGAAAATGATTAACAATAAAATCCTACCTCCAACTATTTTCCAAATAGTAACACCTCCTCCTTTAAATGCTTGTTACTTTTTGTTCTTAAAATAATTATAAAACTCCCACTAAAGTTTTATTAGCAGGATATGATATTTACACTGGGCCTTCTTACTTATTGATGTTCTTTTTCTTCCACTAACTACAACCCATTTTTGGTAGGTACCATCCTTCCTTTACAGTTAAGAACAAGTTTTTATATGTTATGCTTACTACCAGGAATAATAATTCATGGTGATACATTATAGCCATTTTAAAAACAACTTTGCATTTATTTTCACTTCCGTGTAGATTTGTGGTGAAATACGATAAGTTTCTGCAACAGTGTGAGTGAAGACCCCCTACGGTTGGTGATGACTGATGAATGACAACTGTAATTGCAGATCAGTCATAAAACTGACTAATAGACAGAAGCATCTCCCTGGCTGACAAGCAGTCAACACATTTGTTACTAGAAACTCAACAAATCTTTTAACCTTGTGAAATTATGAAATATGTTGATGAGATCATCCTGTTCTACCATAAGAACAGTCCTTGGCCATTTACTTATGGGGAATATGAGAGTATGATTTAGATTTCATCAGTAACATGGTAGTGCAATTGTCTAGATAGTATCTTGAATACAGCTGCCCCTTCTGTAATGACAGCTGCCAATAAAAGAGACAACACTTTCACACAGGTTTCAATATGCAAATTCCTTTCAAACAGGCGTACAGCCAAGGTACATCTCTTACTGTTCAATGCAATCACAATTTATTCTTGACCAATGCACATAGACTGACACGAAAATACTAGTTTTGGAAAGCTATTTATGTAACTAACATCTCATATAGGAAGTCTTATAATCTGAAGGCCTTTCGGTTTTGGTGAGAAAACCCTTTTGTAGTAGGTAGAGAAGTAATTTAATAGGCCAACAAAGTATATAATCGGAAAAAGCAATGAAATAAGTGAAGAAAATGCTAACAAATGTTAGCATGCATGCTAACATAAACCACTGCTGGAAAAGTTTTTATAATGCAATGTTTTTAGTATTTTGGCTATAAAAACACAGATATTGCCTGCTACAGCTTCAGCAGGACAGCTTTCTTGTATGAATATGTGACAGAAAACAATAACTAAGCAGAATTCAGAATTATATTAAACCATAAAGAACACGAAGTGAAGATAGACTCATGTAAAAATTCTCTGAGTCTTTTTTATTGGATTCTTATAAACCCAATGGCAAAGTTTTTGAAAAGTAAAATAAATTTTAAAGTTTTATTTTCCTAAGACACAGTCAATAGAACAGACTTACTTTATACAATTGATTTCTAACCTGAAACTGTTTCACTTCTTTCTTTTAACCTAGGCTAGATGCATCAGATTTAGGTAACAGAAAGAGTAGAATTAATTTATTTTTTAGAGAAGGTTATGATTTGGTCTGTGAGGGTAAGTAACAAAACAGCTAAATTTATCAGCTGAAAAGAGTAAACAAAACTAGTACCTCCATGGCAAAAGTAACGAGAGCTTCTGATGACAACATGTTTTAATAAGTAAATTCCTACAATTCTTATTAATTTTGACACCACTTTACCTCCAGATGAAAATTTTCCAAGTTTCTGAGTACTGTACTAGCAAACCACCATTGATACATCTTATTTTAATGAGTCAAATAAACTCTCTATACAAGAATGAAAAACACTATGACAGTAAAGACCAAGTGAGTATCACAAGTGAACCAAGCTGTACCTACAGTGCAATCCAAATAAAATGTATGCACAGATTATGTATAGTCTCCAGTAAACAGACTTGATGCTTTAAAATGACAGCTTAAGTTGAGCCTTTTGCATTTCAGTTCAGTCTTGAACATTTCACAGCAGAACCATACATAACCAGGAGACAAAAATGTTAAAATCTGAAAGCGTGTTTGTTGTCTTCCAGTTCCTAAGCAAGAAAAGTACTTAAATTCTAATGTCTCATACTTAAAAATACTCTACTATGCAAAACAAATAGCACCTTTAAAAACAGAAGAAACTATTTTAGTGTTAAAAATGCAATTTAACACTAGTAATGTAATTAGTATTTTTTCCATTCTTAAAGGCATGTTGATACAGCAGTGTGGAAGTTACTTGGAGCAACTAAACTAGGCTGTTTTACTGCACTATTAAGGAAAACATGTTGCTGAAGGCATGTGCCTTAGATCTTGTTTCATCAATTCTGATCCGAGGGAAAAAAAAATCAACACTTTTAATGTGCAAAACAGTGCATGAAGATCCAAAATAAATCTACTATTTTTTTATTTGTGTCTATTTGATACATTTAAGCCTCACTTGATTTAATATTCTGTCAAGCATTTCCACTGACTGAATTCAGTTGAGAGTGAATAAAACAAAATTTATAGGATGATATGCAAAATACAAAGTATGTTCTTATTTCATTGTTACTATTTAATTAAGGATAAAACCTGTATGATCTCTAAAAGAGGCTTTATTTGTATTCAGCTACAGATTGATTTGAAACAACTAAGAAAACACAGAAATATTATTGCCATTTCAGTATTTAAAGAAACACCACTTTTGAAAATTCATTTAATCTAGAAGACTTATTCCTGACTTGTGCCTACAGAACATTATTGGTTTTTTCCTGTGCTTGGCAATCATAACGTCAGGTAAAAAATTCTGTTACGTGTCTTCCATGTAAGTAAAACGAGACAGTTTTACAGAAAAAAAAGAAAATCAAGTACAAGTCCTTATTGTAATTAAAAAAATCTGAAGGAAGAATGCTGCTTTTTCAGAAGTTACGGTGGTTTTTTATTAAAGTCATGTAAAATGCAGGCCAATATTAATATATCTTTTTTTAAATTTTGTAACTAAAATAAATAATTCTCTGCTGCTAGCTGAAAGCTCCCATTATGTTACCTGATCGCTGCACTACTGTGGCTTATTACAAATTTTTTTCTCAGAAAATAACAGTATAAGTTTTTTAATGCAGTAACTATTTTTTACCTTGTACAAAAATACTCTATTTATCCAGACCAACTACTTTTAGAATCAAAATGAAGACACTTTATCAGATAATTTCAATTATCCAATGCTATTGTAAATGTTCACCATAATTACAAATAGAAGTATGTTAGAATTTTACTCGTTACATTTGTTCCTAAAAATAATGTCCCCTAATTCCATTGCTGATTTGGGTACTGATGAATCTGTACTATTAACAGTAGCAATCTTCTTTAATATACTTTTCAACTCTTCCTACTCTATGTTTTGCAATTCTCTTACTCATCACTTCTAAATCTCTCTTTAAGTGTTCACAATATTATCTATCAGGGTTGCAGCATACTGCATCTTCCAGTAGCATTGTAAGACACTCCTACACTGGGCTTTTAATCTGGAACAGACTAGGAGACATACCATTGGTAAGTAAGAACAAAGTGGTAAAAGGAAGTATTTCAGTATTATGAACAACAGGACATACTATCTCATAAGCTACCAAACCTCCACTAGTAATAAGCAAACAAACTGAGTAAGTGCAGGGAGGTTATGGATACCTATCTGTAACTTGTATTATTCAACATTTACATCTAACACAGTTATACTGAATAATATGAGTTTTCTTGTGTTTTCAGAAAAAATACAAAATTAAATGAGGCTGTTGCAGTTCCCAACCTGACAAATACAGAGCTCAGATTATTGTGTAGGCATTCCCAAAGTATTCAGTGATATTACTGTAATGCAAAAATTTAACCTATGAAATGTCAATATTTGCAAGCTGTTAAGGGAAAGGTCTGCTCTCAGGATTGAGTTTTCACAGTATTCTTACTCCTGTATCTTACATATATATATATTTATGACTTATTCTAAAAAAGTACTGTGTAGTACTTAATCTGACAGCATAACACTGCTATACATTCTATCACAAAAACAGTGCCAGTCTGCAGGAATGTCTCAGTGACTAAAACCTAGTCTCAAAGATTTTGTGTCACTTTGATATACTTACTGTTGCTGGAGATGCCCGCGTTGTATGAGTCACTGAATGACCAGAATTTTCCATTGAATTGCCAATCAGATAGGTTCCTCCTGAGCTGCTAATGAGTTGTCCTCCTGTGACGCCCATTTGAATTCCTCCAGAGCCCACCATGCTATGAGATGAGACTACTGTGGTCACCTGTGCAGAACTTCCTTGAGTATCAAAATAATTTCCCCCAGTGTTTTGGCTGTACATCTGGGTTTCTGTATAAGGATAACTTGTTGATCGGCTTCAAGGAAAGAAAAGAAAAAGAAAGGAAATTATTTGTACTGCTTATTGTATCACAACAGCTACAAATAAATACTAATTAAATTAGATGGGCACAGAATCCCTGCCTCCTCAGAGAATAACATTTAATCAAGTCCAAGCACTAAACAACTAATTCAGTAACAATGGTAGACCAAGAATCACACAAACCATACAGAAAAATGCGTCAGTCTTATTTGAATATTAGAAGAGAAATATAACCAAAATTGAAGAGTTGGACATAAAGAATTAATGTAGTTATTAATATATTGACCTTTACAAAGTTCCATCTCTTTTAACTTTTTTAAATTCAACAATAAAATATTGTAACCAAGACACTTCAGCGCTCAGGAATCCTATGTTACAATGTCTATTGTTTTTAAATTCACTAAAGCTCTTGCCTATTTTGGGAAATGCAGTTATTTTGACAGGTTAGATTCAAAATGGGACATGAATTTATACTATTATAAAAAAACTGTATTTAAGAAGCAAAACCAAAGTATGACTATGACTTGTAAAAATTTTACAAACATGAAAAAAGTTACCGGCACGCAACAGCAACAATTTCAAATCACCTACAATTGTGAAATCAATGTATTTCAAAATTGTTAGGTGAACAGCATTCATTACTTTAAAGACCAGTTCTCTTCTTTTGGAAAAGTCTTACAAATTTTACCCTGTTTTGCTACTGCTAAGCTCTGTATCTGGCAAGCATTATGACCAAAAGGATAAAAACCACTCAGTTTAGGAAATCATTAATTTTCTTACATAAGCATAAAAATATGTAATAGTGTTTGTTATCAACAGCACATACCATTTTGAAATTGTCTTCCATCACCTTGGAGCTGCATTTGCTGAGATGCACTCAGACCACGTGCATAAGTATTAAAAATAATACGATTCAGAGAAAACAGAGATATGACTTCTGTGTAAGTCTCCGATTCATTTACTATACTCATGAAAAACACATACCATGCAACACCATGCACCTACATTTAAGGTCACAAAATATTTGGGCACTTTTGTCCAAAAACATGGCAAGAAAAGAAAGCAGCATCCACATTTTACGCAATAAGCTGCTGGTTAAAACACCTGTCCAGGACCTTGAAATCAGGCTTATTTTCGTTTCTTTATATAGACAGAAATTAGGTTCTTGCCGATGTACAGAAAATATAATGGAAATCTACTGAGTTTTGTTATTTTTTTTTTAATTCTGAAAATTTACATAAATAGTAATAAATAATAATAAAAATGAATAATAATAAACAATGGATCAGAGATAATGATTCCTTCTTTAGCTTCAAAAATTAATTACTTTTAAATAATTAAAGAACATATGACACCTTATCAGCAACCAAGGTCAGAACTTCTGTTGACTGTGGCCATAACCTCTTCAAAGACTCTCAGAAACTCCAATACTTTAATTTTAAAATCCTAAACGTTTCGTAATCCTCATACTACATTATTTACTCTCACACCTCCTGAACCTACTTAAACATTTTCCTTTTGAGTATTTCAAAAGCCTCAATATCAGCTGCAAGAAACTCAAAATGAAAAGAAATGCACTGCAGTCTACTAAAACAAAGCAGAACAGGACTTCTAGGAACTAATGCTCATCCAGACAGTTAAACTATTATTAACATTCCTTTTGGAAACTTTAAACCAGTTCATTTTTGCATTATAAAAGTCAACGTATGTGTCTGATTAACCTGCTTTATCGGGTCAGGGTGTCACTGTGATAATGCTTATCTTGTGATTAAGCAAGACAACCACTGGTGGAGCTGGTGTTGTGTCTCTCAACATCATGCAGTTTACCTGGTGTGAACAGTCCTATGTGGCAGAGGACACTTTAGAAAAACATTGTGATGGATGCTCAAGAGAAACAGGAAGAAAATGAACTGAAGGACAAGGCCATTGTTGACAACAAAAATAGACAAGGCTAGAAGAAAAATACTGTCCAAAAGATGTGAGAAGAGCAAAATGTCACTCAGAGAAGTGGAATTGAAAAGGCGGCTCTTTCAAGCAACACAAGCCCTAGAGAATGCTCCGAATTTCACAAGACAATAAAGTCACAGACTTGGTACAAAATACTTAGAGAAAAGGAAACCCTTGTTTGCTCTGACCTTGTCTACATCTGTGTATAACATATAGTTCCTAAATAAGGACTAATTGTTTGAGAACACCTACATCTGCCTGTAACAATGCTCCACTTAAGTGGATCCAGAGCAGTCATAGGGCTACACCAATGAGTCACACTCCAAGGCAAACACAGTGTTTGCCTTGTTCCAACAACTAGCATGTTCTAGAACATCTGGCTAAACAAGCCTTTAGCAACAGACGTCAACAAGGTAACTGAAAGCAGAAATAATCATTATGACGTGCAGTAATAATTGCAACTTCTGTGAAGAGCCTTTTAACTTAAACAAAAGACAAAAAAATAATCTCAAAACTAAAATACATCTGGGTGAGATGATATTTTGGAAAAACACTGACTCAAAATGGTTTATGGTCACTGAACATGATAATAAATAGAAAAAATTAGATCTTCAAAACTCAGTCCAAGATCTTCTTCAACATGGAAAAAAGCATAAAGCATAAACCACAGAGTGAAGTGAAAAAAAAAAAAAAGGAGAGCTCTTACAAATCTTATTTTCAGTACTTGTAAATTAGACAGATAAAGGAACCTTAGTTTTGGACCTCTAACAATTCTGAATCAAGTACTGCAAATTAGGAACATGTCACAGGCTTTGCAGTAGATGTGCAAGACCTCAAGACTTGGGCTTGTCAGGCTTCCTCTGTCTAACATTTTCTGTGCTAGCCTTGAGCTTTGTTCTAACTTAACTATAACAGTAATTGTCAAAACAACGAGTTGAATGTTACTTAATCTGTTTTCATTTTAGCTCAGCTTTCTACAATTGTGTGGTATAAATTAATTAAATTGCTGATGCATTACTCTAACCAATGGACAAAAATATTGAATAGCCATTCTGTTCAGAATAAACAATCCATGACCCTAAATCAGTAATGTAGCAGAGTATCTTGATGGTGAAATGATAGCATTCAAGCAGTGTCCAGTAAATGTGTACACACATATATATATATGTATATCTAGTAAATTCAGATGTAATACAGAAATGGAAGCTAATGAGAAATGAATAAAATGTAGCCTGTGCTGGAAAATGTATTAAAAGTAGCTGCAAGTGTGTCACGGTGTGAGAGGACAGCCACCCATCATCCATCACACCTCCTGAGGTACGGAACTTGTGATGATGATGTAAGCCTTTCTCAGATGGAAGCCACTGACCTTAGTACGCAGAGGGGCAGTAAAAGGGTAAGTGTGACGCCAGAGCAAAACAGATGTATAGTAGGAAGAACTAGGAAGGCAAAGACATCAATCGTATTGATAAGAATTTTCTGATGTTACAGTTTAGATTTCAATTACAGCAATATTAAATTATTGGCTTTGCATACAAGGTGTCTTTTGTCCACATAAACAACACCAATAGTAGTACAACAAAGTGGTGAAGGATGAAGTTCAGACGTGATGGCATAGCACTTCTTGGACAATCCCAGCATTAAAACCATCCTTGCTGCACCAGAAGGCTACACTGGATTATGCATTACAATACATATAAAAGAGAGTTTATGCCTAGCACATAATCCTTACTTGGCTTCTTAATACAGGCACAGCCATAATAATTTTTATCTATTCTAAACTGCCAGGTAAGCCTGTACATGTCATGACATCAACAAAGCATTTTTGTTTCAGAACAAAGTGACATGCCTGACAAACAAAACTGGTATTAACCAAACGCAAATGTAGACAATCTAAATATTCTTATATTATGAAAAGTATGTGACAAGTTTGCAGGTTACACCCTCTTTCTTATCATCATGCCTCCAATTATAATAAAACCAAATAACTTTTATGTGTAGACAAATTATGAAAATGCATGAGAAGAACTGTGTTCTAAGAACAGCTACACTTGACAAAATCTGTGAAACCTGACAAGCCTGTTATTTTTAAAATCAAAAGAATCAAGTAACTCTTTTCTCATATACATTCTAAATGCCTCCTTTGTTACTATCATATATAGACTTAAATCAGTGCTACGCTGCAAGTGCTTTATTCAAAAATAAACAATAATTCTTTCATCACGCTTGCTGTAGAATTTATTCCAGAGAGATGTCTGCATGCTGAATTGAGTTGCAGACTTTCTATTCCATTGATAGAGCAGTACTGCCCCTTGATAGATTATGGAAGCATCCTTTATCTGATTTTGAGTTAGAATTATGGTTTTGGTTTAGTATGGTCATGAAATAAATCAAAATGTACAATTGCAAAGTACAAACCAGTTATCATTGTCAATCACATTCAATTACAGACTTAATCCTATTTTCTGAAAGTGAAACAGTTTCTAGAGTGGGAGTAACTGGGAAAACTGGTTGTTAAACACTTATGTGAATCTGTGAGAATCTACAAGGCTCATCTTTCGTTTTGAAGAATAGGAAAAGATGAACTGCACTCTCAACACTTGTCTAATGAGAGGCACATGAGAGGCTGGCCTCTGTTTTCTGTCACAGAGAATTTTACACAGTCTATGCCAGCTTTGTTTAGGGGCATGGTCTGCTTTCTGTTCACTTCCACAAGTTCTAAAATGTCACTCCCACAAAGATACAGCTATGCCTGTGACAAAGTAAAAGAGAAATAAAGCTAATTGTTTTAAAAATTAAACTAAACAGAACATACATAAAATATTATAAAAACAGCAAAAAATTCTTTAATCTTTGAAGGACAGTAGGTGTCAGCAACCTAGAGCACTCTTCTAGTTCACCTTTCAAATATAATTATAACATGTAGCACGTATATTCAATAAAATTAATTTACATAAATGATGTTTTTTCCATTCTTAATCTGGAGTATAAAAGTACACAGGAAAATGTATTTCACAATGAATAGTGTTTAAAAATTATGAATAGAAACACAAACTGGTCTATTTTCCGTCTGTGAAACCGTAACATTTGGAAAGGTTAATGTTCCTAATCAAATAGTACTGAACAACAAATTGCCTGTTTGAAATGTTCAGAACCACATGGGTAGTTCTATTTCTATAGGAAAGAAAGACAACCTAGATTAGGCTCCTGTGCTAAGGATAAGTCTCTTAGTGTGTTAAGAAAGTCTTTCACATCTCATTGACTGATTTTGCAGAAAGTGTCAAAGGGATAAACACAATAAAATCATGGAAACCTGACAGTTCATACAATCATCCACTAACATCTAGGAAGCAGTCATGTAGTACATGTCTCATATACTACCAAATAGCCTACAAGTGACAAATGAAAAGTGAAACTTGAATAATAGCATGTTTAAGAATTTCCTTTCTTGGAGGCTAACAGTGGACTAATGGTCCCAATTAAGTTATGCTGCTGATGAGTACTACTGCATGAGACATGCTAGAACTCCAGAATGAATTGGAGTCAAAGGTAGTAAGTAGTATGCTACAACTGATACCTCAACATATTCGTCTCACAACTTGTGTCCTTTCCCAACCTGTGCACCCCCAGACTACTCACTGGTAGTAGGATGTGAGAAGCAGAAAAGGCCTTGATGCAAACGCTGCTCACCAATAACCAAACCACCTCTGTATTACCAACAGCACAAGCTGAAAACATCGTAACAGGTACCATGAGGACAATTAAATACATCCCAGCCAAAACCAGGAAACGAGGGAAGTGTAGTGCATATATGAGATACGTTGTTTAGGACTTACAGTACAGAGTAAAACAGACAAGACAGTATGTAAAAAACAAATTAAAAAAATACGCTAGCAGAATGACCAAAAAATACCACCAGTGTTGACAGAAGCCCCTGATACAAGTCACGCTGCTGTTTTGAAACACTTTGGGATTGTTACCAACAAATAAGTAATTGCAGGCAATCGAGAAGCTTTCTGAATCTTACCTTTCCTAATGCCGGTAACACAGCAAACATGGCAAAAGGTAGGTAAATGAAAAGACAGGTAGAGAATCTCCTTCTCCATGTGATCCTGCTTGGATGTTTGAGACATCTTTAGGCAGCCAGTGCTGCTTCAAGTCAGAGTTTAAACTAGGTAACCCCCAGAGGTCCCATCAAACCTACAGTATTCTTTCTGTTTTTCACAATAATTCTATTTACACAAAAATTCTCCCTTAGTAAAAACAAAGGATGAATTCAGCTTTTCATCCAAAAAAATATTCTGACAATAAAAGAGTTTTCTTTCCAACCCAAAATACATTGGTTGATAACACCTAACTTAATAGACATATTTAAATTCAGATTTTAATAAACATGCAAATTCCAATTATTTGCCAACTTACATAGCTCCATTAGTGTAGACTGTGTCACTGCCCTCCACATACTGAACCTGGGCTGGGTAGACGTGCTGTACTTGTTGCACAGTCTGCACTTGCTGTACCTAAAAACAAGAACACCATAAATTTGGGATACTGCAAAGAAGGACTGATGCTTTACTGAATTTAATGGCTTCTAAGACATATGAGACACCACTATTCCCAGAATTACTAAGGGTATCTCACAGCAGTAGCTCATAAATGGAGCCCTAAGGCTGAAGATGCACTCTCGCGGAGCATGCATACCTTCATTGCCAAAGACAGAGCTAACTGATAAGTGTTAACGAGGACGAAACAACGCATTGCTGTACTTTGCACCAAGCTGAAGAAATACATTTAGCAAGGAAGAAAATAGTATTTGGTCATATGCATGACTTTTCTCGTTAAGATGTAGATATTAAGAAGGTTTAATTCTGGTTTAACTGGAGCTAAACTACAACATTTTCTCAGTAATGCTTTGATCCAAAGTACAGTTATGAATCAAATCCCTCAGTCTGAGTAACCTCAGAAGACAATCAGCTGTAAAAAACTGAGAAAATCTGGTTTCACATCAACGAACCAAACAACAAAAGGCAGTAAGGTACAGATTGTTTTCACACATACTGCAGAGATAACGTGCCTGTTTTGCAAAAGCATACAAGTCACAGATTGACTCCACTGATTCATGCACTATGTAGGGAAGCTCCAGGTGATGCAGATTTTAGTTTTTGTCTTCTGCCACAGTAAGGATTAAGAATTTAATATTTCAGATTTGTCATCATTAGAGAAGCCATATTTTGGTTAAAGAGCAGTCCAGTATCTAAAAATGCAGAAGGACTTAAGAGTCTTCACAGACTGATGTAATTTTATCCAAGCAACTGAATGAACAAAGTGATTAATGTGCGCATTTAATAAATACATTTAACATAAATCACTTTCAAGTAACCATATTTTTCCTCAGATATTTTGTTTTATCGCAACTTCAGCCGGATGTACTTGGTCCTAGGACTGCAAACACCATAATCCTAGATAAATTTGGGTTTCATGCAAGAGTTCTTTGAGAATAACATAGTTTAATACTTTCAACTCTGCTATATTTTGAAATTTTCTGTGAATTATCACATTTTTTCCTAGTCTTTTATAGTATTGACTCAGGCTGTGAAAGGAAAATCTAGATCTCCCTAGAAACCTATCCTTAGATTGACAATAAAACATGAATTCTGAAGAATACAAATTACCCCAGGTTTTGAATATACTTAGTCTAGTGTAATAGAAAACTGGATGCTTCTGTCCATTAACAGCAATAAGACACAACATGATGGTTAATGTATCTATTAAAATACAAATTTTTCACATTTCCCTTATGAATCACTATATAAATTGATAAGCATATGTGAATATAATTTCCCAACTTCAAAAATATTTTTTAAACATGTTTTCTAATTATTAACGTAGGGTATGTACATTTCATATTCTCATCATATTTTGTTCTCAATTCAAAAAGTCAGTTATCAAATTAAAAAAATCCAAAAACCTCTGATCCTAATTATGCACATTACTAGGCTTTAGAACATTTATTAAAATTAAAAATTATAAATAGCTGTATTGTGCAAACATTTTAAAAAATTAACGACTTCTACTTAATCATTGTTTACTTTCTAAATTAATCTAGATAATAATTTCTCAAAATGTGCTAGATCCAAATCCATGGTAAGACTGCTATTAATTAGTACCTCTCAAAATTCGCCAATCTGTGACAAAAACAGTCTACTCATAGATGGCTAAAATGTGTTTGTGAAACTTATATGCATATGATAATAAAGTTTGTCTCAAGATTATTTCATCTGCTTGCGTGACTCAAATTCTACAATTGTTACTTAATTGGACAAGGGGAATCATTCTTGATCGGTCTGTTACAGAGCACCAAACCGATCTACTTAACCTATAGACTGGCAAGTTATCTTGAACGCTGGCTTTGTTCCTAAAACCAGTATTACACCTGCTATGAAATGCTATGCTCCGTTTTCTGTCTCAGTAGCACAGCCTGGGAAACACTACGAAATTATGTTGTCACCAGTATGAGTTCCATGTTCTTGTCAAAACTCCCTGAAAACACACTTTGTTTCCCATTCGCACTCAGGATATGACTTACTACCTATTAAAAAGCCGCTACTATTTTTCTATTAAGAACAGAAATGTGATTTTTCTCCCTGTGTAGTGGTAAAATGGGAATCCACCGTTACGTACAAACACAAGATTTAAAACATCCTATCAGTAAATGCAGTTCACATTCCCATTCTATAAAAGAAACTATATTCTTCCATTCTTTTTGGATGTAACTGCTACCACTTCAGAATCAACAGGTTCAGCACAGTGGTACAGCATGCATCAGAGCTCATTGTCTACTAGACAGCAGAGTGAAAAATTCCAAAATGTGTTTATTTTGTGGTTTGAAATAATGGATTAGTTTACATTTAAGTTTTCATTATTAATATTGTATTTCCAACATTTTTATACATATTCCATATTAGCCTAATATGTGCAGCACCATTAGAAATGTGATGACTGCTTATGCAATTAAAGTATTTTTTAAGTCTTACTTCTGTAGTTCAGATTGGTTCTCCTTTGCATTCTAACAAAAAGGGCATTGAATGATGTTAGATTTTTCCAAAACAGTAATGAAAAAGGTCTATAAAAAATTACTGCGCTTCATTTTCCTGACACTTCTACAGTTACATTGATTATGGTGCCAAATAAAGGTTTAGTCACTACAGTGTATTAAAATGTACATAACCTTAAGGTAGAAAAATCGAGAAGTAAGTATTTTTACTCTCAAGAAATGACAAATAAAATTAAATATGGGCCTTTAGGATGGACTTCTATATATTCTTACATGGTGTAAATCTTTGTTATATGATATATCTAATACTAATTTAATTTTGTATTGTACTTCATTTTGGGAAAAAAAAAATGTTTTCATTAAAATTCTATCTGGTGCCTCCAGATTTTCAATGACAGAAATCAAATGCATACGTCTACTCTCTCTGTTTATAAGATTATTTGAGAGGATGATTAAAACAAAACACCACAAAAAATATTAAATTTGTCTCTAGTTTTTGGGTCAGAGTAGAAACCCTGGAAAGCATACGTAACAGAAGTCCAAAACTAAACTACCTGTATTGAAACATACTTCAAAAATTCAATTATTTGGGCACGCAAGGTCAAGAATCCTAAATTCTGAGGTAGACTGGCGAGTCATGGTAACTGTCACTATTGTCTGCCTGGAAAAAACCAGAAAGTAAACTGACTTCTACTGGAAATAATGAGTTAAGAAGAGTCAGTCAGTCATTCCTCTTGCTCCAGTGATTTTTAGTCTAAAATAAATAACTGAAGTTATTAATAGTAAGCAGCTGAAATGTTCCAGAAGAACATTAAGCAAATGGAAACTTATTTTGATATACTGGTTGAAGGGGAAAAAAAAATTATATTCTTAATAGTACTACCTCAGAAGAACAAATGAGAAGCAAATGTTGCATCTATGGGATATTGTTATTAAAATTACAATAAAAGCAAAATGAAATGCAGAAATTATGCTCAAAAATAGGAACAAAATTAAAGACACAACTTTTATATCCAATAAAAAGTCCTTATGCTCAACGCGCCATTAAACAAAGAGTAAAAAACAATAGGGCAAAATACATATGGATTTTTAAACTCCATTTAGAAAAGAACATATAATTATCCACAGTGTCTATGCAAATTACTTGGATGTGCATAATTTTCTGTACTCAGAGATTAAAATAAATTCTGTACTTTCATTACTTTGGATTAATTTTAGCAAGCAACATATAAATATCACATGCTGTAATATTCTATACACATTCATATTTATATAATGGCTACTGTCAGTTCATTATTAGGCTTTCCATACGCCAAACACAACTTTGTATTATTATCAGTTTTTATTAGTACAAGTGTGTGTCTCCAGTTAATGACACAATCTTTATGAATGCAATGGCCACCATGTCTGATATGAAGAAATGCATTTCCTGAACTCCAGATGAGTGGATATACTTTTATAAAATAGATTGTACTACTATTTTTAGTTTTGTATCTCCAATCCTTCCACATTGCATGGCTTAACTAATAGTGAGGTTTATTTTGAATTCTTAGAAGCTTACTGCGCTGTGCTAATGAGTCCCTGTTGAAAGCACAACGATACATTAGTGAAAAAAGCACCAGTATCCGAGGAAATACAAGATTGTAAGAGCCCTCAAGATGTTAAAACTGAACTCAGTTACACTCCCACTTGTCTGGTCTTACTTTTGTTGCTTTTTGCTTACATGTGGCCATGTTGTCGTCTTACCATTCACCTCCACCTCATCCCATCTCAGTAGTGACAGCTGCTATGCTGCATGAAACAAGCTGCCACCAAAGCCACTTTCACCAGAGGGGAAGTCTAGTATTTCATTCATAGTAACTTTTCCTCCTATTTGTGAAGCATCACAGCAAACTTTTGTAAGTTCCATATATACACAGGCTATATGAAACTTAGGGATTTGCTCTAACTGAAAATATCAAGTTACTCCTCTGTTTGCTCAAAAGACAGGTTTCTTCAGTACAAACACAGCTGTAGGGAAAAAGCTCTTAGCCCACTCTTCCATGTATTTGGCTTGCTCTTATTCAGGGCAAAACAGTTTCTTTTTGAGAAAGGTGTCATACATTTTGTTAGCATAAATAAAACACTGATGCCATACAGACAACTCCAAATCAATGAATGCATTAAATGTCATTTAAGTATGGGGAACAAATACCTCCCCAATATTACAAAAAATTGACCTATGACGGCAAACTGTATGAATGAATTACTGTGAACATAATAATAAAGAAGTCTCAGTTTATGCTAAGTTGTTGCATATATATATATTGCACTACCTTTAAATTTAACAAAACTCAAGTGCCTTCTTGTTTTAGTAAATTATGTTGACATTATAGTGTAATCCAAATGTGAATATTCACACATTTTGGATACAGCTGATATTACTAAGTACGCCTATTATAAACCAAGGGGAAAAACCAAAACTGCACCTTATAAACATAAAACATATCCCTATGCACCTAAACCCCTCCCTCAACTTTCAACACTGGTAACTTCAAACCCACAGACAGAAATAATAAGCCCTCCCTCAACCATCAAAAGAATGACTTTTTTAAAGGAGAACACTTACTCCTGATTTTCATTAGGCTAACTGGCCCTTTCCTATCGAATATACATAAAACCAATATTCACTATAAACTTAAATTCTACTTATACACAGATAATTTCTCAGGGCAGATGACACCTACAATTTCATCAACATGGTGATTGTTTCAATGTTTGATACTCCCTTTTATTTTCATCCTACAATTGAAATTACCTATCCCACCTAGAGTCTTCATCACATTTCATGCTGGCATTCTGTATTCACATCTTCACTTTCCCTTTTTTCTCAACACCCATGCACTTCTGAATCTGTGCTCTCTCTACACACAGATCTCCGAAACGTACGTGCTTTAATTACTGCAGTGCTTTCTGCACTGGATTTGCCAGCACTATGATTTGCATCTTCAATCCCTGTACAATTTTGAAGAAAATTCTCTTCCTTGAATGGACTGATCCCTCAGCTTTCCTTTCCAAAATCCTATGCTGATTCCTATGGTCAGTGTTGTAAAACAACCAGAAAAATATAATTAATATCCCCACAGGGAAAGATATCCCACAATAACTTCGGAATATTGAAAATAAAGGGAATACTCAGATGCAGCAGTACTAAAGGAGATCCATATATGGTTGACCAGGGATAGTTTTACACAGCGTAAGAAAAACACAGTTTCCTCTTCTTCGTTAAGGCATAATCAAGCAAGAAAAAGATAATCTACTCCTGGATGTCTATGTTTTCCCGTGTGTATTACATTAAAAAAGACTCCTGGATTAATGAAAAACACAATTGATGTAAAAGATTAATACATTATTTACATGGGGAAATAATGAGCCAATTCTAGCCCAGACATTTTCAGAAAGGTAGAAATCTTGCACAAGGGAAGTTTATAAAACATCAAAGCTCTGCTTAGTCTCTATTTGCTTGTTAAAAAAATAGAATAGAAATGCATGTAAGATCCTATCTTCACAGTTGAATCAGTGCAATGATAAGAACTATAATACTATAAAATTTCCTATATGCCACTAGTTGGTTGCCAGTTTTCAGCCTGTCAAAGAGGTCACTACTTCTGCATAGATAAAATTCACTATGTAATATTACACCATTGTATGTATATTCTGTTTGCTTAAAACAAGCAACTGTGTGGCACTCGCAAAATGCCTTCTTTTATCAGAAAAGCTGAAATACAGGATTAAAAAAGAAGAACTCACATAAACATTTATTAACCATCTGTTTTCAAGAAAGAACATAAAAATCAGACAAAATATGCAGATCATATTTCATAAAGAAAAAAAAGTCCTGCACTTCACAAACTTTACAGAAGAGCTAACCAGACAAAATCTCCCACAGAGGTTAACTAAGTTCAAGCATCACACAAGCTTCAATTAAAAGCTAACATAGTATTCAAAAGCCTGTAGATGCTGCATAGGTTAGTGACTGTCTTGTCTAACAGAGGTCTGCACTGTGCTGACTGCTACATAAGTCTTAATTCCCTGGCAAATGCACACTGCGAACTACCTGTCGCGACACCAATAATACTTTCATGACTTTTGTACAAAGACTTGCAGTCAGTCAGATGCAGAAATGCAATGGACAGCGCTTTTCATTTTTATATTTGTACTGCACTTACTTGGACATACAAATGAAAGGAAATATGACATAGTCAGTAATATCAGAAATGCAGTAACTATTCTTATTCAAAGGAGAAAAGTAAATATCCAGTAAGACAAAGTACATTTTTATGAGCTGTTACATTAACTCTATAATAACCTGTAGCTAGGACCATATATGTATATTGCTGATGCTTGTCAAATGCTCCATAGTTAACGAATAAATCCTGAGAACAGCTTTTGCCTTTCTCTGGCTCTCTTAATTCCAGAAAAATTAAATTGCTAAAAGTACAGTAGAGTTAATTTAGCAGCCTGCACAGAAGCAAGTTCTTCACTACATTGTGAAGAACTATTCTTCCTTAAGTTTTTTTAATCTTCTGAAAAGAATAGCCACCTACCTGTTGCTGAACTGGTACTTGCTGTACTACCTGTGTGGGCACTGCTGCCTGGCCAGCCACAGATGTCTGTAAAGTCACAGTTGAACTTGTATCCGACCCAGTCTCTGATGTCTGCATCGTGATCTCTGAACAAAATTAAGATGTAAAAGAAAAGGTTAGTGCACTGACTGGTTTTAATTTTGTCACTTCTGTTAGGGCATTGATTTATCCCTTACCTCTATCTGGATTTTAAAATCAGGTAATATGAATCTTGGTATGAGCAAAAATATATTTTCCCTTTACTAGTACATGACTTGCTACAAATGTGGCTCCATCTTACGTCTGTATTATTCTATTCAAAATGTCTTATTTACAACAACATGCATCACCTCTCTGAGTTTTAGGAATAACTCAGAAAAATTAGCAGCAAATCTCTCAGCCTGTACCTAACTGTTATAATTCAAAACTGTTTTTTCTCTGGCTTACTGACTTACACTGAAAACTATACATTCAAAGTAAAACTTCCAACAGGCCACAGAATGAAGAGCTGTAATCTGAGCAGCAAACTCTGAAAAGCATCTAATAAGTCACAGTGAAAAAGAAACACAAATAATGTTCTTTGGTATGAAGCATTAAAGCAACCAATGTAGCTAAGATCTGAGAAAGTGCCAAAGACTGTGGCTCTGACATACAGAGGGTACAGAAACGGTTCAAAAATTCAGTGCTTTGTTTGACAACTGAACCAACTACAACAGTAGACTTTCCACAGCATTTGAAGCTCATTTATAGCTGAAGTTTCTGCAGTTCCTCCTTCCAACTACTTTTGACTCACTTTGCACTCATATGTAGTCAGTGCAAAGCAGGAAACAGGTATACAAATTTGGGTTGTGGGCAGAGAGGATAGGAGTAGGACCTTGTCAGCTGGGATCATCACTGGATAAAACTCCGTGGGACTATTCCTATGGTACCTGGCAAATTTAACTGCTTCTTCTGAAATAGAAATAATCAAAAAGATTGACAAATTGTTGATCAAACCTAAGGTTTATCAACAGACACTCAGAGCTATCATGTGAACACTCTACAGTGTGCCTAATGCATATCAGGAAATGGAAAAAGGAATAGAACTTCACAGACAACTACTGAATGTAAAAACACTAACAATGAAAAAGAATGTCCAAAGACAGTCAATCTGGAAGCCACCATGCTGACAGAAAGCTGTTAGCCTAGTTGCCGTTAGGGAAAGTTGCTGGTGTTTAACTAGGCACACTCCCAGGACGAGTGTGCCTGTTAACAGCAGGACTGTTTAGAAGGAGCAATGAGGAAGGAGAGGCAAAGATGTTGCCCTCTACATCAAGAAATGGACAGGGTGCGAACAGCTATCCCAGAAGAACAGCCATGAGCAGGGTTAAAGCTCATCTGACCTATAAATGCTCTTACACTTAAGTCAGATATTTTAATAACTAAATACACTTCCTATTTAAAAAACAACGCCTACTATTACAACGGCTGATTTCTAAATCTTCAAATTATTTAGAAGACAACCTCTTTTTGTACATGCTATTTTCCACAATCAGACCTGAAAGTCATTCGACAATATTTTATACATACATACATACTGAAAAATAAAAAGGATTTTAAAAAGGTTTAGCACAGACACAATGCTGTTTGAACAAAACAACGCCTTCCACAATTATTTTTTTTCCCCAATAGTGTCAGAATAATCTTATAAGTATGTCTACTCACCTAGGGATGTACCTTAACACACTAATAAAGCATACTGTTTTTCCAGCCCATTACCTTTGACATGGAGAATTCCTTCAACATTGAATTTACAGAAGAGCCAGCTTGTCTGAGCAAGGATGCACTCACATGTAAACCAAAACCACTGGTACTACATTGGAAATCCAAAGCTAAATCCGGAGTAACTTCCTGAACTACTTCTCTGCTATAAAAGAACTTCTGGTCACTTGCTGCAAAATTAAATAGGTCACTTTAAGCCACCAGTTCCAATGAACGATTGAGGTACTGCAGTTCCAGTGGGAAGCAAAAGTGAATGGACAAACAGTACTAGAAGTTATTGTCGTATACCAGCCCTTAGCTTTACTTGATTATATCTTGTTTACATGATTACAGTGTACAAACACATCAATCACTGTAAGGGAAAAGGAATGCTACTACAGTCAAACGCAGTTTTGACTGGTGATAGACTGTTTCATATTGCCATGTATCTGTTAGTTGCTGTGTCACATCTCAGGTAGTACTTGATCAGCTGCAATTCAAGATGCTCAAGAAATGAGAGCCAGGTAAGTAAAGATGATAATGTGCTCATTTCCTGCTGGTAGCTCTCATGGACAGTGCCTGGCTGACACTACTGTTAATCCTTCAGGAAAAGCACTGCACTATGAAAACAGAAGATGTTTCGGTTCTAAACCACTTGTCAGTCACTGCAGAGAAGCTCTGAGATGGGCAGACTGCAAGTGCTAGTGCCAGCTGACAGTCTGCTGAGTTGGGATAGTCTGTCCAGTCCTGAATGTGATGATGGATGTAGAGAGGGACATATGAAATAGAATACAGGGCTAGGTGGGAGAGAATGCCCAGAAAGAACTGGCAAGAACCTAGAGGAACCCATGACGCAGCCTAGGTCAACCCACTAGCTGGCCCTGCTATATTGAACTACCAAACTTCACTCTATACTGTCCCATTCACAGATCAAGTAAGCTCTGTAATTCATAAAACACATATAAATTTTTTATTAAAGTGTTTTGGTGACTTAGTCCATATTACTTCCACATTGCCACACTGTAACAGCACTATTTTTAAGCATACAGTCTGATTCTCAACTTCAGAAGTGTAATACACTTCTTGTAATAATATTAGACAGGTTAAGTGGTTGTCTACAGATTGATTTATCAGTAAGTAAACTAGGATAGCTAAAGCTAAGTTGTGAAGCACAAACTTTGCCATCAGTTTTGCCTAAGCAGAAATAAACCTAGTGATTTAATGCCAATTTACTGAGACATGTTTAGGTTCCTTCCATTATTCTGCTCTAAGTCTCTCTCCTAGGCAGAATTCTTTATTATGGTTCACTACACATTTTTCTTTGTATCGATTTTTCCTTGCAGATGCCATACAATATGTTTGACAGTCAATCTTTATCATCGTTGTATTCACTAAAAGTTCTTCTAGCACTTTTTAGAGATGCAGTAATTCTATATTGAATTAACACTGAGTAGTTACATAAACACATTTTTGTAATCTAAATGAAGATTCTTGGTTTTTCACTGATTCTGCAATGTAAGTAAAGAAACTGCATATTACAGCAGAGAAGAATTAATCCTTGTTTAATGGGACCATTAGGTGCATGATAAGCAACGTAAGAACTTTTGACAAAGTTCCTTTATATTCCAGTTAATTAGGTAGCTGGACACATCCAAATGTTAATGGTTTTGTTCTGTATAGCCAATGCTTGTTGTATCACATCATGGTAAGCTGAACAGGGCAGGTTCTGAAAGAAGGCTTATTAACTTCTCCAAGTGGGAAAAAGATTTTGCCCAAGTACAGCTGCTGAATGCGAAAAGATTAGCATTTCTTCAGTGTGATGTGAACAACTCATCCAAAACTGCTATGCTTAAAATTATTCCTTTCCTGTAAATTCTGGGGTTTTGTAATAGTCTCAAATTTTCAGTTGGACTCCTTCTGCTTTCCAGACTTGGTTAGTTTAATAACCACTGGTTATGAATGTTTTAAGGGTTAAATTGTTCATTTACTTAATGAGATAATATGTGTCAGATTAGTTGTGTTTATTTTGTTTCTGGACTACTTCACCCTGAACTAATGTAATTTTTTAAGCTACCAAAGTTTACAAAATTTTTTAAGCTACATATGCTTTATTGTCAAATTACATAGCAGGCTTGCACTCAACGCAGAAAATGGAAGTCTGTCATTTACTTTCAGGTGTAGCACAAAACTTTTTTGTCCTCTAGAAGGATAAACAAAACATCACAAAAGGTAAAGTGAGATAGATCTCTTTTATCAGATGCGGTAATGGCAGGCTTTTAGTGGTTAGAATACAAGGCTAATCTAAAGATCTTATCTGTTTATAATGATCAATCACCAGCATACTTGTTAAGAATTTTTGGCACATAGCATGTTTCACCATAAAGGTAAACTTAAGGACATCAAGTCTGAACAAGTAATGCAGTATGCCTGGCTCCTGAACAATAGTACAACGCAAACAAGTTTGAATAAAATACTAGAGTTGTAGATAAACACACCTTTTAAATTTTTGTGGAACCTTTTATTAGTAATTGCCTTTAAAAAAGTAAACTTACAAATCTGAGTAAAGTAGAAGACAGTTTATACACGCTATTCAGAAGGAAAATACAAAGACTATTGTAAATACTTTTCATACGCTGTATGTTCATGTTAAAACACCAGTTTATTACTAAACACTATTTGACTGCTTGTCCTCTGCCCAGGTTCTCAGGAATACCAAAACAAGCAATTGGACTCTGTTATAGATACAAGGACTAGGTGCTGAACATTTCAGTTAGCAATAGGCATTATTATGTTTTCAGCTTTACTCAGACTCGTGGGCAGAACAATAGTTAACTAAATGGCACAGAATGAAGTATATGAACTGATTCTCTGGATTCACACATCATTTCCAGGAACAAAACTCTGCAATAGCAGAATAGCAGAAACAAGAAGTACACAGAGATGTATGGAAGGGACCAACGCAAGTGGTACCTCATGGTAATTCCTACAAAGAAAGTGCATAAGATCAAAAAGCAATGTCTTGACAATCGGGTTACTAAGTACCTAAGACCCGTACTAGTCCATAATCATAGTGAAATTTTCTATTTAAAGCAGGTAAGAATACATGGATGCTTAGGCTGAATGACTACATAAATCTTTCACTTTGGTCTACCTACTAATTTTACTTGTAAAAACATCAAAGTTGTATTTACTCTTGGTGAACAATATGTCCATTACACGCCAGCCCTACACATCAATACACACACTCACCAAAAATCACATTCACAAACAACTGGACAAAATTTCTGCAGATTTTTTTTTCTGACTAGACTATAAAGTAAAGTACAAGGAAAAAACTAGCAAACCACCAAATGCTAATATTTTATTCTAAAGCATTAGAATAATGCTTAGATTGTCCACTGGTGATTCTACTACTGGAACAGCCCAGGTGTTCTCATTAAACCTAGATAAAAAAGGTCTGAGGAAATGAACACTGATGCTACATGTCAGAAATTGGTTGAGGAAGAGAGGTTTGATTTCATGGGGATGTTACATTAGGAGAGCTGGAATCCATCACTCTAAGTGTGGAGGTGTACTTGCCAGGATGGCTGACTGCGTGAAAACAGACTGAACACAGCAATGATGTGGAGAGGGGAAGAGTCACCAGCAGCCCTATGAAGAAGAGTTGGACAGGACTAATAAGCAAAGGGCCTGGGTTGATGTGAATGAAAGCAAAGACATCTTCAACAAAAAAGGCTTAGGCAGGTCCCCTCAGGCTTTGTATGTACACAAGGAAATGGCTACAAAGCATCTTCATGAGAAAACCACCCAGACCCTCTTGAGGAAATTACTATGCTGAGGTGTCTCTCTGAAGCACTCATACACCAAAAGGTGTATTCACCAGGCATAGTCAATAAATGCAAGTAGTTAGAGATTTGCGAGCCTCTGCAGGGCTATAATCTTGTGAGGATCACCAAGCAGTGGTGGGATGGCTCACAGGACTGGAGTATAGCAATGGAGGGATACCAGACTTTCTTGTTTGTTTCTTTCAGAAATTAAAATGTCTCTAAGAAATGAACTTCAGTAGGATGTCGTTCACAGGAACTTCCTTCTTGCGATGAGTATTTTGTGTGTGGTTCCAGAAACAGGTTTTGATCAAATAGTACAGAACACTTCTGGAAGATTCTGTGCCTTCTACATTAATGTTTACACAGGTAAACTGGGAATTTGATGACTAGTAAGTCACAGTTAGTCAAATGTTACCTGTTTCACATAGTACTCAGGACTTCCTATACTGAGGACACCTTTTACCAGCATATTAACATAACTTTCATGGGTTGGAATAGGCATGTTCATATCTCCCAAAAATAACTCTATGCAGAATGACAGTTACAATATAAAATCAAATTTCTAACTCGAGACAAGATGTTGCTCTGCTGCACTGCTGATATTAGCAGAATTAATTATGAAGTCTTAACATATGTAATGGTACTTCTTTACATCTTTCAAAATACAACTAAGTATGAAATTTTATCCTGGTTTTTGACTATTGGTCCAAGGCAGGATGAGAACAGGACATAATACCATACTGGAAGTACTGATGATCACCAGTCAAGGCCCTTTGCCTAAGAGCCTGTGCTTTCTGAGAACAAAAGCAGGAGCACCACCTGTACCACTTTGTCTCTTTGGCATAAATCACACCATTCTGAGAGTAGATTAGATTTTGTTTCTGAAGTAAATTCTGTTTTATTGTGGTTTTTTCCTAATATGATATTGTTCTTTCTTCAAGAGCATTAACCTGTACTAAGAAAACAAAGGGAGAAAAAGTGTTGTGAAGATGGAGGGGGTATTTATTTTCTTCACTTGATAGATCAAGACAAAGAACAAAGAAATCAGAACAGACAATTGGACAGGTGACAGTCCATGGCTCACATATGAGTAGGGACAGGCTAAGTGAAAATAAAGAAATCAAAATAGTACAAGTAGGGAGAGAAATAGTTTCACCTGTTAACAACCTCACAGCATCAGAATCAGGCTCCATCAATACCACTTGCTAAACTCAAAATTATAATCACTGGATAGTAAGAAGGATGATGAAAGCTCCTAAATGGCTGTATGCACAGCTACTAGAGCTTTCATGAGATGAAAAGTGGTCCAATGTTAAAAATTTTCTTTAAACTTAGGTACATCTACTGCTAAAAGCAAAAAACATCATTCTTTTGCTACACTACATCAACCTAGAGATCCACCATTCTAATAATACATTGTGTCCGAGTGAAAAAGACGATACCTTTCTGTTTATTCTGTACACGAAGATCACTTCAAATCCATCACAAAGTTATCAGATTCCAAAATGCTCAAAAATCAGGTTCTTTAAATTAGGGATGAATAAACAACAATCCTTCTTAATTTAGAAGTTGTTCAAATATATTGGAATTAGTGTTACAGGCTCACATACAGGTCATGATTTTCATGCAGACAGGGTTGATATTACAATCCTACTCCATACAATAATTGAAGAACTTACCGTATGTACTACAAACGAGAGAAGTATGATGGCACTCTACATATGCAATGCCTGTAAGGCAAGTGAAATTCTGTATTCCATTTCTGTCATGTTTGCTGGAAGAACTGCATTGCAGTACAATGAAAATTTTATATTCTTTTAAAAAATAGTGTTTCAGTAGTTCCTAGCAACCAAAAAACTAGACCTATGCTAGAAACTTTGGCAAATATGCCCACATCAAGTAAGAATGTTGAAAGAAAAAAGACAGTATCACACAGGTTTTGGACACTTAACTGTCTTCTGCTCCCACTTCTACTACTCAACACTCTTACCAAGTGTTTTGGGTTTGTGTCTGGTGGAGTTTTAGTAGCTCAGGAGTGGACTACTAGTGTGGCTCTTGCATCACGGCTCCAATACAGACCTGCTCAGCGATAAGCGTATTTAAGAGGGGAAAATCTGTGGGGTGAGTTCTTTTGTTTTGGAGCAGTACAAGAAATAGACAAGCATGTGGACATCCAGGTCAGTGAGGAAGGAGGAGGAGGAGGCAAGCTGGAGTAGCCACTCTCCTTTGGCCCATGGTGAGATGGCAGACTGATCCCTTGCAGCCCACAGAGATCAACATTAGAGCAAACTACATCTGTGGCAGACCCCCTGCCAGATCAGGGGGCTGTACCCTAAGAAGGGTCTGACTGATAAGGGAAGCCTGCACATAAGTAGACTGTTGGCTGGGAGGACTGTGGCACATGGAAGGGTCCATGCTGGTAGGAGAAGTTAGTGAAGGATTGTCTCCTGTGGCAGAATACCTCCCTGTACCAGGGGCAGACTGTGAGTAGTTTTCTCCTTGATGAGGAAGAAGCTGCAGAAATAACATGGGCCAAACTGACCGCAAACCACTTTTCCCATCCCCTTGCACTGCTGGCAGTGAAAAGGAAAGGAATGAGCAGTAGAAATAAGCTCAGGAAGAGTATAAGGTTTGTTCACGATCCAGTTGTGTTTCTTACTGTCCTACTCCAATTCAACTGCTAAACTGGTGTTGAATTTATTGTTTAAATTAAATGCATTTTGTCTCCCCAGGTTAAGTCTGTCTTTTGCTCACATTAAAATGGATGAGATAGCCCTCCCTGTCCTTTGTCCCAGCCTTTTCTTGTATTTTCTACTCCACATCCCACCTGAGTGGGTTACAGGTGAATGAGCTGTTGCAGGATAGAGAATACAGCTCTAAGATTTAAAGTCTTAGTTAAAACCACTGTTGACACACTGGAATTTATAGGGAAGATAAGGTTCTAAATCTATCGGGGTTAGGGTGTTAAAAACACGTAACAGAAAATATTAAGAGTTACGCAAAAAGCATTCAGTTACTGAACACAAAAGTAACAACTGTCTCTTATTTACACAGATACAAAGGAAAGAGACTTTAACAACAATGCAATAACTGACACCAGTAAATTAAAATATTGGCTTAAAACAAGCAAGCTAAAGCAAATCCTTTCCCTATTGAATTGGAGACACGTAAATAGGCTTACAACTGCGGTATCTGTAGGCTTACTGCAGGGATAGTTAAGCTGCTTAAACAGTGAATGGACTGCGTAAGATCTCACCATTTCTCCCATTCCTGTTTCCCTCAATCTGCAATATTATATTGCAAGATTATATGGGTCATGGAGTGAGCAGATGAAATAGTGACTGCTTTATCTTGCTAAAGATAGCAGGGCTGGATGTATCAGTCACCAGAG
Organism: Phoeniculus purpureus; assembly: GCA_028565055.1. Lineage (NCBI taxonomy): Eukaryota > Metazoa > Chordata > Aves > Bucerotiformes > Phoeniculidae > Phoeniculus > Phoeniculus purpureus. The sequence goes on from JAOXOE010000874.1 coordinate 17,796,558, forward strand.
CCTTCCTTCTCCATAGCATGACGGCCTATTTGTGAAACATGTCCTTTTATTCTTGCTCCCACACATAACACTGCTTGCTTTAAAACATTAAGAAGGCAAAAAAGGTTGTTTCATTTTTAAGTGTCAGACTGCTGAACCTTGGAGACTTACAAAGCTAACTCATAAGATGTCCACTGACACCGAGAGATGCTGGGAGGAATGCTTGCTTCAGGAGCAGGAACTGTCGAAAATCCCTTTTTAGGGTTTGGACATTTAGATAAATGCCCAGTTATGGAAGGGCATTGTGATAAATCCACGTCTTTGTGTGTGTGTGTGTCTTTTTGTGTAGGAGACTTTTCTGGTGTGTGTGTGTGGTGGGGTTAATTAAAACATCCTGTTGTCTTTTTCCCCCAAACTGAGTAAATTGGTTTTTCGCCTGCAATTCATAAGTGGTTTTCTAAACCTCTCCCTTTAGGTTTCGCACTTTAGCTAAAAGTATTTGGTCAAAATGCATTTGTGGTTTTCAACCCATGACACAAAGGTTCCTCAAACTGGATTTGTTCAGCATAGAGAAGTCTACCTATACACAATGTCCTGAAGATGTGAAGATCTACAGCATGGCAGATGCAGCATCCCTCTCCTTGGCAAGGACCTCAGAAAGACATGGGCTCACTCAAAACATTGATAAAAATGTTTGGGTGATGTCTCACTTTGGGGCTTCACCATCTGAGGCCCTCATCCTGCCTTTGTCTGTGTTTACCTACAACCAGTAAGAATGACCCCAGTAAGGTCACACTTAGGGTATAAACAGAACCCTGCCCAACAGCCATACTTGAGATGGTCCCCCCAGCAGCACGTCTGAACTCTTGTGCCAAGATGCAGTTAGAGTGCTTAGATTTCTTAATCCAACATAAAAAAGTGCTAACAACATTTTTTCTTAGCTCATTTATCTCTTCACATATCTAACATCTTGTAGAAAAGAGTAAATCTGTATCTACTGAATAATACATTAGCGTATATACAGATTACATAGCCACTCTGATGCCCAGCCACAGATAAGCATCAAAACAGTGGAGATTTTTCCAGAAAATCTGGAATGTTTCCAGTTTCTTAGAAATAGTTTCACTTACATTTAAGTCTATACAAGTAAAGTGAAAAATACTGACTGGCTGCTGCAGCTGACAAGATTGCCTTAGAAGAGAATGCACTCAAAATCAAACTAGGAGAAGTTACTGACAGCTTGGTTCCAGATTATACTGGGCTTTAAGAGCGAAAACAGTTTGCCTGAATCCGATACACTGTGCTCGTACACAAAATAATAGCGGGGCACGAAAATGGTGCAAGTAGCCTAGGAGGTTAAGTTTGAAACACCACACTTAACAACAAAAAGATTTACGTTTCCAAGGTAAGAAAATTTCCAATTATATACAGTTTGGATCTGTATACAATCTTCACAAATAACACATGAAAATAGAGATCTCATAAAAACAGAAGGCTGTCTCAAATTTTATCCTGCCACCATCAGACAGATCAAAATAATAAGTAATGCTTCAAAAAACAGCTGGTAGTGTGTAAGAGGTAACTTAGCATAGTTTCCAGCCCATGTACCTTTGCCACATTAATAATGAAGTTCACCTTGGAATATAACATGACAACCTCTTGTCTCAGGCTAAACGAAACTCAAGAATTCCTTGTTCTTTGACTGCTCAGAACATTGTGGCACTACAGCAGCAGATCTGTTGTCCTTGATGAAAACAGCTTGATTCCCACTGCAATTTTTCTTACAGCTTCATGCCATGAAAGGCTTCATCCCTTAATTTAAGTCTTTCTAATTTTCAAAAAATTACAGTGATGCCACTACATTGATTTGGTTTTTTTTCATATTCAGAAAGAGCGCAAGCAGCCCGAGGCCAACATTTGGAACTTGCACTGTATACACAAGTAAGTACAGACTTTCGGCAAAAAGAACCTGTTTTACCGTTACAGAGGTAACATTGAAGCCTTCAAATTCACCCATACTTAAGAGAGCAAAGTAGAGAGCAAATTGCTAGAGACAGCGAATAGTTCTTCACAAACTGATACAGAATTATTTTGCAACTTTTGGAGGACAACTGCAACATGAAGAGCTGAGAGCCCCAGCTGCCCTCAGCTGTTCAATCATTTAACACAGAGAAAGGTAAGAACCTGCAGACAGTTCTACTAAGGTTCAAAGAAGCATTCAAAAAGTATCAACCCCTACATGGAGAGTTCCTTGACTGCAAAAGAAAACTTGCCTGTTAGACTCTACATAATCAGCTAGACGTTTTCAATAATTTTGTTCAAGTGTTACTGCTCACAACATACATGTCAATGCTATTAGATTTACATTTTAATATTCTGAGATTGTTTGACAGGTAGCATACTGAGTAGATCATGCCTAGAAAAGTGCTGATTTTTTCATTTTATAGCAAACAATCTGTGGATTGTGATTCAAGTTTGTACTGGAAAGTAGAAGACTGTGCCAAGCTACTGAAAGATTTATTTTCAGCTTTGGTGCGTCAGCATTGACTTGCTATGTTGTATTGCGCTATTCTTAAGTAAACAACACTACCTCCATAACAAATACTTACCTTTGTTCTAATTTTCCAAGGGAAAAACTAAAAAATTCCCAGTCTTATGATGTCAAGCAACCAGAATTCCCTTTTCTATGCCAACAAAAACAAAAAAACCACCACCCCAGAATGCTGCAACTATTAATTAAAATACAGTCAGTTTAAATGCCAGAATAAAATTTGTTCCTAAGTGATTCTCCTTGTTTTTGTCTATCAATATAATGACGCAAGTGCCTCAATGGCTTTGAAAGGCCAGAAGAAATAAATACAGTTCAACTGACACCAAATATAAAATAAGTTTAGTGACAATACTAAAAGGAATTTAAAAACTGAGGGATTAACACTCCAGTTCCTGTTCTACCCATTCTATTTCTGTAATGAATATGCTTGCAAATAAGCCTACTCTAAAGTTTTAATTAAGTTTCAAACATCAGAGCTGCTAATTAATCAGAAAAAGCCAGTCATATTTGCTACATTTGCAATTCCTGTTTTTAAGGACTTTAAGCAAAAACAAATTTCATCATGAAGTACAAATTACGCAGATCTAGAACACCAGGATGACCCGCACACTTACCGCGCATCGCAATAAAATACACTGACAAAAGACTAATGAAATTTTCCTCTTATAGTATTTACTGGGAGACACATGGTGCATCTCTCAGAACATGATGTAGCCACAATAAAATCTGAGTATCATTTACAAGAACTGGTGGGTTTTCCTCGTTTTTTCTCTTCTCATCTATCTTTACTCCTTCCCAAAATTCTCAAGTTTCTGGATGAAAAGTTCTCTGCAGAAGACTACCTACATGTTACTACTATTTGTTTTAAACCATAAACTTGTTTTCTGTCCTTGCTAAGTGGTGCATGGTGATAGAGGCACAGCCCAGAGACTTCTATGATGTTGCCAAGAGGCATTTGTGGTGGACCCAACAAGGTTGCAACCACCACAAGGAGGTCCGTGTCTCTCCACAAGGAGCCCTCCAGTGGACTTTTGCCTCAAGTGCTGTTTTTGTGTACAGGTTAGCAAAAGAGCTGTGATAGCAGCCACTGTCTGAAGGCTGTCAGCTTCAGGAAGGTACAGGGGCCCTTGGCAGCACTGAAGCCTCAGAGTTAGTTCTTCTGCCTTCCCTGACATGCTCACTGGCATGAGTCCGTGCAGCAGAAGGCAGCAGCAGATGACCTACGCCCTATCTGTCTAGAGAATGTGGTCAACACAGTCTGTGTCAACCCTTGCTTTAATGCTTTCTTCTTTGATTGTCTCTGCTGGAGGGCTATGAGGAGAGCTGAATGCCTCATGTGCTGCATGCCTTTCAACCATGGTCTGCACACAATGTGGGTGGACAATTACCACTGGTAGGAGCACATGGCAGAGCCCCACAGCCAGAGAGAGATGTGATACCCACAGCGGTGCTATGACTTATGCCCAAGGCCCAACGGCAATGAGACCAAAATGCTGAGTGAAGGAGTCCTGCAGAGAAGCACCAAGGGATGCAGAGTGATGCAGTTCCAGGGCACTCCAGTGCCTCTGCCCAGAAGACTGCAGGAGATCCTCTGGCCACAGCAGGAATGGATCCCTGCTATGACCTCCAGGCACTGAGGGAGAGGCTGACTGCCCTCACTGAAACAATATAAAGATCCAAAAACTCTTCACAGCACAGGTCTTTCAAAACCATTTGGCACCCTGTACATGAACAAACTAAAATGTTATGGAAGAAGGTGTGATCTTACTTTCTTCTCTATGTAAGTCATTACATAAACAAAAATTACTGTCTACTATGCTAAGAAAGATGGACTATAAAAAGACCACCTAACTCTGCATCTGTTCACTTCTGTAGACAGCAATGCCTGCACCTTGTGATGTAGTGCAAAGCCTCTGTATCTGCCCCACTACTGAAGACTGCCTGTCCCTCCTGACAAGCAGTTTGGTGCCACATGTGCAGTTCCAAGATCAGGCTCCAGCGACGCCTCCTGGTGGACCATCTCTGGGGACAGGCTGGTACTTCTGGGCATGTTCCCACTTGATCGTACCACTCTTGCCTTCTACATCTCCTCTTGTACTTCCATCCATCCCAAACCTGATAGTATCTGTTCACTGAACTTATGAAATGGTCAGGCCCACCCTAATTTATGCCGTTTTTTAATTACTTTCTGATGCAAAGGTAATAAGCAGCCAACCAGAGGAGTATGCTGTCACAAGCCTTTGGTCCTGTCAGCACCAACACCCAGTTGCAGGACAATATCTAAGCACACATTGTAGTATATGTATGGGTTATGAGGCAGCTACAGAAGATAGCCTGCTGCCATGAGATGATGGCCAAAGAAAGTGGTGGCCTTGCCTCTGTAGTGGAAGGTAACTATCAGTTCCATCCTACCTTGGGTCAGTCACTGAAGGAGGCTGGCTGGCTAGTCCAGGATATTTGCTGCATGTGCCAGAAGACAGCAATGACGAAATGGTGGCTCCCACAGGCAACAAGGAGTGACAGGTTATGATTATTCATGTTGATTTACTTATCTTCGGTAAGGATTTCAGTTTGTCTTGTATACCTCATTCAAATATTTATTGCTGGTTTGCTTTATAAAAATTTAAATTATGAATTTAACTACATTGAATATATACTTCAAGACAAAGAATGCAAGAACAATTACCAGAAATTAAGTCCTGGCCTTTCCTTTTTTTTTATCCGCTTATAAAAATTCAGAAAAAAAGGGATTAGCTTCCCAAGACAGGAAAGGCAAGATTCAAAATACTAGTTTTCTTAAACTTCAGCTCCAAAACCAGAAAAGAGTAGAAAATAACTGCAGAAAAATCTATGCTAGAAAAAGCATAACTATTCTTTTCCAGAAAGTAAGAGGAACAATTCACAATTCAGTCTAGAAATAAATTGGCCCACATGGTGGTAGAAGAGACATGCCTATACACACACACTTCTTGAAAAACTTTTGCATTATTTGAAAAAAGAAAATCTAGCTTTAGTAACGTTTCATCTAGTTGCCTGACAGGGGAGGAAAAAATAAAGATGACTAGGGATAAAAACAAGGTAAAGTACCAATTTATTCATATGGCATACTTACATGTTCATTACAATGTGGCAAACTAGGTAGGTAGTGTATGATAATGTAGTACTCACACAATTTAAGAATACTCCCAATACAGTTTCTGCACAGAGTATTATCTAGACATGTAGCACAGCTGTTTCAGGGACTCAGAGTCTGCAGGGACCTCAAGAGATCATGAAGTCCAATGCCCTTGCCAAAGGACTTCCTAGAGCACACTGCACAGGGCTGCATCCACGCAGGGTTTGAATAGCTCCAGACAAGGAGACTCCACAACCTGTCTGGGCAGCCTGTTCCAGTGCTCTGTCACTTGCACTGTAAAGGTGTTTTTCCTTATTTCTAAATGAATCCTCTTGTGTTCCAGCTTGTGCCCATTGCTCCTTGTCCTGTCACTGGGTATAGCTGAAAACAGTCTGGCGCCATCCTCTTTATGCTGACCCTTCAGGTATTTATAGGCATGGATCAGCTCTCAGTCTTCTCTACTTTAGGTTAAACAGTCCCAGCTCTCCCAACCTTTCCTTGTAAGGCAGACGCTCCAGGGCCCAAACCATCTTCACTGCCCTCTGCTGGACTCTCTGCAGTACTTCCCCGTCTCTCTTGAAGTCGGGAACCCAGAACTGGGCACAGTACTCCAGACACGGTCTCACCAAAGCAGAATAGAGGGTGAGGACAACCTCTCTGTATCTACTAGCCACACAATGCACTCTAGAATACCACTGGCCTTCCTGGCAACATAGGCACACTGTCGGCTCATGATTGGGCAGCTTATTGTCTACCAGGACTTCAATCTTTCTCAAGGCTACTCTCCAACAGGTCTACCCCTAACCTATACAGATGGTTGCTCCTGCCCAGGTGTAGGACCTACATTTGCTTCTGTTGAACCTATCAGATTCCTCTTTGCCCAGTTCTCCAGACTTTCCAGCTCACACTGGATGGCAGCAGAGCCCTCTGGAGTGTCAGCCTCGCCTCCCAGCTTTGTATCTTTAGCACATAAGCTCCAAAAAGGTCTTCAAACTCCCTGAAACCTTAACCAAATCAAATACATGAAAGTACAGCAGGCTAGTGCAGAGACGTTTTACATGAGAATAGGCTGATACACCAATCCTTATTTCTAAGACTAGTACCTTTTAGAAATACTACAAACACCTAGTAGTTTTTTTATTCCAAATGCACACCTGCATCTACAAATATTTGAGGGGTGGGTGTCGGGAGGATGGAACTGGGCTGTTCTCAGTGTCATGTAGTGATAGGACAAGGGG